>CM035148.1:79528-767028 GCA_020205605.1 Panax ginseng
ACGTTTGGTGGGACAATTGATATATCTTTCTCATACTAGACCTCTTATGATGTGGGAATAGTGAGTTAGTATATGCATGATCCTCGACATTGTCACATGGAAACTGTTTATAGAATTCTGAGGTATCTCAAGTCTGTTCCCGAAAAGGGTTATTGTTCGCATCACATGGTCATATGGGAGTTGAAGTTTTTTCCGACTTAGATTGGGCAAGCTCTATAGAGGATCGTTGTTCTAAATCAGGTTACTGTTCATTTGTTGGAGATAATCTTGTTACTTGGCGTAGTAAGAAACAATTCGTGGTAGCAAGATCTAGTGCTGAAGCGGAATATCGAGCTATTGCCTTGGGTATATGTGAACTAATGTGGCTTCGAACCTTGTTAGAAGATTTGGGTGTTACAACTAATAGGCCTATTCAGTTATTTTGTGATAATAAGGCAACCATTAGTATTGCGAACGACTCAGTACAAAACGATAGAACGAAGCACATTGAGATTGACAGACAGTTCATCGAAGAAAAGTTAACTAGTAGTCTTATTTGCTTACCTTTTGTCAAAACAGAAAATCAGTTTGTTGATATTTTGACCAAGGGTCTTAGTAGTAAGATGTTTCATCCACTATGTTTCAAGTTGGGTATGCGAGACATCTATGCACCAACTTGAGGGGAGTGTTATAAGATATGACAGGATATACCATAATTGTAGCTTCCTTAATCAGTGTTTACACATTACTGTAATTTAGGAATTACCATAAATGTAATTAAGTTGTTTTATGTATATATATTAATCTATGTAATAGAAAGAAATAACTTGAATGAAATAAGCTTCTCAATTTCTACAATAACTATTATCATTCCCCCTCAAATTGATGTTGGTTTATTTAGCCAGCAACAATTTGCTAACTTGAAAGTGATGTCGATCTTCTGTAAGGGCTTTAGTGAAAATATCTGCAACTTGAAAATTGGAGGAGACTAAAAGGGATAGAGATTAGTGCACCAATATGTTTAGTGCGTACATGGAAACCGGATTCTCGGTGATGTAATCTCTGAACAAGTAGCAGACATAGCACAATATTCTACCTCAGTGGAAGATTTAGATACACACTCTTGCGTTTTCAATTTCCAAGAAATTATGGAGTCTCCAAAGAATACACTCCAACATGTAGTGAATCTTCTTGTATCTAGACATCCTGCCCAATCAGCATCAGTATACGCAGATAGTTTTAATGATGAGTTGGCTGGGAGTTGAGGTCCTCTATTGGGAGTGTCATTAATATATTGAAGAATTCTTTTAACAGTTGCGAAATGAAGGTGTCTGAGTATTAGTCATCACGGCATAAGAAATATCTGGACGGGTAATAGTAAGGTAGATTAGACTACCCACTAATTTACGATAAAGGGTTGGATTAGAAATCAATTCTCCATCATTTTCCCTCAGTTTTAGATTGGCTTCCATAGTCCATACGAGTGTCTGCAGCTCTTTTAAATACTTGTGTTGGTTTACAAAAATCCCAGTTTTTTGAACCTTTAGTCCAAGAAAATATGCAAGGTGACCAAGATCTTTAATTTGAAAGGCCTCAGTAAACTCTTTTGCGATAGAACAATACCATCCGAATCTTTGCTCGTAATTAAAATAACATCCGCATAAACGAGCGCAAGAGTTACTCCTGATGAATGCCGTAAAAACAAAGAAGGATCATATTGACTTTGTTGAAAACCTATGCTTAACATAGTATCTTTGAATTTAGCAAACCATTCTCTTGGTGCTTGGTACTTGTTTGAATCCACAGAGAGACCATTTCAAATGGCAAACAACATTTGAAATTGGGACTTTCAATCCTGGAGGTGGTTTCATGTAAACCGTCTCATGAAGATCTCCATGAAGAAATGCATTCTTCACATCCATTTGATGGATAGGCCATAATTGAGAGGCAGCAATTGCAGTTTCAAGACGGACACTTGTCATTTTTGCTACCGGAGCAAATGTCTTATTATAGTCAATTCCATACTCTTGTTTGTATTCCAAAGCAACTAGACGAATCTCGTAGCGATAGGAGTTATTCTTTCAGAACAAGGAACTTCTTCCCATGTATCATTTGCAACTAATGCATTCAATTCCTCTTCCATTGCCTTCTGCCAACAATGTTGTTTTGCAGCTTGTTTATAAGATTTAGGAATAGAAATGAAATCAAAGTGAGGTTGTTGATGCCGGTTTGACAAACAAAGATTTTGTGGTGGTTGTTCAGGTGGAACAGGAGATGAAGACTAGTCAAGTTGGACCGGAACCGAGGTTGTTGATGCCGGTTTGACAAACGAAGATTTTGTTCAAGAATATCATGAAAATGAGTTCGATGCTTTGATTGCTTTCTCACAGCAACTGTTGGAAGCAGGCATCAAGAGATGGAGGTGGCACACGGCTCATTATATTGGTCCTTACATAATCATATTCTTTTATGAGTTTCATAAGAAAATGATAACATATATTCTTCTCTTGTAGTTCTTGAACAACAGTAAGCTGGAATTTTGGTATAACCATGAAACCTGAGTAGTACTCTTGAATACTTGATATCCTGGGAATAAACTTAAATCTCATAGTTGAGATGAAATTTCCTTGCATCATTGTCTTGATGGTATACCTTTTTCAAATCATTCCACATCTCAGCAGCTGTTTGATAAAGCTTTAGATTTAAGCCAATATTAGGTTCAACAAAGCTTACAATCCAACTCATGACTTTGGAATTGTTCTCACTCCATTTCTTAATTTCAGCATCCTTAGAAGGATCAATCAACATTTCATTGCCTTGGATAAAATAGCGAAGATGAAATTCCCTCAAAATATAATTTTTCCCAT
Source organism: Panax ginseng (assembly GCA_020205605.1). Classification (NCBI taxonomy): domain Eukaryota; kingdom Viridiplantae; phylum Streptophyta; class Magnoliopsida; order Apiales; family Araliaceae; genus Panax; species Panax ginseng. The sequence continues at coordinate 82,375 of CM035148.1, forward strand.
CCAAACAGACTGGGATTAAAGTAATTTTTTATCTAAACATGATGAAATCAAGATGGGACTGATGTAAAAAATCAAGTATCTCAAAAACCAGAAGCCTCAAAAAGAGGTTACTCTTGGATACAATTGTCTCCAAGAGAAGACAATCAAATTAAAGAAACAAAATTTTCTAAGAACTCTCTTGGCTTTGATACCATATCAAAAGTAAAACTAGAACTTGGAATGAAATTGCTCGAGTCTCCTTGTGAGGTCTCTAGCCTTATATAATATATTTAGGAATTATGATGCCCAAAATTAAGGGCTGTTACATCAGTTACAAAATAAAGATCTACATCCTACAATCAAGCCCCTGATTGTAGGGGGTCATGGGGTTGATGTTATATTATATTAGTTGACTATCTACAGCCACATCCAAATTTACTATAGTTTCCATTTATGGTTGCTATATTAGGCACTAATTAATAACTATTGTCAAAATCAACCTGATTCTCATCGTCTTCTGTAAGTCTATCTACATCCTTGTTCTCATAGCTTTAACAAGAAACAGGGCACGTGGAATTACATGACAGGAAGGTGAATTGATGCCTTTCAGGGAACTATGTAATGTTATGGCCCTAAATATGTTAAATTTCTTGATTTTCTCATTTGAACTTTTGTTATTCACTTTTTTATTTGAGAACCATTTTGATCCTGATGGCCTTGTCTTTTCTTGGTGTTATTAGCCCTATTGATGATGCAGTCAACAAAATTAAGATGTCGGAAACAGACAAGGTAAACCTTCAGGTAATAATTTTTGGAGATAACCCGATGTTTTCTCTTTATCTCAATAGAAAAAGTTTAGAAGTTTGAGAGAGAGGTGATTACATTCGAGTAAAAGGTTGCTACTGATGAAATATTTCTGCAGTTATGAATTTCTGATTACTTCTTACTTTGATGGATGGAAACTAGCATGTACACCCCATCTTTGCACGAGGTGTTGTTGTAAATTTATTATATTGTTGACCTTTTTTCATTATATTTTATTGCATTTTAAAATTTATTTCGTACCTGATATTTTATTGGGCATGCTTTAGTTTATCTTAATAAAAATAATAAATTAATATTAGGTAAGATGGTCTTCATAGGAAATTTGGTTCTTTCTAAATTATATTATCGAATCAAGGGTATTGATATTTCCACAAGCAAAAGTGATCATTCCACAAGATCTCTCCAATGAATAGTAAATGAGCCCCACACAGGGGCGGATCCAGCCCATTAATTCACTGGGGTCAATTTTTCTAAAACAAAAATCTATATAAAAAAAATAAATACAATAAAATAAAGACGTCAGAATGCGAGGGATATTGTAAATAATTGTGTGAGTTATCATATAAAATTGATATTATTTTATGTAATTGAATACACTTCGAATCCTCGATCTTTTGTTATATATAAAATGATATTTTATAATTTTTTAAAACACTGTTATTATAAGAGACACTTCTTGTGTCCTCTAAAATAAATTACAAAACTAAATAATATTGTTAAAATATTATTTATAATAACATTTTTTGAGATTTCATTGTTTGAAACTATCGTAATGATAGTCTCATTTCAATAGCTGCAAAAATATAATATTCAATGTAAGTTATTAAACAATATAAAAGAGTGGAGGGTTTGTGTTAGTAGAAATTTGAGATATTTAATAGTCTTTTCATTTGAATTTTTTATTTTCACTAAACACTTTATAAAATCAAAATCAAAATCAAATTAAAAATTAACTCCCAAAAATTCAGTGTGGTCAATTGACCCCACTGCCCTAAAGTAGATCTGCCCATGGCCCCACACCTCTTGTGGAAATATTAAATTTTACTTGTGGAAATATCAATTCCCCTAAAATATTATATATAATTAAATTATTAATTAAAATATAAATAAGCTCAAAAAATTTGTTATAATAAATCACTAAATCATAAAAAACCTTCATTATAAATCTATTCTACTTAATATTATTAATAAACCTACATTAAAAATATATTTAAATTATATTATTAAATATATTTATCTTTTAATAGTAGTAACACGGTAGCACATTTATATTAGGTAAGATAATATTATGAAACTGATTCTTATATAATTATATTATCCAAGTCATAATGTAATCCTTCTTAAACTCAATAAGTTTTCTTATATTTTAGTAATATTAACAAATTAAAATTAGGTAAGATTATCTTCATAATGAAATTGTTTCTTTCTAAAAGTATTTTACTATCTCTAATTTTTAACTCAGAACAAAAGAAAATTTATTTATTTATTTTTATGATTTATATAATATAGTATAGATTATCTTCATAATTTGCGTATGTTGACTTCCTTTGATGTCTAATTATTTACTTCTCTGTTCATACATTTTTTCCCTACATGGTTGAGAGCATTGCTCACATTATTGAGTAGATTCAGGATAGGATACTAACTTTTTTGATAATCATTTCATCTTGTCAAAATAGTGTTTGTGCAATGAGTTTCAATGCATGCTTACTCACTTGCCATATAATCTTGTGTTAAGTTGGGTTGGGGAATTTTACCTTTGTTATAAGTTTTACAATTGCCAGCTGGTGAAAATTTGTTACATTTGGTTAATTTTTGACTTTTTATGAAATGTTCTTTTATCCAAGTAGTGTAGATAAATTTTTCTTGTTATTACTTCTTGTATTGGCAATTTTGTAAAACACGCATCTGAACATTGGTTTTGTTTGTTGCAGACAAGGCTACAACAATACAAGGCAACACTCAAAGTCTCCCCAGAAGATTCAATGGCTCTTGAAGTGAGTCATGATGTGCTATGCTAGCTAGTCTTGCTATTTTGTTGTTCTTAGAATCCTTCATCAAGAAACTTGTTAATTTGCATATGAGGGATCGTTCTATACAAGTAGCCAAATGCGTAAGACATCGATTAAGAAGGTACTTATGACCTTAATTTTAGTTCCTTAACCCTGCGGAGTTGAGTATCCTCCAATAGTTGATAACTCGTCTTGATACTAGCTTTATCACCCCTTGTTTATTATTGTGCTTGCTCAGCTATATCATCGTATGCTTTCAATCATGTCGTTTCTTCTAACTTATGGACCGAGCATCTAACCGTATGACAAGCTCTTATAGTTTGTTCTCTTATGAGGGCTGTTCAGGTAAGGATACAGTTTGAGTCGCAAATGGTTTACAGTTCGCTTGTTATTGTTCATGGCCATAGTGTAGGTAAGGATACAATATGGGCACTTGCTACAATTTATGGGCATAGTGAACTCCTCCCACTCTTCTTTCTTCTGTCCACCATGTTTCTTCTTAACCTTTTATCTGTCGATGTATTTACCAAGTCCCTACAATATTTATTAACCTTTTTTTTTTTACTTCTCATTGTGTTTTTAAGGACTTTGTGACTTGACATATTATTAGTAAGGCATGGGCATGTATGTTGGAAATGGAGTGCTTTCAACTGACGCTCTGAGGCATAAACATTTACATTATTCCTCTTAGAAGTACTAGAGTGGATTTATTTTGCAAACCTTGTGAGTTAGCTAAAATAAATGGCCCTCTTATCATATATATGTGATAGTAACGCGAGTATCGATTCTTTTTCCATATTCATTTTGATTTTTGTGGTCCTTCATGAATTGATTCTCATTTTGGCTATTGTTGGTCTGTCAACTTTATTGATTATTATTCTCGTGTTAATTCGATGCAATTATTTCATCACAAAAGTGTAGTGTTTGAATGCTTCAAAACCTTTCCCCACGTGGTCCAAACACAATTTAGTGCAAAATATATAGAAGTGCTATGGTGTATGTTATTTGATGTTGATATTGTTTTAATCAATTGTTAGTTCTAGGTTGGAGATATATAGAAGTACATTGGAATGTAAAGATCTTATTAAAGAATATTTGAAGTTCAAGTTCAATAGTTTTAGAAAAAAAAGATGTAGACATTGTGAAGATTGCATAAAGGGAGATGTTGATGAAGATGTAAGTTAAGACTGTACAACAATAGCCGAAAATCAAGAAATCTGACCGGACCGAGCCAAACCGGTCACTTTCAGTCGGTTTACTTACTACTGTGGTTTGGTGGCGGTTCTTAATAAGCATAAACCGATTTTCCTCGGTCAGTTTCAGTTTCCAATATAACAACATCGAACCGATTGACTGGCAATATACAGGCATATATTTCTATTATTATAGTGCTCCACTAACTACTAATTAATCCATTACTTAAATTATTGTCTTTCTCTTTCCTTATCTCTAACAAGTAACAACAATGTCTTTCTCATCTCTAATTTATACATTCGTTCTCATCTCAAATCAACATCTTGGACCTATATATCCTTCCTCTCAACAATCTGCAAATATACAGATGTGTAGAAAGAAATTGGTGAATTGTTTCATGTATGTCAGAATATGAAGGAAAAGACTTGGGAAAAGTTAATTCAATGGAAAGAAATGTTAGAAGATGTTGATGAAATCTTTGGTACAAATAAAAGGAAAGCCAATACATACATCCATCTATCAGCATAATAGATATTAGATAAGTATTGAATGCTTATTTTCTTCCTTTTTTCAAGCCCTGAAACATGTTTTCTTTAATTTAAACCCATTATCTCTTTTGATAATTGTCACCTCAATCTGGGTTATTTTCCTTGTAATTGCTCTCCTCCCCTATCTGCCTCATGAATTTTATTTTAGGTATAATTTTGTATGGTTTGTGGACTAAAGACTGTTTGAAATTCATCCACTAAAAACCGAAGTCCGACCGAAATAACAGGACAACTGTCCGAAACCGATTAAAGCAGAGGCACTTGGTCGGCGCCGGCGGGAGTATTTTGAGAACCCACGGGAAAAAAATAAAAAAACTGGCCCAAAGAGACCGTGAATACCCCTAATGTGTAAGCTACAGGAAAAGAGCAGATGGTTGAAGTTACATGGTGCATTAAGAGTGTTTTCTGATCATAATATCCTAGGCAAGATGAAGGGGAAGTTTTATAGGAAGGCGGTAAGTTCAATAATGCTACATGGAAACTATGTTGGGCAACCAAAACGCAACATGTGCATAACCAAGGTGGATGTGTGTCCATACAAGTTGGCTAGGATTAGAAAGAAGGATTTTTGAAAAAAGAAGGCTGAGGTGGCATTGGTTGGACCATAGATGAGTTAACATTAGATGAGTTGGTTGGGTCATATCCAACATTGGCTTATAGATGCATCAGTGAGAAGTGGTTTTGTATCAGGAGGACGATATAAGAAGAAGGGTAGATCAAAAATTACTTTGGGAAAGTTGTACAAAAAGACTTTGAAGACGGGATATAACCGAGGACATGGCATGTGATAGGCGTGAATGGGAGGAATGTAATTTGTATATCAGAGGTTGAGTAGGGTGTTTGTTTCACCTTTTTGTTGTGTTTTTTGTTTCTCTGCGCTTGTTTTTGGTTCATTTTTTTATTTTGTCTTTTTTCTTTTTAGCTTTTTATACACCTCTATTAATAAAGTGGCATTGTGTCACTTCTGTTTTTCTCTTCTCCACTTACTCTAATATTCTTTCATATATCATTCAATTTCTTACATCTCTCACCATTTTAAAAAAAAATCATATGCACATAGTATGAGCAAAGAAGACTAGTATGCATGTATTTATCTATATGTTGGTTTGTTATGTTTTATTTTTCTCAATTAGTATATCTTTTACTTTTTAAAATCTTGTTTTATTATTTAGTCTGTTGTACCTTTTAGTTTTGTTCTTGCCTTTCTAGTTTTACACTTGCACATGGGATTCAGTTTTAGTTTGGGATAAAAGGATTTGGTTGAGTTAAGAATAATTAATGTCCTCGTTAATTTGGGAATGGCAACATAGCTAAATTAATCTTTTGTAGGTATATGAATTATATTTGCAAGCCAGTAGTGTGAATTTAAAAAATGATATCATGGTGAAATATAAATACTTTCATTGGAATTCCCAAAGCATCTTTCAAAAATTTTTCCACTATAAATTTACTAATCTATAACTGAGCTAGAAAATGTTTTTTTTCCTTAGGCAACATGCAAATTAGAAGCAGATATGTGTTTTCTCTTGCTAATAAGAAGCTAATTCGTGCATGCTTTAGAAAATCTGTCTATATGGGCGTTCTATACCCTTTTTTAATTCCATTTCCATATCATTTTTAAAAATTATTATTCTCAAAGGTAGTGTTGTTGATAGCCTCTTATTGCCTTTTTTTGGTCTTGCCTCTTTTTCGCGCAGAGGCCAAGTTATTTTATAAAAATTTTGGCAACCTCTTTTTGCCTCTAAAAAAAAGACATTGAGCCAACTCCTTTTAGAAAAAGAGGCTCCTCATTATTATTTTACCCTCGCTATCCTAATTTTATTTTTTTAATTCTTCACTTCACTTCTCTTACTACACCACCTGTCACCACTGCCCCCACCCCCACCCCCATCCCCATCCCCATCCCCATCCCCATCCCCATCCCCATCCCCATCCCCATCCATCACCATATTTTATAGTAATTATGTAAAATTGTCATAATTATTATTATATTTTATTAGACTTGTTTTTTATTAGTTATACATTGTTGGTGATTTTATTTGATTTAATTATTTAATATTTATTATATTTTTATCTTCACCCTAAGTTTGTATAAACTGATATAAGAGTAAATTAGTAAATGTTGTATTTAGACATACAAAGAAGATTGGTTATCAAACAATTTTTTACATTTAAACTCTGTAATAAGCTCTTAGTATTAGAGTTTTATCAAACACCACTATACTTCCTTTGTCCCAATTTAAGTGACTTTTTTCACTCTGCATGTATTTTAAGAAAGAGTACTCGGAAAGACTTTAATTCTAGCTGTTGCGGATGCAAGAATTATGCCAAGTGTTGCAAAATATTTTAAAAAACTATATAAATTTATAATAAGACAAGCCTTGGTTTATGGTTTTCGTCTTTTGTCTTTGGTATGTGACTAGAATTTAACTACTACTAAAACACTTTTTAAAGTCTTCCTAATTTTATTTGATTTATTTTAAATAGGCTTAGAACTATATCAATATAAATATAGTGCTAGAATTTAATTAGAGCGTACTCGCTTTGCTCCCTTTCTTTAGTCTCTCCCTTCCTCCGTCCGGTCGAGACTTTGCTAGTCCACTAGGGGTGGGGGTTTCACCCCCCTTCCTCGAAGTCTTTTCTCTTCCGGGCCCTTCCGGAACCTCCCATAAGTCCGGTCCCTCCATGGGAAAGTGAGTACCCCTATCAGGGTTCTCCCTTTTTAACGTCCCCTAGTGGACTAGCGAAGTCTCTCTCTCTCCCTCTGGTTGGGAGAGCTAAATATAGTCCGCTATGCTCGTTCAGAGGGATCGAGAACCAAGGGCAGGGTTGGTTTCCTGTTACCTTGCCTCTCGCGTTTATGTGCGTATGCGCCTCATGGAGGCTAGGCAAGGCAGCCTAAAACCGTCGCAATGGGGAATCTATTGTCAAGGCCCCAAAACTTTTGTTTTTATTAAAGAAAAAGGGCCATAGACTGGAAATTCTATTATTTTTTCAATCGAAAAAGAATAGTTTTAGGTGAATCGGACCGTATCCCCCTCCTCGCTTCGCTCTTCCTTCGAACTCTTTTTATTCTACTAGAAATTAAAACTCAATCTTACAAAATGAATTAACTATATCCAAAACTCTATTATCTTTGGTCCTAAAACTTGTACTACTAGAACCAAAACTCTTTTTATACTCCTAGAAATTAAAACTCTTGTCTCCACATCCATCCCCCAATCAATTACAAATTAAAATCCATTAATTATCATTAACTTCATGAACAACCACAACTGAATCACAAGAACACAATCTCATACTTCAACAAATTGAATTTATACCTAGAGTTGATTATGTGGATCTCATGGCCTAATATTTCGGTCTCCCGTCCAGTTGAATTTCAAATTAACATGGAACTTTTTATATATCAAAAAGTGAAATTAAAAACTTTGGACTCTAAATAATTATATATTAAAAACATGGAATAAAAAATATTCTGACTAAATGTTAACTTATTGTTTTACATCAATTTCAGTATTTAAAAAAACTCTTTTAGTTACCTGGTCAGAATAAATTCTAACCTAAAAACCATATTTAGGATTTTACTGTTACGTTTCAACTCTACTTTGGACTCTAAATAACTATATATTAAAAGCATATGAGTAAATAATAATTTATATTAAAAACATATTTATGTATATTATAGAATATATTAATGATTAAAATTTATTTACTACTTCTATTTCTAATAGAAATTTAGTTAATTAATACTAAGAAATCAATTCTAACTTAGATAGTGATTAAAATTTAGTTAACTTTTAAAACGAAAAATCATAACGATAACTCATTGTTATACAAAAATCTATTCTTAAATAACTATATATTAAAAATGTAGGAAAACTATTATGAGTAAATTATTAGTATTTTTGAAAAACATAATATATTATACAAAATATATTAATAATTGAATTTTTGTTATCAATTTGTTTCATATAGCTGACCTTTTGTTCATTATTGTAAAATTAAATTGAAAAAACTACTCCCTCCGTCCCATAGTTATAGGCTGATTTTCCATTTTGAGATTTCCCAATAGATAGGCTACTTACTATTTATAAAATTTAGTTGGTTCATTGTTTTACTTTTATGCCCTTATAATAAATATTCAACCATTACTCTTTTCTTGAAGAAACAACATTCAATGTCATTATTTTTATCACCACATTTAATGTTGTATTCTCTTTGGTTAAAGTTCTATGGTTGTGGGCTTTAACACGTCAATCAATTAAGTTGAGAGTTCCAGTGTGATAAGTAAGGAGTAATTAACTTATTCATTAATTCTATATTAAGGGGTATATGTGGAAAATTTATGTTAAAATTACCACTTAAACTATGTGCCAAAAGAAATCAGCCTATAACTATGGGACGGAGGGAGTATTTGAATATTAAATTAAAACAACAAAAATACATTACTAACACTCAACTGCGAGTCCGACAATTGTATGTGGTTTCTATTTATTTGTGTTTTTAAGCAAAGGTTATAGTCATTCTAATACCAATAGTAAGTTATTTGAGAAACTCAGTTTTTATTTTAATTTTTTATAAACATCATATATAAAACAAATAAAATACTGAAAATAATGCTATTTATAAAATAAACCCGAGCTTTGCGCGGGGTACTTAGTTAGTTTACTGTAGAAGTTCACATTACACACTGATTGCAGTCAAATTATCAAACCAAATATAAATATCGAGTAAAAATACTATACCAAATGAACAATTATAAATAATTAAAAAAAAATCCTCAATCAACAAGTGATATGAATAATTAAACTAGTCATCAAAGATCTCGATCAATCAATTGATATAAATAAATAATTAAAATAAAGTAACACAACATATAGCTATAAAAGTTAAGTAAATAACATAGACAAAGTTTGTGGAATAATTGATTCAACAATATAAAGTAAATTAAACACAAATGTACTTCTGTTATTAAAAAATAGAGGTTATTTACTTTTGAGCCAAGTTACGCGAACTCGGATAGTGTCTGGCCACACACTGGTACTCCTCAATTTTTGTCAAAATTTTACACTAAAATGAAGTGTTTAGCACCTATACCTTTTGGCTGTGTCAATTGTCGAACACATGTACTTTAGGGTAAAACGAAGAGTCCATGTAACATAGCTTTTGAGGCGGACATACAGTGACTTGAGAGGTACTGCGATTGTTGAGAGAGACTAAAACTGGACGGACCTAAAATTAAGTTTTGTGAGGAAATGTGTGGGACTTGGGTTAAGTTTTTCGTGTATACTTAAAATATTTTTATTAAGAGCAGTCAATTTATTTTTTTATTTTTATAAATAAATCCTTGTAGTCTTATACAAAAAGGAAAATTCAAAACTTTGAGGAGGGTGAGCACTTGTGCACCCTTGCCCACATGTACATCCGTCCATGAATTTTGGCTCCTACTATACCCTTAAAGTACTGCACAGATGTATAGAAGATTGTCCATAAAGTTTATAAATCTCTTTGTTAACTTGTTCAGACACAAGGGTAAAGTGGTCAAATTGAAAAACTGATTTATGGATAAATTGAAAGTTTCAACTACCAGCAATATCGAATTACATTATCACCAAATTATTCTCATTGGAATTCTCTATGTCAGTTACTTAATTGTGTCATTCTTATCACATAAGGATAAAAAGAACAACCTGTTCATAGCTGATAATATAGAACACTTCTAGCTTATTCAGACTCCTAGATGTTTATTCTCACGGCTATTCCACCTTTTTCTTTGATTCGTGGCTGTTCTGGAATCATGATATGTGGTTGAGGGAGGTCGCTTTTGTTTGATGCATTCTTACGGGCTTTCTATCTTTCTGCTGTCATAATACCCAATAATTTTCTTCGTCTATTATGCAGGGTCCTCATTTCTTGGTACTTCCTTTTTTTCTTATACATTCTGAATGATGGAAAGTCCTACCCCAACTAGTATGGGATAAAAGGTGTTGTTGAGTTGAGTGTGTCTAAATGATGGAGAGGTGGAGGGCTTGGCTGCCAACTTTCCCTTTTATATATTTCTGATGAGTTTGGTTTCTTGATCCATGGAGGAGTTTCTTATGTAAGTTCTTCCTCCTACCTTGTTGGTTTCCTTTAGACTCCTTAAGTTGGATGACAAGGTTCCTACGAAAATCTGTGCTTCTGGTTGGTCATTGGTGCTTGAAATCTTAATAGACTACTAATGATTTGTAGATCTTACAAAAGTACCATCTCCAGATGTATTTTTATCATGTGTATGTGTGCCTTTGAGTCTAGATCTCATTTGTTGTCTCATTGTTCTTTCCCAAGGCAGCTTTAGTGCTCCTTTTTGCGTGTTGTTGCTGGGTATTTTGTAGGATGGTTGAGATCTCCTTCTTGGGAAGAGAGGGGGGTTGGGGAATAAGGAGCACAAGATTTTGTGCTGGTATCTTCATTGCTCTATGGAGCATGTGGATGGAGAGGATGATCGAATTTTTTAGTGGTCATTGATTACCAGTTCTCTTATTATGGGTTGGGACCATTTTTCTAATGTTCTATTTGGGCTTCGGCCGTGGGCACATTTGATAGTACCTATTTCTAATTTGTAGATGGATTGTAGGGCAGTCCTATCTTTGGACTTGGTTATTTTCCCTTGCTAGTATGTTTTGTATTTGAGGATTCTTGCCCTCATTGCCTTTTTACTTTTTACTACTAAAATAACTTTTTTATATTTAAAAAGTTTCATGAAGAGTCAAAGTGTTTTTTAAAAACATATTTGCACTCTACAAATAAATTATCTTCTCTTGTGCGATCTGTTTTAAATCTTCTAGTGCTTATGCAGGGTGAGGCAGTAACCTTAGCAGAATTGGGAGAGTATACTCGGGCAGCATCTCTGCTTGAGGATTTGATCAAGGTTGGTACTTTATGATATGATACTCTGGATATATGATGAAAAGATTTATAGCATTAGGAAGTTTAGTGAGTTGATTTCTCTAATAGTGCACTAAACAAGTTTGCTCTGCAGAAGAAACCGCGTGATCCTGATGCTTTTCGTTTACTCGGAGAAGTAAAATATGAACTTCAGGACTACGAAGGGAGTGCAGCTGCATACAAGAGTTCAGCTATGGTGCGTATGGTAAAAATCTGTTGATTGTTCCAAGAGGTTGATGGTTGTCCACATTAGACATTTGTTGGAGCAACTTTAGACAACTCCATGTTGTCGAATTCTATGATTTGTAGAAGTGCATAATGGAAGTGGATTGCCACTATCGGAGTCACGAGAAGGCTTTCTTTTGTAGTCTATCGGGAATTAAGCTGGAAATTTTTGTAGATCATCAATAACTTCCCTAGATTGAGTGGAAAGGATAGTTTTCCATAAATCCAATTTCAAATACTCTCTTCATTCCACTTTGAATGTCATGGTTTAAAAACATGTGCATGACACAAAGTTTAAGGTGTGTTGTACTACTTTGCATATTTGTTCGTTAAAATTACATTTTACTACTTTAGATTCTAAAGAATAATTTTAAAGAACGCTATATTCCTAACTATTGTGTCTAAATGCATTTTTTGAATGTCCTAAAATCCAAGCCTTAAATTTGGTTTTCCATATTTAACTTATAATTACAACTCATTTTCAATTAATCTCATATGTAATCTCTATGAATAACCTTGGCTTAATATTTTTCTTTTCTTTCTTAAATTTATTCGAGATATATTGTTCAAATTGTACAAAAGTTTGTTCTTCCAATCTTTGTTCTCCATAATACCCATTTGGTCTATTTTTATTTTTGATCATTATTTTCTGTTGATAAACTTTCTTCTTTTATCCAAAGTAATATATAAAAATTCATTATTCTGACTGTAGTATTATTGAATATTGAAACATATCGTCACATTATATATATGAAGCAGTGTCCTGAAAGAATCTTAGGAAGGAAGAAATATGATGTTCCACTAATTTATTCCCGATTAGAGGACATTGTCTGTTTTATCTAACCGTCTATTTTCTTAACATTGATGAAATGTTTACCAAGGATATGTTTTCCATGACCTACTTTTCCTTGCCCGACAGATGTCTAATTCTGTTGATTTCGAAGTATTGCGTGGCCTTACAAATGCTTTGCTTGCTGCTAAGAAACCAGATGAGGTTGGTCATCCTACTAATACAATAGAGCATAATTCTAACTGATGTTCACTTTTGAAGCTAAATATTTAGCAACTGTTTAATCTCTATGGTAGTTAAATTCTAATCATGGTAAGAACTGAATCACTATAACCCAAGCATGTGAACATATTTAACATTATGGTGATATGCTAAGACTGCTATTCTAATAATTTGGCAAATTCATACTTTTAATCCATTGTCTAAATTAGGGGTGAGCAATTCGGTTATAACCGAACCGAATAGCTTATTCGGTTATAAATGAAGCTCAACAATTAACTTAAAAAGATACATAGAAATACCCAGATGGCCAGATTTATAAAATCAAAGAGCAACACTGAATTATTTGAACAGAATTTAGAATTTTTGTCCAAAATATTCTGATCTTTCCACAAGGAAACTGCAATTAAGCCTAAGAAACAATCTACAAACAATTTAAAACTAATTATGATTGTTTCTTAAATACAAAGATACCCATAAAGGTAATGAACAGAACAAATGAATAATAAAAAATTCCAGATCTATATCTATACATACCAAGGAAATTCCAGATCCTAGGACTCGCGATTTGGGGTCGGTTTTGATTGGAATTAGTGCCTATATATGTATATATATGTATATATATATGAAATTTTCGTGTATTCTTAGAGAGAGATGGGGAAGCTATGTATGATAGCCTTACTATCCTAGTGCTTTGCTGAATAGTTATATCCATGCAGGTAGTTCATGTAATTGACAAAAGCCCAGAAGCTGTTGAAAAATGGATCCAAAAATTGAGCTACAACTTTTGGGTTAGGGCACTAGGGTTGAGACTTGAGAGATTAGAGATTAGAGATTAGAGATTAGAGATTAGAGATTAGAGATTAGAGATTAGAGATTAGAGATGAGAGATGAGAGATTTGGGGATTTGGGTTTTTTTAATTTCTTATTCGGTTATTCGATTAAGCGAATAACACAAAATCCAAACTCAATCCCGAATCCGAAAATCGGATAAAAATTCGGATATACCCGAATTATCAAAAAATTCCGGGTAGGTTCGATTATTCGGTTATATCCGTTTTTTGCTCAGTCTTGGTCTAAATCACCTCTAGCCAATACAACATGAACTATTATTAATTATGACTTCTTAATTAGTCATTTACAGTCAAGAAATTCATCAGGTTAATTTTTTGCTTAAACATCGACGTTATACTTTAATGACTTTCTCTCTGTTTGACCTTTAAGTGGGAGATATTCCATTCTTCCGCCTCTCCAAGACTTTGTCACGTGTTTTCCCACCGCAATGCTTTATTTTGACTGTGTTAAAACCATGATCTTGTTCCTATTTGGATTTGGATTTAGGCATTTCCCCATTTCTTATCATATTAAGATTTCATATCCTTGATTGGAAACATTTCTATTGCGTATTTTTTTTTTTTTTGCTTTTTTGTACAAACAACTCGCGGGAGCAAAGAAATCTAGTTATAAACTAAGAGAATGATAAGGTTTGGTATCATTTTAGAGTGGTTCTCTTGTTTGTGTGTATTCTTCATAGTTCTTGTTCTTCTCAGTTTGGTATACTCTTTGATTTTGCAAATCTAGAAAACTCAATGGCTGGAAAACGGAAGACTTAATCTTGATTCTAAATTCCCTTAGCTGTAGTTATTTTTTAACCTCTTCAAATAAGAGAATGTGGACCCTTGATAACTCTTGCTTTTTCCTCAACTTCTTGTATCCTCAAAACGTAGATCACAAACCGCTATGCCATAACAACAAGGCTTATTCACACCTGTCTCGTTCGCTTTCGCTTCAATAGCCTACCGCCCCTTGAACATTGTACCTAGCTCATTGGCCGACCCATCTTAATCCTGCAAATCCTAACTACCTTTCTCCTTGATCCATATTCATCATGCTTTTACTTTTGCTAGCTGTAAAAAGCCATAGTTCCTTCTAGGACAAGGCTTCTGCTCGGTTAACAATCCTTAAAAAGTTAAACACTCTATGCCTCTATTGTCCAGTACAATGTGGTGTGTGTTGTGCAGAGCTACATTGTCCCATCATTTGGTGGTTATGTACTTCAGAATAAGCTATTTAAGATTTTTCGGTGATTTTGGTTATCCTTGAGAGCTATTTAAGGGTTGAAGGATATGCGAAGGAATGCATTATCTTAAATTAGATATTGTATATAATTATGTTGATAGTTTTGAATGTGTAACTGGCAGTTATATACAATTTGAAATGTTCAATGAATAAAGAATGTTTATTTTGAAACAATAACGTATTATGGAGATTGTTTTGAATATAAGGGAATATATGTAACAAGAAGGTTTAGTATTAAGACTTGAGTTCTTATACATCTACTCTGTAAATATGATTCTAAAATTTAGGGAATTGTAAAGGTTGCGATTTAGGGAACGAAAGAAAGAAAGACATAAAAGTTTTAAATTATCCCGCATTGTTAGTTATTTTAACATTGAACAATGTTTTAAAGCTAGATCAAGATAGTATTTAACACACAAGGTCGAGACCGAGTTAGTCCTAATATTGGATTAATTTAGTCCCGATTTTAGGGGCGTCACAATTGGTATCAGAGTTATGGGTTATAAACCTTAGGTAAGCGTACTCTAGCTTATAACTGTAAACAAGATAGATGAAAAGGAAGAAAATGTTATGTATAAACTCGAATGAGGTTTAAATGATCTTAAGATGAATTTAATAATTCATAAAGAATGCGTTAAGATATACGCAAAGATTCAAAGAAAAATCTTAAAAGGCAAGTAGAGGATCAGGGGACACCTGATTCAAATAATCATAAAACAATATGATTGGAAAGAAGATAAGAAGATTGTAAAAATGAAACGATCTTAGAATGAGAAAGAATCATAATATAACACGATTATAAGATAAGATCACGACGTGATCTGATTAAGTCAAATGACAGTTAATCAATCGAATGATTGAAAATTTATAGCAGAATGACTATATGGAAATGGTACTAAGAGATAGTACAAAGAAAACTCAGAAAGAGTTATGAATGATGAAATACAAATTAAATAAAAATTGTATTGAGCAAAGAACAAGATAAGATTTGATGGGATTAAGTGGGATTTCAATCGAGGACTCATATGATAGCTAAGTTGTAATCACTTTTGTATGGCAGGGGTTTTGTGCTTGGTTTAACGACCACTTAGTTTATCACACTGATAATCGTTGAAATGTTGGTGTCGCGTTATCGATATACATATGGTGAGAAGGTGATTATTTTCTTATGTTTATATTTGATAATTAGAGAATATAAGAGTAGGTGCGAGTTCTTAAAACTCATGCTTATGATAAGTTTTTTATTTTTATTTATTTTATTATATATATATAAATAATACAGACCCAACAACGAATTCTTCTTCTCTCGGTCGAATCTTCTTCTTCTTCTCTAAATTACGATCTTCTTCTTCTCGAGACCCAAAGAATAAATGAGATCTTTCTTCTTCTCTAAATCGACGATCTTTTGAGTTCTGCGAATTACTCGATCGATTGATTGACTCTTTTAGTTCTAGGGCTAGTTTTCTTGTTCCAGCGAAGTCGAGCAGAGTCAGCAGACGAGCGAGAAGAAGTCGAGCGACGAGCAGTCGCGACTCGCGAGGGTTCGCGATGAGGTCTCGAGACTGAGTCGGAGGTAAGAGGTTCGAAGCAGTCGCGAGGTCAGAGCAGTCGAAGAAGCCGTCGATGGTTAATGGGTCCATGGTTTAAGAAGTTGTCCTCGCCTTAGCAACTATGTCCCAAGTCGAGCTTCGCCTTGCAGATTTCCCAACGCCTGGACGCCTTGGCGTCGCCTAGGCGACGCCTTAACAACTATGATTTTAACATTAACCAATGTTTTAAAGCTAGATCAAGATAATATTTAACACACAAGGTCAAGACCAAGTTATAGTCCTAATATTGGATTAATTTAGTCCCGATTTTGGGGCGTCACATATAAGGCGAGATTGTAGCTAAAGGGTTTACCCAGACTTACGGAATTGATAATCAGGGGTGCTTTGCTCCCGTAGCCAAGATAAACTCAATCAAAATTTTATTATCTTTGGCTGTGAATTATAATTGACCATTACACCAGTTTAATAGTTAAAAATGCTTTTTTTGAATGGAGATCTGGAGGAAGAGGTCTTTTTGATTTTTCCACCTGGATTTGAAGGAAACTGTGACCGAACAAAGTCTACAGGCAAACAGTCTCCTAGAGCATGGTTTGAGAGATTTGGGAGAGCTGTGAAGAACTGTGGGTACTGTCAAAGTCAAGCTGACCATACCATGTTCTACAAACATGGTAAGAATGGCAAGTTAGCAATTTTAATTTTTTATGTGGATGATATAGTCTTGGCAGGTGATGATGATGAAGAATTGAAGAGACTACAAAGAAGACTTGCAACTGACTTTGAAATTTAGGATTTGGGCGCTTTAAAATACTTTCTTGGCATGGAGTTTGCTAGATCAAAGAATGTATATTTGTGAATTAACGAAAATACGTTCTTGATTTACTAAATGAGACAGGTCTACTTGGATGTAAACTAGCCAAGACACCTATTGAGCCCAATCTGAAACTACAACCTTCTAGAGCAGAAGATGTTCTTAATAAAGAGCAATATCAAAAACTTGGTAGAAGACTAATTTACTTGTCACATACACGACCAAATATTGCCTTTGCGGTCAGTATGGTCAGCCAGTTTATGCATGCGCCTGGACAAGAACACTTTGATGCAGTTAATAGAATTCTTAAATACTTAAAAAGGCACCCCTGGAAGAGAGGTCTGTTGTTCAAAAATTGTGGGCAGCTGCAAGTTAAAGCCTACACTAATGCTGATTGGGCTGGAAGTACTATTGATAGACGATTAACTTCTGACTACTGCACGTTTGTTGGAGGTAATCTTGTCACCTGGATGGGTAAGAAGCAAAATGTGGTAGCAAGAAGCAGTGCATAAGCTGAGTTCAGATCAATTGCACATGGAGTTTGCGAGGTGTTGTGTATTAAAAGACTATTGGAAGAATTGAAGACACTAAACATGTGCCCATAAAGTTATATTGTGATAATAAAGCTGCTATTTCAATTACTCACAATCCAGGGCTTCATGACGGAACAAAACATGTGGAGGTTGACAAGGAAAAAAATTGAAAATGGAATTATCTGCATGCCATATGTTCCTACTACTGAACAAGTTGCACGTCTTCCTACTACTGAATTATGTGTTGTTTCTGTGCAGGATTGAACGTGCTTTGAGTTCTTATACATCTACTCTGATAAGATGAATCATAAAATTAATATGATTCTAAAATTTAGGGAATCGTAAAGGTTGCGATTGGGAATGAAAGACAAAAAAGTTTAAATTATCCCGCATTGTTAGGAGGCACACCGCCTCGAACCCGACGCCGAGACGATCAGAGGATAAAAAATATGTTCTAGCCAAAAAGGTGCAGGAGACGGAGGAGGCGCTGAGAGTGCTGCTGCTACAGAAGGAAGAGATTGCAAAGCAGATGGTCTATATGGCCGAACAGGAAAACGAGGCCTCCAGTCACAACCGAACCAGGATGCGGGGTAGGTCTCCAGACAGATAGTCCAGGACGCGGCGGGCGGAGGGTACAAGGCAATCTCAGAGTAGGCTTCAGAGTCGCTCTCATGACAGGAGCAGATTGGGGGATGCATATCCGGGAACCAATCGAGGGTACACCGCCCTGTGAGTTCCCGGTACAACGAGAGTAGCGGTCGAAGCTTTTCCAGGGCTGATAGTTCGGATGGAAAGGGTCGGATCGACCACAGAAAGAAGGATTCTCCTAAGAAAGAAGTGCCCACAAAGCCGGAAGGAATGGAGCTGTTGGCCAAAAAGTTGGAGGAAATTCAAAAGGAGTTGGCCGAAGTCAGACAGGGGAAAGTAAGTTCGGGTAAAAAAACTCTCTCTCGAGATCGTTCGAGAAAAGGCAGACCCCAGCAAGAAACTCCCTTATATGGAAAGTTATGATGATTCAGGTGATCCGTATGAACACAGTCAAGCGTACGACAGACTAATGGACTATTGTGACTACTTGGATACGGCCAAGTGTCGTACCTTTATGACGACTTTGAGGAAGGATGCCAGACAATGGATGATAACCTTGGCCCCGAACTCAGTCTCGTCATGGGAAGAGTTGTGCGACAAGTTTCATACCCGGTTCTGGAGTAACAAGAGGAGGGGGAAGCCCACATGATTATTATCATAGATCAGACAACATTTCAATGAGACGTTGGGCCAGTACGTGAAAAGATTTAGGGAAGTGGTAGGTCTGGTGAAGAAATTAATGTTTAATCACCCGAAGAGCTTGGCCGAAGCGTTCGAACAAGCTGAAGGCTTTATAGTGGTGGAAGAAGCCATGAGCAGCTTGAAGCAGGGCACAACAGAGAAACCGAAGGATAAAGATAAGAAAAAATCGGATGGAAACCAAAGGAGGTATGGCAGTAATAACGATAGGTCTGATGGCTATCAGAAGAGGTATATAAGTAGTAACCGGGTTCGGAGGAGGACGTCCGCCTTTCCCGAGTCGGAAGGTGAACAGAGTATATGCCAAGCTCAATACTGATCGGGGAACCATACTGGAACAAATAAGAGGGGCAACCTTGCTTCAAACTGCCCAGGGATAACATAAAGGCAGGCACAGGGAACCTGAGCAAGTATTGCGACTACCATTAGGCAGCAGGCATGCTACGGAGGCCTGTTGGGGACTGATGGACCTAATAGAAAAGAATGTGCAGAACGGGACGTTAATTCAGTATGTGGCAGGACGGGAAGCCCCGAGGACACAACAGGAGAATAATACACCGTCCGCAGACCGGCCAAATTTCAAAGAATCGAAGCGGACTCGGTGTAATATGCCAAAGTTGTGTATGTAATCACGGGTGGAACTATGGGGAAAATTGTCGAAAAAAGCGACGTGGATACTTGGATACGGTGTTGTCAGTGGCCGACCAACCCGCAAGACGTGAAAGATCTTACCCTGGTTCGGTGATCTCATTCACTGATGAAGATTTCCCCGCGGAACCGATCGAACCACACGAGAGAACATTGGTAATTACTGCACAGGTGGGTTCAGTGGTTATGAAACGGATGATGATAGACAACGGGTCTTCAGTGGATATTCTGTATGCACACGTTTACCAAAGGATGAACCTGGACGTGAAAAAGATGGAAATTGGGCAAGAGTCTCCATTGTATGGGTTCAACAACGAGCCAGTCAGAGTTGTCGGGACAATTGAGTTACTAGCCGTCTTCAGAACAGCTCCACAATAGGTGGAAATCACGTGTCGATTCTTTGTGGTACATGTGGATTCGTCGTACAATGCGATTCTGGGAAGGCCCACCCTGACAGCCCTCCAGGCAGTGACGTCGATTCCTCACTTCAAGATTAAGTTCCGTACACCGCATAGAGTTGGAGAAGTTGTTGGAGATCTTGAGTTGGCAAGGAGATGC
The DNA here is from genome assembly GCA_020205605.1 of Panax ginseng. NCBI lineage: Eukaryota > Viridiplantae > Streptophyta > Magnoliopsida > Apiales > Araliaceae > Panax > Panax ginseng. The sequence goes on from CM035148.1 coordinate 102,560, forward strand.
TACCGAAAAGCATTGATCACTTTAGGAGTAGGGGTCAGTAAGCAGAAACAAACCATGGCGATAGAGATCGAACCGTTTACGGAAAGCAGTACTAAACCCTTGGTTATGCCAGCGGGAGAGACTGAAGAGGTTGAGTTGATCCCAAGGAAGAAGGATAAGACTATAAGGATCGGGTCAGGATTACCAGAGCCTTTTCGAACGAGCTTGGTGGAGTTGCTTCAGTGCTATGCAGATATCTTCACCTGGGTTTCCAGTGACATACCCGGGGGTGGATCTGAAGGTTGCTGAACATAGGTTGCATGTAGACCTGACGAAGAAGCCAGTTCGGCAAAAGAGGAAGAACTTTGCCCCAGAAAGGCAAAATATAATTGATGAGGAGATCGCAAAGCTCTTGGCAGCGGATTTCATATTTGAGATTGCTTATCCGGAGTGGATGGCAAACGTTGTATTGGTGCAGAAGCAGAATGGGAAATGGCGGGTTTGTATAGATTACACCGATCTGAACAAAGCGTGCCCGAAGGACTTCTATCCCCTGCCACACATCGACCAGCTTATCGATGCGACTTCAGGGTATGCTTTGCTTAGCTTTATGGATGCTTTTTCGGGGTACCATCAGATTTCGATGTGCAAAGAAGACATCCCAAAAATAGCCTTCATTACTCATCGGTCGGTATATGCGTATAAGATGACTTGGGTTGTTAAACGCGGGGGGCCACGTATCAAAGGATGATAAATTACGTGTTCACGAAGCAACTGGGGTGGAGCATGGAAGTTTACGTGGTTGACATGATCGTTAAAAGCATGACAATTCGAGGTCATTTGGATGATTTGGAGGATTGTTTTCAAACTATTCGGCACTTCAATTTGAGGTTGAACCCGACTAAGTGTACCTTCGGACTGGGTGCAGGGAAGTTCCTAGGTTATATAGTCAGCAAGAGGGGGATAGAGGCTAATCCCGAGAAGATACAAGTTATTCTGGACATGAAGTCCCCGCAGTCATATAAGGATGTTCAGCGTTTAACGAGTCAGATTGCAGCTTTGAGGAGGTTCATGTCTAAGTAGGGAGAGAGATGTTTGTCGTTCTTTGATACGTTAAAAGGGCCGAAGAATGCGAAGAGTTTCCAATGGACTTCAGAATGTGAAGACGCCTTTCAAGGGATAAAGAGGTATTTGTCTTCGGCTCCTTTGTTGGTGAAGCCAGTTCCTGTTGAGCCTTTGTACTTGTATTTGGCGGCAAGCTTGTTGGCTGTGGGAGCAGTTTTGGTTTCAGGAGATTGGTGGTATGTAGCACCAGGTTTATTATGTGAACCATGCCCTCAGGGATGCAGAAAAAAGGTATCCGAACCTTGAGAAATTTGTTTATGCTCTAATAATAGCCGGTCGAAAGCTTCGGCAATACTTCCAAGGTCGGTTAATAGTGGTGTTTGCTGATCAGCCTTTGAAAAAGGTGTTAGGAAGACCAGAGGTTTCGGGAAGATTTGTCGCGTGGACTATGGAATTATCGCAATTTATATTGGAGTATCATCCTCGGACAGCCATTAAGGGGCAGACGTTGGCTGATTTTGTAGTAGAGTGTTCATTCTCCGAGGCATATGGGAGTTTGGATCAGATCGAAGTGACCGAATAGTCGGTTGCAGTAGTTCAACCGGTACACAACTCGTGGACATTGTACGCAGATGGGTCGACTACTTCGGATGTCAGTGGCGTCGGCATTATCTTGACTAGTCCAAAGGGGTTTATGGTGCAACAGGCGATCAGGTTTGGGTTTAAGGCAACGAACAATGAGGCCAAGTACGAAGCAGTGTTGGAAGGGTTACGGCTGACGCAGAGTCTTGAGGTACAGAAGTTGGTTATTTTTAGTGACTCTCAGCTGGTCGTCAAACAAATTTCAGGGGAATATGAGGCTCGGGGAACGAGAATGGTGAAGTATCTGGTGGAGGTAAAGGATCGACTGCAATATTTTGATTCTTATGCTTTTCAAGGGATAAATAGATCTGATAATGATATAGCTGATGCACTGGCAAAATTGGCTACGACCGAAGCAAGTACATTTGGTGGATCGGTTTATTTGGAGATTTTGAATCAGTCGAGTCTTCACCACATAGAAGTAATGAATGTAGAACAATCGAATTGTTAGATGTCTCCTTACCTTGACTATTTGGCTGACGACGTTCTGCCTTCGGATCGGCTGTTAGCGAAGAAAGTTAAACACAGAAGCTCGAACTTTGTGTTTATAGACGGGTATCTTTATCAACGAGCCTATTCTTCTTCCCCTTTGCTGAAGTGTTTGGTTCCGTCCGAAGCGAAGTATGTTCTTCGAGAAGTTCATGAGGGGATTTGTGGTGATCATATGTCTACGAAGTCGTTAGCATACAAGGTGCTTCGCCAGGGGTATTATTGGCCGACAATCTTCAAAGAAGCAACCGAGTATGTGAAGAAGTGTTTGAAATGTCAGTTAAACAGCCCGATCCCTCATCAGCTGTCAGAAGAGTTATATTCGGTTTTATCCCCAATTCCTTTTGTTGTATGGGGGGTGGATATCTTAGCCCCATTACCAAAAGCTAAGGGGCAGGTTAGTTTTGTCATAGTAGCTATTGACTATATGACTAAATGGGTGGAGGCTGAATCCCTTCGGTTGATCAAGAAGCAAGAATGTTTGAAATTTTTGAAAGAGTGTCGTATTCCGGTTCGGCATTCCCATAGTGGTGGTTTCGGATAACGGACGACAATTCGTTGGTTCAAAATTTGAGGCATTCTTGAAGGAATTGGGTATCCAGCATCGAAAGACCTCGATTGCTCATCCTCAGTCGAATGGGCAAGTTGAGGTAACCAATAGGACTCTGTTAAATGGAATAAAAAGAAGACTTGATGAGGCGAAAGGAAGGTTGCCTGAAGAATTGCTCAGTGTATTGTGTGCTTTTCGGACCACACCAAGGTCTACTACGGGAGACTCACCTTTCATATTGGCTTATGGTTCGGATGCCATGGTCCCAGTTAAGGTTGGTTCTACGTCTCTTCGGGTCGGTCAATTTCAGGAAGTATACAATGAGGACGGACTTCGGGCCAATTTGGTTTTGTTAGAGGAAGTTAGAGAAGCGGCCTTAGTAAAGCTTGCGGTGTATCTGCGTCGAGTGGCTAAGTATTATAACAAAGGGGTGAAGCTCCGAAGATTTGAGGTAGGGGATTTGGTTCTTCAGGAGGTAGAATGCTTTCTTGGCCTCAGAATTTGGGAAAGTTGATGCCAAATTGGGAAGGTCCTTATGAAATCATTGAAGTACTAAAGTCAGAGACCTATCGGCTACGAGCAATGGATGGATCTGAGATCAAGAACACGTGGCATGCGGGAAGACTTTGGAAATATTTTCAGTAGGGTTGAAGTCAGTTTCGGGTCTGTAATTCTTCCAATAATTATCAATAAAAGAAGCATTTTTTCTCTTCAATGCTATTCTATGTCATTGTTAATCTGTTCGGCTCCTGGGTGAGAACGAGATTTTTTGGTGTTTGATGATATCTATTCTGCTCATGTGAAGGAACGAGATTTATTGGTGTTCAGGGACATCTGTTCTGCTTTTGGGAGAGAACGCGATTTTTTGGTGTTTGGTAACATCTGTCCGGCTCCTGGGAGCGAACAAGATTTGTTGGTGTTCAGTGATATCTGTTCTGCTCCTGGGAGAGAACGAGATTTTTTGGTGAAATCTGTTCGACCATTAGGGGTGAACATGATTATTCGGTGTTCGGGGGAATCTGTTCGACCCTTAAGGGTGAACATGATTATTTGATGTTCGGAGGAATCTGTTCAACCCTTAGGAGGTGAGCAGGATTATTTGATAGTATTTGTTTGATGGACGAAAAGTATTGAGTTCGAAAACGATTCTTTTTTATTCATTTTAAGTGAATGTTTGTTTATTGATGTTAGTTGTCTTGCAAAACAGCTACGGAAATTTTTTATAGGAGAAATTAAAAGATGTATTGCAAATTAACTGAAACGTAGAAGAAATTACAAGTTTACAGGTTTACAAGTTTGCAAATTAAAGCTATGGTGGTGGAGGGTCATTTGTTGGGTTATCTTCGGAGGTGTCCTCATCCTCATCGTCGGAAGAGTCGAGTAGTAAAGGGTTCAGAGCGACAACGGCAAGTTTGGCTTTCCCTTTGCTTCGGGCCGCTTCGTAGCCTTCAGCGTACATTTGTATGATTTCAATGTTAAGTTCGGGACATCTTCGGTATTCACTTCGGATCTGATTTCGCAGTTCTTTAGTTATGGGCGGGCCGAGAGCTTTGAGATTTTGGAGTTCTTTTTCGGGAACGGCCAGGAATTGGAGGTGCGCCTGCTCTTTCTTCATTACGTCGATAGATTGGCGGGTGAGTATTTGGTTGTTCTGCTTTAACACCTCGTTTTCTTTTATGATCTCTTCGTATTGTTCGGAGGTAGATTTTCGAAATGCCTCAGACGTCACCAATTCTTTTAATTTGGTATTGTCAGATTTGACCCATTCGCAGTAGAATGAAGTGTTGTCGTGCAAGTCCGTCTCCTTAGCCAGGGCAGCCTTTAGGAACTCGTTTTCCTTTCGGGCGGCTTTCTCTTCGGCCTCGATATCTTTATATCTTTGAGCAAGTCGTTCAGAGACTCCGGCTGCCTGCAGGTGTTTAATAGTTAATATTAAAAGTTGATTAAGAAAAGAGGGTGATTGATGTAATTTCTAATTAAAGACAACTTACACGGACCTGAGCCGGCACGGAAGAGCTCATCGGTGGTTATGTCTCCAAAGCGGAGATCGTCGGATGGAAGGACGTAGTGGTTAAACAGGTCGAGAGGGAACTTTTCATTATCCTCTGGCCATAAGGTTAGAGATCGGACAGCCTCGGGTGAGTGAGTGGGGGATGGTTGTTTGGAAGGCGATGTAGGTTGATCGGAAGAATTTGGGATGTGGGCCTTTTTTGAAGGTCCCGGTTTGCTGTCGGCGGTGTTTTTTCGTTTTCTAACTAGTTGGGGTATGGGGTCAGCAGGTTCGTCATGATCGGTGGGTATGCTATTATGTTGCTGGTTTCGGCTGAGGGAACCCTTAACTCTTCGGTTGTGAGGGGGGTGATCTTCACACGTTTTTTTTTTGTCCAAATAATCTTTGTTCTTTCGGAGATCGGCATATCAGGAAGGCTCTCTGTAAGAATGGGGGTTGAAGTATTTTTTTTATTTTTTAGCCGCCCACCTTTTCAGTCAAGTAGGGATTGGGTCTTCGGTGGTGCTCGTGGTAGGGACGACTTCGGTGTTTTGGGGATGGGCAGGTCTTTCGGTTATATCTTCGGAGAAGAATTCTTCGAGCTCTTTTCTCTCGGCGGAGGTTGGTTGATGAGGGATACTGTAAAAAAAAAGAAAAAAGAATCTCAGGTTAATGAAAGAAAAGAATTCAAATGAGTATTATGATGACGTTTGGGTGGGGATTTGAAAGGTTGGATTACTATCTGATGTATGGATTTTTCGGATATTTGGTCTTGATTTGGGTTATTATTGCCCGTTGGGCCATGTTTGGAGTACTCTTCCTTCAAATATTTTATTTGGATGGAAGACGGGGGGGCAATGTTGGGCCAATAATATTTGGGCCTAGGATATATGGTGGGTTGTTACCCATGTGATATAATGTGGGCTTGAATAAGGGGCTGTTTTGGTAGATGGGGATTTGTGGATTAAGGTTCCTAATTATATTTGGTTTCTAGATATAGAAATAAGTATTTGGATTGGAGCCAACTTCCTTAATTCTAAGAGATTTGGTGCAATCATGTTAAGGAATTACTGATTGGGAGGAACCCTAATTCAACCTGGGGAATGATTTCATGGAAATGGTGAGAACACTATAAATACAAGGTTTTTTCCTGATTCTAAGGTACGATTATTACTTTTCAGCATTAGAGCATTAAGCCTCCATTGTTAACCTTATTCATCATGTACTTATTCTCACACCGGAGCTATCCCCCGGCGGCCTAAGCCGTCAAGCTTTTGGTGTTTTCCCGTTTCTGTGCAGGATTGAACGCGCTTTGGTACTTCTCACCATATTTAAGCCATATTATTTTATCAATAAGCTAGCCAAGTTTTTCAAAGTTCATATGTTTTGGTGACGTATTCGTGGACAGAGGATTAAGAAAAGATAAAACCACCTACTAACTTCTCTTCCCATGTGGATCGTGCAAGCCTTAGTGTGATTTTCTGATCTCCACATAAACAGTCTATGGACTCTGGAGTCTTGTTGTGTCTGACAACTTTGTATTTTTAATCACACTATACAAAATGCAGAAAAGTCTCAACTAAATATTTTTGATCCCAACCGTTTCAATCCCCCTACTGCTAGTCTGATATCAATAGACACATCAGTCAAAGATATTGCTTTCAATCTTTGTTCTTGTTATAACCCAGGTTGCCATCCCCAAAAGCTAGCTATTATGGAGGGAGAGTCCAATGTTATATTAACCCACATCAGTTTGCTCATACAACCGATGTGGGATTGCCCCCACAGGCAAAACAATTTATTACAGGCCACCATGCTTCCATATTGATGTCCATGACAGTATCACCAATCCTGATTCTTCATGGATTCGAGAACTTCAAAACCTTAATGGATTAGGAAACACAAATCCTTCTTAAATAAGATTCATACCACAAAAATGTAATCTTTATTAGGCCACCTTACTCACCTTGTCCTCCTAGTCATACCTCTTGGTGTCATCAGTCAAATATTTTTTCTTTTCAAAACAGATTTTTAATTTTTTTAAAAAATTAAATTAAAAAAAGACATTTGAACCACTAGACAGATTTTTTTTAATTTAGCTATTACTATAATCTGATGACCCTTTTTGCATTCTGAAAATTAGCATATAGAAAAAACCATTTCACCTCTTGCGGCTAATGCAGGCTGTTCAGATTCTTCTGGTCTTCCGCAAAAGTCTAAATACAGCAGAATCACAAGGTGGCAGTCTCAAGGTTGATAATAGTATGACTGAAGCATTATTACAGGTGGATCCCATTCAAGTGAGTTCTGATCTCCCAGATATCATTACAAAACTAAACTTTAGTGGAAAGATGCCGAGTCAAATGTTAGTTTAGTTAATTATATTCATGTAGCTAACAAACTTGAAGTTCACTGTTCTAAAATTGGTAAAGTGGATTCTGGAAAATTTTGTGTTATTAATGTTATATAGCCTAAATTTTATACTATATTGATGTAATTCTTATTAACTTTTGTACTATGTTGATGTTACTTCATAAAATTTACTGATGTTAATACAATATGAGGTGTCAGGTGTCAGTTACTTGTTGTATATGATTGTTTGCTTTTCCCTCTTGCAATTATAATTATTTTTACTTTCAGGTGGAATTGCTTCTGGGAAAAGCCTACTCAGATTGGGGCCATGTCAGTGATGCTGTATCTGTTTATGATCAACTCATCTCTAGCCATCCTGATGATTTTCGGGGTTACTTAGCGAAGGTCCATTTTTTCCTCCTGTCATCCCAAGTAATTTAAACTTCTGTTCTTTACCTTAAATAATGAAGTGGGCAACACTTAGCTGAAGATGAGTTCAGCTGCAATTTGTCGCATAAAAATCTTTTTCTGATGTTCTAAGTTTGATGATGGTTCTCATGAAGATATAGTTTACACACTTTTCTTCCATTACTGAATTGAACAAAATTGTGTCTTTCATAATCTGAAAGCAGAAATATTATGAAAGAATGTGGTAAGATGTCCCCTGAAGTACTAAGGAAAACTGATCCTCTCACTTGATGTGTGTCTGTCCACTATGTCAGCAAATAGCTTCCGTCGGGATAGGTTTTCGAGATGACATGTAGAGATATATATATATATATATATATATATATATATATATATATATATATATATTTTGTGAAAAAGAAATGTGATTCCTTAAATATTTCAATATTTAATATAGAATATCCATAATAAATGATGAGTTGTTCAATCTATCTCGATGAAATAATGGTGTCTAAGCAAGTTACAACTTTTCACTACTAACTTTAGAATATTCTTTGTTCGACTCTGAGAATAAGCATATATATATATATATAGAGAGAGAGAGAGAACAATGATCAAGTGCATACCCCTTATCTTACTCACCCGTGCTCACCCCCTTTAGGCGACGGTTTCGGTCATACAACCGTCGTCTATACTTTTAGCGACGGACAACATATAGCATCGCTAAAAGTGAATAACGGTTTGTATGACCGAATCCGTCACTAAAAGTATAGACAACGGTTGTATGACCGAAACCGTCGCCTAAAGGGGGGTGAGCACGGGTGAGTAAGATAAGGGGTATGCATTTGATCCGGACCGTATATATATATATATATATATATATATATATATATATATATATATATATATATCAACTTTCTTACTCCAGTTATAGATGATACCGACTCCGTTCCACAATTTATTTATTTATTTTTAATCTGGATTATCGTCATTTATTTGTTGGAAAAACTTGCATACATTTGTTTCAAATAATCCTTCATTTATCTTCTAGTCAATTTCTTTGTTTAGCTAGGATGAAAACTTGCATTGAAATGTTTATTATTGTGCTCTTCAATAGGGAATTATATCAAAAGAAAATGGAAATGTTGGAGCTGCAGAGAGGATGTTTATACAAGTGAGTGTGGATGCATTTCTTTGAACAAACATATGCACACCGATATGCACGCGCACACCCACACCCACGTGCACATGCACATGCACACGCACGATTAGCTAGTCATTTTGAGGTCTACTATCTGGAGTAGTTCATCAATTCTGAAGCCCAGATTTACTTCAATCCACCATTAGCTAGTCATTTTGGGAATTTGAAGCATATACTCCTAAAGAACTGTAGACGCATCTTTCATCAGTCTCTTATTGTGCTTTATCTTATTGAGAGGTAACTTGAATGAGATGAGTTGAGCCTACATTCTACCGTAGGTATTAGAAAGTGCAATAATGTAGCTAGGAGTCTAGGACGACACAACTACAAATTTAATTTTGTGGTAGAGCTACTTCTGTAACTAAAAGTCTCACTAAAATTTTCTTTTAACCCTATGCGTTCATTCTGGTGCCAGAGGTGCAACTGCACATGAAAATCTTTTATTATATCTACCAATACTGTAAACCAAATTTGAATAGAAGGAAAAAAAATATCCTTTAGCTTGAGACCCATGTCAATCAGCACGAATAAGCCTTTTTTATCAGAAATAATGAACAATTAATTATAAACTTTTAAATACTGCTGATTATTTCATTGCTATTATGAGTTCATCATCAGGCTCCTCGATTTATGTATTGAATCATTTGATGAACTTAAATCAACTCTTTACTTAAATTTATTATTCAGTTTTGTTGAAATATCATTCATTTCCTCAAGCTTTCAATGTTTCTTAGGCCGTATATGTAAAAATAAGGCATTGTTGTTGTAAACTTTGAGGTGTTTGTTTTAGTTTATAAACAAACCAAAGCAATCCAATTGTAGAGAAAATTAAACTACACATAAGATATAGGTTGTTGGCAAAATTGAATTGGATTAAAGCATATAACAGAAATGAGGTTAATTTTGTCTAAAATTTTTAGTCCCAAATGGTGGGGATTATAATAAATTGTTGAACATGGTATTAAATAGTTCCACATATTAAGTCATTTTATAATTCTTAAACTAATAGTCTCAAGTCCAAATTTGAAAATAAACAAGACACTTAGATTAATAGTCATATCTTTAAGGGTAATTTTTGCAAACAAACATAGTTGAGTCCCTGTTAATATTTTCCTGATAATGTATTAAAAGAGTTGGTGACGATGATCTTTTGTGAAATTTGAAAAAGTATTTATGGTAGTTACGATTGGTTTTAGTTTGATACTAGTGCATTGGAATTTTTTACTTGGTTACTATTGGTTTTACGGTGGTTACGATTGGTTTTAGTATTTAAGACTTTAGTTCATGAATTGGATGCGAAATAGGTAGATAGTTGCTATTAATACTACGTTAATTGTGTGCAGGCACGATTCTTCGCACCAGAGAAAGCCAAGGTACTCGTGGACCGTTATTCAAGACAATGAGTGCTAGTTGAATAGGCTATTATGCCCTGCCATGATTGAAAAGTCTGACCCACAAGTGAACTTTTTAACTGGGAATTTCCAAATAAAGGTTATATTGCAGACGGTGATTATAGGGGAGGAGAGGGGAGGGGAGGGGTTTGATATGTTATTGGCATTGTTGTAATAATGTTGTAAAAGTCTTTATTACTATTTTAGGTTGTTCCATGTTAAATGTCTACTTTCTTTTAATAATTAAATTTTTACACATTTTTTCTTATTATGCTTGTAGTATTAAATATCCCGTACTTTTCTTATACTAATTCACTCTCTATATTTAATGACATTATTATGGACAATTTATTATTTTATTCCTCTTCTTAATATACGTGGAAAGTCCATCAGAATTTTTATCCTGAGACGGAGGGAGTATCATTGTTTTGGGGTGAGTTCTACATTACTAGTTGCACGTCCAAAAAATATTAAAAGGACTAAGATGCCCTTGATTAATAATAAATCAAATAATAAATAGACTAAGATACCTATACCAACTCACATGAATGATACTTATTATTTTATACAAGAGTGAATGATATTTTTACAAGATCTCACTCGCATCATAAATATCATTTCTCTTAAAATATACTCCCTCCGTTCCGAATTATCTGCTGTTTTAGCAAAATAAAATTGTTTCACAATATCTGCTTTTTCAAGATTTTAATGTATTTTTTTTCTTTATTTTTCAAGTTTGCCCCTTTACTCTAATTGTTGATAGTCATTACTCTCATTCACACCTCTCCTCTTTTTTAAGCATCTTTTTCATATTCCCACCAATAAATATTCACGTCTTCTCATATCCTTTTCAGGCATTTAGCAGAAGGCATAACATATGCCCTCTCTGTATTGAAGCAAAATCCTAAAGCATCAGGAGCCTTATGCAAGCTCTCCGACCACTAGACGGAAACACAGTACCCCTGCGGAGGCGGAATCAAGCACAACGGGGTACCCCTGCCTTCTTTTACATTTGAAAAACAAAGACTAAGGATATGAAATTGTTTCCGTATAAAACAAAATGCAAAGGAATTAGGAAGATTAAGAGAAAAAGAAACGATGATGTCTTGAGGAGTATGGAGTAGTATTTCACAGTTTTTGTGGAAAGAAATTTAGGAAGACGAAGAGTTGCATAGTACGTGGGTTTTTTGTGGAAAACAAAAAAGTCAGCACATAAGGGTATTTTAATATTTTTATCACATATATTGTTATTTGTGTGAAACTCTAGAACAGCAGATAATTCGGGACGGAGGGAGTATACCTATTAGTGTATTGTTCATTTACTAATTTTTGCCCTTGCACCAACTGGTCCATCAAAAATTATATGATTTATAAGAATCCAAGGAACTATCAAATTTATCAATACCATTTTTATGTCACAATGTAGCATCTAAAAAGATCAATAGATTGAATTACTGTTCAAACTAATGAAATTTGATTTTGCCCGGTGATTGAATTACCATAACCATTCAATCTTACTTGAGAGATCACAAAATAATATGAATATTTTTATTTTAAATATTTTTAGAAATTTATTATTATTTTAAGTAAAAATATTAGAAATCTTTTTTTCTTCATAAAATAAGTAGAGTTTCAGATTTAAAAAAATTAAAGTGATTTTAAATTAAATTAATGTCTACTTAATTTTTTAATGAATGACCCATTCTTAATATTAGAAATTTTTAAAAAACTAAAAATAGAAATTAAAATAAAAAAAACAGTAAAAGATAAATAAAAAAAAGTATTCAATTTTTTTTAAAAAATTACTAATTTTATAAATAAATATTATTTTCAAGAAAAAAATTGGAAAATTCTTCATATTTTAAAAAAATGATTAAAATTTTATAAAATATAAATTCAAAAAATAAACTTTATTTTCAAAAGAAAAAGAAAGATTTTTTTTTAAAATCAGTAAGATTTCATAACTTTAATTTTTTTAAATCTATATTTTATGAAACTTTACTCTTTTATGAAAAAATTAAGTTTCTAATATTTTTACTGAAAATAATAATTATTTTTAAAACTATTTAAAATAATTATTTTTTAATTAGTTTAATAGGTAATCTAAAAATTAAAAGTTCAATGGTATAATTAATAAAACGTGCCAACTTCATTGGATAATTCATTAGTTTTGTAGATAAAAAATTAACGTCCGTTTAATTTTTTTAACGGAATAACCCAATTTTAAAATAATAATTAGTTTAATAAGATAATTTTAAAAATTAAAAGTTGAATTGTGTAATCAGTAAAACTTGACAACTACAATGAATATTTCATTAGTTTACCATATAAATTTTATTAAAAATTCATAGAGATATACTTTTAGTTTTAAACTCTATTAACGTTTAATTACTTTTGAAACTCTTTAATAATCTAAAACTAGTACATGTGGCACACTTGTATAAATTAATGTTTATTGGTCTAGAACATTAAAATTTTAAAAGTAATGAGATGGAAAAAAGATGAAGAATGATGAATAAGTAATAAGTAATGAATTAGTTGGATAGATTTCATGTAATTGATTATGTAATAAATTATTATTAAAATATTTATTGTCATGTTATAAATTATTATTAAAATCTATCTAATAAAATATAACTGATTTTGAATTTCTCGTTCACTCTAATAAATCATCTGAGCCGTCCAAAATTTAAGATAAATCTCATCGTCCATGTAGTGCCTGAGGCACGGGACACAACTAGTATTTAATATCATGTCATTTCAGACAAAAAATTTTACAACATTAATCATCATGGACCAGGATTCTCTCCATTTTAAATAAACGGAGACTCCATTTTATAATTCAGATTTAAAATGTACTCTCTCTCCTGTCAAGATGATGTCACACTCCAACACATTTTAAATCTGGACCATGAAATGAAAAATCTCCAATGGATCTAGTCCCCTGATCATATGCACCAAAGGTAAACCAGAATTAAAAAGAATAAAAAAAGGAGTAGAAAAACCCCTTTCCAGTTATACATTACTACCTATATATTGTTGCTCTACAGGTCTTCATCTTAGCTACGTACCTGATCCTGATTGCATTTCTTTGAGTGACGATGAGTTTGAGGGGCTTTTTGAGCTATTTCGCCCCGACCGTACAACCAATGGGTCGCTCAACCCATCCCGTTTCACTGAAATGTGGCTGTGGCTTGTAGAGGCGCCTGCACTGCCACAAACCAACACAAGCTTGGTCATGTTTTCGTCGGCAATTCCTCTCAATCTGTTAAGCTCCGGTAAAACAACCTTGCCGAGATCTGGCCGGTCTTTCCGTCTTAGCTCTGCACATTGGAGTGCTAACTTGGCAAAGCACAATGCCTCTTCCACAGGCCAATCAGGAACAGAATGGTCCAGCATCTCAACGAAAGTCCCCTTCTCGATAGCCCGCCCAACATGGTGCGTCAAACCCATTGCTGGCTTTGCTGTTATTATTTGTAGGAGCATGATTCCCAAGGAATAGACGTCAGATTTAACCCCAAGCATCCCGGTTTGTTGATACTCGGGATCAATGTAGCAGAAAGTTCCGGCTGTTGAAGTCATTCGGTACTGTGTTACATCGTCTGCCACAGATGGAGGGACAAGCCTGGCCAGCCCAACATCGCTGATCTTGCTTACATAGTTGTGGTCAAGAAGAATGTTAGCAGGTTTGAGGTCACGATGCACTAAAGGCTCAGGCTTGGTCTGGTGGAGGAAGAGTAGGCCTGTAGCTATCTCTGCTGCAATTCGGAACCTAAGTTGCCAAGACATTGCTGGGGTGTTCCCTCGCTGGAACAGACGATCGTCTAGGCTACCATTAGCCATGTATTCATACACCAGACATCCAAACTCTGGGCAGGCTCCAAGGAGTAGTACCATATTGGGATGTCGCATGCAGCTCAACACTTCAACCTGCATTAACAGTAGATGCAGTCATCGTTGTTAAATGCTTAATTAGTTACATCATAGCCCAGTGTGATTCTTTGTGATAATTAATCCTTTTTCTCCGAAATGCATTTAGAGTGGTCTTATGTCATATATGAAGTAACCAGGGTAGGCATGCAGGAGCTCTGAGCACATCATGTATTCCATCCGTTCTCTGTTCTTATGCTGATAGTATAAAATGACATAATGTCTTCAAGTATAATAAAAATAATTTCACTATCATGCCACTACCTGCAGGTATGTATAGGCTAGGGTGGGCTTTAGCCCGGGTGAAGTTTTTGGAAAATATTTAGTACTTATATATCTTCAATAGCCCAGCCCAAGTTTTCATGTTTTCTTGTATTAAGAAATTGCTTGGGCTTCTCATCTGTCTTTAAAGGTTTGTACAATAATTCTTAGTTCTGTTTATCCAAGTGTACAATAATTTTTAATAAGTGTTTATGATTTTATCCAAGTGTTTTTTCCCTTGCGTCTTCATCTTTATCCTTAAGATATAGTTCTGTTTATTTAATCTAGTATCCTCAAAGACTGTGATATCCTTGTTTTGTTTTTTTTTTGACATCTTGGAGGGAGTAGTTTTTAATGCATCATTTGTTGCTAATTGTGGCACATTACTAAGATAGGAGTAATTGTTTGATATTATGCTTGTTGTATGCCGTGCTTTGACTAATTTACTTAGTTAAAAACTTTCTAGGTTTTGAAATCTAATGATACTATTAGCATTCAGTATGTTATTTTTCACTATAATCATTCAATATAATCTTTCAATTGAACCAATTTTTTTGTTAAAAATCCAGCTGTTAAGCAATCTTATAAGCCACAATGGAAAGTCAAGGAAGCAAGAGAAAAAACTTTGTTTTCTTTCTTTAAACCAAGAGAAAGTGCATCAACGACAACTAGTTTATACTTGTTAAATTCGTGAATTTGAGATAAATAACGTAATGAAATTACTTTGTTGATGTGATGGGAAGTTATATATATGCTAATTGGAGTAATAAGGATGAAATTTTTGGCTAAGCTCCTCTATTATGCTTATGAAATATGGAATTTTAGAGTACGCCTTCAAGGTGTTTGAAATTTTGCCTCTAAGAGGTTGTTATGCTAAAACTTGTGAATTAACCAAGGTAACCTTTATATATATTTTGAATTTATGATCGATTTTGGTGGGGTAATTTCTTGCGTATATGGTTGGTACTTGATAGCCCAGGGCGGCAAAAATTCCTAGCTCCGCCCTTGACCGCTATACTAAACATGGAGGGAGTATGTCATGTTTATATAATTATATCCAACTATTGTTGGGTGTAGATACAAGAGATATCCAAATCAGAATTATTTATGAAGACAAATTACAGCTTCTTGTACAATGGTCTCTGCCGAGTACTGGTAATCAAGGGGGAGGAAAAAAAGAAACTTTAGAGAGCTGCATTCTTAAGTTTAACAGAGTCATGTGACAGTTAACAACATAAGCATGATGAGTAGATGACAGGGATTAATCGAAAGGTGGAATACTTGGTGAGGACACGTGTGTATGTAGCAGAAAAGGAACTGCTAGCATGGTATCCAACAACTTATAGTAGTTTCCTGGTAAGAAAGTAGAGTAATTTAAAGATGGAATTTTGATGCAAACAGGTAAATGTATTTAACATCTAATTTTATAGTTGTGCTACTATTTCAACATTTCAAGAACCCCAATTTTCGATTACTTTTACTAATTTTAGTAATTGAAGGTTTTTCAATTATTTGTTCTCATTCATGAATATGAAGTTCTCTTAGAAATTTTATAAAGCATAAAGTCTAAATCCTGATTAGTATTTTGTAATTTATGTCCTCACCTCTTGCTGAAATTGTGACCGACCTTGCTCTGCATCTGGACGCAAGACCTTAACTGCTACTGGTGTATGATCAAGATAACACTTAAATACAGGGCCATAACCCCCTTCCCCAATCTGCCGAGATTCAGCAAAAAACTCTGTTGCCACTTCAATCTCATCTATTATGTATCTCCTGTAACGAAAATCATTTTGGGGTAAATTATTCAAAACCGATTGCTTCTCATCAGCTTCTTTGAGGGCTTTCATTTCGACATCTATTCTCCTTTGTGCTTCTTGTTCCGCAATTCTTTGAGCTGCTTCCGCAGTCTCCATGGCTGCCCTACACTTTGCTTTCTCCCTCTCTGCAGTGACCAATGCTTCTTCCTCAGTAAGTCGAGCTTCCTCTAATCTTCGTTCTTCTTCTATTCGCCAGCGATGGAGCTCCACAGCCTGTGGTACATAATGAAGATATTATTGATTCAACACAACAACAATGCCAGGATCCATGTCACACCAAATGTCATGACCCACATGTAGTCTATGCAGTAACTAAGACTAAATAAATTAAAGCATCTATATATTAAGTGAACTCAAATACACAGGGTTGGCATCACACAATGGGGGTGATTTTCATATACAATGGCAGTAACACGTATTGATTATTCTATGTATTCAGGAAAGCAGTTAGTAGCACATGTTGCTTATTCCGTATATTCAGGAGAGCAGTTTGTAGTTAGCATAGATAGAAGAGCTCGGACAGTTAGATCATAACTAACATGTATAGATACATAATGTATATAGATAGGTTTATAGTTGTATAAATAGAGTAAGAGATTCATTGTAAAGTGAGTTTTTCTGTAAGGTGGTTCTAGTAATTCAGAGAAATGAGAATTCATTCATTCAAACATTACTCTACGATTCATTGATCATTACTCTATGATTTGAATCATGAAATTTTACAGTACATATCAATGGCAGCACTTAGCACCCCCTTAGTAACTGTATATATAAAGCAGATGCGGATTATGTGAATACCTTTTGTTTCGCTGTCAATGCTTCTTTGCAGGCTGTACTATACATATCCATAGTTTTTTGCAGCTCTAGCTTTAGCCTCCTCATTTCAGATTCAACATCATCCTGCATCTTTTATGTGAGCATCAGTTAACTTGAACTATTTAAGAAATATACATGCCTTGGTAGTCAAGTTTATTCTTCAGAGAACTATGAGGATTGATTCGTGTTATGACAATTGTTTTAAGTTTTGCACGCTCAAAGATAAAGAGCACATATCTATCTTCTCAAAGCAACAAATGCAAAACAACAATGTCAGTTTCATATGTAAGATTCTCTAGCATCTGACATGAAATTTATATCCCATAGCCTTAAACTTTCTTCATATATAATTAGCATTATAATGCTTGTATAAATCTGGTTAGATGTGTCATTATTATCCTATGACATGAAAACAAAAATATATGTATCCTAAATAGATGGTGGTCTAATGCTTTGGCTTTCACTAATACCATCATAAATAATATATAATTCATATCTATATATCAAGCAAAAAGTAAAGATGATGTTTGTTACAACAAACTATGACAAACACAAAAGTCGATGAAAAAATTAAAGACAAGAATAAAAGATTGACGTGTCAAATTCAATTTGGGCTAAATCACGGGGCGAGAGACTTTACTAATCAGAATGTGAGAAATACAATTGATGAAGAGAACTCTAATAACCCAAAACTCCAATAAACCTAAATTGTTTTACTATCTAATTAATGCGGTTACAAAACTAAGAAAAGAATACATAAATCCTTGCTATAATAACATATATACATATTACATATATTAAAAATGAAACTTTTGCTATAAACAATGCAACAAAAACTTACAGAACTTACCGATGGTATGTGATATAACAACTAAACCATAACCCGATCCAAACATAACATACCCAAATAACACAACAGGTCCATACTTGGCAGTGGGCTTTGGACCTTGGCTTATCGACCTTAGCCCTCCACTACCACAACTAAATCTTATCTTTCTTTTCATTTGGTTGCCTTAAATTCGAGACACACATAATAAGACTGTTATTTTTAAAAGGTAGCTAGGAGTATACTTCTTGAAATAGGTAAGCTAGCGCTTGTGGGGATTTGAAACCAGCGACCTCAAGGTTATTACTTCAAGGCCTCTACATTAGGTCTTTGATATTAGGGGTAATGACTTTATTCCTCATGTAACAACATTTTTTATCGACAGATAGTAATCAAATCACAAAAATTTGGGTGGCCTGAATAAGATAGCCGACTTTACCTTAAATATGTCTGTGGTTCTTAAAAATGAGTACGTGTGGAGAGTGTGATAAGATCATAATAGTTCAGGAAAATAAAAATGATATATACTCAGTTATACTTCATGGAAAGGTGACTCAGCGCACTGATCTCTGGTGCCTATTTATGTACGCAATCGAGTCTTTTTCCCTACCGTGTTCTGCGATGAATACGACATTCTTTCACTCTCAAGCGAGGATGATGAGAATTCATGCAGAGAGCTGACATCAGTTTCCCTGGCTCCAAAGCGAACTGATCCAAAGCTATGGTCTGAGCTGGTTGAAACCCGTGAGGTTCTCCCTGAATCCATGCTATCATAGAGCAAAGTAGACATGTGATCAGTACTTGGCCTGCCAGAGCTTACAAATGATATGTCAGTATCTGATTCATAAAGCTCCCCGCACAACTTTGCATTTAAACCTCTTCCTCTAGCGAATGGAGACCTGACACCGACAACAAAATATGGGTTAGTGCATTAATCAAAATTATAGTGTTCATAACATTACAGAACTGAAGAAGTGATGATTATGACTAGAATCTCTCTTTATCCCCCTCTCTCTTATAATTAACGTATTCATCAACTACTATACCAGAAAAAAATTCACCTGTCTTAACAATGTTCAAGTTCAAGTTACAAACAGTTAGACACTTGTGGGGTACAAGTTGACAAAACTGCATGCATTTGTTCTGCAATATCAGCATCTTTTATAAAACTTGTCACATCGCATGTTTCCTTTTTCTATTTCATGATTATCTGTATGTTTTTATATAACTTACTTGACTGGTTCGTGGTCATCGTGCAAGTTGCGAGGCTTCTGTGGTGTTCTATCTGCTGCTGCAATAGGTTCCACATGTCTTATATGAGGGAAAATCAAAGCATGAAAAATTAAATAGGAAAAAGAAGCACAGTAACGGGGGGAAGAACAAACAAACCTCTCATACTCAAACTATGTCTGGGTCGTGCGTCAACCGGGTAGCCATTGTCATTAACTTGGTCATGAATTTTCCCATAAAGAAGGGAGATGAATGGGGCCGAACGAGAAGCATTTCTCACAGAAGAGATTTTTCCTTTGTTGATCACATAAATAGTGCAGAAATCTGGCGCCCCTTTCGATACATTACTAGGAACATCAGAAACCTTGAATCTTCTGGAGAAAACGTTTACAAAAACACTTGGTAAAAGTATTAATAAGGTGTAAGGTCTTTTTATGAAGAATTATTTCCACATGATTTGAGAATACAAGACATTACATGTCATTCTAACCTTAGAAGATGATTTCTAGATTTCTTTGGTTGGTAGATTTTACTATTCAGTCCAAGCTATTATATGTCATGCATTTGATAAATACCATAAAGCATCTATATGGATATGTGAGGTTATGACACGAAACACTATACGTGATACGAGACATGATAACTGGTACACCAGAAGTGTGTCCTCCTTCCCGGTCCTCTCATACTAGGGAAAAGTCCTCTCAATGCTCTAACGCCTACACCGGATATGGACCGATCTATCTCAAGACGTTCTTAATGGGCGAATATTATCATTTTCTCCTAGTCCTAAGACTTATTTACTAGTATTGAATTTAGTCATTACATTGCCAAAAGATAGGAGGGAGACGTTACATCAAAAACACCAAAATCACCTCCAAATCACAAGACACAAAGCAACATATAAACTAAAAACAAGATTAAGCAAGATAGTCTATTACTAGACAAGCCATCACAAAGCATCTGGGAAATATCCGAAATAAAATGTTAAAAATAATAAATTGAAGTATCAAATAGTATTAGACACGTATATAGAAATATCTGTTAAGTTTTGGTGTTCGACACATATCCAACACGAATACGTCGACCTGACCTCCGAGAAGTGTCCGTAATTCATAGGATAAATAAGTCCTTTTAGAAGGTGTGCATTAGATAAAGTTATTTTTATAAGATAGTTGTCTCCTCCCCCCCCCCTTATAAGATAGTTGTCTCTCTCTCCCCGGGATTAGAGGTTCAGCCTTTATATAGTTATTTAAATTCTGTATAAAGTATAAAAGAGTTTTTTTTTTAACATCTTAACGTGTAGATGTGCTCTTGCAAATATATTTAGAATTTGCTGATTGCGTGCTATTGTTGATTGTGTGGTTGTTAGAACAGATAACATTCATGGGAGAGAAATTTACCTGATGAAGCCATGGCGAGACGAGGCACCAAGAACCAAGTTCTGGATTGCAGTATAAGTAACATACTCTGTTAATGCTTTTGCTACATCTGTATCTTCGAGTATGACATCAAGACATTGTATCTGTTACAGAGGAGTTGCATGCAAGGAGAGAAAAACATTAAACTATAACAAGGAGATAGCAATTGTGGAACCATTCCTAAAAAAATCTTTTCCTTCAAAAACAACAACAACAAAAAAATTGTATATAGTCATATGACACAATATAACAGCTCTTATATACTGGATTGTTAACATAGTATTACATATTTCTACGCGTAACAAGAAAACAACCGGAACCTACATCTTTACGTGTACAAAAGCAATGAAAGGTAAGAAACAAATCTTTGGTCTGCTTCTCAAGTTGTTGCTTGTGTGCAGATACAGCACCATTAATATCAGAAACGACAGCATTGTTTCCCACTGCATCCACAAATACGTCATTCCTCTGTTATAGCTGAAACTGTTAAGAGGCAATCCTATAGCATTGCAAATTTCATATAAAAAATCTTTCATTTGTGTGCAACTTTTTTATGTGAATTTAAATCATAGTGGGTGCGTGACTCATGACAACATGCAATGTGTTTGTAGCAAGTAAGAGGAAAGAAAAGTAATATATATATCAGATTTCTGTAATTCAAAGAAAGTTTCATAGTACCATATAATAGATTCCTTTATTGTTTATATCGTTATAATGTGGCGCAATTATATCAACTAGAATCCCCATTCAACTTAATCAGGGACAAATATGAGAAAATTGATGATAAGGTAAGGAAAAACTAGGACTTATTTACCCAAAAAACCTTCAATATTATAACATTCACCGTACAGTGAAATTGAAAGATTAGGGATTCTGATTAAAAGGTGGGGAAATTGTTGAAAGGAACTAGAATAATTAATTCATGCATGATCAGGGTAAAAGCTTAGAGATATTCATTAAAGCATAAAAGCAATACTTTTATTAGAATAAATTAGAACAGGATGAACACAGCAATTACATGCATTCATTTATACATACATGATAAAGGAGAGTTATTAAGATTAGTTTTGTGCAAAACGTGGATGAGAACGATAGTTTGGCCTCTCGTGAGAAGATTCTCAATGGCCCATTTAAGAGCATACTGACTCCCTTTATCCTTGTCTATTGCCACTGCCACCAATCTCTCTCCAGCTCCCCTCCGATCTCCTCCAACATTACCCCCCGCCCCAGTCCCCTTTGGAAGCCACATCTCTTGTTCTCTCTCTTTCTTTGTTCTTATTTACCGGAATTTCATCTCCTTCCTCTCTTCCCTCTCGCTTTATCTTCTTTCCTATTTTAATTATGTCGCGAGCGAGTTGTCACATTTTGGTCTTAAATACCAACACTATTATGGTGAATACCCAACCCCAACCCCAACCCCAACTTGATCATTTATTTTAATAAAAATTATAATTTATAATATATAAAATTAATCAACAACTTATAATAACAAGATATTATAGTATTA
Source organism: Panax ginseng (assembly GCA_020205605.1). Classification (NCBI taxonomy): domain Eukaryota; kingdom Viridiplantae; phylum Streptophyta; class Magnoliopsida; order Apiales; family Araliaceae; genus Panax; species Panax ginseng. The sequence continues at coordinate 124,435 of CM035148.1, forward strand.
TGCACTTTAAGTACAAAGATCAAATAGATCGTTTTGCCAAACACTTACCACAAAATGAAGTCAAACAATAAGTACAAAGATCAAATAGATCTTTTTGCCAATTTTAATTATGGAAAGACAAATTTCATAAAATTAACATTATAGAATTGTTGACATTATAACATTATAGACAAACTTCATTATAGAATTGTTAGGTTTGTAATATTCATGAACATGTAACAAATTACATACATAGAGCGGAAGCGAGAAAAATCAGTTTAAAATTTTTACAAATAATATACCCGGATAATTCTTTATGCGCAATTATTAATTAGATGAAAAGAGATGGAAATCAGATTCATACCTTGTAGAAACTAGTTTTCTCAGGTACAAGTTCACCTTCAATTATTTTTCACGTTCAACTTGAATCCATCGGGTTTGATTCTTTTCACCCAAGTGTTTAAGGAATAACAAGTATTCAAGAAGATGGGTGTTTGGTAAAACCTAATTCTATCTCTGTAGAATATTATGTACTCTCCCAACTCTTGGAAGTATCATTAACCCCAAATCAAAATAAGACTCATCTTATTTATAGATGTAAGTAACCCTCATAAACAATTTAGGAATAGGGTTTTATTTTAATTAATTAAAGGAGTTTAATTAATTAGGTTTCCTAATCATATTATGAATAATTAATTAAACTCTTTTAATTAATTAGCCTCCTAATCTTATTAGAAATATATGAGAGTATCTTTAATAATTAATTTTCAAACTCCTTTAGTAATTAAAAATAATAATAATAAATAATAATAATAATAATAATAAGACTCTCTTATTAATTTATATTTAATATTTCAAAATATTAAATAATAAATATTAAGCTATTTAATTTATTCTATTATCATAGATTAAATTAAATTAAATACACTTAACTTATTATTGTGATTATGTCATTTGCTTCTTAAATAAATATTTTTTCTTTTATGGTTTGACCCTTTAGGTTCTCCATATTAAACTGGTTGTGAATAAATCAATTAGAACAATTTTAATCTTATTTTAATAAATAAATTAATCTATTAATTTATTTAAATAAATTGATAGCATTTATTCTACAATAAGGATAAGTCTCCTTAGCGATCAATGACTTTCCAAATAATATAGATTTCAACATTAATTATAAAAGAACCCTTGAGTAATTAGTTACCGTACAATTCAATCATTCCACCATACAATGTCCCAATTAAATATAAGACATGCAATTACTGTCAAGTCTTATTTTATTTAATTCTATGTATTTCGATTATTTAATGCACAACTCCAAATAATGCAAATTAGAAACTTCTTTCTAATTTCATTATGATTTGGCCAAAGACTACTGTGTTATCATTTATCAAATCACATAGGGCATTCTCTTCTTTTAGTAGAAGCAGTAGATTCTTTGTTGATAATTCATTATCTCCATATACAATTTATTACACCCAATCATACCCTTTAATATACCTTAAGGGTCTTAAGGGACATATTAAAGTATAACTCATCATACACGAGATACTATAATGATGTGACACCCCAAATCCAGGTACTCGAATTTCCCACAGATATAGTGTTCACTTACCAAAATAAATAATATATAACTACCCATAAATAAATAAACTCATAAATGAAATAGAAATCCTCCCAATAAAGGGTTACAACAGTTAAAAACAAATCAATCCCAGGTCATCTAACCTTAATACATCAATGCGAAAATTTCATAAACAATTAAGTCTTAAATACAACATCATAAGTCTTACCATAATCATTCTCAAATAATAAATAAGTCTTCATCATTTGCTTGTTTTGCCCTTGCCCTTACTTGTGGATGGCTCATTAACTCTTTCAATCTTAGCTGTAATGTTATTATGCAAGAGTGAGCAACAATTGCCCACAAGTTTAACAACAGTAGTAATAATAACATGCGAATAAACAATGGGTACTGAACAAAAGATAGCTCGACTTTTGAATCAAGGTTAGAACAGGAATCAAAATCACATATGAGGGTTACTAGACCATGAACTATTTCCCAGGCTTTCAAGTATTTATACTTTAAACCTTTAACATTTGTATGACTATATGGACCTTACTTCTCGCACCTAAGGGGATCAGCCCTTAGTACCATGTATGTGCACAAAATCTTAACGATGTAGCGTAATATAATCCCATGTAGAAGGGTTATTCATCTCATCTTTGACATTATAGTCTGCACCAAAGGAAGTTTGGTTTGGATTGATCTCAAGGGTAATTTAAAGTTCAATAATCATCAACTAAGGATTAGTTGAATCAATAAGAATTTAATCATCGTTCACGAGTTCGGTAATAACGTAACATTATAAAGGGATACAATAGAAAACATAAAATATCGTTGAATCATAAGTGGATAAACATCATATATATCAAAGTCATGCTTTCATAAAGAATTAGAAGACTTAACCAAAACATAGACATTGAATACTATAAGAAACCTTACTTGAATAATAATAAGCTAAGGTTAAACTTGGTCAATAATGTAGATTTAGAAAAACTTGCACGACTATAATCAAGTGAGAAATAAGGAACTTGCTCAATGATAACATAATATAAAATAAGAATTTACTCAATGAATGATTAGAGTTTGGAAACTTGCATAATCCTAATCAAGATGGGTTAAGGAACTTGCTCAACATAAGGGTAGAGTTTAGAAACTTGCTCAAATAAAGTTTAGGGTTAGAAAACTTGCCTTGTGCGTAGATTACACGATTACTATTCACGTTTCTCAAATTTAATCCTACATATTATTTACATTTATAATACCAGTTAATTTTAACATAATCGGCATCATAAGTACCTTCTCTTCTCACTACACTCTGATTATGATTATATTAATCGAATCACAACATTAGTTTTTACACATTATTAGACTTTACGAACGACAAGCTAACTATGATTTCGACATATCAATTAAACACGTAAGAACATCATTGACATGTTTAGAATCTGTTTTAACATCACATTATATGTTTAATACATTTTCATGTTCATTAGATTGGGTTTAGATCACATTATCTGGACTTGAACAATTAAATAGAACTTTCGGGATTCATTAAGTGGTAAATGAGCGCGCCCATTCATTTCGAGAACCGGTACATACCACCAGCTACTATGACTCTTATTAAGCCTATGGTTTTGGTGCCATGACTCGACTGACAGCGCGCCATTTATACTGGAGACCAAGGTATTTACGATGCACAAACAAACCTGCTAAGCGGTATTACTGCGGTGTTTTCTTAGCGCTTTCTTTCAAACGATTCAAGAAAGAACACAAAACAGGGCCAATTTAGGCCAAAATTTCACAAAAGCAACGAAATATTACCCGTGTGTTCTGAAATTAACATAAACATTTAATGACATTCCTAGCATGCTTTTAACCTCTTAAGTCACATAAACAACAAGATTAAAAGCTATAATTTGATATTTTTGTGAAAAACTCTATTTTTGACATTCTTAACGAAATCAACTACTACGAACTCGTTTTACAATCAAATCAGTCCATACAAGTTTCGTTCTTTTCGTTTTTGCGTATATAAACACAATCAATTATCAATTTACTGATTAATAGGCAATTTAGACATCAATTTTTGTACTTATAAGCCATATTCATATATTTTTCTCTGTAAACTATAAAACTCCAATTAAACACAATTACATGGATTTGATTACTCTAACACATATATAATTCGTATATAATTGAACTATACATGCTAATAAACATCTAACATCAAGTTTTTGACCAATAATTCATGAATTTCCAATTAACAGAGAACTTAATATTCGTTCATGAATTTCCAAGTTTTTGACCAATAATTCATGAATTTCAATTGTTAAAATGGTAGAAACTTCCTTCTTGATTTTACAAACTTCTTCCTCAGTAACAATTTTTTCTCAATTCCCTCTCTTTTCTCTCTAAGTTAGCGTTCTCCAGACTAAGTAATATGAAGGTTATATTATACGTATAATATAACCGGTGGAATCATGGGCAACAGTTAAGCGCAACGGGGACTTAACTGCTCCCATGTTCCTTAGGCCATGTTTGGCTTGTTTATTTAATTCTCTTTCTAATTTATTTTAATTAACTTGTTTATTATATAGTTTATTTGTCACACTTTAATTAATTAAATAATATTATTTAAAATCAATTAAATAAAAGGTCATATTACCCATTTGTTGGGTCTCCAACTTTTAGTCTTATTTTGATGATAACAATAATTAGCAAATGAATTAATTAAATGGGTAGAATCCTCTCCATAGGATTTTTATTATAATTGTTTTTTATCTTATTCACTTTGAACAAAAATATTTTCTAAATCTTATTTAATTGATTTTATGGATCTTGATGTTTTAATATGTTAAATCAATTGGGTCATGCATTGTGGGACAAAAGTCATATGTTAATTATCAAATGCTTGTTTGACCGTATTTGAAAAGAAGATGGAGATTTTGATTAAATCATTTTTACATATGGGCATTTTCTATTTATTCTCAAATTAATTTTATTATTTCAAAAATTATTTTAAATTACTTTTTGGGCAAAATTATTTTATTATATATATATATTATATATTCATAAGTATTATATATTATATTATAACATAATATGCATGTACATCATATATATATTTAAACTACATGTGTGTATTATATAGTTCATGCATTTATTATATATATACATTAAATGTGTGTGTATATAATATATATAGTTAACGTGTATGTGCATTTAATATATATATATATGTCATGTATCATTCTATTATTTTGTTACATAATGTAAGACTTGTTGACATTTACTTAGCCAAGCGTTAATATAATATATATATTTTATTATTACATTACATAATATATAAGAATTATATAAGTATATATATAACAACATATATATATATATATCTATATATATATATAAAACCGAATATATATATATATATATATATATATATATATATATATACTAACTATATTATAATATATAATATATAATATATATATATATAGTCATATAAAGCATGCATGCAAAGAAAAAGTTAGTTGGCAAATTTTTTTTTACCGTGTGCATTAAAGCTCATGTCTCATATATGTGATGGAAAGTATACTACATATATAAGATAGTGGTTTAAATGCATGCATAAGCTGCCATTTATTTTTGTCAAAATCGTGTGTGCTGGAACCATTTTTACATATGGTCAAACTTGAAATAAATGCTCAGTAGATGAAAAATGGCCTAGGCGGATTTATAAATTCTTCCGCGTAAAATCTGTCCAAATCTGGACCGTTCAATTCATAATTTTTCATCCAAACCGTTCATTTAAAATCAGATTTCAAAATTACCATTTTACCCTTGACTTCAAAAATCTATAAATAGGAGGCCTTTTCTTCATTTCCAATTTTCCAATTCACTTACAAAGAAAAGCTTATTTTCTCTCCCACATGCTCTCTCTCTCTCTCTGAAAAAGTTTTCTATATCTCTTCTTACAAAAATTCTGATTATTTGAGAAGATAAAATTGGTCTAAGCATATTGAGATAAGTTATTTGATTTATTTATTTGAATTATCTCTTGCTTATTTATATTTATAGATATACAAATATAAATTGTTCTACACAATTCTATATATCTATATTTCATCTATTTATCAAATAAAAGGATACTTGGGCGCCGCAAGGCTACGGAGATAAATCTCTACGGAGAGGAATCCAAATCGCACGATTCCTTATAGTCTTGATGACCTTTTATTGATATTATTTATATAAATATCGTAAAATAGATGCGACACTTGATAGCTCAAAACAACAACAGAGATCTTTGCTCAAAAAAAGAGTAGTCATCCGAACCGGATTTGAGAATCGTAGTGATCTATTGAAAATATTTATATAAATATCAATTGTGAAAATTATAAATTACGTTATACTTAGGCGTAAGGCTACTTGAGATAAACCTCTACGGAGAAGAATCCAAAATGCACGATTCCTTATAGTACCAAGTGACACTATTTATAAAGAGTTCACATAATAGATAAAATATTCTTATATATTGTTTGAGTTAAACAATAATATTTGTTATATCAAGTATTGCTTAACTGATTTATTATACTTGATAGCTGTTATCACAAGTATTTGTTCATAAATTCATTTATTCATAAAATACTTGTTGCATAATATAAAAGTTATTTAAACTTTTATTTCACAAACTTAAGTGAATATATCTGCTTAAATAAAAGCATATTTGATTCAAAGATTAAAATAACTTATTTGCTTACTCAGAAGCAATTTCACTCTAAAAAGTTATTTAAACTTAAAGTGACTTTTTCTTTACTCCATAAAGAATAAATATTTCTTTATAAATTTGCATTAAATTATATATCTGCTTAAACAGAAGCATTTTTAAGTAAAAGCTAAAATTGACTTATTTGCTTATTCAAGAAGCATCTTTTCACACAAAATATAAAAGTGATTTAAACTTTTATAACAGTGCATGATTTACATATTTGCTTACACAGAAGCATTATTGATCAAAGCACAAATTATTATCTGCTTACTAAGAAGCATATTTTCAAGTATAAAAGTCTTTGAACTTTTATAAATACATTTGTTCTTTAATTATTATCTATTTATTTGAGAAGCATCAATCTGTACTAAATTATTATCTGCTTATTTGAGAAGCATCAATATGTACTAAATTCTTATCTGCTTATTTGAGAAGCACATTGTTGTAAAATCATTTGTAAGAAGAGAAAAGGTCAGAGTTAGTTTATTTTATGTACCTGTGAGAAAGACGAGTAATTCTTCGACCAAGACTAGAGTCTTAGAGAGGTCAGCGGGAAGTTGGGTCTCTAGTGTACTTGTGAGGTGAGGAAGAGGCTATTGTTTTAAGACCAGATCATAGAATAGAACTGAACTCAAAAGAAGGTACAACTAAACTTGAGGAGGGAGCGGGGAGCTTGCTGTCCAAGATAGAATAGTTGGGAACAGTTGGAAGTTTGTCTATAAAACTTTGTAAAGGCTTCTCCGCCTGTTGAAGGAGTATTTATTACTGATAGTAATAGGATCTCAAGTCCTGGAGAAGAGCTTGAGACTGGATGTAGCAACATACCCGGGATGTATGTTGTGAACCAGACAAATCTCTGTGCATTGTGTGATTGATTTTTTACTGTCTTGCATATTAATTTCTAACACTGCAAATTAATTATACAAAAAATCAAAAAGGCCTAAGATAATTTTTTAATCTGTAATAATCTATTCAACCCCCCCCCCCCCCCTTCTAGATTATTATTGGACTTTCACCATTAAATCACATCATCAAATAATTAAAATTCTCATTTATTAATTATTATTAATCATTAAATTTCTAATTAATTATTAAATTAATTAGAATAACATTAAAATTATTTAACAACTCTTGTAACTTAATTATCTCAACTAAATTCACACTTTGAATTATAACATTATTTCACATTAATTTAATTAATGTGACACACTTAATTAAATTAATCTACCACAATTTCGTCAAATATTTATTTAACTCAATAAATAAATCAACAAAATATTTATTTAATTCAACAAATATTTGAAAATTAATAACAAAAGTCTCGTTCATCACATCTTTCCCCTTTTAAAAGGATTCTGTCCCCAGAATCACGATTCACTTAATTCGTCCCGTTACAGATGATCTCAAGTTTAAGGATCATTTGTACTACTATCACTACAGTAATTCATATTGATATACAAGTAAAACTCCATTAAGTATTCCTTAGCGAGCCACGTTCAGTGAACTTATTCTCCAATAAGAACCTACATATTTGTTTTAGTGTCTTCACACAAATGATTATGAGATCAATCATCCTCATTCAATGAGTAAGCAATGTATGTACCAATCTATTCGGATTCACTAATCTCCTTTTAAGTAATCCAATGATTGTGAACAATTTTAGTTTGTGAGCTATCTAAAAATTTAGATCTCATTAACATGATCATCATCACGGTTCTAAAAGTATTGCTAAAAAAAATATGCTTTTATCATATTTTATACAACAACACCATGTAGATAAATTAAAAACATTTATTTAAACAATTTTTTTATTAATAAATGAATAAGATTGTTATAAAGTATATGTTTTTATCATCAAATATGATTGGTTTGTGTACATAATACTTTCAAGAATATATAATTATTGGGTAAAATCTAGTTACACACATCACACAAGTATACATGGTCAACAAATAATAAAGTAATAAATCAAGTATCGTTCCCACAGGGATAATAACTGTAATTTGTTCTAACAATTACCAATTTTATATTATCTCAATTTTCTTAAACACATTATCAAGTTTGTGAAATCTATGAAAATTACTAATCAATTAAATATTAACTAACTACCACAATTTCACTTATTGCTTCACTTAGATTGACATACTTCCTGTTAAACCAACTTAATTATTCTGGACTGTTAATCAAGAACACATAAGTAAATATAATCATCTCTCAATGCATCATACTCATATCAACTTAAATCCATAATTGATATAATTAAATTAAACACCCTAATTAACTAATCCACTATATCTCTATGTGAATTAAAATTAGAAAGGGTTTAAAGCCAAAGTCTTTTTCCAGATTACATGTGATGTATAGGTATAACTCTATCCTAGACACAAATCATAAATTTCAACGCCATACAGAAATCAAAAACACATGCTATTATGACCAGATCTAAATTTATACTTCGTCTCCCGAATTCATATAAATTATCAAGGTAATTGTTGATCAAACAATTAATATTTAAGCATAAATCATAATAAACAATCCCTGAATAATTAAATATAGCTCAATACAAAAGTATGTCAATCCTAGCTGCACAATAAGATCCATTGTAGCCTTAAATAGAGAATTAGTTCATGCTAGATGAAATTAAACTCATGATCCACAAGTAATATATCATTCTGAATACAAGAGATAGAGTATAGAAAGAGAATAAAAATCTGTGTAGAAATCCTCCTCTTTACTGCTCCTGTCTTGATTCCTTCGTGCTAGATTCCTCACTTCAATCTCCAATAGATGATGTCAAACTAGGGATTTTCTAATTGATGTCATTCTCTCTTATCTGCCCTTCGATTAGTCTTTTTTGGCTCTCTAGTCGTGTCCCAAATCACTTGCTGAATCACTCTAGAATTCTTCTTAGACATGGAAATTGTTGTGCTGCTCCCGACCACCCCGACCCGGCAGGGATTTGCCTTTAAAAAGTCCACCCCGGAGGGTGTCTAATGAAACTCCGCCCCGGTAGGGATTTTAGACTATAAAGCCCGCCCCGGCGGGTTCACTTGACTAGAAATTACATAAATGTCATTATACTCTATTTTTCATGTTTTGATCCTCCGGAGTCATTTCTTACGACACAAACACAAAAAAAGTAAAATGACACTAAAAATACTTAAAGTAAAAAAAAAATTAAGCCTTAAAGATGTTCAAATCATAGGTATAAAACTCAATCATCAGTAATAGAGTTAAGTAAACCATGAGAGACATTTATACGTGTCTAATTGATATGTTTATGTGTACTGATGGTGTAGGAAGTATAAAAGGTGATTAACGCTAGAGTATAAGTGATCGCTAAGGCAAGAATTCTAACTCCATTTAATCTTCATTTGAATGATAGTTTAAAGTATGTGGATGTATATTTTTATGAATAATTCTGATGTATGTTTCGGTTTACACAATGTTTAACGGTTGTGTAAACATCAGACTTATACACACTCTTTGTTGGTGGTATAAGTGTTCAACTATGCTATAATGCACCAAATGTTAAAGTTTTGCTATAACGCATGAATTGCTTAAGTTTTCAAGTTCTGATATGTATAAACTGTTTAAAAAGTATGTCAATGCCATTTGTATCGGCTAGACACATGTTAAAACATTTCAATGATCTAAATATGATCTTTTGAATTGTTCTTAAGTTTAATTTTAGTTTCCAAACAAATTTCTACTTGGTACAGAATCAGACTAAGAATGAACAACCCTAATATTGGGGGGAAATGTTTGATGTGTCGACATGTAATGTTGAGTGACAGGAAGAACGCAAATTAAGTCGTTCGCCATGTAGTATTAATCAATATAAGATACAAAGGGCTGATAACCCAACATACTCGTGAGTTAAGACAGTTTACAGCGGAATAACTGCTTAAACCTTTTCGAAAATAAAAATGAAAGTTTGAGGTCTTATCTCAGCTAAAGTTACTACGTTGTTTCAAAAATCTGTTTTGAAAACAAAGGAAGTAATTTTCTATCGTTTGAGATCTCTTCACAACTTTTGTTCAGTTGTTAAAGGTTTAGAAGTATTCGATGCCATGCATGATTCTTAATTCTATTGTTTTATATACAATTGTTATACTTTTTGGGCATGTAAATGTTCATTCTTGCTTAAAATTAAATGTTTTCAACGAAAAATGAGTGTGTGAAAGGTTCATGAAAGGACAAGGGTAAAGAAAAAATGAACGGATAAAAGGACTATGGAACCTATTTATAATAGATATGTTTATTATAAATAATTACTGTTTTATTATCATTTTAAAAGATTTAAAGGTCATAGAGTCTGGGTATGTAATAATAGGCTTGTAATAACTAGTAATTACGTTCCTATTAGCATGAATATATGGTTAAATGTATATTAGTATTAGCACCGTGAAACACTGGATCCGGAGTTTAAAGATACTCGGATTTGAGGGCATCAAAGTCCCACATCATCTTGACATTAATGGATAATTAGTCCATGAATACTTAGTACATATATAATATTATTAACATAGATTTATAAGATTATTAGTATTGGTTTATAGGATTAAGGTTTCACATTTTCGCTTCCTTTAAGAATGATAGGTTTCTTAGGCATATTGTTCCTCTCCAGTGCATAGTTTATTGTAGGTTTTCACGGATATTGTTCAATCCTAGATTCTTAGGGTAAGGCCCAAGATTCCTTAGAGGTTAATATATATGCATCCCTCTTTGGGGAACTTAATATAGGTTGCATTAAGGTTCAATTGAGATACATTTCATCAATATAGGTTTTTCTAGGACTACAACTTACCCCTAGATACTAGATAGATAATGTGACAAATGAGATTTTTGTAATTTATTTTAAATTAATTTATTGAGTTAAATTAATAAATTTTTGATGGAGTTGTTATAGATTAATTTGAGTAAATGTTATACATTAATCAAATTAATGTGGAATAATTTTATATTTTGAAGTTCAAATTTAATTGGGATAATTAAATTAAATGAGTTTTAAAATAATTATAATGTTGTTCTAATTAATTTAATAATTAATTAGAGATTTAATGATTTGTTATAATTAATAAATAAGAATTTTAATTATTGGGTAATGTGATTTAATGAGTAATATGGGCTTTAATTTAATTTAATTTAAATAATGTAATTTGATTAATTAAAGTGTGACATTTGTACCATATAATAAGTGAGTTGATTAAAATAAATTAAAAAGGGAACCTTTAAGAACTAGTCAAACATGGCCTTGAGAACATGAGAGCAGTTAAGGCCATAATACGCTTAACTGATACTCACGTATATCAGTTATACACATTATATTATTAGTCTTATATTTCACGTATTTTATTCCTAAGGCTAAAGCTAGAGAACACAAAGAGAAAAAGAGAGAGAGCTTGAGAGAAATTAATTGAAAGAGAAGATTCTGAGAATCAAAATAGGAGTTTTCTACATCATCTTGCTTAATCTCAAAGCTTTTGTTGTGTTCTTCATGGTTTAACTGAAAACTGATTTTAAGTTCTCTGTAAATGAATTTTTGTGACTAATGCATGAGAAAGTGATTATATGTGTTAGTATAAATCGTTATATGATGTTTTAAAACAGATTTGGTTGAATTAATCCATGTAATCACGTTTCAAAATGGAGTTTTGAATTTACAGTGATATATATACAAAAAGGATTACTTTAGAGTTAAACTTCATGTTCAATTCGTGTAATAAACTGTAAATTGATGATTGATTATGTTTATACATTCAAATACGAAAAGAATGCAAGTTATATGAACTGAAAAGTTAATAAATGAATCTGTGGTGATAAAATTCGCTAAACATGTTGAACTATGAGTTTTAAGTAAGAACATGGAAATTTAAGGGTCTAAATTTGGTTGTTGTTGTTGTTGTTGTTTTGTTGTTATAATCAGTGTGTGCATGCTTGGTGTTGCTTTTGTGAAGTTAATATCATTTGGGCATGCTTAATTTAGAGTTTTATGTGTTAAAAGTCGAGCTTTTGGCTTGAAAGCATGTCTGTCCGCGAGTTGCAAAGTTCAGGTCTGGGGACCTTCGCCCCGACGAGGTTCTTAGCGTTAGAATCTATGCCCCGGCGAGCTTCGCCTCGGCGAACTTTTTCTAGTACTAAATCTCGCCCCGACGAGAAATACAGAGAATGAGCCATTTGGTTTTGTATTGATTTCAGAGCTTAACATGATGAGTTAACCTAACTTAATGAGCATAAAAAGATGTTAAACATAGTATATGATGTTATAACAAGTTGTGGATGTATTGTAATATCAAATGTGAAGATTATAAGTTAGTAATTAACAAGTTATACAACTTAATGTTTGTAAGGATTGGAAGTATGATTTAAATGCTACAACCTCAAGTTATATGCTAGTAAAGATTTCAGTTTGTGTTATGTGGTTAATATGATAAAACCTAGAGTTAAATATTGTAAGATGGATGTTTAACTAAGTAATTTAGTCGCGCTATGGCTAATTAAGATTATAATTCTAAATGACATATATGTATGGTTAATTGGAGAACGTGAATTATAATTTATACCTTACACACGAAACAAGTTTCTTATCCTTAATTTATTACTATTACACAAGTTTTCTTACCCTATCTTGATTACAAGTACACAAGTTTCCTAACTTTAAACTTTCATTGAGCAAGTTCTTAAATCATGTTCTTGAACAAGTTCTTACTTTTGTTTCTAGCTATTCAAAACTTAGAATATTCAAGTTCATGATTCCAAATGAGATGTTCTAATTCTTTTGAAGTAATACTTAGATTATATAATTGAGATTCAATCTTTGATTTAAATATCGATTATATTATTGTATTGAACCTTTGAATGGCTAGTGAACCCTTATTGATTCGACTAGTCCATAGTTGATGAGCGTTCTAAATTCTAGATTTATTGTTGAAGCTTATCCAAACCAAACATCCTTTAGTGCAAACTCTTATGTCAAAACTGAGATGAAAAACCCTATTATAGGGGATTATATTACGCGATAGCGTTAAGATGTTTGTGCACAATACATGGTACAAAGGGTCGATCCCCCCAAGTACGAGAAGTAAGGTCCATATAGTCTTATAATTGTTAAAGGTTTAAAGTAAAAATACTTGATAACCTAGGACATAGTTCATGGTCTTGTGACCCTCATATGTACTTTTGATTCTGTTATCTATTCTTGATTCAAAAGTCGAGCTTTTTATCATTCAGTATCCATTGATTACTCTTGTATGATTATTATTGTTATTGTTATACTTGTGGGCAATTTTTTGCTCACTCTTGCATAATAACATTGCAGCTAAGGTTAAAAGAATTGACGAGCCATCCACTAGTAAGGGCAAAGGCAAGATGAACAAGTGATGAAGACTTGTTAATTGTTATTTGCGAATGTTTATGTATAAGACTTATTTATTTTGTTATGTTTTCGCATTGATGTATTTAAGGTTAAATTACCTGAGATTGATTTTTTTAAGATGTTGTAACCCTTTAATGGGAGGATTTCTATTTTAGTTATGAGTTTCATTCATATATTTATTTATGGGTAGTTAAATATGCTTTAATCGGACAGTGAATACCAAATCTTGTGGAAATGAAGTATCCGAATTTATGAGTGTCACATATAAGGTTCTTTTTTTAAGGTTCTTTTTAAGATATGTTTTTATTTAGGATAGGTTGTATTAGGTTTAGTGTCCTCATGGATCCATTGTGACACCCCCAAATTCAGACCACACTTGTCCCAAATTTAGTTGTCACGTGCTAACTCCAATAATATATTAAAATCATCACATCAGAATAATAGAATAAATTACATCGTTATAATATAATTATTCTCATCCCAAGGGTTTGTAACTTAAACATCTCTTACAATACCTTAATCTTAATTAAACACCGTTTAGACATACCTAATACATAATCCAATACAACTTAAACCAAACATAGCTTAACATAAATAAGTTCTTCTACAACCAGATAATAATACATTCTAGCATTATCGAATAACTACACCAAAGTCTTCTCTTTACCCTTGTCCTTGCCAGAGGGCTCACCACGTTCTGCCTTAACTGAAATGTTTTTAGGGAAAGCAAGGATGAACAATAAATGTGCCCACCAAGTAATATAGCAATAAGGGTACTCAAAGATAGTTTTGTATTTCTCAAGGTACAATATTAAGGATAGTTCAAGATAGCAAGAAGTGTCAATGAATATCAACAATAGTAGCTATAGACAGAAAAGATCAATAATATTCAATGATTAATCAATTCAAGATTTAAAGTAATGAATACTGAGCAGTCACTAAGGACTAAGAACTTCTCCTAGAATTCACAGTAATTAACTGATAATTCTACAAAAACGAGTAAAACAGGTGATCAGCCTAAAGTACCCTATGTCAATGCATTACATTTAATCTTTCTCAAGTGTGCACGTCGGTTTCCCAAAAATATATAATTCTCCTGTCAAGAGGGTTGTTCATGTAAGACCCCGAATTTTATGAAATAAAAGTATTCAATTTTCTTATAATTACTATTCAGTAAATGGTTAAATTGATAAAAGTTTAAAGTTAAGGGTGATATATGAAATTTTTTAAGCAAGTGGTTATAAAATATTCTTTTACGTTTGGGAATATTAAATTTATTTGCTTTGTGACCATTTAGGGCCCCACAATAGAATAATAACCGCTCGGATGAAGAAAATGACAAAAGGGAGTTTTTAAATAACGGCGTAGTTATTACTGATTAATCATTGTTGGAATACCCATGGTTAAAAACAATAATAATACGTTGTTGACAAGCGATGGCACGGTATTGCACCAATTATTGATTCTCTTACGTGAAGGCACTACTCAATAATTATTAAAGTAATTCGCTTGTTGATATTTTATTTTATTGATTCAATAATTGCTGCGTTGATATTATTGTTGTTTTAATAATTGTCATTACACAGTATTTCCCATTATCAGATCAATGATTCATATTATCTGAATAATATTATTAGATAACATTATTGGCAATATCTAGAAAGTTCTGTCTAAGGAGAGGTTTGGTCACCTAATTGTGCGTCAGTAATGAGAAATTCTTATTAGAAAGCCTCCTCTTTCCTGGGAACAGCCTGGTTGTCAATATTATGATTTTGTAATATTATTTGTGAATAATTAATTACTGATTTATATGATGAGGAAAATATTCATTTTATGTGGATATAGATGGAGAAAATTTTTAAAGTGATAATTGTTGAAAATTGATATTTTATCTTTTCTGATAAAATATATTATTATATTATTATAATATAATAATGATGATATTTTTACAATGAATGTGTGATATATGAGTATATGAGGAGGAAGAGTATTTTTGTTGCATTAAATGATTAACACATGTTTTTTGTGTGTCGGTGGACCCATTTTTTGGTGAAATTTGATTATAAACTTTGAAAAAAATCGTCTGTTTGTGGATTTTTACCAATTTCATTTGGAATTTGGAAAAACTTTCTTACGTAAAGTTTTTTAGAATTGAATTTCCTATAAAAATTTGTGAGATTGAATTTTACGATAAAAGGGCTATTTATTATGAATTATTGAAGTTCTGGAATAATTGATTTTATTTTATTTTTGGAGCTTTAAATGATTTTTGTGTGAAAAACGTTTTTGGTGAGTTTGATGCATGTGTGGCTGATTTTTTGATCAAATGAGGGGTGCGTAGGAATTTTAAAATATATATATTAATATTATATTTAATTTTACGCTTTGGTGTTCTAAGCATTTTCTATAAATAGGGTCTTGGGTTAGAATTGAAAATCACACCGGCTGAAGTTTTCTCTATTTCTCTCTCTATATTATCGAGTGTATTCTTGTGAGTATTTTGATATCTTGAGTGTTGCTATACGGTGCAAGTTCGTTCAACGTTATTTCAGTCAGAAGTACTGCTCATTTGAGGTACGGGATTGTAAGTGATAGTAAGGGATGTTATTTTATTCAAAAATGATATTATTTCTTCAATATCATTATGTCAAAATATTGGTTGAAAATTTTTATCAAATTTGGAACTTTTTTATGTCGGGGTTACTATTCATGAGTTACTATTCACGAGTTACTATTTATGAGTTACTATTCACGATTTACTATTCACGACAGGTTACTATTTATGAGTTACTATTCATGAGTTACTATTCACGAGTTCTTATTCATGAGTTTCTTATTCACGAAGTCTTATTCACTACAAAATTGGTTTCTTTTTCTAACCAAATTATAGTTTATTTATGAATATTACTCGGAGATTAAAATTATGTATTGATTATATTGATTTTATTATCATATATAACATTTTATAACCACGATGTTGAAATTCTCTTTCACTTTGGAGTGTAAAGATGGGTAGATTATTGGTATGATCATGACTAGGGTTCTCTTTGGCGATGGTGAAAAGTTGAATTGTGACTGGTATGATCATGACCATTGAATTTATAATTGAATATCTTTAGCTTAAGTGCAAAGGTGAATTGATTAGTATGATTATGATCATGACTAGGGTTATAATTATTGTTTATATAAATTTTGAAATGATTATATATTTCTTTGAGATATGAATATCTTTGGCCCGTAGTGCAAAGATGACTTATTGATGAATATCTTTGGCCCGTAGTGCAAAGATGAATTATTCATCTTTGGCATGTAGTGCAAAGATGGTATGTTGATGAATATCTTTGGCCCGTAGTACAAAGATGAATTTATTAGTATGATTATGAACATGAACTGTGATTTGGTATAACCATGATCTTTGATGTTTCAGGTGATGAAAATTATCTTTGTCCTAGATGAGAAAAGAATTTAGAACAACAATTACGATTATGAGTTATATATGAGATTGTGGGATGTGAATTGTTGATTGATGTTACTGAGGATAAAACATTGTTGGTGGACTTTTAACATGAGAAGATAATAGACTTTATAGTCTATTTGACTCTTCTAATGAATTGCTCGTTAAATTTGCAACTATGGTTGAAAAGTTTTATCATCTACCATATGTTCTAAATCTACGATTTTTTTACTATTGAAGGCTATTGATAATTTATTTATCTTTAGTCATGATATTCTTTCTTGAGCTAGTTGTGCTCACCCTTTTGCTTTACAATTCCTTTCGGGTAATAAAAGTGTAATTTTGGGTGAGCGGGGATACAAGGGAATAGAAGCGGTGGTCTATAGATGTTGAGGGGTGGCTAATTTAACTTGGAAAGGTGTTTTGCCACTATATCACAAGATGTCTAATGACATACAACCTCGTGTCATCATAAGAGGGGTTGTGCTCATCCACTTCTTTGAGTATATTTACAAGCACCTTCTATATAATCTTGGTGTTTGTTTGGAGTTTAATTCCCAATTAGAGCGAGTGGAGATAATGATATGTCAAGAAAAGACTCATCATTGGGAAGAATATGATAGTAATCTTCTCGTTTTTCTTTGGGATCTATTGGGTCAACCATGAATAATTCTGTGGCCATATGATATCAACCATAACCTAAAAGCATGGCCTCCCATGTACGAAGGTTTCCTTGAGCACTTCCCAAAGATTCTAATTTCTAAAACAGTTTTTGACTGTACCTTTATATAAGGTGTCATTGTGACGTGCTATCCAAGGTTGGGACATGAGTCACAGTTTGTGACGCCCCCAAAATAGGTCCATTCCACCCAACCCATTCTGAGTCTCAAATACATGGTATAGAAATAACTACAACTTCAATAATACACATGTCGTGTGAAATATGACAATACATACTGTGAGTTTAAATACGAGATATATTGCCGCAGACAATATCCACACATAAATAAATCTCCATCATAATTATTGATACATTATTTTACAAAAATAGTGAGGACTACTAAAAACTCTCTTTAGAACCTTCATTCCATACCCAGGCTCGATCCTGCTATGTTCTCACCTCACGAGAAGAAAATTGAACAACAAGGAAAAGGGTGAGCTCAACTAGCCGATAAAGAAGAATATTATGACTAAGATAATATACAACAAATTATCGTTAGTCTTCACAGGGGAAAAAATCTAATAGAATACAATAGACAACAAGTTTTAGATCAACAAATGCAGTGGAAACAACAATCCATTAGAAGAGTTAAGTAGAGAATGCAAACTACTATCTTCTAAAGTTTAAAAGTCCATCATCAATATTTTATCCCTGTAACAACAATCAATATTCATCTTTGCACTACAGGCCAAAGATATTCATTTAAATCACCGGTTGGTCATGTTCATATCTCAACACTTGTTCATCTTTGCACTACTGAGCCAAAGATATTCATCGATTTAATCATTCATCTTTTTACTACGAAGCCAAAGATATTCATCAAAATATCACCATTAAGGACCGAGGATGATAAAAACATTTTAAGAACGAATCAAATTGATATAGAAGGACAAATATTAGGGATTCGTACAACAATTTATCCAAGATCAATAATACTTCATAATAAACGATTTTGATGCGAGAACTCAAAAATAACGATCAAAACATGGATACAATCAAAGATAGTAACCATAAAAAGACATCTGGAAGAAAAAGAAAATTTCATTTTTGAATTGAATAGTCTCAGTATTTGTGAATAGTGTCGTATATGTGAATAGTGTCGTATACGTGAATAGTAACCCCGACAAAAAAAGATAGAAATTTCACAAAAAAATATCTTCACGTTTCGTGAATAGTACTCGTGAATAGTAACTCATGAATAGTAACTCGTGAATAGTAACTCATGAATAGTAACCCCGACATGAAAAAGTTCCAAATTTGATAAAAAGTTCAACAAAGATTTTGGCATAATGATATTGAAGAAAATAATATCATTTCATGAAAGAAATAACATCCTCACCTCAAAATAACCGCATTCTTACAATTGAATTTTGGTATAGTCACCGTGAAACTCGCCGCACCGTATAGCAACACTCAAAGTATACTCACAAGAATACGCTCGATAATATATAGATAGAAGAGAAAACTTAGTTTTCGGTGTGATTTTCAATTCTAACTTAGCCTCTATTTATAGGAAAATGTTAGAAGCATAAAAGGAGACTAAATAAATATAATAATAATATTCTTATTTTCTTCCTACGCAACCTAAGTTGCCAACAAAGACCAAAATACCACCCCAAAAATCGTTGAATTACATATGTCAGATCCACCAACCAAAAAGTGGGTCCCCCATAAATTTAATAAAAATCATTTTATTTTTAAAACTTCAACAATTACGTGAAAATAGCTCGGTTATCGAGAAAAATTCAATTCTTGCAGAAGAAAGTTTTCCAAATTCCAAAGCAGAAATTGACCAAAATCCATAAATGAAGCGATTTTACGATTCTATAATAAATTTTTGGTCGAGAATTGTGTCCATGACACACAAAACATATGTTAAACATTTAATGCCACAAAAATACTCTTCCTCCTCATATACTCATATATCCCACATTCATTGTAAAAATATCACCGTTAATATATTATTAAAATAATATATTTAAATAAATTATTTTATCGAGAAAAAGATAAAATATTAATTTTCAACAATTGTCACATTAAAAATTTTCTCCATCTATATCCACATAAAATAAATATTTTCTTTATCATAATAATCAATAATTAATTATTTAAAAATAATATTACAGAATCACGAAAGATCGACAACCGGTAGTTCCTGTGAGAAGGGGCTTTCCAATAAGGATTTCTCACTCTTGGCGGCGCAATTAGGTGACCAAACCTCTCCTTGTATGTAACTTTCTAGACATTGACAATAATGTTATCTCGATAATATTATTCAAATAATATGAATTATTGATTTGAGAATGGAAAATCTTGTGTAATGACAATTATTGAAACAACGGTGATACCAAATATCAACGCAAACAATTATTGAATCAATATAATATTAAGCGGTAGACTCATCTGTAACAATTATTGAGTAGTGCCTTTTACGTAAGGATCAATAATTCAACAATATGCAATCTGGTGTGTTCTCATTGCAACCACACATATTATACGTATTTTAACCACCAGGGTATTCCAAAGCGATAAATAGCAGTAACAACTACGCCAAGTTATTTTTAAACAACTTATATTTGTCGCGTTTCTTTCCTCCAATCGCTTTCAGTTATGGGGTCCACACATGGTCGCTGCTTGGTCGCATGCGAATATTCTCCGACAAGAAGAATATTCCACGACCAAACGAATATTCCCCGACAACAATGAATATTTTAATAACCACTTGTTTATTTTGTAAAAATTGCACATTTCACCCATAACCAAAGCATTATATCAAATTACCACCTTATTAATCAAGAATAATAATTAGAGGAAATTCGATTTTTATTTATAAAAATTTGGGGTCTTACACAGTTGGTATATATTTGTATTTAAACTCACAGTTTAAGTGTTGTCGTATCTTGCACGACAATTGTAGTAATAAAGTTGTAGTTGTTTTCTGTACCATGTATTTGGCGACTCAGAATGGGTTGGATGGAATGAACCTATTTTGGGGTCGTCAAAGCTCATCTCATTTATATGAGTCTGTACCAAGTAAATTTGGTTTGGATAGCTTTCGATCAATATCAATATTCTAGCCGAAGCAATGGCTTAGACAGTTTTTGTAAGACCCCAACTTTTATAAATAAAGATGAATTTTCTATAAATATTATTTTTGAATATTATGGAGTAAATTTGATATAATGTTATAGTTGTGGGTAATATTTATAAATTTTGCAAAGTAAGCAAGTTGTTATAAAATATTCGTTTGGTCGGGGAATATTCTTTTTGTTGGGAAATATTAAATGCAACGGCACAATCATTGGTGGACCCCCCTAGCGGAAGTATTGTCGTAGTTAGAAAAGCGATAAAATTATATTTCTATAAAAATAACTATGGAGGTGTTACCGTTAAAAACTGTTGAACTACCCGGTAGTAAAAAATGCGATGTCTGGCGTGGTTGCATAGTAGACACGCAGATTGATTATTGATCTTACGTGAGAAGTCACCATTTATACTCAATTATTACTCATGATAATTCTTTGCATAATATCTCTTATATTATTGATTCAATTATTGTCACAGTATCATCTTTATAATATTTTATATTATTAAGTCAATAATTGAGACGACAAGTTATAAATGATTAATAATTGTTGAAAGATTAAATATGTGTTGATTAAAAATAAAATAATTTGTGGTAATATTTATTCAATCATTGATGTATATAAAGAGTCTATTATGAGACGTTTGTGGTAAGTTTGGTTATTTTATGGGGGGGCCATATTTCATCATCTAAGAGTCTCTTCGTCAATAGTAATTACCTTCGTCAATAATAATTACCTTCGTCAATAGTAATTACCTTAGTCAATAGTAATTACCTTCGTCAATAGTAATTACCTTTACCAGACGTCAAACCACTTGCCGTTTCATATTACAGGCATCGAACCAATTGTCGTTTCACATTACAGGCGTCAAACCACTTGGTGTTTCACATTACAGGCGTCAAACCACTTTTTTTCACATCACCAGTCGCCAAGCCACTTGCCTTTTCACATTGCAAGTGCTAAGCTAGAAATCTTCTATAAATAGAGGCCTAGTTCTTAATTATTTTTCACTAATTCATTCAATCTATAGAGAGAGAAAGTATAGAGAGAATAAGAGATAAAGAAGAAGAGTATTATGTTACTACACTACTGCAGTATTCAATCTCCTACTAATGTAAGGGGTGTTATTTCTTTTGTATTCATGAAGAGAACTTATGTTATTCCATTATTTATTATTCTATTGGAATAACCTGTATACGCAGGCTACCCTATACTTGGTGAAATTCTTCTGTTATTCCAGTCTTTATTATTCTGTTGGAATATCCTGTCTGTGCGTTTTGCACCGGACCTGGTTCCAGTCTTTATTATTCTATTGGAATATCACATCATGCATGCGTTTCATGGGACACAGTTCGATCTTTATTATTCTGTTAGAATATCCATGTCTGCGCATTTTACGCCGGACACGGGTTCCATACTTTATTATTACATTGGAATATCACATCACATGCGCTTTCTTCTGTGGGACTGGTTCCGATTATTTATTATTCTGTTGGAATAACTGCGTATATGCGGTCTATCGCATGCATGGTGATTTCTTTTGTTATTCCACTCTTTATTATACTCGGTTGGTTAAAACTTTGACTTTTATACTCCATGAAATTAGTGGAATATCCTTGATATTTGCGCTTCATCCAGTATCTTTTCATGGAAATATTCTTCTGAGCATTCTTGAATTTTACTCTACAAAGCATTATCATGTTGATAATTTTGACGTTATTAGTTCCTAGATAAATTAATTCTTGAACTTGTTTTATTAAATTCTTATATCATTGTCATCATCCTCATGTTTATATTATGTTGAAAGTCATTTGTGGCCTGTAGTGCATAGATGAACTTGGTATGATTATGACCAGGGATTATTCGGTGTAATCATGACCGTAATGTTACAAATGATGTGGTAAAAGTTATCATTGGCCCGTAGTGCATTGATGTACAGTTGTTGGCATGATCATGACCATTAATGAATACACGAATGTCCTTGGCTGTAGTGCATGGATAAATTGTGGTCGTGATACTAAAGAATATCCTTTGCCATAATGCAGGGGTGATTCGATGATGTGAATTATTTATTAAGCTGAGTCTCAGCGATAAAAGTCATAAAAACCTTTTAAATCATAGAAGATAGTAGATTTTATTCTCTACTTGACTCTTCTAATGGATTGCTTGTTCATTACTGATTAAACTTGATGTTTATTATATTTTATCGGTTTAACACTATTCAAGGCTAATGATAATTTATTCGCATTATCTTAGTCATAATATTTCATGGGCTAGTTGAGCTCACCCTTGCTTTCTTTTTTTCTCTTGAAACGAGAATATAGGTGGGATGAAGGGAAGCGGAGTGATGGACCGAGATGATAGTATTAGTAGTCCTCACTATTCTATTAAATAGTGTGACAATAATTGAAATGAGGACTCCTTTTGAGTTTGTATACTCTCAAAGAGACAATATTTGTATTCAAACTCACGGTTTATGTTTTGTCGTATTGTATACACGACAATTGTATTATTAAGTTGTATTTAAATTACAGACGATGTATCTGGCGACTCAAGATGGGTGATGTATACCTAATTTTGGGGGCGTCACTGGTTAATATCGAGCTTAAGGATATGATCCCTGGCTAAGATGTGAGAATAGTACTAGGAGGGAGAGACGGGGAATTCCTTCATTTAGTATAACCTACCTAAGTTTATGTGGTATTTAATTGGTCGATCGAATTTAGGGATAATATGTTACATGTCAATTAACCTTTGTTTTGTGGCGATGTCGAAAATGACATCCGAGAGATGTTGAGAATAAGAATGGAGACAAAGCATAGTTGATTCACCACATATCAATAATCGAGGATAATGTGCATCGGAAGGCGACAATCCTCATGCAAATAACAACACCGAGCAAATGATGAATGATCAAATGTTTAGGTCTTTATGCAATTCATGCAACAAGAAAGTAGAGCGGCTCTGTCCAAAATGCGGTGGAAACACTGAAAACTCTCTCAAGGTCACCGCTAAAGCGATTCAAGGCTGGGACCACCGGAGTTTAAAGGAGAGCCAAAACCACTTATGGCGGAAGCATGGATAAAGCAGATCACCAAGATATTTGATGTCTTGGGATGCCCGAGAAGCAAAAGGTTCCTTTGCCACCTTTTATGTTGCAGCGGAGGAGACATTGGTGGGAATCGGCAAAAGCGTACTCAACTCGCCGTCTTAAAGATGTCTTGGGAGAAGTTCCAAGAGTTGGTCAATGACAAATACTTTCCCAAAGTATTCGGCCACATGAAGGAGGTGGAGTTTATCAAGTTGGAACAAAACAATATGGCCCAGTCGTAATGTCGAGGCTTAATTTATGAGTTATCCCGATTTCGTCCCACTTGGTGGATAATGAAGAGAGAATGACACGGATATTTTTAAGAGGTTTGAAGCGGGAGATACGTCAACATCTTATTTTTCATAAACCGTGTTTATATTAGGATGTTGTAAATAAAGGCTCGATTAGTGGAAGCGAAAACGAAGTCAACGAACTAAAAAGAGAAGCGGTAAGCAAAATGATAATACCAAATGAAAGATCATCGAAGCGGTGACAACAAGCGTGGAGGAATCAACAGCCGCGAAATGGTAACCGCCGGTAGTAATCGTGGTCAAAACAATAAGAATGGACATTTCAAGAAGAAGAGATTCAACAATGATGGAAAGACGTCAGCACCAGCACCCGTTGTTAAGGAAAGAGAAAGACCACCTATTATATGCTTCAAATGCGGAGGGGAGGGACACATCAGTCCAAATTACGCGATGTCATCCAAAGCATGTTATAATTGTGGAAGAGAAGGTCACTTCCAATTTTGTCGTTCACCGAAGACAAATTCAGCTAGGATGGAGGCACCAAAGGCCGTCCCAGAAAAGTCAAAGCCCGGTAGTGCAAGGAGAGGCGTTTGTTGTGACCTCCCGCAGAAAGCAAGGAACCCGAATAAGGTCATCACAGATGTAAGCTTATCATAAACTCTAACGAAGTCTATACTTTATTTGATCCGATTCTACCCATTCTTTTATTTCTCCTACTTGCGCTCATCGATTAAATTTGACTTGGAGAAATTAGACTTTGACTTATCTGTGAAAACTCCGTTGGGAGAAACCTTCATTACATCCACTATTTATAAGTCTTGTTTGGTTCAAATCGATACCTCACATTACACGGCCGATCTTATTTCATTGAAAATACTTGCATTTGGCGTGATTCTAAGGATTGATTGGTTAACTACTCATCATGCAAAAATTGATTGTTTAAGTAAGGTTGTTAGCTTTCATATTCCTAATCACCTATTATGCGAATTCAAGCGACCAAACCATTAAAATCAATCACGGTCATCTCAAGCCATAAAGCTATTCGTTTATTAAAAATGGATATCAAGCTTTCTTAGCTCATGTCACGATTTAAACAAAAATAAATCGGTTTTGAACGATATTTCTATTGTTAATAAATTTCTGACGTATTCGAAGAAGAACTTCGTTTACTCCTCAGGCATGAAATTGAATTTTGTATCGACCTTGAATCCCAGACAAAACCCATTTCCAAAGCCCCATATCGAATGGCTCTATTGAACTTCAAGAGTTAAAGACCCAACCGCAGAATTGTTAGACATTGGCTTTATTCGCCCTAGTACTTCTCCTTGGGGTGCTTCATATTTCTATTCGTGAAGAAGAAAGATGGGAGTATGCGACTTTGTATTGATTATCGGGGAGTTGAATCGTGTCACCATCAAAAATAGGTATCCATTGCCACGTATTGATGACTGTTTGACCCGATTGCAAAGGAGCCAAATTCTTTTCAAAGATTGATTTTTGCGTTAGGATATCACCAATTGAAGATTAGAACCAATGACATTCCAAAGACTTCCAGAACTCAGACGGGCATTATGTGTGACGCCCCAAAATAGGTATACATCACCCATTTCGAGTTGTCAATACATGGTATGCGAAATAACTACAACTTTATTATTATTACAACAAGAAGCTGTGAGTTTGAATACAAATATTATCTTCTAGACAATATCTATACTCAAATAAATCCTCATCACATTTATTGATATATATTATTTTACAAAATGGTGAGGACTACTAAACAACTCTCTCTAGAACCTTCATTCCTTTACCGACTCAAATTTCGCTTATATTCTCGCCTCCCGAGAAGAAAAAATGGAACAAAAAGAAAAAGGTGAGCTCAACTAGCCCGGTCAAAAATAATATTATGACTAAGATAATATACAACAAATTATCATTAGTCTTCAACGGGGAAAAAATCTAATAGAATACAATAGACAACAAGTTTTAAATCAATATTCGCAATGAAATAATAATTCATTAGAAGAGTTAAGTAGAGAATGCAAACTACTATCTTCTATGTATGAATTTAAAAGTTCATCGCTCATCTTTTATCCCCGTAACATCAATCAATATATATCTAGAATCAAATATTCATCTTTGCACTACACAGCCAAAGATATTCATCGACCTGGTCATGTTCATCTAAACACTGCTCATCTTCTGCACCACGGGCCAAAGATATTCATCGAAATCATTCATCTTTGCACACAAAGCCAAAGATATTCAATAATATCATCATTTAAGACCGAGGATGATGAAAAATATTTTTAAAAAAACGAATCCGATTGAAACAAAATGACATGGATTAAGGATTAAGGATTAAGTAATTTGTTTTATCCATGTCCAAAAATACCTCAAAAATAATCATAGTGGTGTAAAATTCAAGAATGATCAAAACATGGATACAATCAAAGCTAGTATCCACAATAGATATTTAGACGAAAAGAAAAATTTTCATTTTTAGATGAATAAAGGCCGTATTCGTGAATAGATCAGATATCGTGAATAAAGGTAGTATCACGTGAATAAGTAACTCAGACACCAAAAGTTCCAAATTTGATAAAAACTTCAGATCAATATTTCAAAGATAATGATATTGAAGAAATAATATCATTACGAGAAAAAAATATCCCTTACCTCAAAAGATCAAGACTTCTAAATTTAAACACAGGATATAAAGGCTATGACTTGAACTTGCATAGTATAGCAATACTCAAAATACCCACAAGAATACGCTCGATAATATAGAGAGAAAACTTGATTTTCGGTGTGATTTTCAATTCTAACCTAAGACCCTATTTATAGGAAAATGCTTAGAACACCAAAGCGTAGAAAATTTAATAAAATATTAATATATATAATTTTTATTCCAACGCACACTTATTTTGCTTCAAAACCTCAGCCACCAAACAGCCCACCTCACAAGACTTGCATAAAAAAAACGTTTTGTTATTTAAATTATTTTAAACTTCCAAAAATCAATTATTTTGAGCTTCGAACTTCAATAATTCATAATAAATAGCCCTTTTATCGTAGAAAATTCGAATCTCGTGAGTTTTTATAGGAAATTCAATTTCTACAACTTTCTGAAGAAAGTTTTTCCAAATTCCAAATGTAAATTGACCAAGAAATCCACAAAGCGGACGATTTTACTGTGCTATAATCAAATTCAACCAAGAAATGGAGTCCAAACACATAAAACATGCTTTAAATATTTTTGGTAACAAAAATACTCCTCCTCCATATATACTCATATATCCCACATTTATCATAAAAATATCATCATTATTATATTATTAAAATATAATAATATATTTAAATGAATTATTTTATCAGAAAAAGATAAAATTTCAATTTTCAACAATTGTCACATTAAAAATTTTCTCCATCTATATCCACATAAAATCAATATTTTCCTCATCATATGAATCAATAATTAATTATTCACAAATAATATTATAGAATCACAATATTGACAACCGAGGCGGTTTAAAGGAAAGAGGGGGCTTTTCAATAAGAATTTCTCCTTACTGGTGCGTAATTAAGTGACCAAAACTCTCCTTAGACATAACTTTCTAGACATTGCCAATAATGATATCTAATAATATTATTCAGATAATATGAATTATTGCTTCGATAATGAAAAATATTGTGTAATGACAATTATTGAAACAACAAAGAATATAAATATCAACGCAAACAATTATTAAATCAATACAATAAAATCTTCGAACAAAGAATTCTGTGTAACCATTATTGAGTAGTGCCTTCTTACGTAAGAATCAATAATTGGTGCAATACTGGTATCTTCTTGTGTTTTAACCACCGAGTATTTTAACAGTGATACTTGGTAACATAACCACGCCAGAATTATTTTTAAACAACTTATATTTGTCATTTTCTTCATTCAATCGCTTTCAGTTATGAATTCCACATGGCTGCTTGGCCAGTGCATACGAATATTCCCCGACGATTTAATATTCCACGACCAAACGAATATTCCCAGAGCAACAATGAATATTTTATAACCACTTGCTTATTTTGAAATATTTGCGTATTTTACCCATAACTATCCACATTAATCAAATCAACCCTTACTATTTCAAAATAATAAATAGAAAATTAAATTTCATTAATAGTAAGTTGGGGTCTTACAACCTCCCTCCTTATGAAATTCGTTCTCGAATCGACGACGACGACATTCTGGTGTTTCGAAAAGGTGAGGATACCTCGCTTTCATTTCCGTTTCCAATTCTCAGGTCATTTCCTCTATAGCATGATTCCTCCACAGAACTTTAACTTTTGGTATGACCTTTGTGCGTAGGACATGCTCCTTCCTATCCAAAATCTTGGCAGGTACCTCTTCGTACGTTAAGTCTTCGGCTATCTCATCCGGTTCTAACTCTATAACGTGGTTCGGGTCTTTCACATATTTATGAAGTACAGATATGTGAAACACATTATGAACACGAGATATACTCGGAGGTAACGCGAGTCTATAGGCTACATTTCCTACTCGGTCAAGAATTTGAAATGGACCAATAAATCGTGGATTGAGCTTTCTCTCTCTTCCCAAATCTTGTAACTCCCTTCCATGGAGTAACTTCGCAACAATACATGATCCCCTATACTAAATTCCACGTCCTTTCGATGAAGATCCGCATAACTTTTTTGTCGATCTTGTGCCGCTTTTTATCGTTGTCGAATCATTTGGATCTTTCCGGTGAGTCATACGTACTTAACTCGGGTCCCAACAATGTTGCTTCACCCACCTCATCCCAACATATTAGAGAAGCGACACTTTCGTCCATATAATGCTTCAAATGGAGCCACACCTATACTTGCTCGATAATCTGTTGTTGTTGTAGGAGAATTCCACCAATGGTAAATACTTATCCCAAGCGCCTTGAAGTCTCAGGACACGAGTCTTAATAAATCTTCAAGAGTTTGAATAGTCCTCTCTCGATTGTCCGTCTGGTTTGAGGATGGTATGCGGCCGAATCAATAAATAAATCATGCCCATAGCTTTTTGCAAGCTAACCCAAAATCTTGAAGTGAAT
Organism: Panax ginseng; assembly: GCA_020205605.1. NCBI lineage: Eukaryota > Viridiplantae > Streptophyta > Magnoliopsida > Apiales > Araliaceae > Panax > Panax ginseng. The sequence goes on from CM035148.1 coordinate 153,826, forward strand.
CTTGGGTCACGATCCGAAACTATGGATACTGGCATGCCATGCAACCTCACAATCTCATTTACATATATACTAGCAAGACGATCAAGGGAATAAGTCTCCAATATCGGCAAGAAATGAGCAGACTTGGTTAATCTATCAACAATAACCCAAATAGCATTGATTCCTTGAGAAACCGTAGGAAGACCCGTGAATTGAAATCCATGGTAATGTGTTCCACTTCCATTTCGTAATCTCAAGTGGTTGCAAAGGACCCTTAGGTACTAGATGCTCCTAAGCACTTTACGTTGACAAGTTAAACACATCGAGATAAACTTTGCAATCTCTCTTCATATTGTTCCACCAAAATGTATGTCGAAGATCACGATACATTTTAGTACTTCCAGGATGGATTGCAAATGGTGTATTGTGTGCCTCCATCATAATCTTGTACTTCAAATCAGATTCGTTAGGAACACAAAGTCTAGAGTGGACTCGAAGTATTCCTTCTTCATCAATTCTCGCTTCAGGAATAGCTCCTTCTTGTACTTTCTTCTTCATACGCATCATTTCAAGATTGGGTGGCGAAAGCAACCTTAACTTTTTCTATTAAAGTTGGCTCTATGCGTATACTTGACATCATCGCACTCGTTTATGCATATGATCTTCTACTCAACGCGTCAGCTACCACGTTCGCTTTTTCAGGATGGTATTGAATAGTGTGGTGGTCGTAGTCTTTCAATAGCTCGAGCCAACGTCATTCGCCGCGATATTGAGTTATTTTTGAGTGAAAAAAAATATTTAAGGCTTTTATGGTGCGAATATATCTCCACTTTCTCCCCATATAGATAGTGCCTCCATATCTTTAAGCCGAAAATGATTGCCGCTAACTCTAGATCATGAGTAGGATAATTCTCTCATACTCTTTAAGTTGTCGCGAGGCATAGGCTATGACTTTCCCACGTTGCATGAGAACACATCCTAACCCTTTGCTCAAGCATCGTCAGAGATAACAAATCCATCCGCATCGGATGGTATTGTTAGAACAGTCTTAGAAATGAGTCTCCTCTTGAGCTCTTGGAAACTCTTCTCGCATTCTTCGCTCCAAACAAATTTTGTATCCTTCCGAGTTAGCTGGGTTAATGGAGTAGCAATTCGAGAAAACCCTTCCACGAATCTCCGATAATAACCAGCTAAGCCCAAAAAACTACGTACTTCAGTCACCGACTTTGGTTGCTCCCAATTTTGTATTGCTTCAATCTTCGCCGGATCAACAGATACTCCATGTTTCGACACCACGTGCCCAAGGAATGCTACTTCCTCAAGCCAGAACTCGCATTTCTTCAATTTGGCATATAGTTTGTTTTCACGAAGCCTTTGGAGTACCAGCTTCAAATGGTGCTCATGATCTTCACGATTTTTGGAATATATGAGGATGTCATCAATAAAAACAACAACGAACTGATCCAAATATTCCTTGAATACTCGGTTCATCATATCCATGAAAGCCGCAGGAGCATTAGTCAATCCGAAAGACATGACTAAGAATTCATAATGCCCGTACCGAGTTCTGAAGGCAGTCTTTGGAATATCCTCAGTTCTAATCTTCAGCTGATGATATCCAGAACGAAGATCGATCTTTGAAAAGAATTGTGCTCCTCTGAATGGTCAAACAGCCATCAATACGAGGTAGAGGATACCTTCTTGATGGTGACATGGTTAAATTCCGATAGTCAATACAAAGTCGATACTCCGCTTTCTTCTTTACTAATAAAATAGGAGCACCCCAAGGAGATGTACTAGGGACGAATGAAACCGATGTCCAACAATTTCGTAGTTGGACCTTTACTCTCTGAAGTTCAATAGGAGCCATTCGATATGGTATTTTAGAAATGGGCTTTGTGTACGGGTTCAAGATCAATAGAGAATTCAACTTCACGTTCTAGGGTAGACCGGAAGTTCTTGTAAAATCGTCGGAAAGTCAATAACAACAGAATATTATTCAAATTTGACGTGTCTTTATTCAAATCCATAAGATGGGCTAAGAAACGACATCCGTTTTTCAATAAGCGAATATCTTTATGATTAGATATAGCGTTGATTGATTTTAATGGTTTAGTTGCTTGAATTGCATAATAGGTTGGTTAGGAATATGAAACTAACAACAACCTTACAAAAAATCAATTTTGGCATGATGAGTAGTTAACCAATTAATCCTAAAATCACATCAAAAGCAAGTATCTTTAAAGAGATAAGGTCACGGTAAGGTGATGGTGCCAACTTGAATCAAACAAGATTTATAAACATTGGATGTGATGAAAGTTTCTCTAACGGAGTTTCCACAGATAAGTTAAAGTCTAATTTCTCCAAATCAATTTTAAACGTTGAGCACAAGCGGGGAGAGATAAATGAATGGGTAAGACGGTATCAATTAAGGTATAAACTTTGCAAGAATTTATAAATAGCTTACTCGTGATCACCTCGTTTGGGTTCCTCGATTTTGACTAGTCACAACAAACGCCTTCCAGAACCGATTGACTTTGACTTTTTTGGGGATGATCTTTTGAGTCACCGTCCTCATTGAACTAGGTTTCGCTACCATACAATCTCGAAGCGATATGTCCTTCCTTTCCATAATTATAGCATACCTTGAACTGTTGTGGGCAGTTTGGACTAATATGTCCCTCTTTCCCGCATTTATAGCATATAAGCGGTGGTCGTTCTCCTCCCTTAGAACCAGTTGCTGCCGACACTGTCGTCTTCACATGGTCGTTGTTAAATCTCTTTTTAAAATCTCCTCCTGACTCGCTTCTTCTATTTTCATGGCCATGATTACCACCAGAGTGGTTACCATTTTTGTCCGTCTTTTTCTTTCTCCACTGGTTATCGTTGTTTTGTTGACTGCTATCTCCGGTATGATCCTGATTGTGGTCCCTCGGTTGACCGTACTCGTTATCTCCCTCTAATAATTGAGCCCTATTTACAACATCTGAATAGAGAAAAAATTTATGAGAAATAAGATATTGTCGTATGCCGGGTTTCAAACCTCTCAAAAACATCTGAGTCATACGTTCCTCATTCTCTACCAAATGAGGTGCAAACCTGGATAACTCTGCAAACTTTACCTCGTACTGAGACACCGTCATGTTGTTTTGTTCTAATCTGATGAACTCCACTTCCTTTATATGACGAACACTTTCAGTATTTGTCATTAAATAGTTTCTGAAATGTCTCCCAAGACATGCTGAGTGCGGCTGGATGGGTACGCTTCACAGACTCCCACCAGTAGTCTGCCTCGCCACGGAACATAAAGGTGGCGAATGGAACCTTCTGTTCCTCCGTGCATCCCAAGACATCGAATATCTTGGTAATTTGTTTGACCCATGTTTCCGCCATGATCGGATCGGGCTTTCCCTTAAATTCTGGTGGTCCCAACTCTTTGAATTGCTTGGCTGTGACAACCCGTGAATTGAACACGAGTCTCCCTCGTCTGATTTTACATGAACTGCAAAAAGCTTCTAAACATCCCCTCGTTCATCATCTGCTCAGTGGTGTTGTTCACAGGAGGAACATCACACCACTTTGTTGCATGCGTTTCTCCTCGTTGGTGAAAGTACAGGCGTCTCCACAGTATCATTTCCATTATTAATATTCTCAAATCGACATTCTCAAATACTATCATAAAACAAGGGTTAATTAAGGAAATCAATATATCACATAATATCCCTATATATTGACCAACTAACAAATAAGCTAGTAGGACACCTTTAGCGAAGGATTTACTCGTCTCTCCCTCCTTGTTTTATTCCCCGATCTCCGCATGGGAGATCATATCCCTAAGCTCGATACCAACCGTGACGCCCCCAAAATAGGTATATATCACACATTACGAGTTGTCAATACATGGTACGTAAATAACTACAACTTTATTATTATTACAACAAGAAAGCTGTGAGTTTGAATACAAATATTATCTTCTAGACAATATCTATACTCAAATAAATCCTCATCACATTTATTGATATATTATTTTACAAAATGGTGAGGACTACTAAATAACTCTCTCTAGAACCTTCATTCCATACCCCGACTAAATACTCGCTATATATTCTCGCCTCCCGAGAAGAAAAATGGAACAAAAGGAAAAGGGTGAGCTCAACTAGCCCAAAGAAGAATATTATGACTAAGATAATATACAACAAATTATCATTAGTCTTCAACAGAAAAAAAATCTAATAGAATACAATAGACAACAAGTTTTAAATCAATATTCGCAATGAAATAATAATTCATTAGAAGAGTTAAGTAGAGAATGCAAACTACTATCTTCTATGTATGAATTTAAAAGTTCATCGTCTATCTTTTATCCCCGTAACATCAATCAATATATATCTAGAATCAAATATTCATCTTTGCACTTCAAAGCCAAAGATATTCATCGATTGGTCATGTTCATCTAAACACTGCTCATCTTTGCACTACGGGCCAAAGATATTCATCGAAATCATTCATCTTTGCACTACTGTGCCAAAGAAGATATTCAATAATATCATCATTTAAGACCGAGGATGATGAAAAATATTTTTAAAAAAGCGAATCCGGTGAAACAAAATGACATGGATTAAGGATTAAGGATTCGTAATTTGTTTTATCCATGTCCAAAAATACCTCAAAAATAATCATAGTGGTGTAAAATTCAAGAATGATCAAAACATGGATACAATCAAAGCTAGTATCCACAATAGATATTTTGGACGAAAAGAAAAATTTTCATTTTTCGATGAATAGTCGTATTCGTGAATAAAGATCAGATATCGTGAATAAGGCCGTATACGTGAATAAGTAACTTCAAACACCAAAAGTTCCAAATTTGATAAAAACTTCAGATCAATATTTCAAAGATAATGATATTGAAGAAATAATATCATTACGAGAAAAAAATATCCCTTACCTCAAAAGATCGATCTTAAATTTGAAACAGGATATAAAGCTATGACTTGAACTTGCACAGTATAGCAATACTCAAAATACCCACAAGAATACGCCGATAATATATAGAGAGAAAACTTGATTTCGGTGTGATTTTCAATTCTAACCCAAGACCCTATTTATAGGAAAATGCTTGAAACACCAAAGCGTAAAATTTAATAAAATATTAATATATATAATTTTTATTCCAACGCACACTTATTTTGCTTCAAAACCTCAAACCACCAAACAGCCCACCTCACAAGACTTGCACAAAAAACGTTTTTGTTATTTAAATTATTTTAAACTTCCAAAAATCAATTATTTTGAGCTTGAACTTCAATAATTCATAATAAATAGCCCTTTTATCGGAAAATTGAATCTCGTTGAGTTTTTATAGGAAATTCAATTTCTACAACTTTACTACGGAAGAAAGTTTTCCAAATTCCAAGCAGAAATTGACCAAGAAATCCACAAAGCAGACGATATTAAATTTATAATCAAATTTCAGTCAAGAAATGGGGTCCACCTACACATAAAACATGCTTTAAATATTTTTGGTAACAAAAATACTCCTCCTCCACATATACTCATATATCCCACATTTATCATAAAAATATCATCATTATTATATTATTAAAATATAATAATATATTTAAATGAATTATTTTATCAGAAAAAGATAAAATTTCAATTTTCAACAATTGTCACATTAAAAATTTTCTCCATCTATATCCACATAAAATCAATATTTTCCTCATCATATGAATCAATAATTAATTATTCACAAATAATATTATAGAATCACAATATTGACAACCAGGCAGTTCCCGGGAAAGAGGGGGGCTTTTCAATAAGAATTTCTCCTTACTGGTGCGTAATTAAGTGACCAAAACTCTCCTTAGACAGAACTTTCTAGACATTGCCAATAATGATATCTAATAATATTATTCAGATAATATGAATTATTGCTTCGATAATGAAAAATACTGTGTAATGACAATTATTGAAACAACAACAATATAAATATCAACGCAGCAATTATTAAATCAATACAATAAAATCTTTGAATAGTAATTCATCGTAACCATTATTGAGTAGTGCGCTTTTCACGTAAGAATCAATAATTGGTGCAATACTGGTAATCTTCGTGTGTTTTAACCAACCGAGTATTTTAACAAAGATTAAGCAGTAATAACTACGCCAAGTTATTTTTAAACAACTTATATTTGTCATTTTTTCTTCGTTCATTAAGCTTTTAGTTATGGGACCCACAAATGGTCTGCTGGCCGCATGCGAATATTCCCCGACGAGCATTTAATATTCCACTTCACCAAACGAATATTCCTAACAACAATGAATATTTTATAACCACTTGCTTATTTTGAAATATTTACGTATTTTACCCATAACTATCCACATTAATCAAATCAACCCTTACTATTTCAAAATAATAAATAGAGAAAATTAAATTTCATTAATAATAATTCGGGGTCTTACATTATGAATTCCTAGTCATGTCCTTTGGATTGACTAATGCTCCTGCTGCCTTCATGGATATGATGAACCGAGTATTCAAGGAATATTTGGATCACTTTGTGGTCGTCTTTATTGATGACATCCTTATTTATTCCAAAAATCGTGAAGATCATGAGCAACACTTGAGGCTGACACTCCAAAAGCTTCGTGAATACAAGCTTTATGCCAAGTTGAAGAAATACGAATTACGGCGAGGAAGCAAAGCATTCCTTGGGCACGTAGTTTCAAGTCATGGAATATCCGTCATTGACCCAAAGAAAGATCAAGCAATTCAAAGTGGTTATTATTCGAAGACGTAGCTTTTTTCGGCTTATTTGGTTATTATCGGAGATTCGTGAAAGGATTTTCGAATTGCTACTCCATTAACTCGGTGATTTTGAAAGATACAAAGTTCTCATTGGAGCGAAGAATGTGAGAAGAGTTTTCAAGAACTCAAGAGAGACTCATTTCAAAGACTGTGCTCGACAATACCATCCGGCTCGGAGGATTTTTTCATCTCTGATGATGCTTGGGCAAAGGGTTGGGATGTGTTCTCATGCAACATGGGAAAGTCATAGCTTTATGCCTCAAGACAACTCAAAGAATATGAGAGGAATTATCCTACTCATGATCTAGAGTTGGCATTTGTTGTCTTTTGACTTAAAATTTGGAGGCATTACTTGTATGGGGAGAAGGTGGAGATCTTTACGGATCATAAAAGCCTCAAATATTTCTTTACTCAAAAGGAACTCAACATGCGACAACGACGTTATTTTGAAATGTTGAAAGATTATGATCATACCATCCAATACCATCCTCGAAAGCGAACGTGGTAGGTGGACGCGATTGAGTAGAAGATCATATGCAAAAACGAGTGCGATATTGTCAACGCAAAAGCCCATTTTGTGTGACTTGCAAAGGATGGAGATAGAGTTAAAGACTCAGGACCCATGTGATGATGGCGAATATCTGAGTAGAACCGACTTTAATCGATAAAGTTAAAGCTACAAAGTTACGTATATGGAGTCGATGCGTATGAGGAAGAAAGTGCAAGAAGGTGTTATGCCTGAAGCAAGAATCGATGAAGAAGGAATACTTCGAGTCAACTCCCGACTTTGTGTTCCTAACGACCCTGATTTAAAGTATAAAATCATGATGGAGGTGCACAACACACAATTTGCAATCCATCCTGGGAGTACCAAAATGTATCATGATATTCGTCATACATTTTGGTGGAGCAATATGAAGAGAGAGATAGTGTTGTTTATCTCAAGGTGTCTAACTTGTCAACGAGTTAAAGCGAAGCATCAAGTACCAAAAGGTCCATTCAACTACTTGAAATTCCAGAATGGAAGTGGGAGCACATTACCATGGATTTCATTACCGGTCTTCCTAAGGTTTCTCAAGGCATAGATGCGATTTGGGTCATTGTTGATAGATTGACCAAGTCTGCTCATTTTTTACCGATACGAGAAACTTATACACTTGAACGTCTTGCTCATATGTACATAAAAGAGATTTTAAAACTGCATGGTATACCGGTATCCATAATTTCTGATCGAGACCCAAGATTCACTTCACGATTTTGGGTTAGTTTGTAAAAAGCTATGGGCATAGACTTACGATTTAGCTCGCCATATCATCCTCAGACGGACGGAAAGTCGGAGAGGACTATTCAAACTCTTGAAGATCTATTAAGACTCTGTGTCCTTGATTTCAAGGGAAGTTGGGATAAGTTCTTACCATCGGTGGAGTTTTCCTACAACAACAGTTATCAAGCAAGTATTGGCATGGCTCCATTCGAAGCGTTGTATGGAAGAAAGTGTCGTTCTCAAAGTATCTTTGGGATGAGGTGGGTGAAGAAAGCGTTGTTGGACCCGAGTTTGTATGCGTATGACTACGAGAAAAGATTCAAATGATCCAACAACGTATAAAAACCTCACAAGATCGATTAAAAGAGTTATAATCGATCTTCATCGAAAGGACGTGGAATTCGATATAGGAGATCATGTGTTGTTGCGTGTTGCTCCATGGAAAGGAGTTACGAGATTTGGAAAGAGAGTAAAACTCAATCCTCGATTCATCGGTCCATTTTTAATCCTCGATCGAGTAGGGGCTGTGGCCTATAGACTCGCTTTCTGCCAAGTATGTCTCGTGTTCATAACGTTTTTCACATATCCATGTTACGTAAATATGTGAAAGACCGAACCACATTATTGAGTTAGAACCGGATGAAATAGCGGAAGATTTGACGTATGAAGAGGTTCTGTTCAAATCTTGGATAAGAAGGAACATATTCTACGCTCCAGGTTATACCTCAAGTCAAAGTTTTGTGGAGAAACCACGATGTTGAGGAAATGACTTGGGAGTTAGAATCGAAATGAAATCAAGGTATCCTTACCTCTTGACATACCAGTGTATCGTACCTAATTTCGAGGGCGTAAATTTTATAAGAAGGGAGGTTGTAAGACCCCAACTTTTATAAATAAAGATGAATTTTCTATAAATATTATTTTTGAATATTATGGAGTAAATTTGATATAATGTTATAGTTGTGGGTAATATTTATAAATTTTGCAAAGTAAGCAAGTTGTTATAAAATATTCGTTTGGTGGTGGGAATATTAAATGCGACGACAGCACAATCATTAGTAGACCCCACAACGGAAGTATTGTCGTAGTTAGAAAATGACAAAATTATATTTCTATAAAAATAACGGTGGAGGTATTCTTTGTTAAAAACATTGAACTACCCGGTAGTAAAAGTACAAAGAATCTGGCGTGGTTGCGTAGTAGTAGCACACGATATTGATTATTGATTCTTACGTGAGAAGTCACTCATTTATACTCAATTATTACTACAAGAATTCACGATCATATCTCTTATATTATTGATTCAATTATTGTCACAATATCATCGTATAATATGTTATATTATTAAATCAATAATTGAGGCGACAAGTTATAAATGATTAATAATTGTTGAAAGATTAAATATGTGTTGATTAAAAATAAAATGATTTGTGGTAATATTTATTCAATCCTTGATGTATATAAAGAGTCTATTATGAGACGTTTGTGGTAAGTTTTGGTTATTTTATGGGGGGGCATATGTCATCATCTAAGAGTCTCTTCGTCAATAGTAATTACCTTCGTCAATAGTAATTACCTTTACCAGACATCAAAACACTTGCCGTTTCATATTACAGGCGTCGAACCAATTGTTGTTTCACATTACAAAAGCGCCAAACCACTTGGTGTTTCACATTCTGAGCGTCAAACCACTTTTATTTTTCATCACACGATTCTGCCAAGCCACTTGCCTTTTTACATTGCAAGCTATGCGGTTAGAAATCTTCTATAAATAGAGGCCTAGTTCTTAATTATTTTCCATTTAATTCATTCAAGCTATAGAGAGAGAAAGTATAGAGAGAATAAGAGAGAAAGAAGAAGAGTATTACATTACTACACTCATCTGTAAAGATTCAATCTCCTACTAATGTAAGGGGTGTTATTTCTTTTGTATTCATGAAGAGAACTTATGTTATTCCATTATTTATTATTTTGTTGGAATAACCTGAATACGCGGGCTACCCTATACTTGGTGAAATTCTTCTGTTATTCCAATCTTTATTATTCTATTGGAATATCCTGTCTGTGCGTTTTACTCCGGACCTGGTTCCAGTCTTTATTATTCTATTAGAATATCCTATCTGTGCATTTTACGTCAGACCTAGTTCCATTCTTTATTATTCTGTTGGAATATCCTGTTTGTGCGTTTTACGCCGGACCTGGTTCCGTTATTTATTATTCTGTTGGAATAACCTGCATGTGCGGTCTATCGCATACATGGTGATTTCTTTTGTTATTCCACTCTTTATTATACTCAGTTGGTTAAAACTTTGACTTCTATACTCTATGAAATTAGTGGAATATCCTTGATATTTGAGCTTCATCCAATATCTTTTCATGGAAATATTCTTCTGAGCATTCTTGAATTTTACTCTACAAAGCAGTATCATGTTGAAAATTTGGACGTTATTAGTTCCTAGATAAATTAATTCTTGAACTTGTTTTATTGAATTCTTATATCATTGTCATCATCCTCATGTTTATATTATATTGAAAGTCATCTATATTTGTAGTGCATAGATGGACTTGGTATGATTATGAATGAGGATTATTCGATTGTAATCATGACCGTAATGTTATAAATGATGTGGTAAAAGTTATCATTGGGCCCAGTAGTGCATTGATGGACGATTGTTGGCATGATCATGACCATTAATGAATACACGAATGTCCTCGTCAGAAGTGCATGGATAAATTGTGGTCGTGATACTAAAGAATATCCTCGCCATAGTGCGAGGGGTGATTCGATGATGTGGATTATTTATTGCTTCGAGTCTCAAATGATAAAAGTAATGAAAAACCTTTTAAATCATAGAAGATAATATATTTTATTCTCTACTTGACTCTTCTAATGGATTGCTTGTTCAACTGCAGATTAAACTTGATGTTTATTATATTTTATCGGTTGAACTTTGTTGAAGGCTAATGATAATTTATACGTATTATCTTAGTCATAATATTTTTATTGGGCTAGTTGAGCTCACCCTTTCTTTCCTTTATTCTCTTCGTGAAACGAGAATATATTTGGACGAGTCGAGGAAGCGAAGTGATGGACCAGATGATAGTATTAGTAGTCCTCACTATTCATTAAATAGTGTGACAATAATTGTAATGAGGACTCCTTTTGAGTTTGTATACTCTCTCTAGTAGACAATATTTGTATTCAAACTTACGATTTTATGTTTTGTCGTATTGCATACGATAATTGTATTATTAAGTTGTATTTGAATTCTGTACGATGTATCTGGCGACTCAAGATGAGTGATGTATACCTAATTTTCGGGGCGTCACAGTTTTCTTTCACAATATATAAAAACAATTATCGTTCAAAATCAAGGTTTGTAAACAATTTCATTTCTCGATTACGAAGTATTATACTTTCAAAGTTCTACTTGTACGATCAATAATTGCACAAGTCCAAATAATGCTCAATAAAGAGTAAGGTTTGAATACTTGCATTCAATATACGAATCAAATTAAATTCGAGAACTTGTACAAAATCCAAAGTTGTGTAAGTTAGGAAACTTGCCTCAAGCGTAGTTTACCAAAGTAAAACTTAATACCCTCTTTCGAATCCTAACATAATATATTTACACGTATAGGATATTCATTAGCTTCATAAATTCACATATTTAAGTCCAAATGTACATATAAACGTCTAACTTAGTTGTATAATCTATATATAGCACAAATCAGATTGTATGACACCACAAAGTCCAACACCACATTTCAAATCATTGCTTTATAGTTTGCAAATACCTTTTCGAACTTCATTCATGAAAGTTATAATTTCTTATTAACTCATTCCATTATATCACCTATCATGCTTCTTAACACATTAAAAAGCATATTGGTCATATAATACAAGCTAAAATAACCATATAAGTATGCTTCGAACATCAGATCAAAAACATAAACAATACATGAATGTAGGATGGCGCAGCTGCGCCCTGTCTAGGCTTAGGGACAGCGTAGTTGCGTTGTCCCCTGACTAAACCAGGGTTGAGCTTTGCATTCCTGTTTCTGTCCCATCATTTAGTATACTCAATTAATCATACTTAACATGCACACAAGCTAAAGTACTTTATATAAATGTATGACCATTATTGAATTCACTTTTACAAATTTTTAGTTTATGACTTTCCATGGAATTAAAGCATAAAAGGTCATGTAATCATCATGCCTTATAACTTTGGCCATAGGTTTACCTAGAGAGATCACACAATCTGTTAATACACATGTTCATGGTGTTCATATCGTTTATTCATAACTAGCATTGTTTAGCACTTCGAAACATGCTTTAAACTCATGTTTGATTAAATTATCTCTATGTCCATCACATATGAATCATGTTTGGAGACATATTAAACCCAAACATGCCATCTTAACCCTTTAGACTCTAGATACTCATGTGATGGAACTAAAATTTGAAAACATGTTCAAGTTTGCCTTTGAAATCACTTTATCGTAAATAATGCAATATAACACATATAAAACAACTTTAAAACTCTTATCATAACTAACTAAGTCATGATAACCTCTTTTCAAGATCAGAAACTATATCTTGTAGCATTCATGTCCATTAGCTTATTATGCTAAGTTTTTCCTTTAAAATAATTTCTAACACAAAGCTAACATGTATATCTGAAATCAATCATGTGTATAACATACTAAGTTCAGAACTTGTAGGACAAGTATTACATCAAAGTTTGTTTTCAAAACTTTAAGTTTTTATTATAAATCTCTCACTAAATCATGTTAGATACTTCATAAATCACCAAGAAGCTTTGTACCACTTGTTATACTTATTTTCAGGCATGTTTAAGTCATATCAGTATACTAAAATTAATCAGATTGAAACAGACATCAAATTCTCATATTGGGTCTAGGTAGAAATATGCTTACAGCACCTAATATAAATCAAGAGGCATGATTGTGCCCTTCCTCGACTAACAGCAGTGAGATACTCTGTTTTGCAGAGTTTACTCCTACTTCAAATTCCTTTAGTATAATCATGCTCAAATCCATCATTAAAGGTTCCATACATGTAAACCTACTTCTTAAACACATTATAACATGTTAATTCATCTTGATTGACATAGAATTTTAAGTAATTTCAAGAATTTAGCAAAAATCAATTCAAGAACATAATTAGAATTTATACCTCCTTAAGCTTGAATTGGACTCCTCACACACTGAGTATGCTTCTACAATTGCTCAGCAACTTAGAACTCTCAAACTTAGACTTATCAGACAATTACAAGCAACACAAAAACTAAAAATGGAGCTTCTATTTATAAAGGAAACTTGGACTGGACATTTGCATTACACTAGGGTTGGAGTCCATGGTGCATTAGAAGGAAACAAAGGTTACTAGAAAGTTGATCAACCACCCTTATCAACCATCTTCCTAGCAAATGATCACCTAGTTCCATAGCCTTTAATCTCGGCTTGAAAGTTACGTATTTAGAGTTTAGACCACTGTTCATGTACTATGAGGGTCATTCATTTTGGGACAAGAGCAAATCTCAGCAATAAACTTAGTTTAGTTACTTTAACTCCCAAAAATATAATCTTAATGTACAATTTTTATCATATTAGGAAATTAGGGATTATTTATGTACCCACATCATATAATTCATGTACATTAAATACACGCAATAAAATAACGCAGTTAGGTATTATTGTCCGGGTATCCCCATAATTATCTTTACTATTCTCATAACCGCATAATAACATTATTTAATATTAATATTTATTTAAACATTTAATTTCTTTCCCAATTTCTAAAATACACAGCTATTTTAATTATTTCTGTATTACAATTACATATGTTTTCATTGTACTACTTGGTACCTCATGTCATTAAAATATACTCCTATCATATGATTTTATTAATGTCACACATATAACAAAAGTGTTTCATTTCATTTCTACAATAAAAACTAATTATCTGAGATCGATCACACATAGATTGCACCGATTTGTATCTTTCTTGGGAGGGCGCTAGCTATTCTTTACGGTCCCTCGGCAAATGCTAAACTAGATTAGCTTCAAGCCAATTCCGTCCTCTACTACCACACTAGTTTTACATGACATGAATTAACGTCCATATTTGTGATGTTACTAGTTAGAAACTTATTCTTTCCATATACGGAATCACATAATTAATCTTCCTAGTTCTCTTTTAACTCACTTAGTGAATTTCCTCATTTCACATTATGCCACACAAGGCACTTCATAATTGCTCATCCTAATTCCACACTTCTTAATTCGTATTAATCCAAGGCGAATTAATTCAATTACTCAGCTTACAAAATATTACTCCCTCCGTCCCAAGATAAAAGTCCTTATTACTATTTTGGGTTGTCCCATGTTAAATGTCCACTTTCTTTTAATAACCAAACTTTTACACATTTTTTCCTATTATGCCCGTAGCATTAAATATATAATACTTTTCTTATTCTAATTCTCTCTCCATATTTAATGACATTATTATGGGCAATTTTGCCATTTTATTCCTCTTCTTAATATGCGTGAAAAGTCCACCAGGACTTTTATCCTGGGACGGAGGGAGTAACATTTATATTCAAATAAATATTCATTCTCCTACACTCCCTCCTATTCAGATTAAATGACGTTTTAGGAAGTTTAATTTTATTCTATATGGAATCTCTATGCAATATTGCACTATTTTTTCCTAATTTACCCCTTTATTTAATATGCTTAGTAAATACAATTGTGGAGAGAGAAATAATTAATTTGGGACAATTGTGGAGAATGAGAAGAGACAATTGTGGAGAGAAAAATAATTAATTAGGGACACAAAAGACATTTTGTGTTATTTTTTAATAAGTGTGTTTAACTCTAAAATGACATTTAATTTGAATAGGAGGAAGTATTAAAATAATTATTAAATCATGAATTTTTTGGTTCTTACATCCGTCTCAGTCATTGGCAGGCATGACTTCTTTCTTGAAAGATATGCTTACGTCCCCAAAACTACATCTTAGCATTGATAGACGAGGTTTATTAATTCAATTTCTTATTATTCTATATTTTATCCTTTATTATAAGTCACGTAGGTTAATATTTCATTTAGACAGTCAATTTCTTAATGTTTAGGAATTAGGATCCTCTCCGTTTCATTTGAAACAATGAGGATCCATTTCAAGGTCCAGGTTTAGAATGTATTAAAATGTGATGTCATGATGATGAGAAATAGAGAGATCATCATGTGGAATATACAAATAATAGAGTATCGATTTCATTTGAAATGGAGAGTTAGGCAGTCGAATATTCAATTCTTATGAATTGTTCATTTTCCATGAATTGGCCACCCATGTTGAACCATTTTTGGGTACCAACAAATGATAAACATAATATTTTCCTCTGTTTTTCCTTAATGAACACCTTTAACATTTCAAGCAATAAATGATAGTATCAATCACAATGCCCAAACCCACTTCAATCTTAATTTACGTTCATATTTATTGATAGCTAGATAGATAGATTGATTGATGGGATTCAGCTAACACATGTTCTACTTCAGCTTGTATCATCGTCCCTCACTTTTAACAACTCAATCTTGTCAACAACCTCCTTCAATTCCAGCCTTATTTCCAAGTCCGCCTCGCAACAATCAACTCCAATCTTCAAAAGTTTTATCATTTCTCCTTGAGCATTGTTGGTGACCCCCATTTCCTGATCGAAAACTTTGGTAGTGCTGCTACCTTTATCTGTAGCAGAAGCAATAGAGTTCACCCAGCTTGCTAAATCTCCCTGCTTTCCAGTAGCAGTAGCTTGATGAGCAAGAAGGTAGTTGGCGGGCAATTGACCTGTTAGCAGCTCTAATATCAGTATCCCTAGACTCCACACGTCCGTCTTCTTGGAGGTGCGTCCCTGTTGGGCATACTCGGGTGATTTATAAGCCACCAAGAGCTGGTGGGCTTGATCCATGTTGACCACAGGGACTAGGGTGTAGTCCATCAAGAGGGGCTCGTAGGACTGATCAAGTAGTACATTTGAAGATTTCAGGTGACCGTGAGGTACAATTAAGCTCGGGAGCTCACTGTATAGGTAAGCCAATCCCTTTGCCACTCCTTTAATAATTTTCAGGCGGGTAGGCCAATCAAGCACCGGCTTTTCCACACAGTGTTTGCCGTGAAGATGGCTAGCCAGGCTGCCATGATGCACATAGTCAAAAACCAATAGCTTCTCTTCTTTTCGGTAGTAATAGGCGACGAGGGGAAGCAAGTTGGGATGGTTCAACCTGCCGAGCCTTCTCATATGCTCGTGGAACTCCTCTCTCCCTACATTGCTCATTTGTTTAAACCTCTTCACAACCACAGCTTGCCCGTCCATCAGCACTGCCTTGTATGAAGACCCAAAGCTTCCACTCCCCAGTACCTCCGCCGACGCTCTTAGCAAGTCTTGCAACTCGAACCTTTGCCTGTCCTCTCTAACAAATGACAACCTCCCATGTTGTTCTGCCTTCCTCATCTGGGCAGCAGCAGATGCATTCATCCCAACAGCAGCTGCTGTAACATGTGCTGTATCCAGTACTTCAGCAGCAGCAGGCGCTGACATATTATTGTGGTTTTGGCTGTAATTAGTGGATTTTGATATGCTCGACATGTTCGGCCCAAGGTGTGGTGTGCCCTCACGGCTGCTCCTACGGTGGTACACTATGTAAAGCACAATGATTGCAGCTAATACTACCAAACAGGCTATTACAATTGCACCTACTCGTACAGGAGACGGTGATGACTTATTAGAGTTGGCATTAATTTCTGGAGCGCTAGTGGGCGGAGGAGCTGGAGGGTTCTTTGTGAAATCATCAGCGGAGCGTGGGCTAGCAGCGGTGTCGCACACGAAATCCAGAGGCGGCCCACATAGATTTTTGTTGCCTGCATTACATTGCAAATACATATTAACTATTCTAGATATTAAAATTACATTTTCCTTCCACTGCCAAAAATGAGAAACATTTAAGATTAATTAGGTTACTGCAAATGTAGACCGGCCAAAGGTGGTATAGCCTAATAGTAAGGCGTCTTTCTTTATTGGGCATGTAATTCGAGGGAAGTGTATCTCCTATTCCTCCTTTTGCACTTCCCTCTAGTTCCCCCTAGCACGTAAGATTGGAATGCAATACTGAAATGTAACTTTGTACAAGACGCATCAACCTTGCATTCAGGGATGAAACTAAGTGCTGAGTGGGGTCAATATTTACCCCATTGCATGAACTTATTTATTTAATAAATGATAAATTTTAAATAAATTAAGTATAATATATAAATTGATCTCATTAAATTTTTGTAATTCTTCTAATATGTGGGGTCAAACTTAAGAATTATGTGACTTTATCAATAAAATCTCAATCCTCCTTCATATGAGTTTGAATCAGTTGTCGGTGTCTCATCAGGTGTCCAGGAAATAGATTATACGAGACAATTTTTTAGGGTAATTTTTAAATAGCAAATAAAAGGAAACAATTTTTATTTTTAAAATTATTTTGTAACATATTTTCTTTTTTTAAAACTTTGTCCATATTTGACAAAATTCATTAGATCAATTTAAATACTTTAACATTATATTCTTAATTTGTCATTGTTTTTTTTTACTATCATATTTAGTATCACAACTCTACTATTAGATACATTTGAGAAAATAAAATTATTTTTAAAATTCGTCTTCACCTATTTAAAAATGTATATCTAATTTTCATAACGGAGGGAAGGAGTAATTATGAAAGTAAAGAAAGTGAAACGTAATATATATAATAATACCCTTTGTTTTACAAAAACAGTCTCAATTACCAATTTTTGTGTGTTAATCTTTTTTTATTGATAGTAATATAAAATTGATATTATGTTCTCCAGTTTGTTATTATAATTTCAATATCATGCTACTAATACTATATCAAATTAACAACTTAATTAATGTTTTATAGGTAATCATGAAAGAAAGTGCATCTTTAATATATACTCATTCCAAAATATACAATAATTATTAATTTTTGAAATCAATTTCAGATATTTAATTTAAAACTCAAAGTTGACATACATTCATTTAATTTAAAACCATACAACAGTAAATATTGTAAATTATTTTTAAAAAATACTACTAATTATAAAATTTATTTTTTCCCGTAATTTCTAATGATTCTTATCAATTTTAAATTTGAAACCATCTCAAATTTTGTAAAGGTAACTATTTTTTGGGAAACAAAAGGAAATACATAAAATAAATAACTAGGCCAGGGACATGTACGTACCTGAGAATGACGTGGGATCCATGTTCTTAACAGTAGGAGGGATTGGACCCTCTAATTTATTGTTAGAAACATTTAAGACATTGAGACCTGGTGGAAAGTCTGGTATGCGCCCTACAAATTGGTTGTTCTCAAGTTTTAACTCTAAGAGCCTAGGGGAGGCAGCCATAGAAGTTGGGATATTGCCGGTGAACTGGTTGTTTGCCATGTGAACTTTCTTTAACGAGGCCATGCCCTCGAATGCATTATCTGCAATGGGTCCTGAGAATTGGTTATCCGATAGGTACAGTGATTTCAATGCCCCAAGTGTTCTGAAATCGGGCATCGGACCCTCAAACTGATTGTTCATAATACTCAGGGACCGCAAGAGGGACAATGCGACTAGGGAATCCACATCTATTTGACCACTCAGGCTCAGGCTCTCAAGCTGTAGGCCCCATACATTCCCTCCGTCAGAGCAAAGCACGCCATACCAACCCGGTTGCCCCCCAGGCTCAGGGCATGGATTCGTAGAAGGCCTCCAACCAGACAGAACTTCATCCGCATTGGCCAGCGAGCTCTTGAACTTTAAGAGGGATTGGGCATTTGATTCTGGTGATGACTGTACTACGGCTGCACCTGAAGATAACAACACCACCAAAACTAAAGGAACATACAATATTGGTTCTAAATTATTATTCGAAGATGTTGTTCTAATAGTTCTTTTTCTTGTCCTTCTTGGTATTTTTCCAGTTGTACTTGTCTTTGTAGTTAGGAGGGTTGGTGCGCGCACAAGTGGGGCTGCGTGCGCGCCCATTACCATTGCCGCCTCGAACTGCACCCACAATAATATGTGGCCCAACGATTGCAGAATGCAACCCCAATGATGGATGCCGATGGCATGGAGCTAGATATATTAAATTTTTCTTTCTTTTGATGCTTTTTTTTCCTTTCCCCTTCTTCCTTCCCTTTCTGCTGTTTGGTTGGTGTTTTTCCTTATCTTGGGGGAGAGAGAGAAGAAAAAAGAAAAAATACGGGGTGGATGCGATGTGTGAGAAAGGAAAAATAAAAAGTTGGTTAATTAATTTGCCAAGAATAGAGAAATCGATGTTTTCTGTTAATTACTGCCATCCAACCACACATACGTTCGGTATTCTAATTGGGGAGTTTGTGGTATTAATAAGGGATGAGCTGTGTGCGGGCGGGAGAAATGTAAGCTTGACCTATAGTTTATTTTAAGATAGGAGGATCCATTTATCCATCTCTTCATCTCTCCCTCTATATATATAATTTCTGCAAACAGTGAGAACTATCCTCTCTGCATCGTAGACATCAGAACCGGCCCTGGGCAAGGGCCACCAGGTCAACCGCCCAAGACCCACAGTTGAGGAGGGCTCAAATTTTTTTATAAACTTATGTATTTATGTGTATAAAAAAAATTAAAATAATAAAAAGATTAACGATATTATACATTAAAAATGATATGTTAAAAAACATTAAATATTATAGTATAATTAATGATTTTGCATCTAAAAGAAACATTTTTTAATTAGTTTAATGGGGTAATTTGAAAAATTAAAAGTTCAATGGTGTAATCAGTAAAACGTGTCAACTACAGTGGGTAATTCATTAGTTTTGTAGATAAAAAATTAACGTCCGATTATTTTTCTTAACGGAATAACCCAATTTCAAAATAATAATTAGTTTAATAGGGTAATTTGAAAAATTAAAAGTTCAATTGTGTAATCAGTAAAACTTGCCAACTACAGTGGATATTTCATTAGCTTTACTGATTTCATTGATATTTTTATTTTGTAGGTACATGTGATGATTTTTTGCTTCTATGACATTTTAAAGTGTTCTTCTTTATCTTTTGTAAATTCTTATATATTTAATAAAAATAATTAGTTGATAATTTATTTATTTTTTAATTTAATTTGTATAAAGGGGCACACTTGAAAATTTTTGCCCTGACCTTAGAAAACCCAAAGACCGGCTCTGCTAGACATTTTACCGCTACTAATTACTGATTTTCGAAATCTACTAGTATTACCCTATTCCAGAGGATAAAGTGTATTAGTTTATATATATATTAGTCCCAAGTCTATATATTTAACCAAAACATAACCAATATTTTACCCTGTAACTATATAATTGCATGTAAGTTTCTTGATTAATTAATTTTTCTTAATTCTTCTGTGGCTTAATCCAGTAAAAAACACTTATTTATCTCCACACCCATATTAAGGTATTTGTTGTTAGAACCGTAGTTTCGTATAGTTAAAATTGTAGTAGAAGACAAGACACGAGTGATCTTTGTCCTTAAGGTCTTTATCGCCTCTACCATGATCGGATTGCTAAGGGTTTCAGACGATATACCTCAAGGATATATGTCAAGCCTTTGGTGAATTATCCGTGATAGCAATTCACAAAAAAAATCCAATAAAAGACTTCTTTGGAGTAGTTATTGGATATTTTTTATTTGTTTGTAAGAATAATAGGAGAAAATAGAAAAAAAAGAAAAGAAAATTCATGTGTAAAATCTTATACTCCCTCCGTCCCATAGTTATAGGCTGATTTCTTTTGGCACATAGTTTAAGAAAATCAGTTTAAGTGACAATTTTTAACATAATTTTCCATATATACCTCTTAATATAAAATTAATGAATAAGTTAATTACTCCTTACTTATTAACACTGGAACTCTCAACTTCATTGATTGACGTGTACTGACCATTAAAATGCATAACCATAGAACTTTAACCAAAGAGAATATAACAACATTAAATGTGGTGATAAAAATAATGACATAGAATGTTGTTTTTCAAAAAAAAAAAAGGAATGGTTGAATATTTATTATAAGGGCATAAAAGTAAAACAATAAACCAACTAAATTTTATAAATAGTAAGAAGCCTATATATTGGGACATCTCAAAATGGAAAATCAGCCTATAACTATGGGACGGAGGGAGTATGTAAACTTATATCTTACATATGCATATATCTAATCTTATGTGTGTGTGTGTGTATATATATATATATATTCCGCTTCTCCAACGAACTGGAATGAGCGAACTAAGAACGAACTTGCTATAGCGACGTTTTTTTTCTGTCGCTATAACATAGAAAGTCGATTTTTATGCTATATCGACGGAAAAAATCGTCGCTATAGCCGGTTCGCTCCCTCCATTTCGCATCAACATATATATACATATATGTAAGTTACATAATATAATATTTAATTTTATATTTAACCATACTTATTATTATTACTAAATATGTAAGTTACATATTATCTAGTATTAATATAATTGTTAATTAGAATTTAAATAGCACTCAATATTTCTTTTTATTCCAAAATAAAATAGACTTCTATTAAATTAATGGAACTAAGGAAAAATAGTTTTTATCAAATAATTTTGCACCTTATTAAATGTCTCACTATTGTCACAAATCAAATGATTTTTGCACAAATCAAATTATTTTTGCACAAATCAAATGAAGTTCTCTTTTATTCTCTACAACTAGGAAAACGAATTATACCTTTATATTTACTTAAATTATGTCCACTAATGAGTTTTATTCAAGCCCAAGCTTGAAAATAATTATGTCTCCAAAATATTGAATAAGGTGCAATTTCTAACAATCCTCCACTTATTTGGAAAAACTTTTTTTCATCCAAACAACTTCCAAGGCATATGTGCATTAAAGAAGGTGTGACGAACATTTAACCTTCTTTTAGTGTAAACAACTCAAAGTCATATCGAAGTTGATGGTGTCCGTAGATTGAACCTCTACTTCTATATGATATGATCGGAATTGACACACACACAAAATCCTCCTACTACGGTGAGTATTTGTTGGTCATTTTAACGATCAATAAAACACGTGCAAGTATACGTGGTCAAACAAGTAATACAATAATAAGTTGAGTGTCGAACCCACATGAAAATAACATTAAAAGTATTCAAATACTAAAATTGTATCAATATGACCTTATCCAAACAGTTGATTAGATGATTTGTATTAAAGCAATATAATTAAAACAATAAATGGCGAGAAAAGAATTTTATCAAATATGATTAGCTAAGATTACAACTCCCCTAATGCTTCGTATAATATCCTAACTCTTCTAACTATCTAACAATCAACCAAGAATTCTATGAATACATAAGCCTCTTCCGATGGCCATATGCAAATCCCCTAGCTAAATAAGTCATGATATTCCTAGGGTTAAATAAATTAGACTAGGGGTTATTAAACTTTAATTCTCATCAGTCACACAAGGCAAATAGATATATTCATATTCTATTCTGCAAGATATGCTCTCACTCCATTAGGAATGAGCATAACAAATGTTATCATATTTAGGGTTAAGTATTAAATTTCATTTTCCAATATCAAAGTAATACTCATATCAATCACTTGACAAATCAATCAATAAATAAAGCATGAAATACAATAAACCCATTCAAACATGATTCATTATAATAAATAGGAGAGAGAGAGTCAATTAAACTAATTATTAGGTTACATTATAATCCTAGAAATGGAACCAATCAACATTATCAATGTATTCAACATTATCAGTTTACACAAATAAATGAAAGACTTAGATAAAGAAACCCCTTGTTTAGAAGTATTCCAGCTCCAACTCTTTTTTTCACGGCGTAGAATCCGAGATATAAAGGAAGCAATGATCTTTTCTCCTTAATAGACCAACTTCTTTCTCTTCTAAGATACTTCTCTAATATTCCCTCTCTGTGTAAAAAACTGATAAGGAAGCTAACTGATGATCAAATATGAAGGATGTTGCTGATTTATAACAGCTAAGTCATTTTATCCCTGCTCTTTGCCTGGGAACCGGAGGTGGCACTGCAGCGCCAAGCTTTGGCCTTGTTCAGGCGCTACAGCACTGGCGTAAAGGACAACACATTATTAATGAAGTACTGCAATAGCTAGTTTCTTCAAGAACTAGAACAACGTGGCGCTTGGCCCTGGCCGAAATTTGGTTGTGTATTGGCGTTCTTGCGCCAAGTAAATAATCAGGAACAAAGCGTTCTTGTAGCAGTAGTTATAAAATGACAATTAATCCCCTTGAAAGCTAGAAAAATAACCTAATAAACCACCTGCAAAGCATTTAAGCGCAAAATAACAATAACATACAATAAATGCAATATAAAATAAGATGTATAAGCAACTTCTTAAGTATTAATGGGTCCGATTCGCGGGTATAAATTCCACTCATCAATATTCTCAATTGCTTTGTGCTAATATGGCCATGCATAATACCATATTTCATGAACCTCTAAGAGAATAAACCATAACCCTCTATAAGAAGCGGCTCCACTTCTAGCTCATATAGGCAAAGTGTTTCACATGTGTTTTTGTTGCTAAGAACACAATAACTTTGTTAAGAGTATAACTCAACCTCGGTCGTGCAACAGACGTTACTGTCTTAGACTACATATGGAACCACATCGATAGTAACACAGTGTGACGCCCCCAAAATAGGTATACACAATCCATTCTGAGTCGCCAAATACATAGTACATAATCCGAGTACAAACTTAATTTATATAACTGTTAAGTGTCGTGCAGAATACGACAAAACATAAGCTATGAGTTTTAATACGAATATTGTCTCCTATACAATATCCAAACTCAAAATAAGTCCTTATTACAATTATTATCGCACTATTCTTATAGAATAGTGAGGACTACTATAGCAATCATCTTAGACCATCACTCTATTCCCTGACTAGTCCTAGCTATATTCTCATTTCCTGAAGAGAACAATGAAATAAAAGGGTGAGCTCAACTAGCCCAGTAAAGAATATTATGACTAAGATAATGCAGAATAAATTATCGTTAGCCTTCAATGGTATAACAACTGATATAATACAATAGACAACAAGTTTTAGATCAACAACTGCAGTGGAAATAACAATTCATTAGAAGAGTTAAGTAGAGCATGACATCTACTATATTCTATGATTTAAAAGTTTATCATCCATTTTATCGCTGAGACTCAACTTAATAAATAATTCACATCACTAAATTATCCATGCACTACGGGTCAAGGATATTCATTAGTATCACATCCACGAATTATCCATGCACTACGGGCCAAGGATATTCGTGTTATCACCAATGGTTATGATCATGCACTATAACAAAAAAGGTTATTTCCAACGGAATATTCCTTCAGAATTAAGCATAATCCGTCGAGGATACTCTCAGCTTACGTTTGTCGTATTGTATAAATTAAATTTGTATTTGAATTATGTACCATGTATTTGACGACTCAGAATGGGTTGTATGGACCTATTTTGGGGGCGTCACAGCGCCAGGCTGGGAAACTCTTTGATTAAGCAGTGCGAGCCGCGCCTATTTTGGTCTATAAGTGGCACGGGGAGCGCTAGACGTGCGATAAGGAAGTTGATTTTTATGTATTTGAAGAACAAGTTGAGTTGTAATAAGAACTATAAATACTTTGATTATGTATAGGATTTGAGGGAATTTTGACTACAAGAACTGATAACCAACTAAGGATATTTGAAGATTGAATTGCAAAGCAAAAAGAGTCAGACTTTGAAGATTAAGGAAAATAGAGATTCCCACAAGAGTTTTTCTTCTTCTTTTTAATTTCATTATCTATAACTTTGAATGTTTTTCATATTTGATATGATGATTTTCATTAGGATGATGAACTAAATTACTAAGTAGGGGTACAATGGAACCTTTCATGATGCAGTAATTAATTTATCTTTATCTTCACTTATTAATCATGTTTGACTTGTTTATCATATCTTGTGCTTATTTATTAATTGTTTTGCCAACAATTAATCTGATATCTTAAATACAAGTCAAAAATGAAGTTTAAGAATAGATTTGGATGTGATAACGTATGAATTTGTTGATCATTTTTGGAATAACATAACAGTATATAAGATGAGAATACTTATGTGTCATGCGTAAATTAATTGTGAGTTTGTGCTTAATGAATTTGTTTTAAGTGTCTTGTATGAAAATAACAATATAACTGAAATAGGTCTTTTTATTAAACATTGAAAGATGTTAATGAATAGATAGACAAGCCTAGTTAACAACTCATCGGATTAGTAACGTGGAAATAGGGTGAAGAGATTATTGTAAAGCAACTGGGAAAATTGTATTCCTAAACATGACATATCTGGTAATTGATTCTTTTTGGTTTAGTTTTAAATTAAATTATTCTCAAAATAAACATTGGTGATCGTTTAAGTGGAATTGAATTGGTAATAACTTAATAATTAAGATAGTTATTAGTATTCGTTCTCTGTGGGTTCGATAACTTTCTTATTTCAGTATTACTTGATTCACCGTGTATACTTACGCGTTTTTGTCATTACATAAATAGGACAACAATTACATACAATATAAATGATATATTTTGTTAAAAAAACTTATTTTTTTGGATTGATAGAAGATTTCAAATATCTTTAAAAATACAGAAAATTGTAGTCATGTGATTAGTATATGATGAAGAAGAAAAATAAAGCAAAAATGATGCCAATATAAACCATATAGACCCTTAAAAGACTTAATTATCCTTTATTTTGAGTTACATGACTTATTTCGATAAAAAAAATGCTTAATTTTTGGTAGCCAAAATATTTAATTTATAAAAATATTGAGACATTGAGGTTAAATGTCTTCAAGTTAGAACATTGAGTTTTAAAGTGTATTTAAGCCTTTAAACTTTGTATATTTTATATACATGCATATATATTACACCCATATGTAATTAATAAACATGTTATCTTAATGGAAATAGATGGAGTTAACATGGCTGAATGACACTCCTATCCTTTAAAGGTTCAAGTTTAGACGCGATGTCGCAGTCATCCCCCGTAGTTCATTTTTTGACAATTTTGTCTTCTAAGTGGTTGATTCGTTTCAGGATTAGTGGACGAACGACTTTTAGTGGGCCAGTGAATGATGAATCTTAGGAGAATGAAGATTGAGAAACCTTTCTCATTCGTTAACCAAAAATTTTCTTAATTTTCCCCAAATTGAAGGATATGACATTAATCAATGCTATTAAATGATTCCACGCCTAAATTTTTAAAAATTCGCACCACCCATTCCAAAAAATGGGTTTTAATTACTCTAAACCCCAAATTTAGGTGTGTTATGTGACACCCCCAAAATAGGTCTAATCCACCCAATCCATTATGAGTCGCCAAATACATGGTACAGAAAACAACTACAACTTTATTATTACAATGGTCGTGCAAAATACAACAACACATATGCGGTGAGTTTTGATGAAAATATAAATCAACTATGACTCTCATCCCAACCTTGAATAGCACGTCACAATGGCACCTTACATAAAGGTACAATCAATAACTGTTTTAGAAATTAAAATCCTTGGAAAATGCTCAAGAAAACCTTCGTACATGGAAGGCCATACATCTAAGTTATAATAAATATCATATGACTCGAGAATTATCATTGGTTAACCCAATAGGCCCCAAAGAAAAATAAGAAGAATGCTATCATGTTCTTTCCAATGATAAGTCTTCTTTTGACATATAATTAACTCAATTGTCTCCAATTGAGAATTATATTTCAACCAAACTTCAAGATTATATAGGTAGTGCTCGTAGATATACTCAGCAAATGGATATGCACAACCCTGTCTTATGATAACACGAAGTCCTAGGTCATTAGACATCTTGTATGATAGTGGCAAAACACCCTTCCAAAGTTGGGTTCACCTCATCCTATCCGGTTCACCAAAAATAATGGTTAAATGACATATAACATACGACACACTTATCTCAAATTCTTAATAAAATTATTTCAATACTGTTTAGGGAAAACCTCAAAAGCTATAGACCACCATTCTATTCCCCTGTTACCCCCGCTCGACTCAGCTACACTTTTATTACCTGAAAGGAATTGTGAAACAAAAGGGTGAGCATAACTAGCCCAGTAAAAAATATCATGACTAAAGATAATTAAATTATCTATAGCCTTCATCAGTGATAAATCAGAGATTTAAAACATATGGTAGATGATAAAACTTTTCAACCATAGTTGCAGCGGAATGAGCAATCCATTAGAAGAGTCAAATAAACCATAAGGTCTATTATCTTCTCCATGTTAAAAGTCCACAACAATGTTTTATCCCTGTAACATCAATCAACAGTTTTTGTCCACAATCATGTGAATAACTCATAATCATAATTGTGGTTCTAAATTCATCTTCGCACCCAGAACGAAGATAATTTTCATCACTTGTCTTCACCTGAAACATCAAAGATCATGGTTATACCAAATCACAGTTCATGTTCATAATCATACTAATAAATTCATCTTTGCACTACGGGCCAAAGATATTCATCAACAGTTCATCTTTGCACTACAGGCCAAAGATATTCAACAACAGGTCATCTTTGCATGCACTACGGGCCAAAGATATTCATCAACAGTTCATCTTTGCACTACAGGCCAAATATATTCAATAATAGGTCATCTTTGCACTACGGGCCAAAGATATTCATCAATAAGTCATCTTTGCACTACGGGCCAAAGATATTAATCAATAAGTCATCTTTGTACTACGGGCCAAAGATATTCATATCTCAAAGAAATATATAATCATTTCAAAATTTATATAAACAACAAGTATAACCATGTTGATCAATTCACCTTTGCAATTAAGCTAAAAATAATCGTTTATAAATTCAATGGTCATGATCATACCAGTCAACAAATCATCTATGCATTACTGGCCAAAGAGAACTCATAATCACGATCATACCAATAATCTACCCATCTTTACATTCAAGTGAAAGAGAAATTCCATCACTAGGGTTATAAAAATGTTATATATGATAATAAAAACAATATGATCAAAATATGGATTTAATTTCAAGAGCAATATTCATAAATCAACGATAATTTGGTCAGAAAAAGAAACCAAGTTTGTCGTGAATAGTACCCCATGAATAGTAACTCATGAATAGTAACACGTAAATAGTAATTCATGAATAGTACTTCGTATTCGTACATAGTACCGTATACGTAAATAATGTCATATACGTAAGTAGTGTCATATACATGAATAGTTTCGTATACGTGAATAATGTCGTATACGTGAATAGTAACCCCGACATGAAAAATGTAGAAATTCCACAATAAAATCCATACCAATATTTTGGCATAATGATATTGAAAGAATAACATCATTATGAAGAAAATAACATCCCTTACAATCCCTTACCTCAAAAGAACAGTATTTCTGACTGGAATATCGGATGTAATGCTGAAGGAAACTTGCGCTGAATATCAACTCTCAAAGTATCTAAATACTCACAAGAATACGCTCGATAATATATTGAGAGAAAACTTCAGATTTTGGTGTGATTTTCAATTCTAAATTAAGCACCTATTTATAGAAAAATTATAGAACGCCAAAGGAGACTAAATTAATAAAATATTAATAAAAGCTTTTTCCACGCACACCTCTTTGAATAAAACTCAGCCACCATAAGTAGGGCCCACAAAATTCAGCCAACTTCCACAACAACCAAAAGTGGGTCCCACCTTCTAGAAATCTCCACTAAAATCATTTATAAAAACAATTTTCAAATTAGTCACCTCTTAAAATTCATAACAAATCATACGTTAATTTTTAATGGTTCAAAATTTGTGGACATATACTCAACTTATATATGTATAATATATCCAAAAATTACAACGATCCAACGGTAAGATTAAAAATTATAACTCACGCAATATAGCTTAAGAACACTGATTTTTCGGACTATGAGTCCTTTGGACCAGTTTCATTCAAACAGTCACCACGAAAAATATACAAAGGATTTTTGGGTTATTCAAATTTCTACGTTTAGCTTACTTCCAGGGATTTCTTTTGATATATGGCTCATCTCGTAACTTATTATACACAAAGAGTTATAGATTTTACAAAATCAAGTAATAAACTATTTTTTCTGAAAAAAAATCTCCATATTTTGTATTTCTAGATTTCTCTCATTTGATTCATGCACCGTGAATTTAGTGTAAAAAATATCACATATTATTATATTATTATATAACCACATTATACATTTATAATGTAATATAATAATATATTTGAATAAATTATTTTATCAGAAAAGATAAAATATCAATTTTCAACAATTGTCACTTTTCTAAAAATTCCTCCATTTATATCCTCATTAAAATAAATATTTCCTTATCATATAAATTAATAATTAATTATTCACAAATAATATTACAGAATCACAATTATGACAACCGGATCGTTCCCGTGAAGAGGGGATTTTCGATAAGGATTTCTCCTCTTCGAAGCGCAATTAGATGATCAAATCCCTTTCCTGCATGTAACTTCCTTAGATATTGCCAATAATGCTATCTAACAATATTATTCAAATAATATGAATTATTGATCTGATAATGGAAATAATGTGCAGTGACAATTATTGAAACAACAATAATATAAAATATCAACGTAACAATTATTGACTCAATAAAATAAAATATTGAGCGGTAATTATCGTAACAATTATTGAGTAAAGTGCCTTCTTATGTAAGAATCAATAATCTAAAAATATCGTGCAATACCAGGTGTCACTTGTGCAACAACGCAATGGCGTACATTTTTACTTTACCCACCGGGTATTCCAACAGTTTTAACGGTAACAACTACGCCGTTATTTAAAAAAACTCATACTTGTCGTGTTCTTCATCCGACAATTATTCTGTTATGGGGTCCACAAATAGTTGCGACGTCGTACGAATATTCTCCGACAGCAAGAATATTCCACGACCAAACGAATATTCCCCGATAACAATGAATATTTTATAACCACTTGCTTATTTAAAATATTTACATATATCACCCTTAACTTTAACCTTTTATCAATTTAACCATTTACTTAATAATAATTATAAGAAAAATTGAATACTTTTATTCATAAAATTCGGGGTCTTGCATGTTATTTGAAAGCAAAAATAAAATAGGACTTCAAAGAATCATTTATTGGATGCTCGATTTAAGCAGCCTATATTCCTATAATCCTATGCATCATTAACCCTCAACAATATTCTTAACAAAACATCAAACCGACAGAAATGTGTCTTAAAAGCCCAAAAATTAAGTTATTCCAATATAATAATCTATTGGCACGCATATTAAATATATATATATATATATATATATATATATATATTTGTTATAGATCCTTATATGACATACGCCATACTATTGAAAATAAGAATGAACAGTTCTGATTATAAATTGAAAAACAATGTCCGCTACTATCAGTAGCGAACGGTAAAAAACACATATTGTTATTTCCCGGAGGCACAATAGAGATCCATAAGGGGAATTGATGAGTGAATTTTATATCTATGAATTAGGTAGTCTTGACTTGATTATTTTGTTAGTTCTTAAGTACTTTTAGTTCATTTTTATGCATTTTAGTGTTTCATGCAGAAATGAAAATTTCAAATGATAATGGTGTAAATTGCGAGAAATGGTGCGTATTTAACCTTGATATGAATCTACAAACATTAATTAGTGTCACGCGTTAGCATAACGTTGGCATGGGGCAAGTAGTTGGGCATGACGTTGGTAAAGTGGACTAAATGGGCGTGTAAGGAAGCAAAGGAAAAATCTGCAGAAAGTTGAGATTCGTGACTTTAAGCTTGACCGTTACGACTCTAAGCTTGACAGTCGCGGTGCTACCCTAGTTCATTTCCAAGTGTCGAGGCGCTAAGGGGAAACTCTCGGCGCTTAAGAGGTTTTCCAGGTGCGTGTCTTGCACGTGTAAGGCTAGTTAGAAGATTTGATTTGCTGATTTTATTCCAATTTTAATTGGACACTTACCAATTGAGGTTTAGGGAGTTACAAACTCTACAAGGCTGAAGAATTTAAAATATATACGCTTATTTAGGGTTGGACAATAGGAAAACGGAAATATGAGAATAGAACAGATACGTAGAGTTTTTTCAAAGGCTTGGGTTTCATCAGGTTTTGAAAAGAGCATATTGGTCTTATAAGGAACTGAAGCTAGAGATTGAAGAACAATTTCGACAGAGTTTCTTCTTCTTCTTAAAACTTTATTTCTTGCAATCTTAGAAAGACTCTCGGATATTTGATAATGTTTTTAGTTTCGGTTATGAACTAATTCCTTAATTAAGGTTGCAATGGAACCCGATGATAGTTTAAATTAATTTATTCATTCTTTTGATTTAATTGATTATTGAATGAATCGTTTATTATATCTTGTGCTTGAACTTATAAGTGTTTGATCAACAATTATCTTATAGATTTTAGATGGAATTGGGAAAGGAAATCTAAGGTTAGATCTGGGTATAATAACTCGTGATTAGTCATTCTTCTTATGTGTGAATACTAATTTTGTATAGAATAGGGATATATTTGTTTGTCGCAAGTAACGTGTTTAGAATGATGCTTAATGAATTCATTTATTATTGTTTTTCATAGGAATGTAGTAAATTAATATGAATGAATATGCTATATAATTACTTGGGAAATGGTTATATAAATAATTAGTGATCCTCTGTTAACGATTCTAAATAATTAATTTATCAAAAGAAGAATGATTATATTTGAATGATTGGGGGAAATTATTACCTTAATGTTTTAATTCAGTGGAATTTATGTTTAAGTATTTGAGTTAATTTAGTAACTAGATTTACAATTGGAATTGCAATCGTTTAAATAAAATCAAATTGGTGAATGATTAGTAATTAGATTACTAGGATTATTACATACTCTTCGTGGGAACGATATTCTATTTGATTCTATATTGCATAATCGATCGAGTATACTTGCATGAAGTTGCTAGTATAGATTTAGGCAAATAAGTTTCTGGCGTAGTTGTCGGGGATTTGTTCTAAATTCTAAATTCTAAATTGACCCAACAAGTTTTTGGCGCCGTTGCCGGGGAGTATTTTAATAATCAAAATTTTCTAATATTAATTTTCATCAATTTGGTCTTAGTTAAACATTACCGTCACTTTATTTTAATTGCATTCTTTTTGCAGGCAATCTTTTATGCAAACTCTGTTGAAAGATCAGGAGCTACTGTCGTTCGAAGACGAAATTGATAGAAGGTTCCGAAAAGTGCCACAATTTTGTGCAGAAAGAGTTCGTCAAGAAGCAATGGTTGTAAAAGAGGTGCATAAATCACTCAAAGACTATGCAATGTCGCAGGTTACCGAAATTCACTCTAGCATACAGAGATCGGCAATAAATGCAAGCACTTTTGAAATCTAACCAGGAACGATCTAAATGTTTCATAATTCAGTTTAGTTTTGGGGTTGTCCTAATGACGATCTGAATGATCACCTTGTCAGTTATCTCAAAATATGTGATACGTTTAAGTATAATGGTGTTTCTGATGATGATGTGAGACTCAGGCTCTTTCCTTTTCACACTTTGTGACAAGGCAAAAAGTTGGTTACATTCTTTATCAGCAGACTCGATTACAACAACAAAAGTTTATAGCGAAGTTTTTTTCACCTGCTAAAACAACGAAAATGAGAAATGAGATTACATCCTTTACACAACAGGATTCCGAGATATGTTGAGAAGACGTCCGCATCACGGGCTGTCGAAGTGGTTGCAAGGACAAACTTTTTACAATGGGTTATTCAATATAACTCGTACTAGATTTGATACAGAAGCAGGATGAACTTTGATGGGTAAAAACTTTGACGAGGCTTATGAGCTTCTAGAAAAAATGTTTGCGAATAATTTATCAATAGGAAAATGATGTTGTTACTTAGTTTATAAAAAAAAGAAAGGAAAATAAACTCTTAAGTTTATATGTAAATTACTATTTTACTTTTATATTAATTTTGTTGTATTTGTATTGTAGCGAATACATAAAATTTTTAAATAGAATTATATTTTATTTAATTTTGGTCTAAATTTTGCAATTTTTAGACGTAAAACTTTAACAAAAAAGTGACCATTTTTTATAAGCAAAAAAAGAGGTGAGGTAACCCTAGGGGTGTGCCCGGTAAAAACCTGCTCGAACCGGACCGGTACCGAACTGAATCGGTACCGAAATTAGCCAAATTTCTATATCGATACTAGTACCAGTTGGACTGGTATACCAAACCGATTTTTATCGAAAATTATATAATTATTATTTTTATTTTTATTATATTATTATTATTTTTATTATTATATTATTATTATCATTATTTTATTATTATTATTTTTATTTTATTATAATAATAATAATTATTATTAATTATTTATTAATAATAAAAAATTAAAAAATGGGTATATCTAGCTCTGTTAAGAAAATTGAACCACAAATAGGACTGCATCAAATCGATCATACTAGAAAACCGATATATACCCATTTTTTTTGTACCAAAACTGGAATGGTTCTTTTTAAGGGTCCTTTACATAAGTATACAACAAATATAAAGTAATTACAAGAAAAATGCATCAACTAAATAATTACAGAAAGAAGGTAATTATTATAAAAATAGTACAATTCACATTAATAAGGAAACCTAAAATCAAGGACAAATAACTGCTATAATTCAAATTCAAATATTTGGATCTAACAACAAAAATAAATTCAAATTCAAAATAATAATTCAAATTTAAATACTCAAATTCAAATCTTCATCTCCCTCACATACACTTGAAATAATAGTCCGCTACTACATGCATGGCAATTTACATTGTCCAAAAGCGCCAATGAGAATAAGAAGAAGATTCGCCCTACAAAAAATTTAAAAATAAATAAATGTAATTATTAATGTTCTGAATTTTTTTTATAAATACTTTGTTACTCATAAATAATAAAATTGTTACCTTTGAATGAATGGTTGGTTACCAACTGCATCACATTCAAACGAAATTGGTAACTTGATAAAATTGAATTAGTTACCATGGTCTCAAGGTTTGGTTACCAATTGCACTATATGAAAAAACTAAAGGTGTGGATGTGAATTAGTTATTTTGGTATGAAGGTTTTGTTACCTTGGTACGAAGGTTTGCTTACCTTGATCTGAAGGTTTGGTAACCAACTGTACTAAAAAAAAATTTAAAGTGTGGAGGTTGATTGGTTACTTTGATATGACAGTTTGGTTACCTAGATATAAAGGTTTGGTTACCATCATCCAGTATTTGAATCTCTGCGCCGGTATTATTCTCCGAAGCATGTCTCTGCGAATTTTTCTTGAATCTATTGATAACATTCTGTAATTTCT
The DNA here is from genome assembly GCA_020205605.1 of Panax ginseng. Classification (NCBI taxonomy): domain Eukaryota; kingdom Viridiplantae; phylum Streptophyta; class Magnoliopsida; order Apiales; family Araliaceae; genus Panax; species Panax ginseng. Next base: position 188,460 of record CM035148.1, read on the forward strand.
TTTTCTCTCAGAAGTAGCTCTACCTACAGGACTTAAATTTTAGCAAACCAATGAAACCCAAATTAATAAAGAAGAAAACGGTTCAAGCCTCGTGCATCTTCGCTGTTGCCAAACACTCTAAATCATAGAGCATAACCTCACTGCACAACAACTCCGAGGCACCTTTCCATATTAGTCATCCACTTTAATCCTATGGTTAACATCTTTGTTAGTCTCTCTCTCCATAATAATAGAACCAAGATACCAGAATGTTCTTTTTTTGGGCACCTCCGCCCATCCATAACAAGTTTCTCGCTTCCCTCTTATTTTGGCTAAATACACATGAATGGCAAATTGAATGTATGCAGATGAAAGCAAGGTTATCAGGAGGCCATTTTAGAATGAAGAAGAAGAGGACTCGTGATCATGAGCATCAGAAGCAGGAAATCGAATGGGAGATTTATTGTAGGTGGCGATGGGGATGTAATGGAGATTTTGTACGTTGCAGTTGTTATACATAGATGAGGAGAGAGAAGAAGCCCTAAATTAAAGAATCCTAATTGAATATTAATTCCCTAAATTAAGGAATCCTACTTGCACTAGTATTGTAAATAAATTTGGAAGTGTATTAGTTGTGTAAAAGTTTTATGAGGGCACTTTTGTTGTATTTATTTTTAAAAATGTAATAGAATATATAATTGTTCTTTCTTTTTATATCGAACCGGCCGGTTCGATCTGGTCCGAAAAAACAAAAAAATCGGAAATGGTGCAGAATCCTAGGTAACCCTCAAAATATCGTTTTGTATAAATAAATATTTTGTCTCCCATATTATATGTACAAAGAAGATTTTTATAATTTCTCAAAATATTATTATTACAAAACGGTATCTCATGCAAATTTATTATTATTATTATTAATTTTATGTTCTATTATTTTTTTTATTACGTTCTTTACAAATTTAGATAAAAAAATTAAAAGAAAAATATACAGAGTTTTTGGTCCAATTATTATCTTTTCCCACGGTGTAACAGCCAACAGAAGAAAGAGAAAAACCCTAGAAAGTAGCAGCCAAAAAGAGTTATACTCTGCTCGCTCTGCTACTACAACATGGGAGGAGGAGATAATAAAGAAAAGAGATGGAGGAATGATTTTGACAAAAGGGAAAGCAGCAAGAAAAATCTAAGAACAGCGTGCGGGGTGGGATTTATTACTCAATGATCCAAAAATCTCCATCCAAGAAGGCATGTGTCTTTTTTTTCTCTATCTCTTGCTTCACTTTCTATCGAATTTCTATTTATCTTTTCTTACATTGGTATTCATTTATTTAAGGCCTATATCTGCATTATTCTAGTAGTATTTTTATACATTCTTCGTCTCCTTACCAAAGTAAATAAAAAATAAATTATAAAATAGTTACACATATATTGATTTATGGAATCTGAATGGCAGAAGAAGAGCTTTTGTTTAATGGGATATTTGTACAGAGGAGGAGGGGTGGCCATGATCATTAATGTTCCTAAGGAGGAGCTAGACCTTGCTGAGCAGCTTAAGTACAACCACCATCCATCCAATCGGAATTTCCCTTTCCAGCTTCGTCCCCAATTACCTGATGTTGGACGAACTATGAAAGTAAGCCCTCCCTATTTCTTTCTTCTGGTACATACTAAAAATATTCTTATTCAAATCAATATCCTCAACTCTATACTTTTGGAGGCATTTTACTTTTTTCAGTTTAGATTTTACTAATTACCTCTCCTTCTTCAGCAATATTAATTCTATTTAAACTTCTTATTGCCTCTTCATGCTCGAGGATTGATGGACTTCTTATTTCAACTAAAAAAATGTGGAATTCCATTTGTGAAGAAGAAAAAAGGATATATGGATTCCTAAATTTTCTTCTTCACAAAAGAGAAATGTAATAAGAGGCACAACATAAAGTGCGGCTAAGTTTCTTTTCTCGAAATTAAAATGAAACCATATAATTTGGTTCAGGAATTTACAAGGACAAGAGAAGTCGGCGAGTTTCTTAGCGGTGCTTTGGCAGGGGCTATGACAAAAGCTGTTCTTGCTCCTCTTGAAACAATCAGGTTGGCTTTGGCTAATTTGTTGTTGTTTTTGTATTCATGTCTGATTAATTCAATTTTCTCTAGTTTTGATGTTTACAAGGAGTTGTTTGATAACACTGAATGAAAAGTCTTGAATGATTAAACATAGCTGAATGAATTAAATAGAGTGAGCCTCTGTTTGAAGCTGAACGCTAAATGAAAGAAGTTGTTTGATAACTGGTTTGTTTGAGATATCTGAATCACGATATTTTCCCATTTTAACATTCCGACCTGTTTTGAATGTGGTTGTGTAATAATTATATAAAGTTTAACGAATGTCATTTCTCATTTTGCTCAACTATTTCAAATACATAACCAATTATATACTCTCTCCGTTCCATAAAAGATGTCTTAAGTACACTTTTTACGCAATTTAAGAAAAATAGAAGATTAGGAGAGATGATAAATAAATTCCCATTTTATCCACTATGGACCCCACATAAGTAAATTAAAGATTATTCTTTTCCCCAAAAGTAGTGGTTCATATTTAATTACTTTTGAAGGTAAAATAGACTTTACATAGCATTTTGGATTTAAATTATGTACTTTAGACATCTTTTGTGAATTTTTTTTGTTATACTTCAGGCGTCATTTGTGGAATTGAGGGGAATAATAACCCTTTAAACAAAATTATCACCAAATATTATATTTATGCTTGAAATATTACAAATGATTTTTTTAAAGTTTTACCATGGCATTTCTCTCTCTCCCACTTTTTGGTTAGTCTCAAGTGAGATATTGAATCAGCCAATCTTAAAATAAGTTCTCTTTAGCTAATAACATTGAATAGACAAAATCAGTTTATTTAGTTATCTATCAAGTAAAAATAAATAAATTAATGAATTAAGTAGAGAAATAATTATTAATGAGCACCTTTTTCTTTTGTAGGGAAAAAAATGAAAACGAAAAGAAACCAAAAATGCATCAACCTACATCACAAACATTTTGCTCTTACCGGAGAATCTGAATCTTGAAATAAATGGAGCATATGTTCTTCTATACAGGCCATTGGAGTATAAAGGCAAAACAAGATTCTTCTATTCATACGTCTTTCAAAGGCATAAAACTCCTATTATCATTCTCCTTGGGTTACTTACATTTTCGTTCCTCCAAGTATGACCGTGTCATAATGGAGCGCCCTAGTTCAAAAGTTAACACTTAGTTGTGACCATCAAGTTTATTTAAGTAAGAGTATTGTTATGGTGACAAAAGAATCTAACAAAAAATAATTTGCAAAATGATGTGGCAAAATGTAATTTGTTAATGATCCACTATACGTGGCTTGTGATAACAACCAACCACCTCATTTTTTTGTGATAACAACCAACCACCTCATTTTGTATCCATCTTTTGTAGCTATTCTTTTGTCACCAAAGCACCAAAGCACTATTCCTTAATAAATACGATGCACCCTAAAATTTGATCTAATTGTTATTAATTTATTTGTTAGTGAAGATTTAGGACATTTAATAGTGACTAGGAAATTAATATTTATTAAGGGTATTTTAGTTGTTTAGTTATTTATTGTTACCCAAGTAATATTAGGGGTTTGAATCTCTGGAGAAATTGATGTAATATCCACAAATTAACTACCATAATATATTATTGATCTTTGATATTAAGTTATGAACTATTTTCCTCTCTTCTGCGGTTGATACCCCTTGGGTAGTGGTGTGCAGAGCATCTCCCTGCTTCCTTTTCTTTTTTCGGCCAGGAGGGTTAGCGGCGTTGTCTTTAATATGTTGTTGCAAATCTGGATGCTTTCTTTCCTTTGTGTTTTCCTTCTTTTTGTTGGTGTTGTTGGGTGGTGGCAGTTGTGGAGTCACAAACAACGGATGCTCTTCCTATCTTTCTGACAAGGCTGTACCAGCGGTTGTTCTGATATGGGTTGTTGTGCTGCTTCTGGCTGCTAGAGGTTGATTTGTGAAGTTGGATGAAAACAGATGGCAAGGGTTGTACTTGATGTATTTGGGTTGTGGTTGACTTACTCGTGGGTTCTGATGACTGGAGACTGAGGGTTCCAGCGAAGCTTTTCCGGCAATGAACAATGTTGATCAACTACAGATCCAAAAGAACAAGTAAAAGAAAAGAAGAGGGTGAAGCATCGCCGCTCCCTCCTGCTATTGTGCTGCCTCTTTTAGTCCCTCGTAGTTTCTTACCCCGTTTAATTTTAACCCATTTGTTATAGCTTATACACTTTTACACCTACATTTTCTATTATAACCCCTGAACTTTTCCCTTTTGTTAATTTTATCTATGTTTATTACTTTCTTTTCAGTTAGGCCCTAAGAAAAGGTTTCAAAATTTTTATTTTATTTATATATCTATATATATACATATATTTGGTTTCTAGAGTCATGGTGGTTGAAGATATATTTATTCCTCAGCTTTTACAGAAAGACGATCCAAGAATCCCTTCTAATTTTATACATTACTTCTGAGTCGGAGGCAATTAAAATTGCTATTAAGAGTGAATTTTATTTCCGATAAGGTTTCAAACAGTGTAAATGGAGTTTCAGTTGCAAAGGAGACGGATCGTCCAAGAGGTTGCTCAAGTTCTAATTGATCATGCTGAGTCTATCATTTTGGAATTTGGATGGTATAAGAGGTTGCTCTTTCCAACTTTGGAGACTTACCATGTGAAGATGCTGTCAAAGGTGTGCAAATCATATTTCAGTGTTCTTTTTATAAGTTGCATTTAGTATAGTTGTTAAATTTTTACCCTTATTTTAACAGTAGTCAACTTAATGGACCAAAATTAGAGCTAAGGTTGCAAATTATTTTTACGCTTAAAAATATAGGCTGCATTCAATTGAACATAAAGTTTGGAGCGCAAATCGATTGTTAGTCTAAACTATAGGATCCAATTTGTAGTTTAGATGAAAATTGCAAAAAACTTGGGAATTGTGTCTTATGGTACATTTTTTAAATATTTTTTTGGCTTAAATCTATATGAATGAACTAATTAAAAAAATAATGATTGGGATGTGTAAATAATGGGGTTAGATGCACGTTTGCCCATTAAATGGAGATCTTTTTTACATAATCATCACCAAACCATTTTTTTTTCTAGTCAACTCCAACCTTTTTTTCCAACAAAAATTTAAGATTTCATCAAATTCTTCAAATATTTAACAGATGATCTATGTGGCACGTCTACGTGGACAACTATTTCCAAATTAGAACCAAGGAAAATAAAATAATATTGTCCCAAATTAGAGTCCAAAGTCAGTTGGGTAAACCCTATTTAATGAACGGGTTAAACCTATCCATTTTCTCTCTTCCCCGTGAGTCATCTTCACCAACCATAAGCACAACAACCACCACCACTACCAACACTTGTCACTCTCGCACCACCCACGTCACTCTTATAGACTCAAACCACCATCAACCTACGACCATTTGATTCATAGTTAACAATGACTATTAATACACCACAAAAAACCCCAAGATCTAAATCTTTCACAATTGGGAGAAAAATCCTTCTCAAATCTCTTTGTTTGAGTTGGATAGCTACTGGGCTTTGTCCCTCTATTAATTTCGAATAGTCTGGGAGGCCAAACAATAAATAATCATCTCAGTATTAACCTAAAACCATAGAAATTATGCTAAGTTGCGACAACACAAAATATCCTAAAAACTCGGTTCAACTCCATAAAATTCCCTCTATTAGAGCTTGAAAATGAAGGGGTTTTGTGTGTGAAAAAATGTTGAGTAGAATGAAACTCGAATTAATCACAAAAAGAGACAAAAGTTGATCAAATATCACCTTGTGAACTTCTCTGTTTCGACCCAAGGAGGTGATTTTCAACCTAGTTCTTCATCAGCCTTGGGTTTCTCTCGCTAATTTGAGTTAGAGTGAAAAATTCTTGTAGAGAAGTGGTGGTGGTTAGGCAGCAGCGGTGGCGGTGCAAAGGTGGACGGTGGTGAAAGTGTTGGTTGTAGAGATGCAGGGTGATGGTGGTGGGTTTCAGATGGGTTGATGGCGGAAGAAACAAAAGGTGTTGGTTTTCTCTCATAATCATAGTTCTCTCTCGTCATTTTACCTACTCAGTTCTCTCTCATAACTGTCACATCTGTTAAAAGTCGAACTAACTTTAAAGGTTAGTCCAAGGGTTTGTGAGAAAACATGGTTCAATTAGTCGTTTGGTAAAAATAATGGTTTAATGATCATTTTGTAAAAATATCATCTATTTAGCAGGCAAAGGTGCATTCTTTAAATGATGTAAACAAGTGGATTTAGAGCATAATTTTACCACAAACAACTTGAAATTGTTGTTCAAATCCTTAGTTGCAGGCTGGTTCGTGAAAACAAAACATTCGAGAATTTTTGGCAAAATTAAGTATTAATACTGTAGTTGGCACCTTTTACAGTTTATCACAATTAAGGAGGGGATAAGGATTTGAATGACTCCACTGTAGTTGGCCCCTTTTACAATTTATTTTGAATTGCCAAAGGGAAGGGAGGGGTTAAGGGAGAAATCTTGGCCATTAAACATTTAGGGGCGATGGATGAGGACAGGGATTCTCATCGAGTGTTGGATAGGATGAGGATTAGGTTGGTTAGTCTGACGGGAAATGATGTTAGGGTGCAGGTCAAGTTTAAGTCTATTGAGGGTGGTTTTAAAAAAGAAAAGGTGGAGTAAAGAGTTGCACCGACTTCAGTGAACTATGGGGAGGTTTTGGGAAGGAGAGGCACATAATATTCCTTATAAATATTTTAAGTTGGAATGTGAGGTTTAGGGTATAGGCGTAATTGGAGGTTGATTAGGGAGTTAATTTCCAAGGTTTACCCTTGATGTAGTCTTTCTTCAAGAGTCTAACTTGGAGCTGGTTACCGGTACGTTGTTTAGGAATATTTGGGGTTTGAGGTTTAAAGATTGGGTTTTTCTTCCGTCTTGTGGAGCTTTTGGAGATATTATTGTCATCTGGAACAATTGGTATGTAACTCTTCTTGAGTCTGTTTTGGAAATTTATTCAGTTTCTGTTCATTTAGAGATTAGAGGGCATGGGTGTTGGTGTTTTCTTTTGTGTATGGGCTTAATCGGCCTATGGATAGATGTGCATCTGAGAGGAGCTTTATGATCTCTATGGGCTTTGTAATCCTCCGTGTATTGGTGGAGATTTTAATGTTATTACGGTTTCTTTTGAAAATTTTGGTGGGTCAAGAACTAGTTCGAGTACGAGGGGGTTTGATAATTTTTTCATAGATCGCTATTCAAGAGATATTGCTCTTTCGAATCCCCAATTCACTTGATCAGTTTCCGGTGAACATACGAAAACAATTGGTATTGATATTTTTTGTTTAGTAATGATTGGGTGGATGCTTTTCCTGAGTTGGGCAAGAAGTTCTTTTGCTAGTAGTTTTGAGAATATGTGAATTTCTCACCCTAATTTCTCCAAGTATTATTGGGAAAAATATTAATTCTATATTCATTACCCTAGTCCCTAAGAAGGATCAATTTGTTAAGGTGACGGATTTTAGGCCCATTAGTCTTGTGACTAGTGTGTATAAAATTCTTACTAAAGTTCTTTCTAAGATGGGTAATGTTGTTGGGGAATACAATTTTGAACTCCCAAAGTGGTTTTGTGGGTGGCAAACATATTATTGATGAAGTCGTGGAGGATGTACATAGGAAAGGAAGAAGGGGACTCGTGCTTAAGCTGGATTTTGAAAAAGCTTATGATAGGGTGGGTTGGGGTTTTTTGGATAAGGTGTTGGAGAGGAAAGGTTTCAGAGTAAGATGGCGCTCTTGGATGAAAGGGTGTTTTGTCTCTTTTCATTTTTTTGTGATTGTGAATGGGGAGCCCAAGTCTTGGTTTACGTCTTCACGATGTTTGAGGCAGGGGTAACCCTTTGTCACCTCTCTTGTTTACTTTAGTTGATGTTTTGAGTAGGATGCTCAACCGGGGAGAGGAGTGCTATCCTTCCAGGTTGTGCAGTTGGGCGTGAGGATGCTAGGGTTTCTCACCTCCAATTTGTTGATGATATTATCTTCTTTTGAGAGGTTCCAAGGTTTTAAAAATGTTTTTAACAATTCTTGAAGTTTTTGAGGTTATTTCTGGTATACGGGTTAATATGTCTAAATGTAGTGTAGTTGGGATTACCATGGATATGGGTGAACTTTTAGCGCATTCGTCTTTGGCTGGCTGGTTATAGAATTGAGGAATTTTCGCTTACTTGCCTTGGGGTCCAGCTTGGTGGGAATCCTAGGTCAGTCTCATTTTGGGATCTGGTAGTAGAGAGTGAGTTAACGTTTAGATATGTGGAAATGTGCGTATTTTCCTTGGGGGTAGGATTTGTTTGATTTAGGCTTGCTTGTCTAATATACATTTATATTATGTTACTCTTTTTATGATTCCAGTTACTGTAGCTGACACAACCTAGAGAACTTAATGAGAGATTTTTTTTTAGTCGGGAGCTGGTGATGAGAGGCATATGGTTGGGTAGAAAACAATGTCTTTTTAAGCAGGAAGGGTTGGGTAATTTAGTACTCAAGAATATTGTTCTGGTTGATAAATGGCTTTGAATTTCCTTTGGAACCTAGTTCCCTTTGGCACAAGGTTATTAGGAGCAAGTTTGGCATGTATTTGATTTGAATGGGTGGGGATGCTAGACGGGATTTATGTTACTCATTAAAGTCCTTGAAAATTCTTTACACACGATTAAAAACAAGAGAAAAGTGATTATTGATTGAGAAATAATCACTTTTATCTTGTTTTTAATTGTGTATCGTATTTCTTCACTTTATGATGCTCCCATTTCTAACTTCATAAAGCGTGATGGAAACTCAGTTTCTTAGGATTTTCATTTCTTTATGAATGTCACAGATTTAAAGTCTAATGAAATGGAATCTTTGTTGACCTTGCTTGATTTGGTTCATCTGTGTATCTCTTCTGATAAACGTATTTGGACTTTAGATCCAACTAGTTCTTTCTTTTGTTAGAGTTATTCCTCTCTTTTTACTCGGCCTGTTGTTCCTAATACATTTCTATTGACTTCGTTCGTACATTTGGAAAGTCAAGGTCTCTTCCAAAGTCAAGGCTTTTGTGTAGTCACTGGTTTCACAAAGATTAAATACTAATGATCTTTATTAAGGTTGCATGCCTTACAAAGTTCAATTTTCAGACATTTGTTTTTTGTGCAAGCAGAGTAATGAGACACATGCTCATTTATTTCTTCATTGTCCTGTTGCTTGGGGAGCTCTCTTTGGAATTCTAGGGGAGGAGTGGGTGTGTCCTGCTACGGTAGAAGATATGCTAGTAATTCGTTTTCGAGAAATTGAAAGTTAGAGGGATGCCAAAATTTATGTAAGTGTCTTCTTTTCTATCTTGTGGCGAATTTGGAATGAGCGTAAAGCTAGATTGTTTAGACAAAGTTACTTATCTTTAAAGCTATTGGATGATAGGGTTATTTTTCTTGCCTCTCTTTAGGCTTCTGCTATGGGGGCTTTTAGAGGTATCTCTGTTACTGATTTGAGATTGGAGTGCTGCATTTTTTTAAAATGCTTCTGTGTTTTTGATCTTTTAGTCTGCTGATGATGGGCTTCTTGTCCCCCATTTATTGTATGCTTTCTTTTCTATTAATAATATTTCTTCTTTTATCCTAAAAAAAACTTTTTAAAAAATGCAATTGTTTGATTAAACTAATTAAAATTTTTTCATTCGGTTAAAAAATGGCGTGATTCCAATCTTTTAATTTGTGGCAGATTTTTTTTTTTTAACTTGTGACCAATCTGACTTGAAAAAAAAATTCAAGCAACCAAAAGTTTTCTGGCCGATCTGACTTGGAAAAAAAAGCAAGCAGCCAAAAAAATTCTTTTCTGCTTCAATCTCCTTCTCCTATCTTCACCAATATCGGGTCCCATGGACACCATCACCTTCGACTACCTCCATCACCTATGGCCATCACCAGAAATTTCATTGAACCTCATTTTTCAGATACAAATTTATAGTTGGGTTTTGTAATTTTAAAAGAAAATTGTTGAAATCAAGCTTTGGATGATGCTTTCATGGAGAGATTTTTGAGGAAAGATCATGTGTTTCTTTATACAATGTAAATTAAGATTGAAATTCAAGTTGGGGCTTCTTTTCAATTAGGTTTAACTAGCAACATTTTTGCACTCCATCTGCTCAAATTCAAAGGTGATTTAACAAAAAAATTTGGGGGTTTCATCTTGCCATTGATCTCAAATTCTAGGATTCATGTTTTAGTAAGAAACATGAAATAGATGTAGGATATTAAAGGAAATTGAAGAAAAATTACAAGAAAGTATTAAGGGTGAGAGAACAAATTGATGGTGTGTGTATAATATACATATAATTATCTGACATGCATCTGGCGTAGGGTCCATGGGAACTAAGAACAACGTCGATTTTAGGGATCAACAATGAAAGTGACGTGTTTCCAGCAAACAAAATAATTGATTAGAAAATTTAGAGAGAGTTCAATTACATAGGAACTAGGAACAGTTTCATTAGACCAACAAGGGAGACCTTCCAGAAGTTCAAGCTCTTGGCAACTTTTCATTATTAACCTCCTTACTGAAGCATGGAAGAGACGAACAAAAATTGGCTTTGTTGGCCATGCCTGTTCATGCATTGGCCATGGGTGTTCATGAGAGATTAGAAACGGATTATTTTTTTCCAAATATGTCACGTAGGAAAGAATAAACATGTAATTTCTCTCTTTTTTCATACCATTTAAGTTTTTATTTTCTTTTACTTTTTACACCGCCATGTAGGAAAGAAAAAACGTCCATTTGATTATTTTAACAGAATGGGACAATTTCAAAATCTTAATAAATTTAGTCGGGCAATTGAATTTTTTATAAGTTCAGTGGGTTAATTAGTAAAAGGAGTCGGCCATGATGGGATAGTCTTAGTTTTACTGAGAAATTTATATTTGATTTTTCTCTTTCTGTGGCTTGGGTTGAATCTGATTAATCCTATGGAACTCGTTTGGTGCTGTTATGATGTTGTATGAAGATATATTTGTTATTGTCAATGTTTATGAAGGATTTAAGCCGTAATGAAGTTGATGAAGCCTGAGAGTTAGAACAGAAGTTGAGATTGAGCAGTGAAGAGAATGCAGATTGAGAAAAGAGATTAGATTAGAGTATGGGACTGAGAAAAGCAATAAGAGGACTGAGAAAACAGATGAACTTGGGGAAGAAGATAATGAAGACTAACTCAGCATATATAGAGAAAGATCACAGTGATTTGGTGCAAAAAGAATAGAAAGAAAAATATTTAAGTACCCCTAACTGACTCCCATGGCATGTGGTTCTGTTGTTTTATAGAATGTTATGCTACTAATTACTATGTTTCTCCTCCTATCTATTGCTCTACTAAACAGTTCCGGAGAAAAAATTCCTATATTGTTCAAAACAAACATAGATTGGTTAATTTTTGATTGAAAAATCTTGAAATTATGTTTGATTGTTTGTTTGCTTGTAAATTAAGATTTTGAAGAGTAATTTTCATTCTCTCTTTTGCTCATAGCCACACCCTCTCCTCTCTTATCATTTGTTCTGAAATTTTTTGAAATTTTAGTTATAGGTTAAATATTTGAAGAACATTTTTGCAGATTTATTTTATTAAAATATATTTTGGAGAAAAGCTTGTATCAAAGCATGTAGAAATTGTGTGAGAGATTCAAAGGGGGTTTGAGCTCAAAGTGGATTTAATTCAGACCCATTAAGAGCTTATTAAACTGCCCCCAAGTGTATTCCCATTCGTCTGTCCACTCTAAAGTCATTTTAGTTTTTCTTTTGATAAGTGCTGTGCACTTTAAATAAATTTCACTACTTTAGCACTTTTACTTGTTTGGTTTGGGGTTTATGCTTACAGTATAACTGTTTCATCTCTGGCTTTGAAAATGTTGTTTCCTGGTAGCAATCGCCCCTAAGCATATTTAGATGGCATGTGAGGTCAAAGAGACGTCTAATATTGAAGCATAGTGCCTTCATATTTACCTAATACTCTGTCTGTAATATTTGCTTCATAGTGTAACCTTTGTTATTTCTATATCCGAGAATGTTGTTGTCATTCCTTCCATACTAGGTAGCTTTTCCAATCTTCTCAAACATGTTTAGTTCAACATGATTAAGTTGTGTTTTGTTTATGTACTTAAAACTAGTTGCAAAGTTTTCTTAAATGGCCAAGTGCTAACCAACTTGTGTTCTGTGAATGAGTTGTCGACAATATCAGAAACTCAATCATTAAGGATGGCTACTTAAAATCAACAACCAAAAGAAATATAAACAAAACTAAGGAAATGAAGGGGGAAAAAGAGGAAAATTCAACTAAGAGTCAAGGGTAAGGTTCAGTTTCTGGTTGAAGTAATGGGAGATGGTGTGACCTATAGGACATGTGTAAATAGGGTGTTGGTGGGGAAGGGAAGGGAAACTATCAGAACAAACGTAATATTAACTCCGCACTCAAATTTCGATATCACTTACTGTGATAGTGACATGAGGTCGTGAAGTATGCATTGATTTGGAAGTGGCTTATAACCAAATGTGACTCGTTAAACTTTCTTCAGTGGTCAAAGGATTTGTGAATGAAGCAATAATCATCTTTTCTAATCATAAGATTCTTACAAATATACCAATCCGTCCAAACTAACTTTGGGAGTTGTTATCTGACATATTCACATCATTGTTTGGAGTTCTAGTTACCTACTGCATGTTAATTATCTTTAGTCTAATATGTTGGTTTTAAGAACGATGCCTTACTGCAAACAAATTGACTTATGCAGGACAAGAATGGTTGTTGGTGTAGGTTCCAAACGCATTTCTGGTAGTTTCCTTGAGGTCATTGAGCAGCAGGGTTGGCAAGGGCTTTGGGCTGGTAATGCAGTCAACATGTTACGCATAATTCCTACACAGGCTATCGAACTAGCAACATTTGAATGTGTCAAGCGAGTGATGACTTCAGCACAAGAGAAATGGAAGCAGACTGATAGCCGAAAGGTGCAAATTGGTCATGTTAGTCTAAACCTTTCTCTCTCTTGGCTATCTCCAATTGCTGTGGCTGGTGCAGCCGCTGGCATAGTTAGCACTCTTGTGTGCCATCCGCTTGAAGTGCTAAAGGTATTTACCCATAGAATCCTGAACTGTTTGTGTAGATCTGAATCTTCTCCAACACTTATCAATTGTTCCCTGGAACATTAAGGAAAATTATACTCCCTGTTACATATATGGACTTGTGTTGATCTTGAAGCTGGACTTTTATATCGGTATTGTCTGCTTATATTTTGCCTTTTCTATAGAGTAGGTGATGCAGGACAGATTTACGATGAAAAACTAATGGAAATAAAGTAGGATTTAAACTTCACGTTTAAATCACTTGGGTCTCTCAAGTGTATCAACTCCACGAATCTGAAGATGAATAAAATACCTCTACGGTAATAGGATATATATACGGTATGAATGATAATAAACTTCAATACCAATATCTGTAGTCTAAAAGACTTGTGGATATTACATCACTATTTAAAGAGATTCAAAACCCTAATATTACTTGGAGAATAATAAAAATACTAAAAGACTAAAATACCCTTACTAAACATTAGAAATTCGTAATTATTAATTAATATCTCTAAATCCCCACTAATAAATAAATTACATCAACAACTCGTACGTATACATTAAACATAATAACAACTCTATATAATAAATATAAAAATTCTTTTTTTTGGTATTGACTTGTGATCCCCATCAGTAGGTATAAACATCTAGCTCGAAACATGTTCACTATGCAGAAAAATTGATATTCTTTTCCTAATTCTCTTACAGGACCGGTTGACTATTAATCCCGAAGCTTACCCTAGCCTTAGCATTGCAATTGGCAAGATCTATCGAAGTGGTGGACTTGGTGCTTTCTATGCTGGTTTGTCACCTACATTAATTGGCATGCTCCCATATAGCACGTGCTACTATTTCATGTATGAGACAATGAAAAAATCATACTGCCTTGCTCGAAATAAAAAATCTTTGAGCCGTGCAGAGATGCTACTACTCGGTGCTCTATCAGGTGTGATTTTAGTCTTTACTGTGTTGCTTTCTATAATTTAATAACCAAGTTTCATTCCCTTTTCTGATGCCGATCCAAGAACAATAATGAATTTTCTATTCTTTTTGTAGTGGTTGCCAGAACTAGTATAGTTTAAAGCTTTTCCGAATCCGTCATAGTGTAAATTGATAGTTTGGCACATGATATTACATATGGATCTTTGAAATTTAGGAATTGATAAGTGGAGATTACACATTTGAATGAAAATTAACAATAATGTCCGTGTTACTGTATGGCAGTAAGATTCGGCTTTATACTAGATTAGTTTCACCCTAGGTATCCTAAATCTGGCCATCAAGTCTAGACGGGTTAGCTGATATAGATTTGACTAATATTAACTTAGGAAAATGCTAGGGGTCTCGATTTTTATTTTTTATTTGTCTCAAATGACATGACATTGAATATTTTAATGATAATTTATGGCATAGCCAATCACATGAGATCTGCCCAACCGATATTATGGTGACGACACATCATTTGAGACAAAAAAAAATTGAGACCCCTAGCATCACCCATTAACTTATTAAGACTTAATTAATCTGAAGAAACTGCTCATTTACACTTATTTTTGCTTGTTCAGGTTTTACAGCTAGCACCATCAGTTTTCCTTTGGAGGTAGCTAGAAAACGGTTGATGGTAGGAGCTCTGCAGGGCAAGTGCCCACCCCACATGGCAGCTGCACTTTCAGAAGTCGTTAGGAATGAGGGCTTAATGGGACTTTACAGAGGATGGGGTGCCAGTTGTTTAAAAGTCATGCCATCCTCGGGCATCACTTGGATGTTTTATGAAGCTTGGAAAGATATACTGCTTGCTGAGAGACGCCCCTTATGATGGTTCCTGTGGATTTTTATGTACCAGGACTTAACTTGGCTGAGAGACGCCCCTTATGAGAGACGCCCCTTATGATGGTTCCTCTTGTCTAATTGCAGTGAGCCTCGGTGTTGGTACCTGTATTGATATGTTCCAACGGAATTTTGCTAGTTTAAGAAAGAAATAATAAACAATAGACTTCGACTGGAAAGGGTCAAATTTAACACTGAGCTCGAGTCAATATATCCCAAGTATTAGTAGTTTCTCAACTATGTTCCTTTCGGTAGGGCTGTAAATGGTAACCGGAAAATTTGAATTCGTCCGCATCCGTATTCGAAAAAAAGCGGGTATTATTCGCATTCGGAAAAAAACGGATATATTCGTATTCGGTTTAAAGGCATTCGTAAATAAACGGATACGAATACGGATATAGGCGTATTCGTATTCGATTAACATCCGTCCGTAAATATATCCGGCGGATACGGATTCCGATATCCGGATTCCGATATTCGGAATCCGAATAACTTATATATATATATATATAATGTCACCGCGTATTTACAAAAATACCATCGCGTTCTTCCAAAACGATGTAGTTTTAATAAAAGAATGTTATTTAAGGAGGAATGCTATTTAAAGAGAATGCTCTTGATCCTAACCGTATATATGAATAATTTATATATATATATATATATATATATATATATATATATATATATATACACACACACTTAATATTTACATTAATTAAGTTATTAATTAATATAAATTATTAATTAATAATTTACCTATATAAGTTGTTAATAATTTAATATATACATATATATTAATATATATATATATATATATATATATATAATATATATATATTTATTAATAACTTGCATTCATTGATTAATCACTTACATTCATTTATATAAGTTATTAATATATACGTGTGTGTGTGTGTATATATATATATATATATATATATATATATATATATATATATATTAATCCCTTATGTAATTTTATTTTTTTTTATATAATTTCTACAGTACATGTAATTTACTAAAATGGGTTGCTTTCAACAATAGGTTCTTTGTGGATGGAATCCCTATATATATATATATATATATATATATTAGTAACTTACATATACATTTATATATATAAGTTATTATATATATATATATACAATATACACACACATATATATTAATAACTTACATTCATTTATATAAGCTATTAATATATATTTATATATATATATATATATACACACACGTTTAAGGACAACGGTCGAGAGGCGGGAGCAATGGACAATATAATTTTATTGTTAAAATGTGTTAGGTCTGAATTAATTTAAAATTAATCTAGAAGGGAGAGTTAAATAAATTAATTCATGTTTATAATATTTTTGGGTGGAAAGAGTATTATCACTTTCATTTGCTTAATTATTTAGAAACTAGAAGTCCAAATATGTAAAATAAGTTCAATGTCAATTTTGAATCAAGTTAGATTAACTAGTTGTCACACATACATTATAATTCGCATTCTCCATAAATATAATGAAATCAAATAGTTTCTTATAACCATGTAATTTATTTATTGAGGATAAATAATAAATAAATCTCCCATAAATATTACTATTCATTTATTAAATATTAATTTATTTCTCTTTTATTATTTAATAAAATTTGAAAGAATAATATTGAGATTTTAATTTCAATTTGATCCATCAAACAAAGTATCGGTTACATTATTGAATCTTTTTATTTTCACCCAAAACGTCAATTAGCATGTTCCTCCCCATATGATTAGGATGTTTAATTAATATGTATGGTTTAAATATTAAATTGTGTGTTAATTAATATGTATGATTTAAACTTTAATTTTTTTTTTCGTAAATATTTTGAATGAATTTTATATTAGGTTACTGATAAACGAATTCGGATATTCGGATATCCGAATAATTTGTCTATTCGGATAAAATAAACGGTAACGGATATTATCCGTATTCGAATATTTTTCCGAATTCCGGATACGGATAATATTTTTAAAATTCACCGGATACCGGATACGGATACGAATAGCGAATTGGTTTTCCGGATACGGATACGGATATACTATATCCGTATCCGTTTAATACCGTTTACACCCCTACCTTCCGGTAGCATTAGCAGGATTGGCATTAGGCAACCTTTCCTGGAATGTAATTTTTCTTCCTTGATATTTTCTCCACCCAAAATAACTGTCAAGTTGGCCTTTATAATCAAATTGATCAATTTTATAACTAATTCTCTCACTATTTTTGATAAAATATAAGCGGAGGAATTATAATCATATGAAGTTATGTACACTAGATGAAATCTTTATAGTTTCAAATTTATATTTATATATACTTATTTATTACATTAAGACTATTTTCCGATTGCATGAGATTTACTCAACTAATTTTATGGTAGTATATTATTTGAGATTCATTTTGAGATAAAAAATGTGGAACTCCTAATATCAATGACATGGTAATATCTATCACCATATATAATGTTTTTAATTTTTTGAATTGAGCTTCAATGGGGTAGTTCTCCCCTTGAATTACAAGAATAATAAATTTCACAAACTCACTTGCAAATTTGAGAATATATATCAATCAGCATTTATAATGTTTTTATTTTTTGAACTGAGCTTCAATTGGGGTAGTTCTCCCCTTGAATTACAATATTAACAAATTTCACAAACTCACTTGCAAATTTGAGAATTTACCTTATTAGAGAATGTAACTATAATTAGTTAAGTGTAGATAATTACATCTATTATCATACGTTTGGATTGTAGGAATGAAGATGAGAATGGATGACTTATTCGTATGGAATGAAAAAAATTGTATCTTGTTGTTCTATTGGAATGGAATGAACAATTCTAATTTCTACCAAAATAGTGGATTTTATTCTTTAGAGAAGGGTATGGAATGACTCATTATTGAATGAATCATTTCACTCTCCATTCTCTTCTCTAATTCATCTTTTTCACCAATTCTATTTTTTCAATC
The DNA here is from genome assembly GCA_020205605.1 of Panax ginseng. Classification (NCBI taxonomy): domain Eukaryota; kingdom Viridiplantae; phylum Streptophyta; class Magnoliopsida; order Apiales; family Araliaceae; genus Panax; species Panax ginseng. Next base: position 206,467 of record CM035148.1, read on the forward strand.
CAAACGTAGCCTTAGTGTATATATATGTATGAGTTTGCATCCGTGACAACCGGTTGTCAGAGGAACTATTCCAGCAATCATCATCTACATCGTTGATCAATATAATTAATGGTGGAGATTGAAAAAAAAATACATGTCGCTACAGGTTATACCGACAATAAAATTGGTTTAGCAGCTACAACATTTACTACACTGCCCCTCCTTATTAATTATTATAATAATCAAACGGTCCATTTAATATTTAATACAATGCTTGTCGCTATTAGCTGTAGCGGCAGTGTAGCAATTTATAGTCATGAAAGCAAGCATAATGATAATTTGCTCATATCGCTACAACTTGTAGCGGCAGGTCCTTAAACCAAATCAAGTTCATCCTGCCACTTCATTTTTACATCTATTGGCTTGCCGTTTTATTTTTTCTTCGCCCCTTCACTCCACTGTTGCTTCATATTCCCTCAACTTTTTATATTCTCTTAACCGCAACTAAATCTCCCACATTCAACCAACATTTGAGAGAAAATTTAGGGAAAGAAGAGGAAATTTTTTGCAACCATTTTTCAGCATCATATTCATATACAAGTTTTCATATCCAAGTAAGTTTTTTGGAAGATTTCTTCTATCAATTTTCTTTTTTTTTAAAATAAATATTATAATTGTTTTTGAAAAATTTATTACATAGTGAATGTATTCATGTGAACTTATATGCATGTTAATTTTGGCGAAAATTAGTGAGTTATGTGTTTGGAAAAATATATTATTATGTGGTGAACTAGTTTTTTTTTAATTTATTGTTAAATAGTTGTGCATAATAATTGGAAGAAAGTAGTGTTTTATTATGAATGTTAATTAATATTAAAATTAGTGAGTTATGTGTTTGGGTAAATATATTATTATTTGATGAACTAGTTATTATATTAATGTTGTTGTTGTTGTTTTATTAATAATAATAATTATTATTATAATACAAAATAAAAATAATAATATTGTTATTATTATTGTTGTTGTTAAATTATTGTTAAATGTTTTTTTTTCTGATGATTGGGATATAATTGTGTTACATAGTTATTAAGTTAGTACAAAATGGATTTATGTTATATTTTTAGATAAAAGATGGACAACTGAAATTATGAACCAATTGACCCAAGTATTTTTTATGACCAATAAAATCATGTGTCAGATGACGTATATAACGGGAAAGATAGGGTAAAACTTCTCTCGAGTCAATTGATTGAAAAAAAAATATGATCAATGGAACTTAACAAAAGCAAAAAAATTGTTAGATAAATGTGGGTTTGGGGTTTTTAAACATCCAGTAGTTGTCCACCAAATTGATATTGGTCTCGTGTCCGCCATGGTGGAGAGATTGGCGGCCGGAGACCAATACTTTTCACCTAAACTGTGGGAAAATAATAATAACCTTAGAGGATGTCCACTTCATTTTTGGGTTGTTGGTGGTGGACAATTCCTTAACTTGTCCCCTATTTGACAGCACAGTCTCTCATTTTACAGAATGTTTCAGTACTGAACTAGCTGCTGAATATCAACAATAAAAAAATGAGACACTATTTCATTAGTGTGACTACACGAGCATTTTAATACTTGTCATGCTAAAACAAGTAAGGAAATTATAGGTCGATACACAAAGGCCTTCTTTAGTTGTGTGGGGCAATATTCTTCTCTAATAGATCTAAGAATATTGTTCACCCTCGGTATATGTATTTTATTTCCAACGTTGAAGATTGTGTAACGTATTCTTGGGATGCGGCTCAATTAGGGTATTTGTATAGGTCTTTATATATTGCCACTAGAAAAGGAGGGAAATATATTAATACACTGGTACAAGTGTGGGACTATAAGTGTTTAAAAGTTAGCAGGCCAAACCTTTGACCCACAATAAGAGTTATTGTTACCTAGGGCCATAACGTGGGCATACTCAAGAAATGATAGTTACCCTGATAGACGAACCAGTCCCCATCACCATATGAGCTTTTATCGAGGGAGTTCGATGTACAACTTTCATGACATGTAGTTTGGCGCCCTTACACGAGATGAGATGATAATATGAATGAATTTAATTTTGAAAGGAGGTTGTTAGGATCGAGTAGAGTGTATTAATATTGGGAGTGTATTAATATTATGATTAATTATTATCATTATTAATATTAATATTAAATACTATTAAGAATAATAGTAATACTAGTATTAATATTAATATTAATATTAATATTAGTATGAATGTTAATATGAGTTATTACTATTACTATTAATAATTATTAGTTTTAATATTAATATTAATGTTAATATTAATAATATTCATATTCATATAACATTATTGAGATATTAAAGAAAAAGACGTTTATCCAATTAAGGACTATCAATATCAACATTAGTAATTAATATTACTTCCAATATTATTAATGAACATTCTTTTTCTCTCGTTCTTTGAGTAATATTAATAATATTATTATTATTATTATTATTATTAGATACTATTACTTTTATCTCTGTGCATGCTTCGTTTATTAAATGTTATACTTCGTTAATTAAATATTTTAACATTTAATTAACGAAGCATGCACAAGGATAAAAGTAATAGCAATTACTATTAATAACGCTAATGAATATTAATATTAATATTAGTATTATTATTGTGACACCCTCAAATCTGGGTACTTTAATTCTCACGGAATTTGATGTTCACGGTACAAACATCATATGTCTATCTACCCATAATAATCGAAAACCATAAAATAGATAGAAATAAATCCTCTCCTTAGAGCATTAGCAACAGTTTCCCTAATTAACTCTTTATCCCCAATTTTGAAGAATGCATCAACAAATCATTATCCAACAGTTTCTTTATCCTTATTTGACTCTCTATTTTAATCCCTATATAGGATTTTATTCCCCAGAATGAGGGAGTCAAAAGACCATTCTCTATATATACAAAATGACATTCCACACCCTCATTTAAGTGGACAACTCATCAATCATACACATCTTGACATTTTTTTACTACTTTATTTTCAAATTATAAACTTAATATTGACTTATATTTTAAAAATTAATTTCAAACATACTCAAATTTAAAACCGATATAAATTTATTTAATTTATGTCAATATAATTATAAATATTATAAACGTAATAATAATTATAAAATTTATTATTTTCAAAATTTAAATGAATCATATTATATTTAAATTTAAAAATATCACAAATTACTTTTTAAAATTAATATTAATCTTATGTACATTTGCAACTACAATACATTCAATACTCACTTCATAAATTACTTAAAATATAAAATAAAATAAACATTATTTTACAGTGAAATATAATTGATAAACTGTACTCTCTCTTTTATAAATTATAAGATTATTATTAATTTGATATTTTGGCTATTGGAAATTTTAACTTTTAACTTTTAAATTTCATTATTTAAGGAATCAATATAAGAAACCTGTTGGGTACATAGTAAAAAAATTGAATCTCTATTTTGCAAATGGCCCAATAACACTGCAGAGTAGGGATAAAGATAAGAAAACTGTTACGAATGCTCTTAAGGAGTTACAACATCTGAGAATAAATACATCAATCCCAGGTCATACTAACCTTAAATCTCAAATGCGGAAACATAATCAAATATTAAGTCTTACACAAATTAAACATAAGTCTGAAACATAACATAACAAATAAACAACAAGTCTTCATCACTTGTTAATCTTGCCCTTGCCTTTGCTAGTGGAAGGCTCGTCGGACCTTTCATTCTTAACTGCAATGTTATTATTACGCAAGAGTGAGCACGATTGCCCACAAGTATAATAATGTAACAACAATATAATAACATACGAGTGAATCAAAGACTTCTGAAATAAGAAATTTGACTTATGAATCAAGAATGAATAACAAGAATCAAAAGAACTTTTGAGGGTCATAAGACCTTGAACTATGTCCTAGGTTGCCAAGGGTTATACTTGAAACCTTTAACAGTCATAAGACTATAGACCCTTCTACTCGTACTTAGGGGGATCAACCCTTAGTACCATACTGTGCACAATATCTTAACGCTAAAGCATAATTAATCCCCTATAACAGGGTTGTTCATCTCAGTTTGACATTAGAGTCCGCACCAAAGGAAGTTTGGTTTGGATAAGCTCAACAATGGTTCTGAAATTTAGAATGTTCATTAACTATGGACTAGTCGAACCAATAAGGGTTCGCTAGTCTTATAAGGTTCAACACTAATTGATATTCAATTTGAATAATAAAATTCAAGATGTATACAATCGAATAAGTATTGTATAACAAGAATCATGCTTTTAAAGAATGATAGCATCTAATATGAAATCTTGACTTGAACAATAATAAACAAGATAGAATAAGGAACTTGCTTTATGTATAGAAACAAGGTTTAGGAACTTGCATAACGATAACAAGTAGGGTTAGGAAACTTGTCTCGTGCGTAGGTTACACATTAATTATACACGTTCCCCGATTTACTCCTACATATCATTTACATTCACAATACCAGTCAATTATAACATAACTAGCATCACAAGTTCATTATCTTTCGTCTAAACTCTGATTAAGATTTTACTAATTAAATCACAACACTTATTTTCACATAATATTACACTTTACGAACGACAAGTTAACTACGCGTTCAACAATTTAATTAAACGTGTAATTACTTTATTGACATGTTAAAAATCTATTTTAACATCACATTATATGTCTAACACATTTTTATGTTCATAGATTACGTTACAATTACATTCCTGGACTTCAACAATTTAAAAAATCATTTCGAACAAAGCGCAAAGTGGTATTATGTGCGCCACCCAATAAACTAATCGTTGGCGCGCGACTAGTCTTTGTAACTCGGATAGTGGCGCTACGACGTTGTTTGTCTTTGTAGCATGAGTAAAGACTTGGAGTTAGCCATGCTATTGCAAAGACTCTAGTTTCGAAATTTATAGTTTGCGAAAAAATACAAAACATGGCCAAAACACCCAATTAATTTATTCACAAGCATACTCAGACACTATAATACACATATAATCACTACCCAACCCTTCTAACACGATTTTAACAAGTTAAACATACAATTACTTGAATCAAATCATGTAATTTCACTATTCTTGATGATTTTGCAAGTTATTGAAGATAAATATGGAATTTAACATTGTAGGTTCGTTATAATTCTGAATTTAACCATTCAACTTTTTTTTCTTCGTTTTAACGTATGCTATCACAATCTACAATTAAACTTCAAGTTAAACAACAATTCATGGCATACCATAGCCCAAAAGGTCATGTTTATGCAACTTTTGTACTCTGTACTTTCAAAAATCTAATTTACGATATATTTATATGAAATTGATGTTATGAAATATACGTATATGGTAACAAACATATTATGATAATATATTATCATATATAAACACATAAATCATTACTTTTTCAATTATAGAGACTTAAAAGCCATTATTTATGAAAAACTTTGATAACGTAAATTAAAACTTGAGTTTAAGGGTTTACCTTTGATTACTCCGCTTGGATTACACAAGGACGATAATAACTTCTTAATTTTCCACACATCTTCTTCTTTAATCTCACTGACCCTCAATTTCTCTCTTTGAACTTGTTTTTCCAGACTTATAAAGAAATAAAAGAAGGCGTATATAATTATAAGAAATTGACGTTGTTGTGGTCACTTAATCCAATTTGTGGGTTAACAGCCCAACTCCCATTAGGGCCTCGTTTGGCTAGCCTTAAAAGGCTCATTCCCATTTAATTTAATAAATCTCTTATAATATAGCTTAATAATGTCACACCCATTTAAACAATAAACCGAATATCTTATTTAATATTTAATTTAAATATAATATAATAATTTCTCATTAATTCATATAGTCACATAATTAAATTTCTCATTTATTAATTATGTAAAATGAATAAATCTCTAGTTAATTATAAAATTAATTAAAAATATAATTATGCTTATTAAATAATTCATTTAATCAAATAAGCTCAATTAAATACATACTTTGAATAATAAAATTCTTCACATTAATTTAATCAACATAACACATATAATTAAATTAATCTACCCCAAATTCCATAATTAATTATTTAATCAAATAATTAAATCATCAAAAAATATTTATTTAATTCAATAAATACACAAATCTCGTTCGTCACAATTATTAGGGGGAAATGTATGTACACAGCTGTGTAGTACACAGTCGGCTATGACAATAATTTTTTGGGCTATGGTATGGCGACGGGAACTGTCGCCATAGTTATTCTGGGCTACGGCGATGGGTGAACCATCGTCCTAACCCAAAAAACCCGTCGCCATAGCCCGACTATGTAATATACCGCTGTGTATATACATATAGCCCTTATTACTATTATTAATACGTATACTATGACTAATAATAATACTAATATTCATGTAATATTAATATGACATTACTATTAGAAGTAGTAATATTAATATAAAGGTTGACTCTCTCTAGCGAATCATAAGGAGCGAACTAAAAACGAACCGGCTATAGCGACAATTTTATTTGTCGCTATAACATAGAAAACCGACTTTCTATGCTATATCGACGGATCAAACCGTCGTTATAACCGGTTCGTTTTTAGTTCGCTCCCTATGGATCGCTTGAGAGACAGACAGTTAATATAAATACTATTAATATGAAGTAAACATATTAATATTAATATTTATATGGAGAAATAAATGATATAACATAAAAATATTAATTAACTTCTCAATGACATTTTCATTCACATATGTACAAAAACCATAGCATAAATAATACAATTGAGGGCTATATTTTAGGCTCAGAAATCTCTAACACTCGATAGTGATTCCGCTTATCGTGGTCGGTTTCAAAGCCGCAAATTGCACATTTTTCGATGAGGCTTAGAACCCACAATTTTCACGAGTGCACTCTTTAATCTAGATTGCTTTTTACGACCCATTGTTTGAGAAATAATTGGCAGCAAAAACGCATCTTCTTCCGCTTTCTCCTCTGCATTTTCATCATCATTATCGTAACCCATATTCTGAGGTGTATATCGAACTGTGCGATCAATGTCATCTTCTCCCAGTCAATAATACTCTCTTGCTCAACTAATACTTTTTCTCGTGCATTCATTTTAAGGACAGTTTTGTAACCTCGAACTGAGCATGCATCTTTGCTTGCTAACTCCTGGTAAGCACTCATCAAATGATTATAGCGGATTTCTTGATCTTGTTTAAAGTCAGCAGTTATTTTAAAGAAAAATTCTTCACCATCGCTCTTGTTCGCGTCTCTTGTCTATTGAGGAAGAATCAAGTAGCTCGGTATTTGTGAAATACTCTTAAACATGAAATATCTCAAGACGTGCCTGCATATTTCACTAGAATGAGAAAACATTTGACAATTACATGTTACTGACCCGAGCTGACGATTGTTGACGAATTCTTTATATCTTCCACCACTTTTAGCTGCATCTACACTATACATTGCATAGACCTTAGTTTCAGTGACACACAACTCACTAACTTTACTAACATTGTACTTCATGGAATCGACGAATTGACGTTGGAAATGTCTAAACATCTATTTTGTGTACACCTTTGCAGCATGCAATTTCAAAGATGACCCTAGTACCATATTCATTTTATGATGTTTTGTTATGTAGTCGACCTTGCTCTCTCTGATAAATTGTTTTTCTATAGGCTTCTGACTCTGCAATACAAATTCTTTCATATTTGTTGAAGCATTAACGTACTCATCAAAAAATGGTCCATGTTGTCGCTTCTTCCGGTGGTTGTTATTCCTGCAGCAAAATATCTCTTTGTATACACAGGAATCCATTTCTCTAGTATATCATACAAACTTCTAAGCCACTCATTTTTATGCAATTCATATATAGTTCCTTATCAGAATCTGTCAACACTTTTCAAACTCCCCTATGGACAATGAATTATACACACAATTGTTAAAATGATCTTTGAAGGATGAGTGCTCAGAATAAACATGATGCAATTTCTAAGGAAATTTATTGCTAATATGCCAAGAACACAATAAATGATAACTAAAAGGGAGTACCGTAGCAATATCATTACTCATGGCTTTATTTTGGTCAGTGATGATGGTTATAGGTGTCTTGTAGTCCCTGGCTTCGACCCACGTTTCTAATGCAAATCCAAACAATATAGACTAATAATGGTGGTTGACCTCGATAAATGAAATAAACGACATGTCATACTTATTTGTCTTATACGTATTGTCAAATGTCACAACATCTCTGAACCGTTGATACATTAACCTTGACGTCAACCCACAAAATACAAGTTATGCGATTGTTTTCATCGGGTTTCACACGGGAAACAAAATTACTCGCACTTCTGGATGCAAGTTTTTTCAAATAATTTACAGAAGCTTGTGCATCATTTTCATCTGCAGAATCACGCATCAAATCTCTCACCACATTCTGAATATTTACATTAAAAAAATGAACATTTTGCATCCCGCCATCCATTGTGCTCAAAACGTTATCATTCTACTAGGTCCAATACCAGATTTATTTAAAGTGTCAATTTTCTTGCAATTGGAGTAATATTTCTTTGTGTCTCAATCAAATTTACCTTGGTAGGGGTCACTAAGTGATGATTGTGCTCTAATTCAACAATAGAAATACGTCAATTGTCTTATTTCTTATTATGGACATCATATATTATAGATTTACATAATATAGAGTCCCTCTGTCTAGTTATTTTTGTTGGGATTTCGGCATAGAAACGCAGCGGAAATTTAAAATTAATCAAAGCAATTCCGAAACCCAAAACAGGATCCAAGCGAAAACTGAAATTAATTCAGTGGTTTAGATATTATACTGGATTATGAAAAAGTTCAAACGACTTTGAATCCTTTACTTAATCCAATTAGAACCCGCCTCTCTACGGTATCCACACGAACAGCGCATCAACGAACCAGTCGAACGATTAAAGAATAAGAGGGACTTGCAGATTAGCCACCAAAGGAACGATTATGAAACTGTTTTTCTCTAGTCTCTCTCTAAAGCGGCTAGGGTTTTCAATTCGATGTAGCCCTAAGTAGCTTCTATATATCATATATATAGTAGTTAAAAGGAATTAATCAAATCAAAACCTAATTTCATAAAATCTGAATTTATATATATATATATATATCTTAATTAAGTCTTACTTAATTAATATACATATATATAAAATTATCCTTTTAATTTAAATTGCGTGATTTAAATAATATTAATCATATTAATATATTTAAATCCTTAAAATTTAAATTTATTCCCTTTTAAATTACGTTACTCTGTGTGTGATCCCATAGGTTATTATTATGTTGACAATAATTTTATAATCATATTATAAAATTATAAGCGATGTGACATCTAGTAATGCATCACTTCGCTACCCAAGTAATAATAAGATCGATGATTCGATGCAACCTTTTTTCGTGACCAATGTTTTAATGTAATTTAATCCTTTTAACCTTGACATCCTAGATTAAACTTCAGTCATGGAATATGTCATACTCTTCATAATTTAATCTGAGTTTTCTTGATCAATGAGTAGACTATATGAAACAAATCACTATTTGAGCATGACCATGCATTTCATAGTCCTACTCAATCAAGAGGCCTATGGATATCACCCCTAATTTATAGGAGGGTTAAATTCCATCTAGATCACTCATATTCCTCACACACGATTCATGATGTACCAATAATCATCTTTATAGTCCACCTATTAAAGGTGACATTTGATGATATCAAAGTACATAAATTCTTGTGTAGTAATATAGTGATTTCAGTCGGAGGACCATTACATCATTATTCTTATGAGAATCGCTAATGACAATTTGCATAATGTTCCACGTAGAATTCTCGTGGTGGGTACATCCCAAAGACATCGTTCTCAACACATACCTACGCATTGACTTAATATCTCATATATTTATGACCAATGAGATTTGGTCATCAGTCAATCCACATACTAGTCTCAATGCATCATTGTTGTCCTATCAACAATGGTACTCGACTAGGGACATTTAAGAGCAATGATACTAATTGTAATTATATAATCTCATGTTGAAGTCACATATTTGAAACTATATAAATTGTATCACTATTCTAAGGAATTTTATTATGTTAACATTTATATAACGCAGTAAATAAAACCATAATAAAATCATTCATTTATTCAAACAAATATAATATCAAAATATTAAGCAATTATATCAAATAATTAGCCTCTAGGGCATAAACTCTAACAATTTTATTATTACCATCTTCATCATCAGGTAAACTCTTTAGAGCAGTTAGTGTACGGTGTACCAACTTTTTTACATACATACAACCTAGATGACACATCATTCGTATTAACATTTTTATAACTAGTTGCAATTCTAATTTCAAATCCATTTTTTTGAGCATAAGACCTATAATTTTTTTTAACTTCTTCTAACTTAGAGATCAATTGACCAACGTATGGAACCATTTCAGATTTACTATTTTCAATTTCACTTAAAAACTCAGATGTATTTTCATTGTAACACCTTAGTCCCACATCGAAAGATATGGGAAAAATTTATCCGCATATAAGGAAATAAGTTACTACTAATAGTACCTTTAAGTCGTGACCTTTTGGGAGCCTGTGATGGGCTAAGATGACCCAAGAAAATACTATTGGGCCAGTAGTTTGAGGACCTTATTTGGATTGATTCGATTCGGACTTGGGATTTGACCCGAAATTTGTTTCGGACTTGGAATTTGACCCGGGTTGTTTCATTCACAATCTAAACTAGCAACAGAATCTAAAAAATTAGATAACAATAATTTATGCGTAGGAATTTTGTTTGTCATTTTGAAAAACTTAAGAAACGAAAAGTGTTATTTAATTTATTATTTTTTCCGATCTAGATTTGGGGAAAAAAGAAGATCAACCAAGATAGAAATAAAAAATTGATTTTCTTAAAATAACATTAGAAAATATTATCAATTTTTAGGATAAGAAAAAGATTCTCAACATGTAATAGAATAGTATTACATCAAGTCATGACTCATGAGTGCTCGTGAGTTGGGTCAAAAAAAAATTGAGTAATTTTTAAGTAGGTCACATTATCCATATCATAGTAGTAGACTAGTAGTAATAGATAAAAAACAAAAAAAAAAAAAATCAATCAAAAACATGGGTAGGTTACTGAGAAGTGCGAATAGAGTGTAAATAAGCCTTCGGTGGTATATATACCTTCGTTTATTGGCATCTGTGTGACCCCTTCTTCCTCTTGCTTTTCTCAATCACTAATTACAAAAAACTGCGAAATCTGTTTGGAGATATCAGGGTTTATCGGTGATCTGATCTTCGAGTCGAGATTCCGAAAATCTCCAGCGAAACTGTTATTGCTCCTATCTGATCTAATAGTCCTCATCTGACAAGATGCCGTCGGTGTACGGAGCTCGATTGACTACCTTCGAAGATTCCGAGAAGGAAAGCGAGTACGGTTACGTCCGCAAGGTTCTCTCCCTCACTAATTTTTGATCTGTTTTTATTGGAATAAAATCTCATGCCATTCGATCGGTTGATTGGATCGACTTGGAGGAGTTTTCTAAAACGAGTGATTTGTTTAACTGATTACAGCTTGTGAATTATACTTTCTTAAGGTTTTTATGTGTAATTTGTAGCTCAACATGTGTAAACTGGTCTTTGAATTTTTGAATATATTTACTAATTTTGTTGGTCGTCTTAGTACATGTGGCTCGAGTTTATTTGGATTCACTTTGGCTGGTTTTGAAGTGGTTCTGGTTTTAATTGCTATTATAATGTACTAACATGTTTGCTATTCCTTCTATGGTTTTCTGGTGTCACCTCTGAGAAGGCTATGTTTAGGATCTTGAAATCCATGCTAAGAATTCCAATTTTGTATATATATATATATATATATATGTAACAAAATACAACTGATTTTGAATTTCTCGCTCACCCTAATAAATCATCTGGGCATCTGGGCCGTCCAAAGTTTGGGATAAATCCCATTGTCCATGTAGTGCCGGAGGCAGGGGACATATCTAGTATATATATATATAGGGAAAGGATCAAGGGCATACCTCTTAATCCTACATACCTTTGCATATCCCCTTTAGCGACAGACCGGGTGACGGTTCGGTCCATCACTATAGGTTCGGTCCGTCACTATATGTTGTCCGTCGCTAAAAGCTAAGACGACGGTTCTCTGATATAGCGACGGACCGAACCGTCGTCCGGTCCGTCACTAAAAGGGGTGAGCATAGTATGTAAAATAAGGGGGTGATCCCTTGAAATGTACTATATATATACATATATATATATATATATTATAAAGCTGAAGAAAACTTGACAATTATTTTGGTGTAAACAATTACTTTCTCACTTTTCTTTTTTACCCTTCTCTTCATTCCTCCCACATCCTACCCCCACTCACCCACTTATTTTTCTCCATTATCTTTCTCTCTTTTTATTATTTTAAGTTTCTCTTACTAATTATTTTCAGATATTAATAATTAAAAATAATAAATTAAATATAGGTGTTGTAACGTCACCAAATTCGGTCTATCTTCAAACCCGAATTTGGTGCATCACGAGTACTTACCATTCATATATCTTAAAGACATTTAAAACCATTACAAATAATGATAATTACATTATTTTTTACTGCATTAGAAATGTGACTTTAATCAATCACATCAACTACGAAATAGTTTAATTAACTATTCTAAATTACAAGACTTGGCTTGTTCTTCTCTTTACTCTTCGTTGGATCTTCTAGTTCATTCTACCGTCGTTCGCTGAAAATGTTTTATTTTAAGAAAGTGTGAGCATTCAATTACTCAGCAAGTTCTAGCAGTTGTATAACAACAAAATCAAGAATCAAATATTTTTACATATTAAATTTCAATAACTGAACAATAGTTATGAAGCAGCTTGAATAATAAGAATAAGTTCTTATTCCTATCATTTAAAACATTAATAACATTCACTTTAATTCTTATACATCCTTTTTTATATCTTGTCTAGCTAAATTCATTAGCGTAGACTTAATCTTAACAGTTCACGAATAAACTGAACTCTTTCACATTGAACAGTTCATCTCACAGAAACACATAAGCGTTGATAATTTGGCACATTGCTTCATACATAATAACACTTTGCACAAACAGAACACATTTGCATATAGGTAAAACTTTCTCAAGTTCAACATTTGAGTAAGTTTAAAGAAACTAGCATTCATTTTAAATATGAATGAAGTTAGAAAACTTGCTTTAAGCGCTGCATATAACTTATAGTTTACGCTGTACAGCTCGTCGAAATCCCTATATATCACATAAGGAATAACACGTACCAATTAGTCATATACTTGACTTATACATTGGTTTACACTAACTTTAGTTCTTACGGTTAGCGTTTTATAACCCAAGTTCACGCAACCTAACTTTTTCTAACGTCTTTCAGCGTTACGACATACGGAGATGTCTCAAGTCTTACCATCATCTTTTATGATAGATTTATATTACCTTTTTCTTCTTCATAGCTTAACGTGTCCGAAACATTAAAATTATAATGTTCGTTGAGTTAATTATCGTTCATTACGGCTTTCTGACAATGAATGTCATTTATTTATTAACGTCTAAGTCATACAATCTTTTGTATGCTAAGAGCGAACATTCAATGCCAATACTATGCGTTCATAGCTTTCAATTTTACATTACCTTATTTCATATCTTACAATGTCCGGTTTAGTTTACTTGGAACGTTCTTCAAGTTATTATCATTAACTCGGCTTGCTCAACGTTTACAAGTTATTCATTATTGTTCATTACTGTAACGCTTATGGTACTTACAACCATAGCACTTTACAAAGATCAACTTGCTACCGACTTGCTCGGTATCCCCTACTGATAGTGGTTGTAGTGCATTCTCATTCAGAGACGTCACCAGCGAGAGACTCGAAGTTCTTCACGCATTACACGTCATTTATTAATCTTCATTACTTCACATTCAAACCATACACAGTGTGTAGGTTAAGCACATTTAACTTACATGTACACGAACCGCCTTCGTTGGTTTACGTGTTTTAACGCTTATGTTCTTCATCTTTTAAACATCCCTTCAACCTTTACTTAAGGTTTAAATCACTTCTTTAAGTGTTACATTACGTGAATTTTACGTTCATTATCATTCCATACACATCCCCCCAAGAATTGATCAGTTAAAAGTTCATTTCTGGGCTTTATCCTACACCGGCGCTGCAGCGCCCAACTTCTTTGTTAAACTGGCGTTGCGGCGCCAACAGTACATCAGCCTGGAGCTAGCGTTGTGGCGCCTCTTCCAGTGCATTGGCCGGCGCCAGTCCTATTCCATTGAAATTTTTTGCAGTTTTTCTGCATTTTTCTTCCATGTACGAATCTCCTACTTTGCAATCTCGTAACTTCTTCGTTATAACTCGGAACGAGTTCATTCTAAAGCCATTTTCTTGCTTTCATTACGAACTACAATTTTCCCCAGACAGAATATTTTTCTAAATCCGTTAACAAGTCTTTCAATAGACTTAAATTTCTTCGTTCGTTTACTTTTACGTTCTTCGTTCGTTCATCTGTAACTTACTCATCTGAACCAAGAATGAGTTCGTTCTTGAGTCCACGACTCATGTTTTCTATGTTTCCAATATTTTTATGAAACCTTAATTATTTGGAATCATTAACTTACTTTCTATATTCATCCGGAAATCATATTTACCTATGATTTCAACGGTTACTTCTTTTACGAAAATTTCGCCATAACTTCGTTATAGACTATTTTTAATCCGTTCCAAAGGAACATTTCTTTAAATTCTACTTCTCCTAACCAAAAATATATCAACAATTATATATATGATGGTTTTAAACTTGTCCATCAATAACAAGCTCTAATTAGATGGTTTTAAATTTTTTCACCAATAACGTTCTCCGTTCGTTCTTCGTGTTCTTCGTTCGTTCTTCGTTTTTCTTGTTATGCATTAATTAACGTTATAAGTTCGTTAATTCTTCTTTATTCTATTGGACCATTCATAGGATTCACCTGAATCGTCCATTAACATCAAGCAATTCATATTTCATATAAAAGCTTTTAAAAGAAATTGATGAAATAATTCTCAAGTTCTTATTACTTCATTTTCTTATGGTTAAACTATAACAAAATCATTTCTTAACATCTTTTACTTCCATGTTCTTGAGTTATATGACTTCTACATATAAAACTTAAAGAAAATGGATTAAAGGTTAGGTTTTAGGATTACCTATCTTCTTGATTCTTCTTCCTCTTGTTAAATCTTGCACCTGAGCTAGCTTCTTCTTCTTCTTCTTCATCTTCTCCATCCGAAAAAGCTATCAAGCTCTCTCTCTCTCTCTTTCTCAAAATTGATTTCTCTTCTCTTTTTAATGTGTTAATTAAAAAAAACTAACACATGAATGGTTTGCCTTATATAGAAAAACCAAGAGTGAGGGCACTATGGTCATTATATTAACTTTTAATAACTTACAATTTGGTTACTTAACTTTTGGTCTGGTATAGTCCAAACCTTTAGGTTTGCAAAATTTACAAAACACCCCTATTTTTACTATTCACACCTCACCCAAAAATATCAACCAAACTTCTCAAGGAAGCTTGGTGACCCATTTGGGTGACCCATGATCCACCCATGACCCATGGTTCGACCCACGAGTTTGGTTCTTGGTTTGGGCTTGAATTTAACATTCTTTTGGACCTTGATTTAATTATCATTAGGCCTCCTAACATTACCTTATTGGGCTTACCAAAGTCAAAGCCCAATGGCTAATTAGTCAATTTTGGCTTTCGTGTTTATATCGTATAATTTTCGTATTACACGCATATTGTACTCCGTATAATTTTTGTATTATACGTCGTATTATTCTCTTACTATACTCGTATGATAATTCGCATTATACCAATATTCTTTTCTTTAATCCCTTTAATTATTATAGTAAAAAAACTGCGTTTCTCGATTTTCAAATCTTTTTGGACATTCCATCTTTCTTCGTCATTCTAATGTTAACGCGTTCTTCGAAAAATTGAAAAACATATTTCAATGAATAATGTTTTCCTTAACGTTTTCCCAAAACATAGTTAAATGATTGAATATTAGATAATTCGTCATTTTTATTTCGTCCGATTTTTGCACGTTTTTCGAGAAAATTTTTTATCGGCTGACATAACTTTTCACAACATATTACCGTCAAATCTTGAAACGGAATGTCATTACGACATACTAATCTCTCTACACGACCTAGGTTACTCATCGGATGAATAGTGCCTATTTCGTTTTTTTCTCGGAACAAATTATTTTCTCAGAAAAATTTCATTTTGCGTCTTTAAAATTCTTACGCATTTATTCTAGCACATAGCCAAAATCCTCCTGTTTTATAATCATCTAGGTTATAGAACGACTAATAAACATATAACACAAAATATTATTAATAAAATTTATTTTATTAAATAATAATCCTTACATCATAATTAACATGACTATTCGATATTCCGGGTTGTCATAGGTGTAATGTTATGGATTTTCTTTTGGTTGCTGTCATGGTATGAAGTGCAGCTCTTAAGATACTTTTTAATAATATATGACAAGAACCAATTTCTTTGTGATGATCAATCTAATTTAGAGTGAGCGTGTTATAAGTATTGATGTGTTGGGCAGTATATATCTATTGCTTTTTTTTATATATATTAACTTATTAAGCTGTATAGATTTAATACCCTAAGTACTCTTCCCTCCGGTCCAAATCTATTTGTTCTATTTCTATTTTAATACTATTTTTGACCTTATTTTTTCAATACTACCCTCATTTAGCTTTATAAAAAAAATCATTGGAAGCACAACTACACTCGTTTTCTCCTCTCTATCTCTCCTCTATTTTCTCCTCTATTTTTTATTCCAAGAAAGAGGTAGGAGATTAATTAAAACAAAAGATGATAATAGAGTAGTTAAGATGGGTAATTTGGAGATTATTTTTTTTGTATTTTCATCCCAAGTAAAGTTGGACAGAAGAAGTAATAATTATGAGTTTAATTTCTACTTACTATGGATTTGGTTTCCATACATCTTTAATATTATGAGCATCATCTTCTATGTTTTTGGCAGGTATCTGGACCAGTTGTTGTTGCAGATGGAATGGGAGGCGCTGCTATGTATGAATTGGTTCGTGTTGGACATGAGAACCTGATTGGGGAAATTATTCGTTTGGAAGGAGATTCTGCTACAATCCAAGGTTTTTATTGTTGGCATGCCCTGTTCACATTGTTTAGCATCAACCTTTCTAAAAGATTTTGCTGTTGCATTTCTCTGTGTCTCTATTTCTCTATTTTGAACCAACTTCTGTATTACCACCATAATAAAGCTTCAGGTGAACGTAACATTAATTGAGAAAATTTCACCCATTTTATTTTAGTTTATGAAGAAACAGCTGGATTGATGGTGAATGATCCTGTTCTACGAACACACAAGGTAAATTATATTATATGATCTCACCTGTTTACTTGGAGCATTGGCCATGATCAAATCCGGACTGGACTTCAATTGTGCAAGATCTTAACTTCTTCATTTACATTACAGCCCCTATCAGTGGAGTTGGGTCCTGGAATATTGGGGAATATATTTGATGGTATCCAGGTTTGTATAATTTTGATTTGAATTCTTCAATTTCACAATAATGGCCTTACATACAATCCTTGCTTACAGAGGACAATTAGCTGACGTTTGCTGGGTTTCCTTGTATGTCTACCATAAAACAGAGGCCTTTGAAGACCATTGCCAAAAGATCTGGTGATGTCTATATCCCTCGTGGTGTCTCTGTTCCAGCCCTCGACAAAGACATACTTTGGGAATTCCAGCCTAAAAAAATAGGTTATTATTCTGTTCTTTTTTCCCCATTAATTTATACTATACATAATAAGATGGGAGTTGTCTAAACTTTAAATGCTTTTATCGCTGATATTTATTAGTTTAATATTATTTTCTCATGGCAGGTGAAGGGGATCTTCTTACAGGTGGAGATTTATATGCTGTAAGTTGGCACCAAAATTAGTGTCTATAACCCTCAACATTATTTAATAAAATATCTTTTCGCAAGCATATATTAATTCCAAATTTGTAACTCTTCATCTAACCCATTGCTTGATGGATCAAATTGCAGACTGTCTTCGAGAATAGTTTAATGCAACATCATGTTGCACTGCCTCCTGATGCTATGGGAAAGGTAACATATGTTGCACCAGCTGGCCAATACTCACTGAAGGTATTCCTGTTAAACTTATTTATCATGCCACTTTGATCATTCTATCAAATGCATTAATAACTTAGCCTACATTGTCATGTGGTATCATATTTCAAATATTGTGTTTTTGGATGATATCAGCTTCATGAATGTCACAAATGTGGAAGATCATTTTTTTAATCAAACAGATAAAAGCTCCAGCCTAGATTAAAAATCGCATTTTCTTTAGTCGAATTCTTACATCGGTGCGATCTAATTAAGGGAATTTAGAAACTGTTTGAAAACCATGAAAAAAATATCATTTTTAATTTTACTCAAATATTAGTAAAAAAGCATATCAGGCCAGTGGGTTACACTTTCACATTTAGAACCATGTTTTTCTTTGTTGTCGCATCTACTATATAATTAAAAGCACAAACATGGTTTTGGTTCTGCACTTCCCTTATTCCCTAGTTAAATTAATTTCCTGACTAAATTAAATTTATTAGCACTAGAATTTTTAACATATCACGTGATTTAATAATTTAAATTTTTAAATGTGACTTTCCTTACTAAATTAGTGTCCTTCCTAAATTAAAATTCATTAGAACTTGAAATCTTATCAATTCACGTTATTTAGTTGTATTAATATTAGCTGTGAATTTAGTTAAATAATAATAAAAGATTCCTTACTAAATTAGTGTCATAAATAAATTAAATTCATTAAAAGTAGAATTTAATTTTTTATTCAAATTAGTTTTTCAAACAAATTCTTTATTTCAATCACCAATTAAAGTAAAACCTACTATACAGTTTTATTATTTACCTAATTAAAAGTTTAAGAATATAATAGTTACTCTTGCTATTGATCAACATGAAACAATTGTATCTTCTCAGAGTCCTAATAAACTGTACACTAAATTAAATTGATTATCTTAATAATCGAGTGAATGAACATACACTATACAGTTCAATTAATTGCCTTAATAACATTTTAATAAATCCATAATTATCTTCTCAAAATCTTACTTAATATAATTATATTATATTTAATTGAATATCTTGATAATTAATAATAGAAATCTCTTTAAATATCACGCGGTTTAATTATATTTATATTAGTCGTGAATTTTTTCTTACTAAATTAATGTCTTAACTAAATTAAATTCGTTAAAACTTAAAATTTTATCAAATCACGCAATTTATTTGAATAATTATAGTGGATTCATTACTAGATAATTGTCATAACTAAATTAAAATGCATCAAACCTTGAATTTGATAGTTCTATTTATATTATAATTTCAAGTAAGTTTTGACAATATAAACAATAGTAATTATTTTCTCAAAGTGCTAATTAAATAAATCTACACTGCATTGAATTATTTATCATAATAATTGACTGAAAGAACCTTCAATATACAATTCAACAATTTATCACCCAAAAAATGTATAATAATTTAATTACTGCAACTAACTTCTCAAAATCTTAATTGAATATACATTTCTCTGCACTCAATTGATTATCTTAACGAGTAACCGAATACATCTATATCCATGCATCCCGTGCTTTGCATGTGATTGGTGAGCTTGCTAAAATTATAAAATGTATATTTTGAGCTTGTTTACTAAGAGCCATGTTTACCATGCTTATATTTGTTGTCCCATATTGCCCTCAATACTATTTCAACTATCAAGGTGAATGGTTGAAAGCTTCGTTTAATTATAATAGTAGAATATAATTAGGCGCAAAGTTCTCAAGAGGATACCCGCTATGCAAAGTCTTACAAGGCAATTGTTGATGGTCTTGTGGGGAATCATATATCAATAACCAACGTAAAGTTGCTGAGAACAAAGAAAAGCAAGTAATCTCAGATATTGATGCTCGTGAGAAAAATGAAGTTGTATTCAAGTGTGTTGAACAAATAAAATATTCAGAGATGGCTTGCATGAGGAGATTGAAGTTAAGTTTGACTCCAAATATAAGAGAACCAAGAAAGATAAAGTGGAGCTCCAAGATTTTGATTTTCAATTTTTGGATGATACATTATAGTCTCAAACTACTTCAAAATTCTATGACATGTCGTCGTTCTTCCCACCAATTGTGCTCATAAAATTGGAATGTGGAATTCTCATGATTTGTTGGAAGACATCTCACAATATGTTGTTTATCACTCTAAATTAGGGTAAATGACGCTTAAAACCAATCAACTTTAATATTTTTTCTGTTTTTAACAACCAACTATTTTTTTCCACTTTAAAGCATAAATTCAAGAGATTCTCTTATTTTTAACTAAATAAACATAATTAGTAAAAGTAATCAAAGTTGTGCTTCGCAAAGATAATGAGCCTGTTTTGGTAAAAAAGAACGAATATAATGTGGATATAGTATTAAAACTGCAAATAAATGTGTACACACATTTATGGTCACGACACTTGTGAAATTATATTACAAATCTCTAATCTTAAACAAAAAGTGGTAGACATCTTCCATCCTATCAACCTTGAACCTTATTTTATTATGAAATGTATATTAGAATCAAGGGCGGATCTAGGAATTTTTCTCAGTAGGGGCGGATTTTAACTAATTTTTTTGTTGAAGTTAAATAAAGAAAACTTGAACTAATCATAATATTAACTAATCATAATAATGTTTACAAATTACAATGCTATCCTCCTAGACCTCATAGCTTGAAAATGTTCTAAAATAGCTTCATTATTAATAGTTTCAAATAAATCACTTTCAATGTAAGGAACCAAACAATTAATCAATCATTTATCGCCTATTTGGTTTCGGAGAGTGATTTTAATAATAATCATCGCTGAAAATATTCTCTCCACCATGACAGTAGCAACCGGCAAAATCAAAGCCAGTTTCAATAGCAAATAAACCCAAGGATACAACTCGAGCAACCTTATTATTTTTAACGAACTTTTGAGCAAGTTCATCAATCCCTTTCACATTAGAAAATTCGGGATCATTCTTCACATCTCTATCTTGTTCAACAGGTAAAACTTTGCAAATTGAATCAACCATTCTTTGTCAAATGTTAAGAAAGAGTTACTTGGATCAAGACACACGTGAGAGCAACTTTGTATTAACATTGTCAAATCGATAATTCAATTATTGAAGTTGACTATATATCACTGTATAGAGTAACTCAACCTGAAAGTGATGAAGATTGGTGATTTTTTCACTCTGACAGAATCTCCCTTGAATCAAAAAGATATCTTCCATTTCTCGAACGACTATCCCATGCACATCACAAAATTCAGTAGTTTCTGTCAACAAACTCTCCCAACACGAATCTATCATGCTTTGTAACCGTTGCCATTTACGAGATTTTGGTCTTTCTTTTGTAATGCTTGTGGCAAGGTATTTGTGATTCTCAAAATTTTTCATTAAAGGCAACAAGAATACAATCTCAAAATCTCGCATGAAATGCAACAAAGTACCTGCTTTTGTACAACTGTACTTTTATTCCTCGATGCATCATCTTCTGTTATCTTAAGCACTAAAATTGTTTTAGAAAACAAGTTAATAACACTAAGCATTGTGTCATAATGTGAACTCCACCGCGTCTCTTGGCCGCTTCAAGATTGCTTCTTGATTCAACCCACGCTCGATCTTGATTTCACCAGAAGCAACTCCTTGAATTATTCTTTCTATGTGCTTCACTCGAAGAACTTACATTTGCCAAAATTGCAAGATAATCAAAGAATGATTTAAGCTTCTTGTGTTTTTTTGTAACTTCTACAAGTGTCAATTGAAGCTGATGAGCGAAACAATGAACATAAAAAGCAGACTTAATTCTCTGACAAAATTAAACTTTTGAGACCATTGAATTCCCCTCGCATGTTACTAGCTCCATCATATCACGTAAAAGTGACATGCTCACTTCATGTGTTGCAAAAAGTGACTCAATAGCCTCTTTTAAGTGTTCGAGTACATGTATTGGCAACATGAACAATGCCAAGAAACACTCAATAACACCCATGTTTGTTCACATAACGTAAAGCAATGACCATTTGTTCTTTAATTGATGAATCACGAGCCTCGTTATCTAACAAAGAGAAAAAATTACCCCCAATTCTGCAACTATAGCTTTTGTGGTCAAAAATGCAATGGCACTACAAATGTCTTTTTGGATTGAAGGTGTTGTCAACTTGTGGTTCCCTGGAGCATTTTTCAGCACAACTTTATTCACTTCATCATTGTTCTCGGATAAAAACTTTAGAATAGAAAGAAACAAACCTCGCCTTTTTGAAGCATCTGATTCATCATGGCCACGGAAAGGCAACCCCACTTAAAAGCAACCGAACACTTAATTGATGAGAGCAAACAAGCTTGTAATCTCTTTTTGTCTTGATCAGATATATTGGCAAATTTGTTATCAATGTGTTGCTTTCGGTTCCTTAAATCTTGACAAGCTAACATGCATTGTCTATGAATACTATTAGGTGACGTTCCAACATGTTCAGATAAGTATTCCATCTTCCTCCAATTATTAAATCTCTTATCGACAAATGTATTCCCACCCCCTTGATCACCAATATCAACTTTGAATAGATAACAATATAAGCAAAATACTGCATCTTTATTTTCTCTATATTCCAACCAACCGGCATACTTTTTGTACAATTCGGGATTAAATCTACGTTTCTCTCCGTAAATAACAATATGAGGGAATTTGGAAAGCATTGGTTGATGGGGGCCCTAAAGCAAATATCCTCGGCGAATACTCTCTCTCTTGTTAGCATCATATTCCATTATAAATGGTCTTAGTCCCGGATCCGCAACAAGTTCCTCTTCTAAATTGAATTCAACTAGGGATTGATAATTGATATTTTGAGATTGTTGTTGGATAGGGATTTCATTTGAGAGATTTTGAGTAGTCTTATTGACTCGAATGGATTGTGAAGTTGATGATTCAGCTTTAGAACATTTGAATTTTGACCACGTCATGAATGCTTAAATTAATCAAAATACAAGTATACAACAACCCCAAACAAACAATTATTTTATGCAACATAAATATAATTCTATAATATACAACAAATAAATATTCATAAATCATAACCCAAACTAAAAAGAACTTTCAAAATAAAAAACATTTAGCTAGAATTTAGAAACTTACTTCGGTTAATTGTCATAGTTCAATTTGAATGATTCCCCAAACAATTACAATTTCAACCATATGTACACAGCCTCAAACCAAATTTTCTTTCTATATTCAGATAAAATAAAATCAACTCACAATTCACAAACACAACAAATTCAAAAAAATTGAAGTGCATAACTGCATATTCATTTAACTCAAACCCACAACAAATTCAAATAAATTTAAACTTTTAACTATCAAACAAAAAAAAGCCCTAATTAGTTACCTCTTAAGTCCAAAATACAACAAATACATCAAATAAATTGAATTGGGTTTAACCCCAAGTCCCCAACCAACAACAAATTCAGACAAACTACAAGATTTAAATTATCAAACAAAAAAAGCCCTAATTTAGTTACCTTCTAAGTCCGAAATGCGCAAGGGGCGAGGGAGTAGAGAATGCAATAGAATGAGAAGAGGAGACGAGGTCGCGGTGGTCGTCGCTGAGAAGAGGAGAAGTCGCGGTGGCCGCGGTGTTTCAGGCTTTCAGCCAAGCAGAGAAAATGAGGAATGAGGAACTAGTTCTTTCAAGTATGCTCTGATGCTCTTTGACTCTTTAGGACTCTGTAGTCTTTACTTTGTAGAATTAGATTAGAATGAAATTGTTTTCTTTTGCCCCCACCAAGTTTAACTTTTCTATTAATCTGCCCCCTATAGTTTATTAACTTGTATAAATTTTGCCTCTACCCCTATACCTATAAAAAAAAATCAGCATAGCTGCCTATGTTGCCCTTCATCTCCATCTGCCCCTGATTAGAATCTAGTAATTGATAAATTAAGCCAGTAGTAAAAAGGTCTAAAGCTCGTACCAACTGCACAAGGCTCCTACTATTATGGTTGTGGAGGGTCTGATCATTAAAAATAGGGCTTGTGGGATATACCCTCTAGGTTATATAAGTTATATACCTTAGTTTTGTAAAATAAGTTTATCTCAATTTTTAAGTAAAATTTAACCTTACAGATGGAAAGTTCATGCAAAAATATGAGTAAACGTAAAATTTTATTTAATTCAGTTTGTGTAACACCATTATTATAACATTGTAAAATAAGTATATTTTTTAACGATCAAGATTAATTGAACTTTATTATCATAAAGTTGATAATAGGCATACCAAATCATATGAAAATTCATATGTTCAAATATTGTTATATGTTCTTTAAATCCGTGTTGTTGGATTTATCTAAAATAACCCTAAAAATGGGCGTAGTAACCCTATGGGGTATGCTAGTTAGATACCCTATAGGGTATCACTTTTTCACTTAAAAATAAGCAACTGAAATATGCTGTAAATTATCTTGAAGGATCCATTCATTGATTTTTCCTGTGTTCAGGACACTGTTTTGGAGCTTGAGTTTCAAGGTGTCAAGAAGCAATTCACTATGCTTCAGGTTTGTTATTAGCTTTATTTTATTTATTTATTATATATATATATATATATATATATATATATATATATGGTTTGTTGTTCACCTTTTATTTCAGAATTTAATAGTTACTAATAAAGTAACAATTGTATATTTTCTCCAAAAAAAAAAAGATGTAGTTTGATGCGAGATTAATTCTTCTTGCTTTGATTTGCCTACTTATCTGCAGACTTGGCCTGTACGAACACCTAGGCCTGTTGCATCAAAGCTTGCTGCTGATACTCCTCTTCTTACAGGGCAGGTAGTTTAGATAAAAAGTTTTTGATGTTTTTATCTGAAATGTTAAGTATAACGTATCCCGAGAGTTGGCGTTTCTAACGATTTTGCTTTATATCAGCGAGTTCTTGATGCCCTTTTCCCCTCGGTGCTTGGCGGAACCTGTGCCATTCCTGGTGCATTTGGTTGTGGAAAAACTGTCATTAGTCAAGCTCTTTCTAAGGTGAACTTTGTCATTCATTTTGGATGTTATATTAAAATATTAAGATGCTGAAAAAATCGTGAACAATCCTCACTTTAGTAATGATTAATTAGTATGCATTGTCAACATTGCAGTATTCTAACTCCGATACTGTAGTTTATGTTGGATGTGGGGAAAGAGGAAATGAAATGGCAGAAGTAAGCAGTATTTACTTTTTTGGGTCCTTGCTTGTGGATCTATTTTTGTGGAGATGTTTAATCTAGGAAAACTTACAATCAGGTACTTATGGATTTTCCTCAATTGACAATGACACTACCTGATGGTCGGGAAGAGTCTGTCATGAAACGTACCACACTTGTGGCCAACACTTCAAACATGCCTGTGGCTGCTCGAGAGGCTTCAATTTATACAGGTATTATTACTTCTTGGTGTTTTTTATTGCGTCAAAATTTATTGGTGAATTTATATTCTAGAACTCAAAAAAAAAAAAAAAACTGAAGTTCCTAATATTTCGGCTCCTTTTTAGTGGTTGTTAGTTATTTTTTATTTTACCGAATATCTATCTAAATCATATCCAAGTGATATTTTGGTTGGGATGAGATGGACAGATATTCTCTTGTATAAATTAAGTTACTGGTAGTACAGCTTGCAGAAGTAGTTTCTTCTCTTTCTAGTTCCTATATATTTGTTTTTTTTCTGTGGGGGGTTTTGGGGAGTGAATTTTTTTTTTTTTTTTGCTGTACTTAATTTTATCCATGTAGTTGCTTGAATGCTTTTGCTATATTTGCTGAAATAAATCATGTTAATTTCATTTGCATGGACCAAAAAAAGAGGTGGTGTTGAATATATTGAGCACTGAACTCCCAATTTATGTAAATACCTATTTCAGGAATTACGATAGCTGAATACTTCAGAGACATGGGATACAATGTTAGTATGATGGCAGATTCAACATCTCGTTGGGCAGAAGCATTGCGAGAAATTTCAGGTCGATTGGTAAGGCTGTCCTTTATTGACATGCTAGTTTTTCGTATTTTTTACTGTCAGCTTAAAAATGTAATCAGATCCATGTTTAATTTCTGTTCAACACTGAAATGAGTTTCTGATTTTGTCAGTTATTCATTGTCAAGTTACTTATCTTCTATATATCAATTAGGAAATTTTAATATTTTTTAGGATATTTTAGTCGTTTTGTGATTATATTTCTCTTCATGTAATAACTGGGTTTTTTGTCTTTTTAAATTGTGCAATAAGACTTTATAGAATATTATTATTGGTTTTGAAAATTTAGTTGGTTGTGATAAATTTCACTCTCTTTTGAGGTTGAGGATTCTAGGGGTTAATACAGAGTTTTACCTAGTTGCAGATGTTCAAATTTTCATTATATTTTTATTTATTCTAGCTTTCAGAATCTTGTCCTGCATCACTTACCTTGTTAAATGACATTACAGAATGGTACCTCCAGAGCGTAAAAGCATTCTTTCTTATTTTTTGTTGTTGTTTTTCCCTTTCTATCATAGGATAACTTTCTATACCCGTCTGTCCTTTTAAGTGATTTTCAAAATTAAATGATGTGTGAATGCTGTTTGAAGTACATCATCTCCAGTATATATCTTTTGTGTGTGTGTGTGTGTGTGTATATATATATATTAATAAAATGTTCCTAAAGTCGACCTTAAAACTCATCTAAAGTCACACTTCAATACAAAGTGATTATGGATGCGAGCGTGAAAAAATATAAAAATATGTAAATTTTCCACAACAATTATTATAATGGTGTAAAATAAGCATCTTTTTGACCACTCATATTTGATTTTTTAATTTTTTGTTATTATAAAGTCCTTGACACATTTCACTAAATTATATGAAATGTACATGTTTTCATGTTTTTGCACACTCTTTGCATCTGTATTGTTAAGTGAAGATTCAAATCACTTCATATTTGTAAAATAAATATATTTTTATTACCACTCTTATTTGATTTTTGTTCTTTTTATTATAAAGTTGTTGGCACATGTCACTAAATTATATGAAATGCACATGTTTTCATGTTTTTGCACACTCTTTGCATCCCTATTGTTAAGTGAAGATCAAAAATCACTTCATATTTATCTAAGGTTGACCTTAGGGAACTTTAATTGCTTTTTCGTGTGTGTGTATATATATATATATATATATATACATATACATATATATTTATATTTGTCTTGAGTATTTATATTATTAATGTTTTCTGCTTTTCCTTTCTTGTTCAGGCTGAAATGCCTGCCGATAGTGGATATCCTGCTTATTTGGCAGCACGTTTGGCCTCCTTCTATGAGCGTGCTGGTAAGGTGAAATGTCTAGGTGGGCCAGAACGTAATGGTAGTGTCACAATTGTTGGTGCTGTTTCACCTCCGGGAGGAGATTTTTCAGATCCTGTTACATCTGCTACGCTCAGCATTGTTCAGGTATGAATTAAGTGATGAACTTTTTTGTCTTTGCACTGATATTTACTTGTAGATAGGCTAATGATTCGAAATATATGGTGTATCCCCAATACTTGCCCACCAATTGTCATTTTACAATTCCCTGGGTTCTTGTTGTTTCCAACACTAAATTATAAAATGAAATCCAAGTGCCTTTTGGATATGGCACCATTTATACGGTATGTTGTTAATTAATAATTACTCGTATTTAAAGGTTTTCTGGGGTTTAGACAAGAAGCTGGCCCAGAGGAAGCATTTTCCTTCTGTAAACTGGCTTATCTCGTATTCAAAGTATTCAACGGTGAGTTCACGATATTTCCTGTGTCTCCAAAACTCTGGACATTTGTGCTTGGTTCACTATTCCACCTTGAGCAAATACTGATTTTACTTGGCTAAAACCGTTGTTTCTCCTGTTTTTGCAGGCATTAGAATCCTTTTATGAGAAATTTGATTCAGACTTTATTGACATCAGGACAAAAGCTCGTGAGGTGCTGCAGAGAGAAGATGATCTGAATGAAATCGTCCAAGTAAGTATTTTATGAGTTTCAAATGTCACATTGGCTGGGGTATAAACATTGCAGCCTAACCTTTGAGCAGCGCATCTAGACTAGTTGGTTGGTACCTGACCCACATCTTCGGGCAGTTTCGAGTCCCTACAAGTTGCATAGTGCACCAGCACTTCCCCTATGATAGATAGAGTACACTTCTCTATAGACCCTTTCAAAAAAAAACCTTTCAAAAAAAACCCTTAATAACTGTTTGTATTTAGAGGATATGGAGGGGGTACTACTTTTCTGCATCTAAATTAGAATTATCTACCATCAAGTATATTTGATCCCTCAATGAAAAAACTTAATGTAAACAGTTGCCTTCAAGAGTTAATTATACAAAGGGTATGTAATTAAGTAGTTGCCTTCAAGAGTTAATTATACAAAGGGTATGTATTATGTAATTAAGTAGTTGCTATTTGTTGAAGTATCCAACAAGGGTAGAAAAGTGTTTATATATTGGACCACATGGCTTAACTTGTATCTTTCTCAACAGTTATAACTGACTGTATAAATCTCATGGCTATGTTATTTATTGCAGCTGGTTGGAAAGGATGCTTTAGCTGAAACAGATAAAATTACTTTAGAGACTGCCAAGCTTTTGAGGGAGGACTATCTTGCTCAGAATGCATTTACTCCGTAAGTCATTGCTTTACTTGGTCATCTCATTACAGGCCAATTCTCATTGAGGTGTGGAATTTGTTATTTCTTACATCTCAACTGTTATCTTTTCACTTTGGTGACAGATATGATAAGTTCTGTCCGTTTTACAAGTCTGTTTGGATGATGCGAAACATTATCCATTTCTATAATTTGGCCAATCAGGTAGAGGTTTCTTCATTTTCTTTGGAGTATATTTTTTGATTTCCCACTATTATCATGTGTCAAGGATCCCCTTTGCATCTACAAGATGTCCGGAAATGCACGTCTTTTTATTTTGGATTTCTAGAAAGCTTCCCTATTTCATTTGTTTCTGCTAGTATAAATCCAAAATATGTCAACTGCTAAAGGATCTGCTTACCATTTGGATCTTCAGTTTGGTACAAACTATGACCTTATAAGCTATAGCAATTAGTACTCTTTGTAATGTGAAACGATTTATATGTCGACAATGACGAAGTTGAATTGCGACTAAAGTGGAATTCTAAGCGATAAGATAGAATAAATTAGGGTGGGGCTATTCTTAATTCCTTCTTATCCCATGTGTGCACGTAAGTTGGTATTTACTATCAACATAAATTTGTCATCATATGTAGTTAGACTCCTTTGTAATATCTTCCACCTTACTTCTACTTCTGAGTTACCATGACTCATCAATATCACAAAAGCTTAATGGAATTATACATGCATGCGCTCAATTAGTTGTGGATAGGAATTGCGGATTTCTCTTTTGATATGATACACGGCTTAATGTGCAGGCGGTGGAGCGAGGAGCTGGCATGGATGGCCAGAAGATAAGCTACACCCTTATCAAGCATCGGCTTGGAGATCTTTTTTATCGCTTGGTGTAAGTATAATCAGTCATTTTTTATTTAGGGATGCGTGTCTTTTATGCTACTTATGCTGCGAGTTTTAATCAGTCGTCTTTTTCTCATGTAGGTCCCAGAAATTTGAGGATCCAGCTGAAGGAGAAGACACTCTTGTAGCGAAATTCAAGAAGCTTCACGAGGATCTTACTTCTGGTTTCCGCAACCTTGAGGATGAAACTCGGTGATTGCCATCCGGTGGTGATTCTGATCTCTATTCTGTTGTTTCTTGGCATACGAAGGAATCAAATGACAGTATTATAAGGCTCAGTTTGGAATGCTTTCTGGCAGATTTTTTTTTATGATTTGTGTAGTTATCATCAAGTTTGTATGTCATTCTTTTTAGTTGTTTGTCAAAATAAGACAGTATTTAGCAGTATATCAGTCATTTTGTTGACTTTGTTGAAAATAAGAGATTGCAACTCTTGTTTATTTTTATGTATATCTGTTTATGCAATAAAATGAGCTCAATAATTTATGTTTTTGTTTTTGGCATTGACTCGAAGTATTCCTTCTTCATCGATTCTTATTTCCGGAATAACACCTTCTTGTACTTTCTTCTTCATACGTATTAGCTCCAAGTCTGTAGCTTGAGCAGTTTTAATTTTATTGAATAAAGGTGGTTCTACTCGTATATTTGTCATTATCACGTGGGTTCCTGTAGTCTTTATCTCTATCTTCGTCCTTTGTAAGTCATACAAAATGGGTCTTTGTGTTGACAATATCGCTTTTCGTCACAGATATGATCTTCACTTTCGATGTAACCTACTACGTTCGCTTTTCTAGGATGGTATTGAATGGTATGATCGTAATCTTTCAACAGCTCAAGTCAACGTCGTTGTTGCATGTTGAGCTCATTTTGGGTGAAGAAATATTTGAGGCTTTTATGATCCGTATAGATCTTCACTTTCTCCACATACAGGTAATGCCTCTAGATTTTAAGCGCGAAAACGACAGCTGCTAACTCTAGATCATGAGTAGGATAATTCCTCTCATATTCTTTGAGTTGTCGTGAGGCATAAGCTATGACTTTCTCATGTTGCATGAGAACACATTCTAAACTTTTGCCCGAAGCATCATCGTATATGACAAATCCTCCGAACGGATGGTATTTTTGAAAAAGTGCGAGAAATGAGTCTCTTCTTGAGTTCTTGAAAACTCTTCTCACATTCCTCGCTTCAACCGAATTTTGTATCTTTTCGAGTCAGCTAAGTTAATGGAGTAACGATTCGAGAAAATTCTTTCACGAATCTCCGATAATAACCAGTTAAGCCCAGAAAGCTACGTACTTCGGTTACTGACTTAGGTTGCTCCCAGCTTTGAATTGCTTCAATATTCGCTGGGTCAACAGATATTCCATGATTTAATGTCACATGACCAAGGAATGCGACTTTCTCAAGCCAGAACTCGTATTTCTTCAACTTGATGTATAACTTGTTTTTTTGAAGTTTTTGAAGTATCAGCCTCAAGTGTTGTTCATGATCTTCACGACATTTGGAGTATATGAGGATGTCATCAATAAAGACGACCACAAAGTGATCCAAATATTCTTTGAACACTCGTTTCATCATATCCATGAAGGCAGCATGAGTATTAGTTAATCCAAAAGACATGACTAGGAATTCGTAATGCCCGTACCGAGTTCTAAAAGCAGTCTTTGGAATGTCATTAGATTTAATCTTTAACTGATGATATCCGAAACGGAGATCGATCTTTGAAAAGAATTTGACGCCTTGCAACTGGTCAAACAGGTCATCAATGCGAGGCAACGGGTACCTATTTTTTATGGTGACATAATTCAACTCCCGATAATCAATACAAAGTCGCATACTTCCATCTTTCTTCTTCACGAATAGAACAGAAGCACCGCAAGAAGACGTACTAAAACGAATGAAATCGATGTCTAACAATTCTTGCAGTTGGGTCTTTAACTCCTGAAGTTCAATAGGAGCCATTCGATTTCACGCTCTGGGGGTAGGCCAGGAAATTTTTCAGGGAATACGTCAGGAAATTTATTAACAATAGAAATATCATTCAAATCTAACGTATTTTTGTTTAAATCTGTAACATGGGCTAAGAAAGCTTGACATCCGTTTTTCAATAACAAATAGCTTTATGGCTTGATATGACAGTGATTGACTTTAGTGGTTTGGTTGTTTGAATTCGCATAATAGGTTGG
The DNA here is from genome assembly GCA_020205605.1 of Panax ginseng. Classification (NCBI taxonomy): domain Eukaryota; kingdom Viridiplantae; phylum Streptophyta; class Magnoliopsida; order Apiales; family Araliaceae; genus Panax; species Panax ginseng. Next base: position 238,526 of record CM035148.1, read on the forward strand.
TTAGGAATATGAAAGCTAACAACTTTACAAAAATAATCAATTTTAGCATGATGAGTGGTTAACCAATCAATCCCTAAAATAACATCGAATGCAAGTATTTTCAAAGAGGTAAGATTGACAGGTAACGTGCGGTTGCTGATAAGAATTAAACAAGACTTATAAATAGTGGATGTAATAAAAGTTTCTCCCAGCAGAGTTTTAACAGATAACTCAAAGTCTAATTTCTCCGGAGTTAAATTTAAACGTTGAGCGCAAGTAGGAGAAATAAAAAAATGGGTAAAACCGATATCAAATAAGGTATAGACTTCGCTAGAGTTTATGATTAGCTTACTCGTGATGATTTCATTCGGGTTCCTCGCTTTTTGGGAGGTCACGACAAACGCTCTCCCTTGAACTACCGAATTTGACTTCTCTGGGACGGCCTTTGGTGCCTCTATATCGCCCCCAAACCCGGGTCCTAAATCACCACGGATCTGGTACACTAGTTCTAACTATTGCGGAAGCTATAAACATAAATTATTTATACATTAATCATTATACACTAATCCCAAGGTCGAGTAACCATAACTTGTACACAATTCATTATCCTATCTGACATACAAAAAATTTATCATACATTAATGTTACAAATCTATCTGCACATGTAAACTAAAGTTGGAACTGTCTTTCACATTTCCTTGTATCCGACGCATTTGCCTTAATCTGCAATGTTTTATTATGGTATAACAAGGGTGAGCATGAAAGTTGCCCAACAAGTTTAAATTTTATTTAAGGATATATCAGGATTGAAAGAGTCTAAATAATAAGCTGACTATAATTCAACAATGTAGTTGTGAATTAGCACGAACAAACTTTTGACTGAACAAGTATTAAACATGAACACGTATATCTGAACCGAATGATAATGAAGGTGATCAGTCTTTCATACCTGACTTATACATACAATATGTACAGAGTACAATTTTACATGGAAATCAACAATGATTAACTATAAGCATATCTGAATGAAACAACTTTTAGTAGAGTTAAGAAAAACTTGCATGTTCCGTTAATTGTCGTTACGAAATATAACTTAGCTTTATCCGAAGACCTAATATAGATAATACCGATCTCCAAATATTAGAATAATATCATCACAATATAAAATAACTTAAACACATTACTACATAATTCTATCAGTCTATACAACACATAAGACCTAGTATCAAGTTAAACTATTGCAGTTTGAGTTGAGTTCGATACAATTTCGACATCCCGATTGCCTAATCGGACAAAAATCGAGTTTAAGTTCAATTAAACTCTGCCTAAACACTTAACAATTATCTTAGGTAATTTATAAATCAGTCAACATAATTTTCATAGGCTCATAATAATTTTCAAGTAATTATTATCATTTATCATGATTTTTAATATCATATTTATATGATTTAAATACCACTTAATTCTATTATCATTAATATTAATTTAATATTAAATATTAATGAAATCCTTAACATAATATTATAATATATTTAAAATATCTCAAAGTATTTTTGATACTTTATTATTATTATTAAATGATTTTAAAGTAATTGAAACCATTATTAATTAGTTTGCCATTAATATTAAAATATTAATATTTTCATGACAAAATATCAAAAGTTATATTTTATAAGTTAAAATATTTTTATAACACTTAAATTATTTTTATATGATTTTTATATCATTAATTTATTTTTCCATAATTTATTTAATATATTTATTAAATAAATTAATTACCATTAATAATATATTATTAATGAAATTCATCACAAAAATATTAAAAGTATTTAAAATAACTTAAAATATTTTCTTATATCATAATATAAATTTTAAATGATTTTTCAAGTATTAAAATCATTTTTAAGTAATTTATTTAATATTAAAATTAAATAAATTAAATACCATTTATATTCTAAAAATAGTAAATATATATGAAATATACTTTAAATAATTAAAAACTAATTTTTAGGCTTTAAAATAATTTATTATGTATTTTTAATAATTAAAACCATTTAATACTAATTATTTAATAAAAATACTAATTTTATAATTAATATGTCATTTAAAAGTGCCTCTATAGCGACCTTATTTGTCATTATAGGTATTCTTGGGTTGTTCTTGAGGAAACCCAAAACATCATGTCAGAGTTCAAGGAACACACTTTCACCAGTGCTAGATTCATGATCTTTAAGTTTTCTGGGCTGTTTAAGTGTTCATGCCATAGTATAAATGTAATTCTACAATTAGTGGTCGATTCCATGACCAAACAACAAATGATTTGTAAGATAAAGACCTTACAAAATCATATATTAATTATTCTTCATTTTGGGTTTTTCGAAATGAAAAAGCAGTCCAGTGTCTACCTTTCAACTTCAGTAACTTGCAGACTATGTATTGTTTTGTGTGATCTAAAGGTTTGATCTTGAAGACCACATGACGTAAGTACAATTATATAGCATCATAACATAATAACATCATAACACCAGAAAGATTAAGGCTGGTCAAAGTCTGACAAAAAAATAGATTATGAACAATCTGGGTTTTCCATATCGTTCTTCCGGTTGATCGGTCAACGTAGTTTGACCACTATTATTTTTGATTCTGATCATGATCTGGTGGGTATAAGGGCTTTGATGTATAGGTCGCATGTCATACTATCACGATCTAACACTAACATGGTAAGTAACATTAACAGTAACAAGATATGTGGCTTAAAAAATCATTGTCAGATTTCTGGGAATCTGGAAATTTTTCTGGGTTGCCCAGAAACAGAAATTGTGCTCGGTCAACGTACTTTGACCATTAATAACTTTTAATCTATACATGATCTAGCCTTGATTCAAGTTCCAAAGCATAGACAACATAACATACTACAGATCTATAACATAAAACACACAAAATAACTAACAGATAAAGATCTATGGGGTCTGACATTCGATTGTTATATCACATTTATCCAGTTTTCCAGATTTTTGAAATCTTTAATTTCGAGCATCTAGATGTTATAGATTTGGAATCTAACAACCCAGATCACTAAATGACACCCTCTAACACATATTTAACCAATCATTAACAACATTTAACATCAAATACATAGATCTACAAGTTTAGGATTTTATACCTTATGAATGCTAAATTTTTGAATCTGATCCTTGATGTTTGATCCTAACACATGATCTTAGCTTAGCTTATTACTCACTCTCACTCTAAAATTTCGGATGGGAGAGAGAGAAGGTTTAGCTAGGTTGAGAAGTAAAGTAAGTGAATTTCCTTACTTGTATGCTTTTAATCCTTGGTGCAATGTATATAATCTAGCAAGTTGAATGATTAAAGTTGCTTACTAGACCATGTGGCTAGCTAGAGTTGGTCACCAACTCCTTATTAGGGCTAGATCTACACTTCACCTTATTAAAATAATAAAAAGGGTAGTTTGGTCATTTGACTCATAAAGTGAATGGCAACTTGGTAACTTCTCACAACCATTAGGTTTTAACCCTTAGGGTTTGACCCTAAGGTTACACAAATTTATATTCTAGTATTTACTAATTAGGTTTTAAAATAAAAAATTATAATTAGGGTTCCCTAATTATAGTAAAGTTTACTAATCACATTCAAGTTTGCTAATTAGGGTTAAGGTTTCCTAATTAACATTAAACTCTATAAATTAATAATTAGGTTTTTTCCCTATTTGTACATTAGGGTTTCCAACATTAGAATTTAGGGCTTTCTAATTCATCAATTAGGGTTATCCCTAATTATACTTACAATTAATAACATAGAAACTCTATATTATCTTCAAGCTTTCCAATTAGGGTTTTAATATTCCGAATTAGGGTTACGAATTTTCGGAACTAAAATTAGGGTTTCCATAGCCGGTAATAGGGTTTCTTATCAGTCGTTAGGGTTTTTTAACTGAACGTCGATGTTCTTAATATATTATTAAGGTTTGTGACTGATATAATTATTCTGGTCAACCCTTGACCCTTAACCACATACTGTGCATACATATGACCATATACATAAATACTCTTAATGTAAGACCCCAAATAATTAATAAATAAAATTTAATTTCCTCTAATTATTATTTTGAAATAGTAAGGGTTGATGTGATTAATGTGGATAGTTATGGGTAAAATCACGCAAATATTTCAAAATAAGTTAAAGTGGTTATAAAATATTCATTGTTGTCGGGGAATATTCGTTTGGTCGTGGAATATTAAATGATTGTCGGGGAATAAATATTTATTTGCCAGCGTAGCCATGTGTGGGCCCCATAACGGAAAAGCGATTGGATGAAGAAAACGATAAATATAGGTTGTTTAAAAATAACTTGGCGTAGTTATTATCAGTTAATCATTGTTAAAAATACATTTGGTTAAAACACAAGAAGATACTTGCAGTATTGCACCAATTATTGATTCTTATGTAAGAAGGCACTAATCAATAATGGTTACAGTAATTACTGTTCAGTATTTTATTTTATTGATTCAATAATTGCTGCGTTGATATTTTATATTGCTGTTGTTTCAATAATTGTCATTACACAGTATTTTTCATTATCGAAGCAATAATTCATATTATCTGAATAATATTATTAGATAACATTATTGGCAATGTCTAGAAAGTTACGTCTAAAGAGAGGTTTGGTCACCTAATTGCTTGCGCCAAGTAAGGAGAAATTCTTATTGGAAAGCCCCTCTTTCCCAGGAAGCGCACGGTTGTCAATCATTGTGATTCTGTAATATTATTTGTGAATAATTAATTATTGATTCATATGATGAGAAAAATATTGATTTTATGTGGATATAGATGGAGAAAATTTTAATGTGACAATTGTTGAAAAATAAAATTTTTTTTTTTCTGATAAAATAATTCATTTAAATATATTATTATATTTTAATAATATAATAATGGTGATATTTTTACAACGAATGTGGGATATATGAGTATACGAGGAGAAAGAGTATTTTTGTTGCAATAAATGTTTAAAACATGTTAAACATGTCGGTGGACCCCATTTCTTGACTGAAATTTGATTATAGCTTGTAAAATCGCTTCGTTTATGGATTTTTGGTCAATTTCATTTGGAATTTGGAAAACTTTTTCTGAAAAGTTGTAGAGAATTGAATTTCCTATAAAAACTCGCGAGATTCGAATTTTCTGACAAAAGAGCTATTTATCATGAATTATTGAAGTTTCAGAGTTCCGAAATAATTGATTTTTGGAGTTTAAAATGTTTTTTGTAAGAAAAACGTTTTTTGTTGCAATTGAGTGGCGTACATGTGTTAGAAATGATCTGAATCAGTTGGTAAAAGTGGGCTTGACAATTATATATATATATATATTATTAATTTATTAAATTTTCTGCTTTGGTGTTCTAAGCATTTTTACATAAATAGAGAGCTTAGGTTAGAATTGAAAATTACGAAGCTGAAGTTTTCTCTCTATATTATCGGCGTATTCTTGTGAGTATTTTGAGTATACTTTGAGTATTGCTATATCTGATGCAAGTTCAAGTCATGCTTTATATCAGGTGTTTAATTTAGAAGTATAAATCTTTCGAGGTAAGGGATATTATTTCTTTCAGTAAAAATATTATTTCTTCAATATCATTATCTTTGAAATATTGATCCAAGTTTTTGAAACTTTTAGTGTTGGGGTTCTTATTCACGATATCGGCCTATTCACGATATCTGACTATTCATCTAAAAATAAAAATTTTCTTTTCGGTCAAAATATCTATTCGGATACTAGCTTTGATTGTATCCATGTTTTGATCATTCTTGAATTTTACACCACTATGATTATTTTTGAGGTATTTTTGGACGTGGATAAAACAAAGTACGAATCCTTAATCCTTAATCCTTAATCCTTGTCATTTTGTTTCTTTGGATTCGTTTCTTTAAAATATTTTTCATCATCCTCGGTCTTAAATGATGATATTATGGAATATCTTTGGCTGTAGTGCAAAGATGAATAATTTTTGATGAATATCTTTGCCCGTAGTGCAAAGATGAGCAGTGTTTAGATGAACATGATTAATCGATGAATATCTTTTGGCTGTAGTGCAAAGATGAATATTTGATTCGGATATATATTGATTGATGTTTTGAGGATAAAAGATAGGCGATGAACTTTAAAATTCATACATAGAAGATAGTAGTTTGCATTCTCTACTTAACTCTTCTAATGAATTATTATTTCATTGCGAATATTGATTTAAAACTTGTTGTCTATTGTATTCTATTAGATTTTTCCTGTTGAAGACTAACGATAATTTTGTTGTATATTATCTTAGTCATAATATTCTTTACTGGGCTAGTCGAGCTCACCCTTTTCCTTTTTGTTCCATTTTTCTTTTCAGGAGGCGAGAATGTAGCGAGTACGAATCGGGGTACGGAATGATGGTTATAGAGAGAGTTGTTTAGTAGTGCTCACCATTTTTATAAAATAATGTATCAATAAATGTGATGAGGATTTATTTGGGTATAGATATTGTCTAGAAGATAATATTTGTATTCAAACTCACAATTTTACTGTTGTAATAATAAAGTTGTAGTTGTTTCTGTACCATGTATTGACAACTCAGAATGGGTGATGTATACCTATTTTGGGGGCGTCACACTTAACACTGTAAACCTTCACCCAAAGTTTTTAATTCACAAAATTCATTCCCAAAAATGTCAAATACACACACTTATTTTCTGTCTAGGTTTATTATTTAACCTCTAATCAATCTTTTAAGATTTTATTAAATTGTCTAAATTCTCGGGTTGTCACAACCTCCATCCCTGCTGGACTTGACTTCCCTGCACGATAAAATCGGGCTAGGTGACCTTCTCTTCCACAATTGTAACACATTTTGGACTGCTGCGTACAGTTTGGACTGATGTGTCCCTCCCCTCCGTATTTGTAACATACGATCAGCGGTCGTTCTCATTCCTTAACAACCGGTGCTAGTGCTGACATCTTTCCATCATTATTGAATCTCCTCTTATTGAAATTTCCACTTCTATTATCTTGGCCATGATTACCACCAAAGTGGTTACCATTTCTGGCATGTTGATTCCCTCCACGTTTGTTGTCACCACCTTGATGATCAAGCCCCATTGGTATTATCATTTTGTCGGTTGCTCTCTCTTGGTTAGGTTGACTCATTATCGCGCTCCAATAACTGAGCCCTATTTACAACATCTGAATACAAACACAGTTTGTGAGAAATGAGTTATTGACGTATTTCGGGTTTCAAACCTCTTAGAAACATTCGTGTCATACGCTCCTCATTATCAACAAAATGGGACGCAAACCGGGACAACTCGGCAAACTTAGCTTCGTACTGCGACATGGTCATATTGTTTTGCTCCAACTTAATGAATTCCACCTCTTTCATGTGACGAATACTTTCGGAAAAGTACTTGTCGTTGAATAGTTCTTGGAACTTCTCCCAAGACATCTTCAGTGCGGCAGATTGGGTACATTTTACAGATTCTCACCAATGATCCACCTTTCCTCGCAACATGAAGGTGGGAAAGGGAACCTTTTGCTCCTCGGAGCATCCCAAGACATCAAATATCTTGATGATCTACTTTATTCACGTCTCCACCTTAAGTGGTTCTGGCTTTCCCACAAACTCCGGTGGTCCCAGCTCCTTGAACTGCTTAGCGGTGACCATCCGAGAGTTGTCAGTGTTTCCACCTGCATTTTGAACAGGAGTCTCTCTCTCTTGATGTTGCATGAATTGCATAAAGCCTACTGAACATCCCATCGTTCATCATCTGATCGATGTTGTTGTTTACCTGAGGATTATTGCCTTCCTAATGCACATTATCCTGGGTATTGATCGTTGGTGACTCAACGGTCTTATGTGCTTCATTGCTTATCTCAATATTTTTAGATGTCATTTTCAAACACTGCCACAAAACAAGGGTTAATTGACATACCACATATTATCCATATACTTTGACCAACCAATTAAATAAAAAATAAACTTAGGTAGGTCATACTAGCGAAGGAATTACACGTCTCGCCCCTCCTAATTCTAGTCTCACATCTTAGCTAGGGATCATATTCCTAAACTTTGATACCAACTGTGACGCCCCAAAATAGGTATACATCACCCATTCTGAGTCGCCAAATATATGGTTCAGAATTTAAATACAAACTTCCTTATACAATACGACAAAAACGTAGCTGACAGTTTTTATACGAATATTTTCTAGTAGACAATATTCAAACGTAAATGGAGTTCTCATTACAATTATTATCACACTATTTTATAAAAATAATGAGGACTACTACAACCACCATCTCGATAATCACTCCATTTCCCATTAGATTAGTCCGCCACGCGTTCTCATTTCCTGAAGAGAACAATGAAAGCAAAAGGATGAGCTCAACTAGCCCAGTAAGAAATATTATGACTAAGATAATGCAGAATAAATTATCGTTAACCTTCAACAGTGTTAAACTGATAATGAACAACAAGTTTAACTGCAGCGGAACAAGCAATCTATTAGAAGAGTCAAGTAGAGCATGATATCTACTATCTTCTATGATTTAAAAAGTTTATCATCAACTTTATCGCTAAGACTCAACTCAATAAATAATTCACATCACTGAATTATCTGTGCACTACGGGCCAAGGATATTCATTAGTATCACCCACGAATTATCCATTCACTACGAGCCAAGCATATTCGTGTAATCACCAATGGTCATGATCATACCAGCAACTGTCCATCAATGCACTACGGGTCAATGAAGACTTTTACCACAACATTTGTAACATCACGGGTCATGATTATACTGAATGATCTTTGGTCATATTCATACCAATCAATAGTCTATCTATGCACTACGACCAAATATGACTTTCATCACAATATAAGCATGGGGATGATGACAAAAATATAAGAATTCAATTAAATGACAGCAAATGATAAATTTTAAAGATTTATAATTTAATTTATCCAGAATTCAATAATGTCCACATTGTCAACATGATACTGCTTTCTGGAGTAAAATTCAAGAATAATATTGTATCAAAAATGATTTGAACCGAAAAGAAATCAGTTTTTATCATGAATAGTACTCTGGGTGAATAGTACTCTGTGAATAGTACCACGTGAATAGTACCCCATGAATAGTAACCCGTGAATAGTATTCCGGCATGAAAAGCTTAAAATTTAACAAGAATGTTCAGAAAATATCCTTATAAAACGATACTAGATGAAGCGCAAATTTTAAGGATATTCTACTAATTTCACGGAGTATAGAAACAATGCTTTAACAAAATGAGTGTAGAATTAAGAATACGAACCGAAATAATATTACTTATATACTACCGAGTATGGAAGAAAATATTATTTCATACGAATATTGAAAAAAATAATATTCCTTACGAATAAGAAATAAATAACATCGCTTACCTTAGAAGAAGACTGGATACTGGAATAGTGAAGTAGCAGAATACTCTTCTTCTTTCTCTCTAAGTTTCTCTCTCTATAATTGCTTTTGTGAGTCTTAGTGAATTGGTGAGAATGAAAGAAGAATGAGCTTCTATTTATAGAAAAATATAGTTTCGATAATTGCACGATTATGGGCTCGAATTATTACAATATAGTACTTTAATCTATACCTCCATTTTTAATTTAGTCCTTCAAGTATTATCAATCTTGCACCACCTCCCATAATAGTACAGTGAATCAATAGTTTCATACGTGTGAACCAACAGTAATTTGCATGTGAACTAATAGCAATTAATTGCTCATTTATCCGATTAATTGCCCATTTGGTCAATTTAACATCCAGAAATCAATTATTATCGAAATAAATTTCAATTTCCATTAACACAAATAATTCCAACACAATGGAAATATTTTTATAAATAATTTCATCTTTAATCAACACGAACTTATTCATCATTAATATTATAACTCACAATATTTAACAACCAGATCATTCCAGGAAAGAGGGGCTTTCCGATAAGGATTTCTCCCTATTGGCGCGCAATTAGGTGACCAACCCACTTTTCTCGATAGAACTTTCTAGACATCGTCAATAATGCAAATAATAATACGAACAACTTTGTCGTCTCAATTATTGATTTAATAATATAAAATATTACGCAGATGATATTATGACAATAGTTGAATCAATAATATGAGAGATATTATGCAGCAATTACTGTAGTAATAATTGAGTATAACTGGGTGACTTCTCACGTAAGCATCAATAATCAATATCGTGTGCTTCTATGCAACCACACGTATTACTATACTTTTACCACCGGGTATTTCAACAGTTTAACGGTAAAAAATTTCGCCATTATTTTTATAAAAAGATAATTCTGTCGTTTTCTAAGTCCGACAATAATTCCGTTTGTGGGGTCCACCAATGATTGTGTCGTCGTACGAATATTTTCTGTTAAAACGAATATTCCCCAATCAATCGAATATTTTATAACAACTTGCTTACTTTGTAAAATTTATAAATATTACCCACAACTATAATATTATATCAAATTCACACCATAATATTCAAAAATTTATTTCAAAAAAAATTAATCTTTATTCATAAAAGTTGGAGTTTTATAAAATCTTTTTTTCTCAAATTATTAAAAGACAAAGATTTCTCTGATCCCTCTTCCCTCTTTTATCTCTCGCATCCACCCCAATAATTTCTGTTACCGCACCGCCTCTTTCTCCTTGTCCACCACTGAAACCACCAACATCGCCATCCTCTCTTTCTTGTTGTTTTTCACTCGATATTTTACCACAATCTCTCAACCACTCAATATTCCTTCTTCGCTCCTCCGCCTTGCCATCGTCGCCTCCACCTCCTCTTTCTCCTCCATCGTCACTGGAGCCGCCATATCAAATCTTTCTTTTCAAATCTACATGAACCTAGAAGTAACAATAATATGAGTAATTGGTTGATTTCTTTACACTTTTTTATCCCCAAATTGAAACATTTTTTCTTGTTAAATAAAAGTAAAAAATATGGGTAATTTTCAAATGCTTAATTTAACTCTGTTTGGTGATATATATACTAACTATTTTTTATTTTTATTGCAAGAATCAAAAAATTTTACTTGGAGAAAGGGATTAAAAAAATATGCAACACAACTGTAGAAGGTAGCAGAAGTGGGGGGTTTTGCTCTTCCTGTTGCTGATTTGGTTACCTGGTTTAGATGAAATAATAATAATAATAATAATAAAAATAACAATAACAATAACAATAACAATAACAATAACAATAACAATAATAATACTAATAATAACAATAACAATAACAATAACAATAACAATAATAATAATAATAATAATAATAATAATAATAATAATAATAATAATAATAACAACAACAACAACAATAACAATAACAATAACAATAAAAAATTGATTTGGTATAAAACTTAATCCTTTTAATATTCTGCGGGGGGAAATGAATTGATTTGGTATAAATCTTAATCCATTTGCTAAACTAATAGCTAGTCTTGTGTAGCTCAGTTGGTCTCATGACCAAAATCTCAAATTTTGGATTTTGTTTTTTGACAATTAATTGGAAAATGCACATGTAAGTGGTTCCACATGGCAAAAATGTACACGTCAGCAGGTCGTAAACACACATGTGGCACTTTTGGGCTCAATATTCAATTTTTCGAACAAAAAGGGGGCTCGATTTGTCTTGACCAAAAGAAAAAGACTCAATACCTAAAAACACATAAAGTTCAGGGTAACATATGCATTTTACCTATTAAAATTCCATAAATTCCTTTCCTTTTTAAAACTCACAAACTTGACAACTAGCCATTATAATTTCTTCCCATCCTTTCCCTCCCTATCTCATATTTCCAAACTTACAAACGCAACATTAGGATGTGTAACAAGTAATTTAGGGTGTGCATATATTAGCAAAGAAAAATATAATATCTTTAGGAGTTTGTTAATTGTTGCTCCCACCGTACTCAAAATAATGATTTAAGGACAAATTTTACACAAATTAAAGTAGTCAAATAAGGGGAGTGATGATAAATTTACTTTTTGTTTTGCCCTCGTATTGATATACGTGTATTAATTATTTTAATTAACTCTTGAATTTGTTAAAAAAAGAATTAATTAATATAGTTAAGGATAAATTAATAAATATAAATTTTATTTAATTGAATTATACTCCCTCCATTTTTAAATAAGTGACGTTTTAAAAAACTCAACGTTGAAAGTGGGTGACAACTTCGAGTATAATAAATGTCATTCAGCCGGCAAAACTCGTGGAACTCACAAACTTGCGACAAATAAATTTCAACGTCCCTGAAATAACAACATTCAATTTGCAAGAAAAGTCTATTGTCCAAAATTTTGTCACCGACCTGTCAGTCCATCAAACACCAATATAAAGTTAAATCGAGGATTATTTTAGGTTGATGCAAAGTCCAGGTCTCTATTTGTGCCGTTTCTCTCTCTTCTTTTCGTTGTGTAGATCTTATTTTTCTCCCAAAAATATTCAAAATAAATGGAGTAGTAAATACTAGAATCACTAAAAAATTGATTGAATTAGGCTGAAGTTTTGTTCTTTTGATTGTGTACTAGGTCGCAATGTATGTGCCTCCCTCAATCTTATGAGGATCAATCATCTACGTATATCAGGTCGGTCAATTCTTGTATCTATATCAGAAACTATATGTATGTCCAATACAATCTATCTATATCTGTACATTTATTAAATTGAGACTTTGGTCGTGTATGCATTAACTACTACACCATTGATGTTGCAAAGAATTCAAATTCTATGATCTAGAAGACCAGAACGGTACAATTTAATTGTCCTTAATTTCTCTAACCCACATACTCCCTCCGTCCCATAGCCTAATTTCTTTTGGCACATAGTTTAAGAAAATCAGTTTAAGTGACAATTTTTAACATAATTTTCCACATATACCTCTTAATATGGAATTAATGAATAAGTTAATTAATCCTTACTTATCACACTGAAACTCTCAATTTTATTGATTGATGTGTACTGACCATTAAAGTCCATAACTATATAATTTTAACCAAAGAGAATACAACAACATTAATGTGGTAATAAAAATAATGACATTGAATGTTGTTTCTTCAAAAAAACAGAAATGGTTGAATATTTATTATAAGGGCATAAAAGTAAAACAATGAACCAGCTAAATTTTATAAATAGTAAGTAGTCTATATATTGGGACATCTCAAAATAGAAAATCAGCCTATAACTATGGGACGGAGGGAGTATTTATTTTTTTCCAGTTGTATATAAAAAAAATCCTTCACGTGTAATTTATCATATTATATGCATATATTTATTTGGTAAGAGACATGACACTTGTAAAGTTGCATGATTGCTCAACTCTGCTTTGCAAAATGTTGATGCTTCTACATTTTGTTTGTGCATCAGTATATGTGTAGATCATCATATTATATGTATAGGGCGTGTGTGCTCGTTTTTCTGATTTCCTTGTGCTTTAATGAAATTTAAAATTTTCATATATAATGGTTGGGAATTTAGAAGATTTTAAAAGATATGGCAATAGATTGAACTGGGGAGCTAATTTATTCACGAGTTGGTTTGACAAATCAAAATAGATTTATAGATGATTAAGTTTGTTCATATGCGTTTTTGTGTTTTAGCATGTTGAACTATTGAAGAGAATGATTCCGAGAAGGGGCAGATCTATTCATAGGGCAGCATAGGCAGCCTATGCTGGATTTTTTTTAATAGGTATAGGGAAAGAGCAGAAATAAAACTTAATAAACGTAAGGGGACATAGTTATGAAAAAGTTAAACTTAGACGGGGTAAAAAAACTACTACTCTAAAAAGAACTAAATACACAAAACAGTGTATAATGTCTTTCGGCTCTCATTTCTCTAACTCACATTTTTTCAATTTCTTCACTTTAGTCTTAAGCCCAAAACAGTCCGCTCCAGGAACCAGAGCTGATGACTAAGTTTAGTATGTTTAACTATTGGACGAGTTGTAGAGTCAGACAAGCCATTTCTTATGTTTATCTCTGCTATCATGACACCGTATTTTCTCCTGAAATTATGCATGGTAAATGGCTTTTCCTTTAGATGTCAGCTGGATATACGATAGGGTTTCTTTTCCTGATTTATCTTTCTTCTATGTTGCAGGACTTTCAATCTGTTGAAATGGTCTACATGAATAGTAGCTCTGGTAGTGACAGGCCCCATTTGGTCTTAATTCAACTATTTTGACTATGCAATTAGTATCAAATTATAGTCAGACAAAAGACAGTTCAGAAACAGAACCCATCTTGTCTCACTCTAATACTGCAAAATCTTCATCTTCGATTGAAATAAGAACTGTAGGCAGTGATCCTTATTCAACGTCTGATGATTTGCAAAGTTCAGATGTTGATGACAGTTGCATTCTGGTAAATGCAGACCAACCACAGTGCCGTATCTGCCTTGATTCTGGAGGTCTTTGTTAACTTTCTAGCTGATAACTTGTTTAACTTTCTACATATCCCAGTCACCAGACACGATGATGCATTTATTATTTGATGGGAACAAGATATGTGATATTGAGAATATTTGTAATGTGAATCACTATTAATATTATCTAGTTTCAAGCCTCTCATTTATTGATTTTCAGGAGAAGATTTGATTGCACCATGCCATTGCAAAGGTATCCAGAAGTATGTGCATAGATCATGCTTAGACAACTGGAGGTCAATTAGGGTAAACCAATCTACTCTTGATTTTATGATATCTGATACCAATGTTTTAGAAAGCGCTAGGCGCACCTAGGCAGTTGAGGGAATTTTGAGCGCCTAGGCCTTGTAGGTGGCGCCTAGGTGTTGTAATTGTTATTATATTTAATGGCAAAACTATAAATTTAGCCACTATAGTTGGCAAGTTTTACTTAATGCATAACTGAACTTTTAATTTTTTGAATTACCCCATTAAACAAATTAAAATTTTACAATTTGATCCGCCTGTTAACTAAAGTTAAATTGAACGTTAATTTTTTCTTACGTGGCTTTTTAAAAGAAAATAAAAATCACTCGGCCACACTGTGGGCTCTCCACAACCACACTGTGGGCTCTCCACAAAAATTTCAATCTCAAAGTCAGCTGACAAAATACCCACCGAGAACTCCAGATCGCCGCCCTCACGGCTCACCTCTCCGATGTTCAACCACACAAATAGCACTTTTACGCTAATACCCTTCAAGTTCTTGAGCTCGTTTTTCGATATTACCCTGTAATCGTTGACTTGTACTTTAGCTTATAGTCATCGATCCAAAACTCGCACGATCCGTTCAAATACGCCTTGAATTTTCCACTGCTTCTGTCCAGCTCGTACTTGGTCACTCCCTTCGGAAGGAGACCCACCGGGAAGTTGTATTCTTGTAGCACTTCGTACGCTGTTGGCGAGTCGTCGCCGACCGCAGTGACGTTGAGAAAAGGGTTAGAGAGAGAAGGTAGAAGCTAAGAGTAGTTGCCGGTAAATACATGGTGTTTGATGAATGAATTATTAGTCTAAGCGAAATCACTTCACTATTTTTTTTTTCTTTCTACGTAGCGTCTTCTGTCTCTGAATCTCTTTATTAGTCATTTTTCTTTTCTTTTAAAAAGTCACGTAGGAAAAAGTTAACGTTGAATTTAACAGAATTGAGCTTTAGTTAATAGATTGATCCAATTATAAAATTTTAATTTGTTTAATAGGATAATTCAAAAAAATTAAAAATTTAGTTGTGCATTAAATAAAACTTGCCAATTATAATGGTTAAATTCATAGTTTTGCCTATATTTAATTTTTAACAGTTTGTGCAGGCATGGAATTTAGGACTCCGTGTAATATTATGAAAAACTTTGAGATGGTTACTTTTGCACAATTAAATAAATAACCTTATAGTATTTACTGTGTAACAGTAAATCACTAAGCTTTCTAAAAACCCCCAGAAATTTCGATATAAGAGTGACACGATACCAGAGCTGAGGATAGAAGCTAGATTTTCACTATGGAGAGTTCCACTCATGAATCGGTCGCCGTAAAAACGTAGCTTTTGCTATTTTTCATCTCATCCCTTCTCGAGTCAACTATGGAGTTTTATGGTAATGGATCTTGCTTATTTTTGAGAAGGCATGAACAGTGTCTATTGTGGTGATGTATAAGTCGTCTTCTTCAATTCTTTCTGTTCTTCTTTTCTTTTTGGAACTATGATACTGAGTCGAGTCTAAGTCGGTATCATGCGACTTGGATGTGTCATCTAGGAAGCAAATATTCTTCATTATCCTGGCGAACTGGCATATCTCCCCCCTAGATATTTCAATTTTCGGGACTCTTGGGGATTCTCTCTTCTTTTATAACGTATGTGTTCTGAATTATCTATGATTTTTTTGTTATTATTTATGATTTCATGTTTATATTAGCATGAAACTTATGTTTTATGCTCTCATGTTTATATAAGCATGAAACTTATGTTGTTTGTTGGATGTTTGTTGTTTTTCTCTTGTAGTAAGTATGTTGTTTGTTGAATGTTTTATCACATATGTGCATACATATTTAATAATAAAACGTGTGCCGAATCCCCATCTTTTAACATTTGATGAATCGTCGTATCCCTGATGCACCATTATCCCCGCACCCATATATGTGCTTTTGAGTGTGTCATGAACGAGTTTGAGTACTAGGCGCATTTTCAAGTGATTTTACCCTGGGGACGGTGATGATGGGGAGTTCGAAGCCTAGGCGGTTGCGTAGAGCGCTTTTTATAACACTGTCTGATACACATTAGCTAATTGATGTTTCTTGATGCAAGTTCAATAGCCAAAATTACCTATCAATTATTTATTTATTTTTTGTTTATGTTTGCTAATGCTGTTTACTGATGTAGTACATTGCAGGATTTTGAGGTTATTTATCCATCAAAGTTTCCTATTTACAAAATTCATGTGATTGTACCAAGTATACTAATTTCAAAACTTAATAATATTACCTCATCTACTGCTTATAACTCTTTATCTGTCTTTTTTATGGCAGGAGGGCGTTGCTTTCTCTCAGTGTACAGAATGTAGGGCCGTGTTCCTATTACGTGCAAATGTGCCACCAGAGCGCTGGTGGTTAAGATTGAAATTTCAGTTCCTTGTTGCAAGAGACCATGCATTCATTTTTGTTATTGTTCAGCTGGTATAAACAGTTATTCTCATAAGCTTGTTGATTTTTTATTGTCCTAATGGTGTTTTATGATTGCGGTCATTAGTCATGATGAATGTTGATGATGCATATTTTTTCTTGTTTCTATTTTTGATGATTGTAGTAATTATTTAGTTCCTAAATATCTATGTTCACTTTTGCACATTTAATTATTTATCCATGCATTCCTGTTGGTTATATTTTTGTGCTTCATGCAAGACCACTCGACTACTTGAGAAATATCTTCTTATTAAATCATATATTTATAGAATTATCTCATTGAACACTTCTGACAGGTTGTAGCATTCCTAGGCATATTGGTCTACAAATTTTATGGAGAAGAACTTAAGGATATGTTTGGTTATGAAGAACATCCATATGCGTGTTATACCATGGCTGGTAGGTCACTCTTAGCTGCTACCAAATTGTGCTTATCTGTGTGGCTTAGAAGCTTGTGTTTATCTGTTGCAGCATCCTTAATTTTGGGGTTTCTGTTTTTGAACTATGCATGTCATCCTACAAAATGAAAAGACACTGAAATCATGTCATCCTAACAAAATGAAAAGACATCTGAAATTTCAATTCTTGTTTGATATAGTTACATTTTCTGGGCAGCACTTCTCTGTTGGTGCTCTAATAGGCTGTACCTGATAATAAATAAAATGGAACTCCATTTCTTGTTTAAATAATTTATTTATCTGTCGTGTTTAAAAATGTAGTTTCACTGATATAATTGATGACAGAATGTAAGAGAGTGGGAGAATGCGGAAGAGACTAGAAAACAAACTAACTGAAAAATAGTTGTTATTTGTAATTATTATGGTAAAGAAGAGGAAGTACAGGAAGAAGACAAGAAATGATGGAATATTATGATACGAAGAGTTCCCATCTTTCATGGAGCGCTCTTTCTAATTTATATCAATAACATATATTCGCTTACTTTACTTTTTAGGCCAACTTTACCTACCAAATAGACAAGGCTTTTGTTCTCGGCATTTAGTTGATGTACTGATGTACAACGCCTTTTTCTATAACATATAGGAAAATATCATTGTAGATAAAAGTAAGTTATCAAGTGAAAAGAGGTATTTCAAAATATTGAGAAAATTCCTCTCGGGATATCTGCAAATTATGTTAAAAATCTTAATGATGCATACTGCATATAAACAACAGTAATGACAATTTGCAAGTCACTTAGATAGACCTTTCAAGCTATTCTCACCATGATACTTGTTTACACATTTTGAACAACTGTTATATGTTACTTGATATTTAAAAGCTACTTTGCGGCTGTATATTGCTAAACATTAGCAATTCTATATTGACAAGAGTTTCCTTGAGTCAATATTTATTAACTTTACTTGTCCATTCGCTACATATAGGTTCGACTCTGCTGGAATATGCATACTAAACTTTTATTAATATCCGCATCTGATACTAAGCAATGGGTTCGGCCACTATCTTGAAAACTTGTGTTTATGTGTGCCATAAGAAATTAGTAATATCTCCACGTCACCTCCTATTTTATTATTAGTAGCTGTCTAACATTTTGAGACTACTTAACTGTTTATCAAACATGCCTCCTTTCTGTGAGACCTGCATAAATTTATGTACCTTTTTTTATATAAATTATTCTCTCCCTCTCTCTCTCTCTCACGTGTGTGTGTGGGCAGTTTTAGCAATTGTTTTGGTGGGTTTGCTCTATGGATTCTTCATAGCAATAATATGTGGACAGAGGATCAGTGAACGCCACTACCATGTTCTTGCCAAGCAAGAATTGACAAAGGTTTATTTTCTCATCTTTTGAACCAATTGAAAACTAGTAAAAACACCTTTTGTCAAACTGGCAGGAAGGGTGGTTTATCTGGATCATTTCATAGCAAGCGGAAGTATTAAATCTCAATAGGTTTGTTTAATCTGTTTTTGGTCAAGGATACATGAAATATCTTGTTAAGTTCTGATGGGAAGTTTAGTTTAATTTTCTTATTATATATATAGAGTCCGGTTCCAGTCCGGACGCCCGGATTTTATCCCGTCCGGACTTTTTTTTTTTTTTTTTTTTTTTTTAAAACAACTAAAAAAAATATTTAATATTTTATGGAATTGAAATTTTTTCATAATAAAGTGTTTTGGGCGTGATTTGGGTACGTATGGGCAGATTGTACCACCATTTTTTGGTATAGGTATTCAAATCACCCCCAAAACATTTTATTATGGAAAAATTTCAGTTCCATAAAATATTAAATATTTTTTTTTAGTTATTTTTAAAAAAAAAACAAAAAAAATAAAATTTGGGGTCCGGACCTGATCCGCTGTGTATATATATATATATATATATATATTAAGGCTATTGAGTGTCATGGGAGGACTATGGTAAATTTAATTCAGCCTACAGTAAAATTTGCCTCGGATAGTATGGGCAGATGTGGAATATCATACCATTTTTCTAGGACTGTTGTATAGATTCAACCATCTTGGGTTTGCTCTTGTTGGGCTAATAGGAGTTCTTAGTTTTGATGTTTCTCGATGAACGTGAAACTAGTTGCACCACATCTTAGCCAATGGATATTAAATTGTATTCCTTTTATCTGGAAAAATACAATTTAGAATACAATTAAAATTGTGTACTTCAATAAGACTAAAACCCACTCCAGCTATGTAATGGTTTTTGTTAGAGTATATATCTTGTCCTAGAATAACTTGAAAAAATATGTCTACTATATAATGGCCGCCAATTGGTTTTGAGTTAGAGAGTTTAATGTATTTATATACTAGACTTTGGACCCATTTTATAAATCGAACAGTTTCCTATCTTTGTTATATTTTTTTATTTTTTAGGTCATTAGAGTCAAACCACTTAGCAGTTACGGTTTCAGATCCCAGTGGAATACGTAGACATAACAACTTGGGCTTATGTTACTTTTAATGTTTGATCATAACGAGAGAGGATCATATTATACTTCTATATTTGAAAATATTATCTTTACTTATTGTAGATCGCAACTCTAAGGATGTTCAATGTATACCTATTATTTCCTGTTAGTACTTCAAATTTGTGTGCTTTATGCTGGCATGCGGGAAGAACTAACCCAAGATAAAAAGTTAAATGTCTTAATTGGAATGTCTTTTTATGATCAAGGCTAGCATGGAGATTTGATTTGCCAGTGATGAAGTAGGTTGCAAATGTATTCCAATTGTTGGGCTCATTCTCTAACAGTTGATCTTTATAACTGTCAGGTACTTGACATGATATCAAAATTAGGTGTTACTATGGGTATTACTCAGGTGTGGACCCACCATTCACTTTTTTTTTCTTTTTTTTTCCTTCCAGTGGTTCAATACCAATTTACTCTATAATGATCAAAGTTATCAGATACTCTAATTGACCTAGTGAATTGTATTGGTACTTGTTGACCCAAATCATAATTGTCATGGTGTCGCCTAGGCGAGGTGTCCTGACGTTGGAGAAGGGTAAGACAACGCCTTGGACGCCGAGCCGTCAAGGCTCACGCATTGGTAGCGGGCCCAAGTTAAGTGATTAAGTCATTTTTACTATAACCCATGGACTTTTCCAATTACCCAAGTAGCTCAACCCATGACCTTAACCTAACCCATGACCCTACTCTTTTGAATGAGAGTAATGCTCGTGAGGGAGACGGAAGTGACTTCATAGTTGACTTTGCTTGAGCTATGACTTGAAACAAAGTACAGAGTGAAGATTTTTTCATAGTGTTAGTTATTATGTTTTGGGTTTTAGTGTATATAAAATTTTATTGTGCAATATACTATTGAAATAAAATAAATAATGTATAAATTATACATTGTTAACGATTCGTCGCCATAAGGACACCATGGCAAACGCCTTATCGCCTAGGCGTACTGGCGGTCAGCTACCGCCGTGTCCCGCCTTGGCGCCGTGACAACTATGACCCAAATATGGTACTCTTAGGTATTAATACTCTAAATTTAGTGTGTTGATTTTTTTTCCGTTGTTTTACCTATCATTGCAAAAATATTGAGTTGGATGCTCAAACACCACATTTGTACTAAATTATTTATAAAACAATCAACATGTTTAATCAACTAAAAATCTTCTATAAAATTTAGGTTTGTTACATCACTTGTATAAAGATAGCATATTGTACCAGGTTTGTACGGTGTACTCTTATCGATTTTACGAATCGTAACAAACAATGTTCCAGGTAACACTGGTCATGATTTATTTTTCTTTTCAATTTGCTCACCTTTTCGCATTTACTAAGTAGTAACAACCAACCTAGCATAAATATTTGAGGGACCTCTCCACCTTTTGGCAACATGGTATTAAACCTCTTGCTTCAGCGAGGTCAAGCATGATTGGTGCAGTCAAGTTAAATATCAATTAAATATTCTGTCACTTTAATTTCATTTACCAATATATATTTTCCCACTTTTTGACTGGTATATTCAGTTTTTTTGCTTATTCTCAAAGTAAAAATATTTTTAATTTTCAATTTTTTGATGGTTAAACATTGGAATACCAGGAGTATGTAGTAGAAGATCGAGAAGCTAACAAGAATGTTGCAGAGCTTGAAGCCAGCCATATTACAGAGCTAAGAATGTTGGGGCTCTATTAAGCTAAAATCCAAGCTAGCCATTGTTATTCTTGGTAAACTCCAAGCCTGCCATTGTTATATATCATTATATAAGATGCATAGTTATGCTTACAATTTTTCCCTCTATTTTAGTTTTATTGGATTTAATATTATTTTCAATTTGAAAAAATAAAGCATTTAGGTTACCCATAACATTCCCTTTTCCATATGTTTGGGATTTATTTGAGGGGAATAAAAAACTTGAGACCTTGACGCAGCAGATGCATTAAAGACGAGAATCAAAATTTCCTAGTAAGAGATGAGCAGGTTAAAGAAGGGTAGAAGAATTACTTTGATAAGTTTTTTAATGGTGCGAGTTAAGAAGGCAGGGTGATGGGGATCACAAGTCAATAACAAAACAAAGATTTTTTGTATTTGCTAGTTAGAGTTTTTGTATGTTTAATGTATAAGAGATATATATGTAATTTATTTATTAGAGAAGATTTTAAAGTTTAATAGTAATTAAGACTTCAATAATTAGTATAAGAGTATTTTATTTGTTTAATTATTTTATTGTTCCCCTCCCTAAATAATATTAAGTTTTTGAGTCTCTATAAGTATTGATGTAATGTCCACAAGTTAATAACACTATAGAATATATTATTAAAGAAAGTTATGAGCTATTTTGCTCTCTTTTGCAGTTGAGATACCCTTGGGGTAGTTGATGAGGATGATGCCAAGAAGAAAATCCCATTTATTTTATGAAAGTTTTATTATGTTTAATGTAAGAGTAATTGATGTAATTGTTTATTTATTTATTTGTGGGGATTTAGGAATTTTAATAGTGATTAGGATTTTAATATTTAGTAATGTTATTA
The DNA here is from genome assembly GCA_020205605.1 of Panax ginseng. NCBI lineage: Eukaryota > Viridiplantae > Streptophyta > Magnoliopsida > Apiales > Araliaceae > Panax > Panax ginseng. The sequence goes on from CM035148.1 coordinate 261,189, forward strand.
TAGTCTTTTAATACTTTTATTATCACTCAAGCAAAAGATCATTGGGGAAGTGACGTGCGGAGCCTCACCCGTGTTATTTCTCCATTGTTTTTCAATTATTATTTTTCGTCAAAAGTTGTTCTACATCAATAGTGACGTACGGAGCATCACCCAAGTAAAATATATTGGTGTAGTGAGGTGTGGAACCTCACCTGAGTTAATTTTTCATTGTTTTTTAATTTTTATCTTGTTCCAGAAGTTGTCCTACATCAAGTAGTATTAGAGCCCTAATTTGTACCTGGTTACTACGTCCACACCGAAACCTTAGCCGCTGCCGCAACTCTCTGCAACCCACGTTCACAGCAGTTGTTCACAGTCTCGTTACCACTGCCAGCAACGAACGACCAGAAAAGAATCCAACCTAAAACAATGTAAGGAATATGCAAGGATATAAAAATAAATATAGTAATTAGTGGGGGCATAGTGGTATTCTAAGTAGATATATAGCTGAGTTGTAATTCTATTTGGAATTAGTGAATGATAATGTGATATATTTTATTTTTTTTCTACGGTTCTATCTCCTTATTCTCTTCTGTCTTCTTCCCCAAATTTTTCTTTTAATTCTTCTCAAATTCTTATTTTATTTCTTTGTTCCTTACAATTGGTATCAAAGCCGTTCTGATCCCAGGAACAATGGCAACTGAAAATCAAAATTCTACAACCCTAGCAAATCATTTTGACAAATTTCGAGAATCTATGAAAGAATTGCAGAGTTCTATGGATGAAAAGTTCAAGCAAAGTTATGAAAAAAATTTAATGACTTAAGAGCTTCCAATGGAAGAGGTCTAGAGGTGATATCTGAAATGAAGACAAGCTCAGATAGTGAAGAAATCAAAGGTGCAACAAATGTGAATCAAGGAAATGGTGCCGCTCACATGGTGTTTGATAAAAGGTCTACAACAGGTATATCAAATTGGAAAGTCAGAAATATTTAATTTCTGGTTATAATCAAGATGAAGATTGTTTGTATGTTGAGACCTTTGAATATGTACAAAAGAAATTATTAATTTCTGGTTTTAATCAAATTGAAGATTGCTCATGTGTTGAGACCTATGAAAATGTGACAAAGCAGACTTTTCTTGAGCTTCCAAAAGAGGATAAGAAAAATATGGTTGATGGGGGTTGTTGTGCAGAATTTTATGCTTCCAAATGAGAATGAAGAAACATTTGAAGAAGTTTTTGTGGAATTTTGCAATAGCAAGGATCAGAAGTTTTTAATTTCTTCCAAAGTGGAGCACGAGAAATTTTCATCTGAGGAGTTTATGGGAAAAAGATCCAAAGCTGACAAAGAATGTGATTACATCCAAGGTATACCCCAGCTTTTCTTTAGAAATCAAGGTCTTATATTATGTGACCTTTCTCATGAAGGCATCAACTCATATTATAAAGTTGGTGGTAGACTTATTAGTATGGTTCAGACAGAGGCTGTTGTATAGGTTAGACTACCGGTTAGTGATGAAATGCCCAGTGATGGTAGAAACAAGTTTCTTGCTCTTATTTTTGACCCTGGTGGTTGAAGCAACCCTTATTTTTATCAATACCGTGTTATTAATCACGCCGTACAGGTGCAAAGTAGTTTAGCTTACATTGCTGCTGAATTGGGTTTGATTTGTGATTCCAAAATAATTGTCACAGATATGTTTGAGACTACAATTGTGAGTCACTGCGCAAAATTTGGTAGTGCATTTTTGGTGCGGGAAAAGTTTGTTAAAATGTCTAAAAGGGAAGCTTTAGGGACGATTCATTTAATGCCAAATGTTGAACATGATTGTTTTTGCTTCGAGAGGATATTACTGCAATTTCAAATTTAAGATGAAGGATGAACTCATGGATAATCTGCAAGCATCAGGACTGGTAAAGCTTAAAATTGAGGAAATGAGGATGTTTATTTTTTATCTGAGTGGGAATATACCTATAGTTTCAGCTGTTATTTTTTATGGCTGTGACATGTTGACTAGCACCATTGATGTGAAGAAAAATTTGCTTTTACTTAACAAATTAGAATACATTGTTGTCTGTTGTACTGTTGAAGTTCTTTTATGGATCATTGTTAAAACATTTTGGGGACAGGTGCCAGGAAAGTCTAAAAAAGCTTTGCAACTTCTGGTTATTATTTTGGAATTATATATGGAAAAATTTGGTTGCCTACTTGTTTGGAAAATTTTCCTCAACAATGATGTGAGCAACTTCTCTGTGGGAAAATTTCCTGTTGAAACCAACATCCACTGTCATGCTGATATTATCAAGGGAAGTGAGCTTGATGAGTGGACTGCAGAGAAGTTGGTGGACAAGAATCCCAGTAGGACAATTTCAATGTTCTGCTCAGCAATAATGTCCAGAGGTCAAGTTGATAGTGCCTTGAAAGATATGACAGTTGTGATGAAACAATTGAACAAATTAAATGCGGAAAGGCTACCACATCAGGTGCAAGAAATTAAATGTTGGCTATTGATATATGTTACTAATGGGGCTGTTTTAATGAAGTTTGCAACAACCGTCTTGGATATCAAAATGGTGACCGGTAAAGTTGGTGAAACCATTAGTGTTGGTGGTAATTACAAGTTAGTTATCTATTGTGCCAAGGAACAAGAAGCTCTTGAACATCTAGGCACATTTTTTTGTGATTAGCCATGATCCAAATCAGATGGAGGCTGCTACAGGCAAAATGGATGGTAATATAAATAATGTATAGGCAGATCATCCAATTTTGCAATTGATATTAAAGCCACATGGAAAGCAGATCATGCTTGGTGCACCAGTTAAGTCATTGAGCTACCGGCTTTCTCTTTGCTTATAGATAGACCTGGCAATATAGTTGGTTAACTGTCGGGTCAATCCATATTAACTGGAACCAAATGGATTGGTTAATTGTTTTTATTTATTTGGGTTGGTTAAAGTTTGGAACCATATTTTTAAAAAGAAATATAGTTCCAACCCGGTTAACCATTTTTCGACCCATATTTTATTTCAAATCCAAATTAAAAGTTTTTCCACCCATATTTACATACTAGCTTAGTCTCGTGTCTCCGGCACTGTATGAACGGTGAGATTTATCTCAAACTTTGAACAGCCCAGATGATTTATTGAATGAGCGAAAAATTCAAAATTATTTGTATTTTATTAAATAGATTCAAGAAGCTCAACCATCCACCCCACCAAAAAAAAATATTATGTGATTATGTATACACCCCTTACCACCTGTCCCCCACCCCCACTCACAAAAAAAAAATATTATGTGATTATGTATACACCCCTTATCCCCACCCCCACTCACCCCCTATCCCATCCACCCCCACCTCCATAAAAAAAAATATTATGCGATTATGTATACATTCCACCCCCCACCCCACCCCACCCCACCCCACCCCACCCCACTCCATTGGTGGAAATTGATAGCAGGGAGCGCCATTGGTGGAAATTTTCAAAGTGCACACGGAGGGATGATTTTACTAACCATTGTTGGAGAGACTCTTAAATTCCATTTTGAGGGTAACGGTACAAAATTAATTAAAACCAAGTTGATGGTTGGGGTTATGGAGAAGAACAAAATTACTTGATGCAATACTTACTCTATGTGGTAGTACTGAAAATGAGTTCAACTGCATGAATTCAGCATACAATCTGACAAATGAACAATCAATGAGTTTTTGTGCTCAATCACTCGCTAATGTACAATCTGTAGCTGCGCTGAGTCACTTGTTCGTCATAAACCCCACCAATGTTCAAAATATGTTAACAGATAATTAATGGTATTAAGATTAATTCAACAAAAAGTTAGAATTATAAAAAATATTTTCACCATTAAAAGTATAAAAAAAATTCATTTATTGAAAATTTGATTTAAAAATCCACATATTCATCACATGGTAAAAAAATATTTGATTATTTATATTTTTGACACAATTATGTTATTTAATATAATAAATTAATTGCCCGATATTGATTTCAATTATACTATTCACAATTATAAAAATATGAGGAATATGAAATTAGAAGAAATGTACATAATAGAGGGTTTCAAATCGTCTGTCCGGTCTCATTCCTAATGGTTAGACATGGAAAACGGGCGGGCCCGACCCAAACGGGCTGGACGAGTGACGGGCCGGGACAAAAACGGGCGAGTCAAAAAGGTCTGATTTTTGTTGGGCCAAAAATCTGCAGTCCAAAATCCGGTCCAAGGACCGAGACCAATTTTATGCCTATTTTATGCTCTCTTTTTTGGTTTGATCTAAGCACACCGGGCCAAAATCCAGCCCGCGGACCTGTGCCTCTTTTGCCAGATCTACTAATGATGATATCTATCTATATCTATATTATAAAGCCTCCATGCTTCCTTCACAAGTTTAGTGATGATAATAAAACAACTAAACTCATTACTTATGTACGAATCACGGGCGTTGTTGTAAATTTCTTATATTGTTGATATTTTTATTTGTGCTTTTTATGATTAACTCATATGCTTAGTAATTGTATTATATTATAAAAATATAAATTAAACAAAAAGACAATTTGAACTCAAACTTTATTCTCTATTTACTTTTGTACCCTAAACTTAAAAAATATCTAAGTACAAATTTCAAACTTCATTATAATAATAAAAAACGTATACTTTCTTCTTCACTTAACCAGGTTGACTGGCTAAAAGTCAGTAATAAAAAAGTTTGGGATGCAAATTGTCTTTTAGTCTTAAAAATTGAAAAAAATAATTAATTTTAAATAAAATAAAATAATTTTCAAATAATTAATTTAAAATAATTTTAAAATAAAATAAATAATTAATTTTAAAATAAAATAATTAAAATTAATATTTGGAATTAATGATTAATAATTAATTTTTTAAAAAAATCATTTTTACAAAAATTGTAAAATAAAATTGTGTTTTACAAAATTGTAAAATACAATTTTTTTTAAAAAATATGTTTATATAAAATTTGTAAAATAAAATTGTGTTTTACAAAAATACATTTTTTTTTTTGTGTTTCAAAACAGAATTTTTTAAAACTTGTAAAATAAAATTACATTTTAAAAATGTAAATGTAATTTAAATTATGTTTTTAGACAAATTTTTTTAAAAAGTTTCTGTTTTTACAAAAAATATTTTAAAAATTATGTTTTTGTTTTTTAAAACAGAATTTTTTAAACAAAATTTTATTTTACAAGCTTTTAAAAAAAATAAATTTGTTTTTAAAACATAATTTTTAAAACAGATTTTTAAAAAAATTCTGTTTTTAAAAAATATTGTTTTTTAAAAAATCCGTTTTACAAAATTCTGTTTTTAAAACTTTTGTTTTAAAAAATATTTTGTTTTAAAAAACAAAATCAGATATTTTTAACTTGTAAAATAAAATTACATCTTTGAAAATTTTTCTTTTTTTTTAAAAAAATCTATTTTTAATTTTTTGTTTTTTAAAACAAAAATAGATTTTTTTTATATGGCAAAAATGATTTTTTACAAGTTAATGCTTTTTTAATCGGAATGATTAATAATTAATTTTAAAAATAAAAATAAAATAATCATTTTACAAGTTAATGATTAATTATTAATAATTAATTCCAAATATTTAATTTAATTTAATTATTTTATTTTAAAATTAATTTTTCTATTTTTATTTTTAAAATTAATTATTTATTTAAAAAATATATATTTTATAATTAATTATTTTATTTTATTTAAAATTAATTATTTTATTTAAAATTATTTTATTTTATTTAAAATTCATTATTTTTGCCAATTTTTAAGACTAAAAGACAATTTGCACCCAAACTTATGTTTAAGCCTTAGCCGGTCATTTTTGACCGATTAAGTGAAGAAAGTGTGTGTTTTGTTACGTATAATGAAGTTTGGAGTGTACTTAGACACCTTTTTAATTTTGTGGTGCAAAAGTAAATAGAGAGTAAAGTTTGGGGTGCAAATTGTCTTTTAGTCTATAAATTAATAGTATGTATCATAATTTTATAAGAAAATAATTTTTTTCTTAAATATATTATTTAACTAATATTAAGATTTTGGGCAAAGGTGCAAAAATGCCCCTGATGTTTACACGGATGTCCTACTTCCACCATAAACTATTTTTTTTCCAAAAGTACCCTTAACGTTACAAAATTCAGTCCAATTATGCCCCTCCCGTTAACAGACTTGCCACCGAGGCAAACGAAGCAGACACGTAGACAAAATTTGTTGACGGAGCAAAAAAAAAAAAATTCTCTTTCTTCTCTCTCTTTCCTCTTCCTTTCTTCTCCCTTTTTCTCTCTCCGTTTTTTCTTCTTCCTCTTCCTTTCTTCTCCCTTTTTCTCTCTCTCTCTCCGTTTTTGCCGGTGTCTGAACTATTGCTACCGCCGCTGGTCTTCTTTCTCCCTCCTTTCATTTCTCTCTCCAGAAATTTATTCACCTTCTCTCTCTAAAGAACCGAAGGACTAGCATATCATTTCTCTCTCCAGAAAATTTGTCCTTTTATATTTTCTTGAGAAGGGCAACTCTGTGAAGATCATTAGTATCATCTATTGTCAAACTCCATCAACTTCGAGCATAATATTACTCCACTACATATTCAAGAGAGAGAAACAAAGAAATAGAGAGAGAAAAACAGATGAATGGCTTCAGTAGCTTCAAAAACGAATAAAATTACAACTCCTTACGGGTCATGGAAGTCACCCATTTTCGCGAATTAGTTTGGGTTTGAGTTCCGGAAGAACTTGGAAGGTTTGGCCTTGACTCAATGGCCATCTCCTGACTTCGAATCTCGACCTTAGAATCTGGGTATCTTTTTTTCACTATTTGTTTCATTCACACTCATTTTTTTAAATTGAAATTGATGAAAATTAGACGAATTAGTTATGTTGGTTTTTTGGGTTTAGGCGATTGGTGATTGTTAGAGAAACAGAGAGAAAGAAGGGGATGAACTTACTGATATTAACCCAAAAGATTTCTCTGTGCGCTCTACTGTTCAAGAATATGGCGGTGGGGCTTTTAGAGTTTCTAGAGACCTGCAGATGATGAAGATGATGACGAATAGTAAGCCATGTCGCTTCTTCTTCTTGTCGAACTGGACTTCAAGTTCACCTGCTTGAAGTCTCGCGTCTTCTTCTCCTCGATTTCGTCTCTCTTTGAAGAACTGATTAGGGCTTTTTTGTTCTTTTGACCGTGAAGTGCCAAATCAGTAATAAATATACACATGTAAACAGAGTTAGTCCAGATGGCTGGTCTGTTGAAAGCAGGGGCACGGGTGGCCTGCTCTTTACAACGTTAAGGATAGTTTTGAAAAAAAAATAGTTTAGGGTGGAAGTAGGACATCCGTGTAAACATCAGGGGCATTTTTGCACCTTTGCCCTTAAGATTTTATATGTAATTAATAATTAATGAAAACGTGATGGTAAGTAAACAATTACATGAGTAATAATATGGATAAGAAAAGAATTTAAAAGTTAAATGAAATATGAGAAAATAGCCGTGTGAATATTATTTCTAGCAAAATAGTATTTTTTGTGATTTTAGTTTATACCGAGCTCATTATTACAAAGTACGGACCTTGTTATATACTCTCTCCGTTCTTAATTATTTGACGTTTTAAAGGTAAACACAAGAATTAAGATAATGATCGAAAAATATTAAATATAGTACTCAATTATCTATAATACCCTTAAATCTTTTGTTGGGATAAGAAGAGTTTTGTTGGGATAAGGAGAGAGAAAGAGTTTAAAGTATCATAAAATAGGTAGATTAATGAGGGATAATTTTGGAAAAATTGTCATTAATTATCCTAAATTTGAACAAATGTCAAATAATTAAGAACAAATGAAAAACTCTAAAACGTCAAATAATTAAGGACGGAGGGAGTAGTTATTATATGTTTATTTATTAATTTATAAAAGGAAGAAGGGAGGTAAAGGAAATCACATAATTGAACGAGTTATTACACAAAAATAATGTTATTTTGTATAATTAAATATATAAAAATATTGTGTACAAAAGTGTGATTTGTAAATATATTTTATTACTAAATAGAGTAATTTATATATTGTGTACAAAAGTGTGATTTGTAATTATATTTTATTAAATAAAGTAATTTCTTTTGGGAGATAACTATTTTCAGATGAGTTTTTTAGGGTAAAATGCAAAGTCGACCACTGAATTTTAGGGGTTATTGGGTATTGAGCCATTTTTTTTGGCCAAAGCAAATAGAGCCCCTTTTTATTAAAAAATTTGAACTTTGAGCCCCAGGCGCCACATGTGCGTTGACCTGCCTACATGATAGATCTGACGTAGATATTTTTTATTTTATTTTACACGCGGCAGAGCTTACGTGGCCATTTTTGAAAAATTTCCCAAAATTATGTTGCTGAGAACCTCCAATTTGAAACTTTGGTGCAATGACCAACTGAGCAACCAAGATCAGTTGTTATAATTTTACAAGGATTAATTTTTGAACTCAAAAAAAAGAGAAAAGAATTTTACCTTTACTTCCCAACCCAAACAGTTCCCATAGCAAACCTTGAGAATATATTTACCGAAAAAAATATTTTAATTAAATATATTACCTAAAATATATTTTTAATTTACCTAAAATATATTTTTATTAAAATATTAAATATATTTTACCCTAAATATATTTACATATATTTTCGATAAAATATTAAATATTATATTTAATATTTTAGCCCCAAATTTGTTTTTTAAATATTACATAATTTTTCGGTAAATATTTTTTTAATTTACCTAAAATATATTTTAATTAAATATATTTTTGGTAAATTAAATATAATGTCACTACTACAACATTTTTAGCAAACCTTGAGGATATATTTAACAGGAAAAAATATTTTAATTAAATATATTACCTAAAATATATTTTTAATTTACCTAAAATATATTTTAATTAAAATATATTGATTATTACATTAATTTAATATTACATGATTTCCAGTAAAATATATTTAATATTAAAATATTAAATATATTTTACCAAAAATATATTTACATATATTTCCGATAAAATATTAAATATTATATTTAATATTTTAGCAACAATTTGTTTTTTAAATATTACATAATTTTTGGTAAATATTTTTTTAATTTACCTAAAATATATTTTAATTAATCATTATTTAAAATATTAAATATATTTCCGGTAAAATATTAAATATTATATTTAATATTTCCGGTAAAAACCAATTGAAGCTTCTGGCCATTATTTGTTGGACAATTCGGGTGGTATTGAAAAGAACTGGACTCAAATATTCTCACTTACAAAATTATAGATACAATTTCAATTTTGTTTATGTATAATTATTTTTTTCATAATAGTCCTTGGACTCTAAATAGAAAAATTTATTATTATTATTATTATTATTTTATTAATATTATTATTATTATTATTATTATTATTATTATTATTATTATTATTATTGTTAATATTATTATTATATTTATTATTGTTATTATTATTATTATTACTTTTATTGATATTATTATTAGTACTATTATTATTATTATTTTATTTTATTTTTATTATTATTGTTAATATTATTATTATTATTGTTATTATTGTTAATATTATTATTATTATTATTAATATTATTATTATTATTATTATTATTATTATTATTATTATTATTATTATTAGGGTAAAACTTTTTGTTTTTTCTTCTTTTTTCCCAGTTGGAACTAAAAAAGGGGGGCGGGGAAAAATGATACTTTGATTAGGTTGAGATCTGTTGATGCATAGTTAAAGATCTGCCCAGCAGTGAAATGATTAGGTTGATTAGGTTGGGGGAAATAATTTGTTTAGTTATAAATATTAATCCTTTTAAAATTATAACAGCTAGGATTGTTGCTCTGGTGGTCATTGGATCCAAGTTTTGAACTAGAGGTTGCGTTGACCAAAAGAAAAGGATTCAATACCCAAAAACCTCTAAAGTTCAGTGGTCGACTTTGCATTTTACCCAAGTTTTTTATATTTTCACCTGGACCATTTTCTCATGTGAAAGAGAACTTTCTTTTATTTTTGATTTGGGTAAAATGCATATGTTGCCCCTGAATTTTAGAAATTTTTGGACATTGAACCCATTTCTTTTGGTCAACCCAAATCGAGCCCCTTTTTGTTAAAAAAATTGGATATTGAGCCCCCAAGTGCGGTGATCTGCCTACGCGTCACCGCTGACGTGTACTTTTTCAAAATTAATTCTCAAAAATATGTTACTCCAAAAAATTGAACCCCAAAAAATAAGTTTTGTACTAAATCAATTTTTATTTATTCATTATTATTGTTATAATAACCATAATAATAAAAACAATAACAACAACAATAACAATAATAATAATTTTTATTATTATTTGTTCTTTATTATTATTATTTTCCTAAGTGTATAAGAAAATAATGACATTTAAACAAATTACAAAGTTACAATTAGAAAAGCTAATAAAAATTATTTACACAAATTAAAAAATTACACTTAGGTAAGCCACATTAATAATTGAAAACTCATTTATAATTGACAAACAAATAATAACTAACGTTTAAAAATAAATATTATTTTAGAAAAAATAAATTAAAATTTAGAAAATAATTAATATTTTTGCAAAATAAGTAAAATTTCATCTAAGGTAGATATTTATAATAAATAAATTGAATTATTAAATTCACAATAATTTTTGTTATTTTCAGAACAAAAGTGTCGCTGTAGATGTATAATGACGGTGAAAATCGTCGCTATACGATCTATACCGATTTTTTTTTATGGAAATACCATTTTTTGTTGTGAATTTAACAAATTTCTAAATAAATACCTAAAAATAAAAATAAGTTTAAAATAACATATACTATCATAAAAAATACAAAACATCAATTAAATTAAAAGAAAAAAAGACTAACTCAAAAAATACAAAACACCTTTAAAAAATATAAAACATATTCTCATTTTCTTAAACTAAACATTAATTCAAAAAAACTCTGGGAAACAGAGCCCACGAAGGAAGCCATGGGCAGTCAAGTGCAGTCAGCCAAAAAAACTGGCAACACCAGCAGAGCCCCCAAAAATCATGACCAAAAGCACAGGACAACAAATCAGTCCCAAACAAGCATCCACCCCTGCCATCCCAGATCAATCACTATGGTTTCCGACAAAAATCTGATTATTAGAAATCAACCCAAGATTTCGAAACCAATACAAAGATTCGAACAGTTTAAACCAAATCAAGGGAAAACATCAACCCAAATTGGTAAAATGAAATAAAAACCAATCGGGAGGAGACTGGATCTACCGGACCAAAACATTAGACTTTAAACCACCGAATTTAAAATCAAATCTAGAACCCGACAACCAATCAGAAAATTGAAAAGACAATCTAACAAAATGATTTACAAGGAACACAAGTAGATTAGATTGTAAAAAACAAACTGTGAAGGAAGTTCCAGTTGACAAAGGCCCAGCCAAACCTCAACACGCAGCGTACGCACATACCAGATTAAGAATGAGGCCAACCACACGGGTCAGATCTACGGACAAAACAAACCCCAACATTCAGTCAGACAAAAAAATCACACGGCCAAGCAGATCTTAAGATCGACGACCATATATGCTTTTTGATAATAAACGCCGATAAAATCACCGAGACTCAAATAAATCCATTTGGATAAACAGATTTATAAAAAGGAGAGACCAAAGATCCAACATCAAACCGAAAACACTTGGTGGGTTAATTAGCTTGGGGTGTGCTTAATAAATAGGGTTAAGTTACCACATGGGGTTTGAGCGATTTTCTATTTAACCACCTGTAGTCAGTAAAGCTACATTTAAACTCCCAATTTTTTGAGTTGAAGTGAAAACGTTACCTTTTCCATCCAAATTAACCGTGCGTGTATGTCAGACGTCAAAAACGCGTGAAAAGAGTGTAACAGTATAAAAAAACTAGAAAATGTCTAAAATACCCTTCTTCTCCCTCCTTCGCTCCCTTTCTTTCTCTTCGGCCCACCATCTCTTCTCTCTCTCTAACACACGGCACCGCCATGAAAGGAGTATCCTTTTCTCTCTCATCCTCAAACAATTATCCAAGAAGACTAGTACCCGACAAAGAATTCCTCACTGAGTTCGACCCTTCCAAATCCATAATTTCCCGATCCAAAACCCTCGTAAATCCCACCAAAACCCAACGAATGGAGACCCCGAAAGAAAATTAGAAGTCGATCCCAAACGACCCCTTCCGATTCAAGTCGATCCCCCTCCGAAAACCCTCTTACGAGGCCCGACGAACTCTACTACTTAAATTTTGCGCCAATCGACCAATCAAAATTCTGAAAGTGCAGAACCTCAATCGTATGAGCCTATTGATAGGTTGATGGTTAAGAAATTGAGGGAAGATTTGGATAAATTGCCGGAAGATCAAGGCTTTGAGGAGTTTGATGATGTCCCAGTTGAGAGTTTTGGGGTCGCGTTGCTGAAGGGTTACGAATCAGAGGTGAGATGACTTTATTTGTAAAGATAAAATTTGGGTTTTCTTCTACTAAGCGATTTTTATTTGTGATGATCAAATTTGGGTTTTTATTTCCTAATTGTAATTATATAATTTTTGGAAACTTGTTTAAGTACACAACATTTTGGAATGAAGTTCTATGGTTGAAACATGTTTGGTTGATTTTTAACCAGTGAGGTAATCTGTCTATCATTCTACTTGACTCCAGTGAGTGATAGAATTGGTTGCTCAGTTGGTAATTTTGCTGTTACTTTGACATTCTGTTAAGATTTGCACTTGGTTGCTGTTAAGATTCTCAAGATCTCCATAATCCTCTCTTAATAAGCCCTAACATCTTCTTCTCCCTTTTCATCTGATCAATATCTCGATCTTCCTTAAGGTTACCAGTTTAATCTTCTCTTGAACTTCTGCATTGATGTTAGCTTCTGTTTTTCCCTCTTCAATCTCTTTATATTTGTGTTGTAAGAATTGTATTTTTGTCAAATTTGCATGTGGAGCTTACTGGAATTGGAATTTATTTTGGTTTTGTTTGTTTATAGGAATGGCGATGGATGGAGTAACAAATTGAATGAAATTAGTTTTTTTTTTCTTTTTAATTGTCAATTGGGTATTGATTATTATGAGCAAGCTTTCATATTTTCCCTTTTTGATGAGCCCTGTATTGAAGATTCGAACAAAATGAATGGAATTACTCCCATGTTCTCTCATCTGTCGTTTGTATATAAGGAGAGTAATTAAGTCTTTATCCAACTTAAGTAACAGAGTTATGACAGAAAGCAGTTATTCACTTCAACTCAAAAAATCAGGAGTTTAAATGTTGCTTTACTGACTACAGGTGGTTAAGTGAAAAACCGCTCAAACCCCAGGTGGTCATCTGAACTTAACCCTAATAAATATGAAGTTTAAACATAATAGTTTTCAAAATTAAAAATAAGAATTAATTTTCATTTTTTTTAAAAAATGATAATAATAATAATAATAATAATAATAATTATTGTTATTGCTATTATTATTATTATGGTTATTATAATAATAATTATAATAATAATAATAATGAACTTATTTAGTACAAAACTTATTTCTTGGGATAATCTAACAATTAGACATGTGATGCTTGGGTGGGTTTATGACCAAAATTTTAAATTAGAGGTATTGGGTTCAATTATTTGGAGTAACATATTTTTGAGAATTAATTTTGAAAAAGTAGAACAGGGCCACGTAGACAAGTCAGTGCATATGTGGTACATAGGGATCAATATCCAAAATTTTTAAATAAAAAAGGGATCCGTTGACTAAAAGAAAGGACCAAAAATACCTAAAGTCCAGGGCCATTTTACCCTTTTTGAACGTTACTAGAATTATTTAACGCGAGAGAGAAACGGCGAAACAGAGTTAAGCGGGCAAAATTAATCACATTTCTTGTTGGGTGAGCGAAGAAGAAAAAACTAGCAGATCTCAAGATCCGTCGAGAATGGCGATGAGGAATTTCTACAACGAGATTAAGGGGATGAAGGTGAGGGAGTTGCCGGCTCACCTGAAGCCTATGTTTACGATGGAGTACGTGAAGGGATCGGTGAAAAGAGGATTGGATACTTACCACGCCAAGTATATTCAGACCAGCTCCATTGATCCACTCTATCATGTCTGCTTCGGCGGAATGATCTTATCTTACCTCGTTGCTCTTCCCGAAGAGCGTCGCCACCTCGAGCACCAGCAGCATGCCAAGGAACACGGGGGCCACTGATTCCATCTTAATATATCCCCTCTAAGGTATTCCATTATCGTCCTATAGTATCTTTTTGAAAACTTGGATTTTGGATATTTATTCGTATAAAATCTATCGGTTTGAGCAAACATTTTTTCCTCTTCTAGCGGAACTGATTATGTATGTTCCCTCTTGGGAATTTATTTCAATTGATTCAAATATAATACACTTCTGTGGCAATTAATTTGGGGATGGAGGGAGTATATATGGGAAGCTGTCGTTTAGCACTCCAAAATTAAACCTCACTTTACGAATTTAAACAAGAAGCACAATAGCAAGTAAGGATCCATCACATAGAGAATGATTGTAAGACCCCAAATAATTAATAAATGAAATTTAATTTTCTCTAATTATTATTTTGAAATAGTAAGGGTTGATTTGATTAATGTGGATAGTTATGGGTAAAATACGCAAGTATTTCAAAATAAGCAAATGATTATAAAATATTCATTATCGCCGAGAATATTCGTTTGTGTCGTGGAATATTTAAACGCGACAAGACAAAGAATGTGGACCCCATAACTGAAAGCGATTGGAGGAAGAAAACAACAAATATAAGTTGTTTAAAAATAACTACAGTAGTTATTACTGATTAATAATTGTTAGAATACACGTGGTTAAAAACACGATGTACGCGTTGTTGCAAGAAGACAGCGCGGTGATTATTGCACCAATTATTGATTCTTATGTAAGAAGGCACTACTCAATAATTGTTACAAAGAATTCTCGCTCAATATTTTATTTTATTGATTCAATAATTCTTTGTGTTGATATTTTTATATTACCGTTGTTTGATAATTGTCACTACACAAGATTTTTCATTATCGAAGCAATAATTTATATTATCCTGAATAATATTATTGGATAAAATTATTGGCAATGTCTAGAAAGTTCGTCTAAGGAGAGGTTTGGTCACCTAATAATTGCGCCAAAGAAGGAGAAATTCTTATTCGAAAGCCCCTTCTTTCCCAGGAAGCCGCACTGGTTGTCAATATCATTGTGATTCTCGTAATATTATTTGTGAATAATTAATTATTGATTCATATGATGAGAAAAATATTGATTTTATGTGGATATAGGCGGAGAAAATTTTTAATGTGACAATTGTTGAAAATTAAAATTTTATCTTTTTCGATAAAATAATTCATTTAAATATATTATTATATTTTTAATAATATAATAATGGTGATATTTTTACAATGAATGTGTGATATATGAGTATCTGAGAAGAAAGAGTATTTTTATTGCAATAAATGTTTAAAACATGTTAAACATGTCGGTGGACCCCATTTCTTGATTGAAATTTGATTATAGCTTTGTAAAATCGCTTGGATTTATGAATTTTGATTCAATTTACATTTGGA
This sequence comes from Panax ginseng, assembly GCA_020205605.1. Taxonomy (NCBI): domain Eukaryota; kingdom Viridiplantae; phylum Streptophyta; class Magnoliopsida; order Apiales; family Araliaceae; genus Panax; species Panax ginseng. The sequence goes on from CM035148.1 coordinate 276,823, forward strand.
ATTTGGAAAAATTTCTTCGCAAAGTTGTAGAGAATTGAATTTCCTATAAAACCTCGCAAGATTCGAATTTTCTGACAAAAGGGCTATTTATTGTGAATTATTAAAGTTCAGGAGTTTCGAAATAATTGATTTTTGGAAGTTTTAATTGTTTAAAATAACAAAAACGTTTTTTGTGGTTGGTTGGTGGGCACATGTGTTGCAAAATATCTTTGAAATCATAATTTCCAAGTTTGCGTATGATTTATATAAATTTATTAATATTTTATTAAATTTTCGCTTTGGTGTTCTAAGCATTTTCCTATAAATAGGGTCTTAAGTTAGAATTGAAAATCACACCGTAAAGCGAAATTTTCTCTCTATATTATTGAGTGTATTCTTGTGAGTATTTTGAGTATACTTTGAGTATTGCTATATCGGTGCAAGTTCGAGTTATAGCTTTATATCCGAAGATTCCAGGTTAAAGATTGCTTTTCCGAGGTAAGGGATATTTTTTTTTCGTAATGATATTATTTCTTCAATATCATTATCTTTGAAATATTGATCTGAAGTTTTTATCAAATTTGGAACTTTTGGTGTCTGATTCTTATTCACGATACTTGACTATTCACGATATACGATCTATTCACGAATACGGCATTATTCATTTTAAAATAAAATTTTCCTTTTCGTCAAAATATCTATTCGGATACTAGCTTTGATTGTATCCATGTTTTGATCATTCTTGAATTTTACACCACTATGATTATTTTTGAGGTATTTTTGGACGTGGATAAAACAAAGTACTGAATCCTTAATCCTTAATCCTTGTCATTTTGTTTCTTTGAATTCGTTTCTTTAAAAATATTTTTCATCATCCTCGATCTTAAATGATGATATTATTGAATATCTTTGGCTGTAGTGCAAAGATGAATGATTTCGATGAATATCTTTGGCCGTAGTGCAAAGATGAATATTTGATTCAGGATATATATTGATTGATGTTACGGGGATAAAAGATGAGCGATGAACTTTTAAATTCATACATAGAAGATAGTAGTTTGCATTCTCTACTTAACTCTTCTAATGAATTATTATTTCATTGTGAATATTGATTTAAAACTTGTTGTCTATTGTGTTCTATTAAATTTTTCCTGTTGAAGACTAACGATAATTTGTTGTATATTATCTTAGTCATAATATTCTTCTTGGGCTAGTTGAGCTCACCCTTTTCCTTTTTGTTCCATTTTTCTTCTCGGGAGGCGAGAATGTGGCGAGTGCGAGTCGAGGTATGGAATCTTTGGTTATAGAGAGAGTTGTTTAGTAGTCCTCACCATTTTTGTAAAATAATGTATCAATAAATGTGATGAAGATTTATTTGGGTATAGATATTGTCAGAAGATAATATTTGTATTCAAATTCACAGATTTTACTATTGTAATAATAAAGTTGTAGTTGTTTACATGTCATGTACGATTAACAACTCGAGAATGGGTTGGATGGAATGGACCTATTTTTGGGGTGTCACGGTTGGTATCAAAGATAGGGATATGATGCAGCGGAGATCGGGGAATAGAATCATAAGACCCCAAATTATTAATAAATGAAATTTATTTTCCTCTATTTATTATTTTAAAATAGTAAGGGTTGATTTGATTAATGTGGATAGTTATGGGTAAAATACGTAAATATTTGAATAAGCGAAGTGGTTATAAAATATTCATTATTATTGGGAAATATTCGTTTGGTCGTGGAATATTCAGATCTTTGTCGGGGAATATTAAATGCGACGGTATGATCTTTTGTGGGCCCCATAACTTGAAAGCGATTGGATGAAGAAAGCGACAAATAATCTGGCGTAGTTATTACGAATTATCTTGTTGGCATACCCGGAGGTTAAAACACACTAATACGCGTTGTTGATAAAGAAGACGCGGTATTGCACCAATTATTGATTCTTACGTGAAGGCACTACTCAATAATTGTTACGAGAATTCTTCGCTCAAAGATTTTATTTTATTGATTCAATAATTCTTTGCGTTGATTTTTTATATTTCGTTGTTTCAATAATTGTCACTACACAAGATTTTCCATTATCGAAGCAATAATTCATATTATCTGAATAATATTATTAGATAGCATTATTGGCAATGTCTAGAAAGTTACATGTCTCAAGGAGAGGTTTGGTCACCTAATAATTGCTGGCCAAAGAAGGAGAAATTCTTATTCGAAAGCCCCTCTTTCTGAGGAACTACCGTCACAAGATCATCTTGTGATTCGTAATATTATTTGTGAATAATTAATTATTGATTTATATGATGAGGAAAATATTGATTTTATGTGGATATAGATGGAGAAAATTTTTAATGTGACAATTGTTGAAAATTAATATTTTATCTTTTACGATAAAATAATTCATTTAAATATATTATTTTAATAATATATTAAGCGGTGATATTTTTATAATGAATGTGGGATATATGAGTATATGAGGAGGAAGAGTATTTTTGTGGTATTAAATGTTTAACATATATTTTGTGTGTTGTGGACATAATTATTAATAGAAATTTGATTATAGATCGTAAATTAGCCCGCTTTGTGGATTTCGGTCAATTTCTATTTGGAATTTGGAAAAACTTTCTTCTGCAAAGTTGTAGAGAATTGAATTTCCTATAAAAATATGCGAGATTTGAATTTTCTGACAAAAGGGCTATTTATTGTGAATTATTGAAGTTCTGAAGCTCCGAAATAATTGATTTTTGGAAGTTTAAATTATTTTAAATAATAAAAACGTTTTTTATACTTAGTTGGCATCATTAGCATGTGCAAGATGGCTGAGTTTAAATCATTAGCATTTTTGGAAGGTGTGCGTAGAGAATTTTAATATATATATTATTATTTTAATAAATTTTCTACTTTGGTGTTCTAAGCATTTTCCTATAAATAGGTGCTTGGGTTAGAATTGAAAATCACACCATAAAGCTCAAGTTTTCTCTCTATATTATCGGCGTATTCTTGTGAGTATTTTGAGTATACTTTGAGTATTGTTATACGGTGCAAGTTCAAGTCATAGCTTTATATATCCTGTTTCAACTTAAAGTGCATCTTTCGAGGTAAGGGATGTTATTTTATTCGAAAATGATATTATTTCTTCAATATCATTATCTTAGAAATATTGGTTGGAAATTTTTATCAAATTTGGAACTTTTTCATGTTGGGGTTTCTTATTCACGAGTTCTTATTCATGAGTTCTTATTCGTGATCGACCTTTATTCACGATATCTGAAACTATTCACGAATCGATAATTATTCACCAAAAAATAAAATTTCTTCTTTTGTCCAAAATATCTATATTCGGATACTAGCTTTGATTGTATCCATGTTTTGATCATTCTTGAATTTTACCCCACTCGATTACTTATGAAGTATTTTTGAACTTGGATTGTTTAAAATACGAATCCTTAATATTGTTCTTTTGTTTCACATTTGGATTCGTTTCCTTTAAAATATTTTTCATCATCCTCAGTCTAAATGATGATATTAATGAATATCTTTGGCTGTAGTGCAAAGATGAATGATTTCTTGATGAATATCTTTGGCCCGTAGTGCAAAAAGATGAGCAGTGTTGAGATGAACACGACCGATCGATTAATATCTTTGGCCCGTAGTGCAAAGATGAAGCAGTGTTTAGATGAACATGATTAATGATGAATATCTTTGACACTGTAGTGCAAAGATGAATATTTGATTCGAGATATATATATTGATTGATGTTCTGAGGGGATAAAATATCGACGATGAACTTTTAAATTCATATATAGAAGATAGTAGTTTGCATTCTCTACTTAACTCTTCTAATGAATTGTTGTTTCATTGCGATTGTTGATTTAAAAGCGGTTGTCTATTGTGATTCTATTAGATTTTTTTCTGTTGGAGACTAACGATAATTTGTTGTATATTATCTTAGTCATAATATTCTTTCTTGGGCTAGTTGAGCTCACCCTTTTCCTTTTTGTTCCATTTTTCTTCTCGGGAGGCGAGAATGTAGCGCAAGTCTTAGTCGGGGTATGGAATGAAGGTTCTAGAGAGAGTTGTTTAGTAGTCCTCACCATTTTTGTAAAATAATGTATCAATAATTATGATGGGGATTTATTTGCGTGTGGATATTGTCTAGATTGCAATATCTGTATTTAAACTCAAAGTTTATATGTTGTAATAATAAAGTTGTAGTTATTTCTGTACCATGTATTTGGCGACTCAGAATGGGTTGGATGGAATGGACCTATTTTGGGGGCTTCACAAGAACTAGGAAGGGAGAGACGAGTAAATCCTTCGCTAGTGTGTCCTACCTAAGCTTATTTGTTAGTTGGTCAGTATATAGGGATATTATGTGATATATTGATTTGCTTAATTAACCCCTTGTTTTATGACAAAGATTTGAGAATGTCGATCGAGAATATTAACAATGGAAATGAGACCGTGGAGACGCTCAGACTCACCAACGAGGAGAAACGCGCATACAGCAGTGGCAATGTTCCTCCCGTGAACAACACCACCGAAAGCGAGATGATGAACGAGGATGTTTAGAAGCTTTTTGCAGTTCATGCAAAATCGCACGAGGAGACTCGTGTTCAAAATACAGGAGAAATGATACCAATTCACGGGTTGTCACAAATGCAAGCGATTCAAAGAGTTTGGACCACCGAATTTAAGGAAAGCAGATCCGATCATGGTGGAAACATGGGTCAAGCAAATTACCAAGATATTCAATGTCTTGGGATGCACGGAGAACAGAAGGTTTCATTCGCCACATTTATGTTCCGTATGGCGAAGGCGGGATCATCTGGTGGAGATCTCGTGAAAGCGTACTCCATCCACCAAGACTCAAAGATCTTGGAAGACATTTGAAACTATTTAATGATAAATACTTTCGAAAGTGTTCGGCTATATGAAGGAAGTGGAGTTCATCGATTAGAGCAAAACAACACGCCGATTGTCTCAAAGACGAAGCAAAGTTTGCAGAGTTATCCGTGTTCAGACCTCATTTGGTGGAGAATGAAGAACGATACGCGGATGTTTCTTAGATGTTTGAAACCCAAGATACGTCAAGATCTCATTTCTCATAAATTTTCTCTATTCGGATGTTGTAAACAAGGCTCAATTATTAGGCGAGATAACGAAAGTTTGGCCAACTAAGGGACCACAACCAGGATCATACCGGAGATGGCAGTCAACAAAACAACGATAACCAGCGGAGAAAGAAAAAGACGGACAAAAATGGTAACCACTCTAGTGGTAATCATGGCCATGAGAATAGAAGAAGCGAATCGGGAGGAGATTTTAAAAAGAGGAGATTCAACAACGACAATGTGAAAATGGCGACCAAAGAAAGAATTGGTTCCAAGGAGGGAACGACCACCGGTCGTATGCTACAAATGCGGAAAAGAGGGACATATCAGTCCAAACTGCCCACAACAGTTCAAGGTATGCTATAATTGTGGAAAGGAAGGACATATCGCTAGGGATTGTATGGTAGCGAAACCTAGTTCAGCGGGGACGGTGACTCAAAAGATTTTCCCAGAAAAGTCAAAGTCAATGGTTCCTAGAAGAGCGTTTGTTGTGACTGGTCAAAATGCGAGGAACCCAAATGTGGTGATCACGGGTAAGCTAATCATAAATTCTTGTGAAGTTTATACTTTACTAGATACTGGTGCTACCCATTCATTTATCTCTCCTACTTGTGCTCAACGTTTAAATTTGACTCCGGAAAAATTAGACTTTGACATATCTGTGGAAACTCCGTTAGGAGAAACTTTCATCACATCCACTGTTTATAAATCTTGTTTGATTCAAGTTGGCACCATCACCTTACCTGTTGACCTTATCTCTTTAAATATACTTGCTTTTGATGTGATTTTAGGGATTGATTGGTTAACTACTCATCATGCCAAAATTGTTTATTTTCGTAAGGTTGTTAGTTTTCATATTTCTAACCAACCTGTTGTTCGAATTCAAGCAACTAAACCATTAAAATCAATCACTGTCATATCTAATCATAAAGCTATTCATTTATTGAAAAACGGATGTCAAGCTTTCTTATCCCATGTTATGGATTTGAATAAAGACACGTCAAATTTGAATAATATTTCTGTTGTTATTGACTTTCCTGATGTATTTCCTGAAGAACTTCCCGGTCTACCCCCAGAATGTGAAGTTGAATTCTTTATTGACCTTGAACCCGTACAAAGCCCATTTCTAAAACCCCATATCGAATGGCTCCTATTGAACTTCAGGAGTTAAAGGTCCAACTACGAGGAGTTGTTGGACATCGGTTTTCATTCGTCCCAAGTACATCTCATTGGGGTGCTCTGTTTTATTTGTAAAGAAGAAAGGCGGGAGTATGCGACTTTGTATCGACTATCGGAATTGAACCATGTCACTATCAAGAATAGGTATCCTCTACCTCGTATTGATGACTTGTTTGACCGATTGTAAAGGAGCACAATTTCTTTTCAAAAATCGATCTTCGTTCTAGATATCATCAACCAAGATTAGAATCGAGGATATTCCAAAGACCGCGCTTTTTAGAACTTGGTACGGGCATTATGAATTCTAGTCATGTCTTTTTGATTGACCAATGCTCCGCGGCTTTCATGGATATGATGAACCGAGTATTGAGGAATATTTGGATCGATTCGTTGTTGTCTTTATTGATGACATCCTCATATATTCCAAAAGCCGTGAAGATCATGAGCACCATTTAGTTCGGTACTCAAAGGCTTCGTGAAAACAAGCTTTATGCCAAGTTAAAGAAATGCGAGTTCGCTCGAGGAAGTAGCTCCTCGGGCACGTGGTGTCGAAACATGGAGTATCCGCTGATCCGGTGAAGATTGAAGCAATACAAAGTGGGGAGAAAACAAGTTTCGGATCAAGACGCAACTTTACGGGCTATTGGTTATTATCGGAGATTCGTGAAAGGATTTTCTCGAATCGCTACTCCATTAACTCAGTTGACCTTCGGAAAGATATAAAATTGTATGGAGCGAGGAATGCGAGAAGAGTTTCCAAGAGCTTAAAGGAGACTTATTTGATGAATCGTCTTAACAATACCATCTGGTTCGGATGGATTTGTTATCTACAGCGATGCTTCAGGCAAAGGGTTAAGATGTGTTCTCATGCAACGTGGGAAAGTCATAGCTTATGCCTCGCGACAACTTAAAGAATATGAGAGGAATTATCCTACTCATGATCTAGAGTTGGCAGCAGTCGTTTTTGCACTAAAGATCTGGAGGCACTATCTATATGGGGAGAAAGTGGAGATATATTCAGATCATAAAAGCCTCAAATATTTCTTCACTCAAAAAGAACTCAACACGCGGCAATGACGTTGGCTCGAGCTATTGAAAGACTACGACCACACTATTCAATACCATCTTGAAAAGCGAATGTAGTAATTTGACGCGTTGAAAGTAGAAGATCATATGCAGGAATGAGTGCGATGATGTCAAATATACGACAGAGCCAACTTTAATAGAAAAAGTTAAGGTTGCTTTCAAGCCACCGAATTCCCGAGCCGACACGTATGAAGAAGAAAGCAAGAAGGTGCTATTCCTAAGGGCGAGAATTGATGAAGAAGGAATACTTGAGTCCACTCCACTTTGTGTCCCTAACGACTACGATTTGAAGTACATGATTATGATGGAGGCACACAATACACCATTTGCAATCCATCTGGAAGTACCAAAATGTATCGTGATCTTGACATACATTTTGGTGGAACAATATGAAAGAGAGATTGCAAAGTTTATCTCAACGTGTTTAACTTGTCAACGTGTAAAGCGAAGCATCTAGTACCTAAGGTTAAAATTCTGAACAGAACCACTTGAGATTCCAAAATGGAAGTGAGAACACATTACCATGGATTTCGTTATGGGTCTTCCTACTACGGTTTCTCAAGGCATCAATGCTATTTGGGTTATTGTTGATAGATTAACCAAGTCCGCTCATTTCTTGACGATCACGGAGACTTATTCCCTGAACGTCTTCTTTAGTATATATGTAAATGAGATTGTGAGGTTGCATGGCATGCCAAGATCCATAGTTTTGGATCGTGACCCAAGATTCACTTCAAGATTTTGAGTTAGCTTGCGAAAAGAGCTATGGGCACGGATTTTTACGATTCTTTTGCAGATACCATCCTCAAATGGACTGGACAATCGAGAGGACTATTCAAACTCTTGAAGATTTATTAAGACTCGTGGTCCTAGATTTCAAGTGGCGGTTGGGATAAGTATTTACCATTGGTGGAATTCTCCTACAACAATATAGTTATATCGCAAGTATAGGTGTGGCTCCATTTGAAGCATTATATGGACGAAAGTGTCGCTCTCCAATATGTTGGGATGAGGTGGGTGAAGAACATTGTTGGGACCCGAAGTTAATAAGACGTATGATCACCGAAAAGATCCAAATGATTCGACAACGTATACAAACGACACAAGATCGACAAAAGAGTTATGCGGATCTTCATCGAAAGGGCGTGGAATTTAGTATAGGGGATCATGTATTGTCATGAAGTTGCTCCATGGAAGGAGTTACAAGATTTGGGAAGAGAGGAAAGCTCAATCCACGATTTATTGGTCCATTTCAAATTCTTGACCGATTAGGAAATGTAGCCTATAGACTCGCGTTACTCTCTCGAGTATGTCTCGTGTTCATAATGTGTTTCACATATCATGCATTTCGTAAATATGTGAAAGACCCGAACCACGTTATAGAAGTTAGAACCAGACGAGATAGCCAAGACTTAACGTCACGAAGAGGTAATTGCCAAGATCTTGGATATGAAGGAGCATGTCCTACACGACTAAGGTCATACCACAAGTTAAAGTTTTGTGGATGAATCATGCTATTGAGGAAATGACCGGGAGTTGAAAGCGGAAATGAAAGCGAGGTATCCTCATCTTTTTCAAACACCAAGACGTCGACGCCAATTTCGGGGACGAAATTTCATAAGGAGTGGAGGTCAGAAGACCCCAAATAATTAATAAATTAAATTTAATTTCCTCTAATTATTATTTTGAAATAGTAAGTGTTGATTTGATTAATGTGGATAGTTATGGGTAAAATACGCAAGTATTTCAAAATAAGCAAATGGTTATAAAATATTCATTATGTCCGGAGAATATTCGTTTGGTCGTGGAATATTAAGATCGCTTTGAGGGAATATTAAATGCGACACAAGTAAATGACCATGTGTGGACCCCATAACGAAAAGTGATTGGAGGAAGAAAACGACAAATATAATTTGTTTAAAAATAACGGCGTAGTTGTTACCGTTTACACTGTTGGAATACCTGGTGGTTAAAACACAGTAATACGCGTTGTCAGACAAGAAGACATGCAGTATTGCACCAATTATTGATTCTTACGTAAGAAGGCACTACTCAATAATTGTTAATAATTATCGCTCAAAGATTTTATTTTATTGATTCAATAATTGATGTGTTGATATTTTATATTATCGTTGTTTCAATAATTGTCACTACACAAGATTTTTCATTATCGAAGCAATAATTTATATTATCCGAATAATATTATTGGATAACATTATTGGCAATGTCTAGAAAGTTACATCAAGGAGAGGTTTGGTCACCTAATTGCTTGCTACAAGAAGGAGAAATTCTTATTGGAAAGCCCCCTCTTTCGGGAAGCGCGCTCGTTGTCAATATTGTGATTTCGTAATATTATTTGTGAATAATTAATTATTGATTTATATGATGAGAAAAATATTGATTTTATGTAGATATAGATAGAGAAAATTTTAATGTGACAATTGTTGAAAATTAAAATTTTATCTTTTTTCGATAAAATAATTCATTTAAATATATTATTATATTTTTAATAAAATAATAATGGTGATATTTTTACAATGAATGTGTGATATATGAGTATACGAGAAGAAAGAGTATTTTTGTTGCAATAAATGTTTAAAACATGTTAAACATGTCATTGGACCCCATTTCTTGATTGAAATTTGATTATAAATGTAAAATCGCCTGTTTATGGATTTTGGCCAATTTTCATTTGGAATTTGGAAAAACTTTCTTTTCCGCTTTCATTTAGATTCAATTTTTTCCGACAAAAGGGCTATTTATTGTGAATTATGAAGTTAGGAGTTCAAATAATTGATTTTTGGAAGTTTTAATTGTTTAAAATAACAAAAAACGTTTTTGTGGTTGGTTGGTGGGCACATGTGTTGCAAAAATATCTTTCAAATCGTAATTTCCAAGTTTGCGTATGATTTATATAAATTTATTAATATTTTATTAAATTTTTTCGCTTTGGTGTTCTATTAATTTTTCTATAAATAGGTGCTTAGGTTAGAATTGAAAATCACACGTAAATCAAATTTTTCTCTCTATATTATCGAAGCGTATTCTTGTGAGTATTTTGAGTATACTTTGAGTATTGCTATACGGTGCAAGTTCAAGTTATAGCTTTATATCAAGTATTCCAATTAAATCTTGTCTTTCCGAGGTAAGTAAGGATATTTTTTTTTCAGTAATGATATTATTTCTTCAATATCATTATCTTTGAAATATTGATATGAAGTTTTTATCAAATTTGGAACTTTTGGTGTCTGAGTTACTTATTCACGTATCTCAAGACTATTCACGATACGATACTATTCACTTAATAATCGGCATTATTCATTTAAAAATGAAATTTTCCTTTTCGTCAAAATATCTATTCGGATACTAGCTTTGATTGTATCCATGTTTTGATCATTCTTGAATTTTACACCACTATGATTATTTTTGAGGTATTTTTGGACGTGGATAAAACAAAGTACTAATCCTTATTCCTTAATCCTTGTCATTTTGTTTCATCGAATTCGTTTTTTAAAAATATTTTTCATCATCCTCATCTTAAATGATGATATTATTGAATATCTTTGACACAGAGCAGTAAAGATGAATGATTTCGATGAATATCTTTGGCCCAGTAGTGCAAAGATGAGCAGTGTTTAGATGAACATGACTAATCGATGAATATCTTATGCCTATAGTGCAAAGATGAATATTTGATTCGGATATATATTGATTGATGTTACAGGATAAAAGATGAGCGATGAACTTTTAAATTCATACATGTAAGATAGTAGTTTGCATTCTCTACTTAACTCTTCTAATGAATTATTATTTCCGCTGCGAATATTGATTTAAAACTTGTTGTCTATTGTATTCTATTAATTTTTTTCTCGTTGAAGACTAACGATAATTTGTTGTATATTATCTTAGTCATAATATTCTTTTTATCGGGCTAGTTGAGCTCACCCTTTTTTTTTTGTTCCATTTTTTTCTTCTCGGGAGGCGAGAATGTAAGCGAAATACGAGTCTGGGGTAATGGAATGATGGTTATAGAGAGAGTTGTTTAGTAGTCCTCACCATTTTGTAAAATAATGTATCAATAAATGTGATGAGAATTTATTTGGGTATAAATATTGTCAGAAGATAATATTTGTATTCAAATTCACAGTTTTACTATTGTAATAATAAAGTTGTAGTTGTTTCTGTACCATGTATTGACAACTCAAAATGGGTTGGATGGAATGGACCTATTTTGGGGGCGTCACAATGATATTGTCTTGAATTTATCCTAATGTTTCTAATAATAAATAATAAGTAAAGGATTGGGGTTTTGAATTAATTATAATTAACTAAATAAAACATAATTAAAATTTAATGAAGATAATCAAATAAATTAAAGCTTCAGTTCAGTTTCACCAATTTACAGCAACAGTGTAATCAAGTTAACATTATTTCTTCCTTCAATGAAATTAATAACCCTAGATATCTGTAATCGCTAGTTATTCGAAATCAGTTTCAACAATTTACAACAACAGTGTAATCAAGTTAACATTATTTATTCCTTCAATGAAATTAATAACTTAGATAACCGAATCACTAATTATCTGAAATCCTCCTTAGGTTTTAAGTCTAATGTGACAATCGCCCTCACTAGGCCCTAATTATTATATAATCCAGAACTATCAGTCTAGATTTAATATAATAGAAGCATTAAGAATTAGAGAATTAGGTTATTCATAGCAACAATCACACTATCATGGATTATTTAACTTGTCTTTTGATAATTATAGTAATACTCAAAAGCTTGTGCACAATCATGTATTACTAATTAATACTTGTGATCAGATACAACATCGTTTACTTAATATTACTCCCTCCGTCCCATAGTTATAGGCTGATTTATTTTGGCACATAGTTTAAGAAAATCAATTTAAGTGGTAATTTTAACAAAAATTTTCCACATATACCCCTTAATATGGAATTAATAAATAAGTTAATTACTCCTTACTTATCACACTGGAACTCTCAACTTCATTGATTGACGTGTACTAACCATTAAAGTCTATAAACTTTAGCCAAAGAGAATACAACAACATTAAATGTGGTGATAAAAATAATGACATTGAATGTTGTTTTTTCTAAAAAAGAGTAATGATTGAATATTTATTATAAGGGCATAAAAGTAAAACAATGAACTAACTAAATTTTATAAATAGTAAGTAGCCTATATATTGGGACATCTCAAAATGAAAAATCAGCCTATAACTATGGGACGGAGGGAGTATATATTTATCTTGCAGATGATATTAATCAGATTAATTTAACTGACCACATCAAATCAATAAGATAAAATAGCATATAATTAGTTAAAACAGATTATCAGAATAAATCTCATATAAGAAGAAATAAATAATAAAACTCAATTATTCTATTAACTGTAAACAAGGTTCCATATCCCCTTAGAATTGAAATAAATAAACTAGTCTAGCATGCTGATAACGAAACAAACAGAATAATAAATAGAATATGTTCTAGTATGTGTGTCGTGTGTTTACAAGTGAAGGTATTTATAGATACAATCTTGAAACCCTAGAAAAAATCTAATCCTATTCTAATTCGGAAGTCTTCACTCTGCAACTATAGTAGTTTTTGAATCCTTCGAACTCTAAAAACTTGATCAAGTAGCTTCGCTTGTTCAATCGTAATTAAGTTTCCAAAGCGAGAGCTTTCTTCAGTTTCCTTTTCCAATTCGGATTCTGTCCATACTCAGTTTTCATATCGAACTTCGACTCAAATTCAATATCTAATTCAGCTTCCTTCTGGAAGCGTAATTATATTTCAAAATCATGTTAGGATTTGTATTCTTAAGCTCCAATATCTTAAATACTATTCATATTTGGAATTCAATAGGCAACTCACAAGTCAACCCATAGAGTAGAGCCCCTCAGCAGACAAACATAGAGTGACTTGGCCGCTGAGCTGAAAACGTAGAGTAAACTTAGCCAGTCATAGAATACCCACACTACGAACGTAGAGTGTTGTGTCACAGAGTTGGCAAATCGTCGAACATACAACTGAATCGTAAAGTGAATTACAACATTCGTAGAAAGATAATCGAAATCGTCTCAATGACTCAACCCAAGCCTTCTACAAGAATGTAGAATCGCCAGATCGCACTCTAACACTCACGAATGTAGAGATTTACCCAACTGGCCGAGAAAGTACTCGCAAAACAACTAAAAACTAAGTATAATAACTCATATTTGCAGAATCACATCAAATTCTTCTTAAAATCAATAAATACCTTAAATCAACTTGTATAATAGAATGCATGCAATAAATCTTGAGCATAAAAGAATCAAAATAATCAAACATTTTATACTTGTCAATATAGTATTTTTAACTATTGAAATCGAGAGTTATGGGCGCCAATGACAAGGTAATGGCAAACCATATAATCAAGCAACCCAAGCGATAAGGCGATTGCCATGACATTTGTATGACGATAAGTCGTTCACAATGTGCAATTTATACGATATTTAATCACTTCAAAAGTACATTGAAAATGAAATTTATCTAAAACATAATAACTAACATAAAACGCTGCAATTCAATATTACCTGAAACGTGGTATGTTTTGGTACACGGTACAAATACGTGCACGCGGTACACAATATAACTAAAACGCGATACGCTAGAATATCTTTATATAAGTTCTTATAGTTAGAAATTAGCTTAGAATCTAAATGTAATAAACCTAAGTTTTATAAATGATTTTTTAATTGAATCAACAAGTTGATTGGGGTATAAATATTTTAGTACAAATATAAAATTTGAGTATCCAATACTAAGTTATAATATTGATATTTGTGCAACTATAGTTAAATAGTAAAGAAATTTCTCGGTACACTAAATTTAGAGTTTTGGTACGTACTTGTACCCAATTTAAGTACGCAAGTATCAATACACATTTGTTATGTCTGAGAGTATTTGGTAACTGCAATGCATATTAAAAATTAGTAGACATAGAAAATAAAATATCAACTAAGTTATCACTTATTACAAGTCTAATACGTAATAGACTAAAAGACAGTTTGCACCCCAAAATTTGTAGTATTGTTGAGGTTTGCACCATAATATTTAAAACGTATCTAAGTGCATCCTAAACTTCTTTTTCGCTAAACAAAATGCACCCTCCGTACAATTAACATGTTAAAATTGACCAATTGTACCTGTAATTCAAATTTTGAAGGAGTAATTTCGATAAAACATGTTTAAGAAATAAAAAATATATTAATATATACCTCAACCTCTCCATCAATAACCCCAACCCTATCCCTATCCCTATCCCTATCCCTAAAGCTTTTGATTTCTCTAATCTAATCTTCAACAATCTCCTCGGAAACAGAACCATTTTCACCTCCACCCTGTCCATTTCTCTAAAACAGAGTCCTAAATGGCTTCTTCCTCACCTTATCACCTCCGCTTTGCTTCTCAGCCTTGGCGGCAGCCTCTTGAGGCAAGTTCTCTGATAACATTAGAATTGACCATGTTTTACTTTCTCTCTCTCACGTGACAATTCCAAAATGGGTTTTCTTGAGAAAGTCCCAATTCATTCTCACTAGAGGCGGAGGAAGTAAAATTTCGATCAATTGGCCCAAATTGTTCTTTACCCAGATCATGAACACCCTTATCTTCCTTCAGTTTTCCATTTTTTTGAAACGATACAAAGCCAAACACAGATGCAGCTCCTTTAATTTGCTTAATAGCTGAACCATTCTTTGATTTACTCTTTGAATTTAAGCTTTCTTTACTGATTAAGCACTGTTCATCTTTCAAGTCGATTGCCGACCATTCCTCGTCTGATTTTACTTTTCGTGTCCCAACAATCACATCTCTCGCCTCAATTTCAGCTCCTAAACCCAAACCCTATCTCTATTTCTATCCCTAAAGCTTTTGATTTCTCTAAGCTAATCTTCAACAATTTCCTTGCAGATACCAAATTCTCAATACCTTTCTCCACTGAATCCATTCTTATATCAAAGCCCCAATGCCAGAAATCACAAAATAGGTCAAAAACTTATTGATTCACAAAACCCACAATTTTTCTCACTTCATAAAGCACCAAAAACAACACCAGGCCAAGACAATCCGAACCGTCTGTTCCGTGACTCAGTACTCCAACTCGTGCATCACTGCCATATCCCCACCTTAACAAACTTCCACCCAAACCCGACCCGACCTCGGAACTCATCTTCACGCTTTCTTAATATCACAATTGTGGAACTCAAAAGCATCTCCTCTCTCCCCGAAACCCTCATCTCCAAATCAAACGACCCTAGATCCGAGTTGGCTCTGCGTGACTACGTGTGTCTGTTCGATGACGCGGCGAACTCAGCAGCTCGATGGTTGAGAGCCCAGGAGAGAAGGTGTTGACCGAAGTGAAGATTAAGGACGTGAATACGTGGATAAGCGCTGCAATGACTGATCAGGACACGTGTTTAGATGGGTTGGAGGAGATGGGATCGACGGTTCTTGATGAGGTCCGAATGAAGGTGCAGAGATCGAAGGAATACATGAGCAACAACTTGGCAATACTCGCTAACATGCACGCTCTTCTTGACAAATTTGGTCCGACAAAGAGGGAGAACTTATTTTGTTTTTGTGATTTTGATTGTTGCAACAATGGAGTAGGAGATGAAGATGATGAATGATTACATTTTGGGTTGGATGATGATAGCTAGAATTTGAAAATTAAAGATAATGAACAAATGATTTGGGGATTAGGGTTGGGGTTTGGTTTATATTTGGGGGTGTGGTTTATTGTTTATTCTTTTTAATGTTTTTTTATTTCTTAAACATGTTTTATCGAAATTATCCCTTTAAAATTTGGATTGCAGGCACAATCGGTCAATTTTGACCTGAAGGGTGCATTTTGTTTAGCGAAAAAGAAGTTTAGGGTGCACTTAGATACGTTTTAAATATTAGGGTGCAAACCTCAACAATGATACAAACATTGGGGTGCAACCTGTTCTAAGTAATAAAAAATACACCACATAACAAGTCATAAAATACTTTTAAAAAAATATTTTATTATTTGCAATTTTGCACAATCAAAATAGTGTTTACATTTTCTTTTTCCAATTTATTCACACCATCATTTATACAGCGTGTGAGAATAAATTACAGTAAATTATTTACACTTAACCAAAAAGTAAACAATAAAGTATTTACATTGTGACTCTTTTATCATCTGTAAAACAACCCAGCGTATGTTCATGTGTATTGTTTACAAACAATACAGTGTTTGTTTGGGAGAGGGCAAACAATACAATGTGTGTGAGGGGGAAATTAATAGACAATACAGTGTTCATGTATATGAGGAAGAGGGAAATTATTTACTATGCATGTGTGTGGGAGAGGGAAAGACTTGAAAGAGAGACAAATCTCAAAGAGCTACTGTTAAGGGTGTGACACTCAGCCGCGACTTTGCGCATGGTTGCCGTTGCCGCAAGTCGAAGTTGTGGTTACTGGTCAAGTTTTAGTCTCCCCCATTTTTGATCGCGGTCGTCAAAATAAAAGTCGCCTATTCTTAACTTTTAATTCCATGGGTCATGGATATATATTCCATGGATCATGTGTTATGGGTAAGCCAACTGACCCAACTACCGAGGTGCTTGCTTGGCAGCTAGGCGTCCATGGAGTCGTGTTAGGCAAGGGTAAACTGGGAACATAAGAATAATTAGTATATTCTTGCAGATGTAGTCATCTTGAGAGAGCATGTGAGCACTTGGGTGGGTAGTTAGTTGTTCTCGAGTGAAGGATAAAGATAGTGGTGTAGGTTAGGAGAAATATTTTTCAGCATTGTTTTTCCTTTATATAGATGTAATGGGAAGAGAATTCTCCTAGTATGATGATATGAATTTTGTGAAATGAATTAAGGACTGAATCTTTCAGCTGCTTCTTATTTTCTATCTCTATTCTCTCTCATAAACTCAGTGAACAACTGTTGTAAAGTAAACTTGTCCCAAAAATAATTAAGTATTTTTATTTAGCATGTTTTAATTAATATTTATGTACTTGTTGGTTCATGTATGTGAAGGTTCATGTAGCTAGTTGAAAAGATGTCTAAGGAGTTGTTATTTCATTAAGTGTTCTTATAAATGTCTAGGTTTATACATGTATAGAGATTCTTATAAATACCTATGTACTCAACTCATTTGAAGTAAGCAAGAAATATAAGATTTCCTTTGTGATAACATCTTTTCTCCATTTTCTCTAGTGTGTGTGAGTTTATTATTTCCAACAAATTGGTATCAAAGCTAGGTTGCTAGTAACACCCACTAGAAAATGGCAAATGGATCGGTCCAATTCCAAGTTCCCCAATTGAAGAAGGATAACTATGAGTGTTGGTGTATTCGCATGAAGGCGATTTTTGGTTCTCATGATCTATGGGACATTGTGACCAAAGGCTATGGAGAGCCCGAAGATGAAAATTCGTTATCACAAGCACAAAAGGAAGTTTTGAGTGCATAAGAAAGAAAGATCAAAAAGCGATCATTCATCAATGTTTGGATGATGCAATGTTGCAAAAAGTTGCTCTTGCCACCATCGCCAAGCAAACTTGGAAAATACTCCAAAATTCGTTCAAGGGAGTCGCCAAAGTAAAGAAGGTTCGTCTTTAAACCTTGAGAAGTGACTTCGAAGGTTTGCGTATGAAGGAGTCTGAATCAATTTCAGATTTTTTCTTAGAATTTTGACAATTGTCAATCAAATGAAAAGTAATGGTGAGGAAATTAGGGATGTTCGAGTAAATGAAAAAATCATTCGTTCTTCAAGTCCCAAGTATGAGTATATTGTTGTAGCCATTGAGGAGTCGAAAGACTTGGAAACCATGACTGTTGATGAACTTATTAGTTTGTTGCAAATTTATGAAGAGGCTTGACAAGCAAAAGAAGGGGTTTATTGAGAAAGTACTCCAAGCGAAGCTTTCTTTCACGGAGAGAGAAGAAAAGCATGAAAATAGTCAACGAGGTTGAGGTCGTGGCCTAGCACGAGGTTGTGGAAGAGGAAGTCACTACTCTCCTCACAAAGAAGAAAGGGGCCAAGAGTCTCACCACACAAGGAGACGTGGAAGATGAAATTATTCACAACCGTATCAAAGGAGGTATGATAAATATCGAGTTCAATGTTACAATTGTCATGATTATGGGCACTATGCTTCGGAGTGTAAGAATGATTCAAAAAATGTTAAAGGAAAGTCGAACTATGTGGAGAAAAATATTGATGAAGTGGAGTCGACTTTACTTTTGACGTGCAAATGAGAAATGAGTGAAGATGACAATACATGGTATCTTGACATGAGTGCAAGCAATCATACGTGTGGGAGAAAAAATATGTTCGTTGAGCTTGATGAATCTGTATGCGGCAATGTCACTTTTGGAGATTCATCAAAAATCTCGGTTAAAGGAAAAGGTAAAAGTTTGATTCGCTTAAAGGATGGGAGACACCAATTTATTTCAAATGTTTATTATGTGCCAAATATAAAGAACAATCTTTTGAGTTTGGGGCAACTCTTAGAGAAAGGTTATGATATTTTGATGAAAGATTCTAATCTTTCAATAAGCGATCAATTCGGAAATTTACTAGTGAAGGTGCCTATGACAAGAAATCGAATGTTATTATTGAATATTTAAAATGATGTGGCAAAATGTTTAAAAACTTGTTTTAAAGATTCGTCTCGTCTTTGGCACTTGAGACTTGGGCACTTAAATTTTGGTGGTTTGGAAGCTTTGTCAAAGAAGAGGATGGTGAAAGTGTTGCCTTCAATTCACCACCCCAATCAACTTTGTGAAGGGAGTCGTAAGCAATCTCGAGAAAGTTTTTATTAAAAAAGTAAACTACTAGAGCAACCATGTAGTTGGAACTTGTGCACTCGGATGTGTGGTCTTATTTATCTGTTATAACTCGGTAAGAATAATTATTTTCTCCTCTTTATCGATGATTTTAGTAAGAAGACATGGGTGTATTTTCTCACAGAAAAATCGGAGGTGTTTGGAGCTTTTAAAAAATTCATGGCTCTTGTGGAAAAGCATAGCGCGTATAATATCAAGGCCATTAGATCCGATAGAGGGGGCGAGTTCACATCAAATGAATTTAAATTATTTTGTGAAGAAAATGGAATTTATCATCCTTTAACGGTTGCAAGATCGCCACAACAAAATGGGGTGGCAGAGAGAAAAAATAGAAGCATCCTTTACATGGCTCGAAGTATGTTCAAGAGCAAGAAAATGCCAAGAGATTTTTGGGCCAAAGCTATTGATTGTGGCTATTTGTCAAACCGTTGCCCGACTAGAAGTGTTGAAGACATGACACCCCAAGAAGCATGGAATGGGAGAAAACCAAGTGTTTCTCATTTGCGTGTTTTTGGAAGTTTTGCTTATATGCATGTACTGGATGAGAAGAGGTCGAAGTTAGATGATAAAAGTGAGAAACTTATTTTCATCGGCTATGATGCAAGATCCAAAGGCTAAAAATTGTACAATCTGAGCAACGACTAAATTGTGGTAAGTAGAGATGTGAAATTTGATAAAGAAAGCTCATGGGATTGGAACATTTTGGAGGAAAATTATAATTTTTTTCCTTTCATTGACGAGAAAGCGCAAGAAAGAGAAGTGTTCACGGGGAATCCTATTTCTCCATCTCCACCACCATCCAATGAGCAATCTAGTCCACCTTCATCTCAATCAAGTTCAAGTGAGCGACCTCAAAAGATGAGAAGTGTGTAAAAAATTCTTGATACTACGGAGGAGGTAAATATTGATTATTTGTATTTATTTCATCTTTTTGCGGATTGTGAACCAATGGGGTTTGAAGAAGCATCCAAAGATAAGAAATGGAAAAGTGCTATGAATGAAGAAATCAAAGCCATTGTAAAGAATGAGATATGAGAACTTACTACACTTCCAAAAGGCCACAAACCAATTGGGGTGAAATGGATGTACAAGACAAAGAAGAATGCAAAGGGTGAAGTGGAGAAATACAAAGCAAGATTAGTATAGCCAAAGGGTACAATGAAAGATCTAGTATTCACTATGATGAAGTATTTGCCCTCTTGCTCGTTTGGAAACTGTAAAATTGCATGTATCATTGGCGGCTCAAAATGATTTGTTGATTTACCAAATTGATGTGAAGTCCACATTTTTAAATGGATTTCTTGAAAAAGAGGTGTATGTGGAACAACCGCTTGGCTACATTGTCAAAAAGGAGAAGAAGATAAAGTTTTGAAATTGAAGAAGGCGTTACACGGATTGAAGCAAGTGCCAAGAGCTTGGAATAGCCGAATTGATAAATATTTCCAAGACGATGATTTCAAAAGATGACTGTTTGAACATGCCGTTTATTCGAAGGTCGAAAAGAATGGCGATATTTTATTGTGTGCTTGTATGTTGATGATTTGATTTTTATCGGAACTAATCCAAGCATGTTTGAAGAATTTAAGAAGGCTATGACACATGAATTCGAGATGATAGATATGGCTCTCATGGATTACTACCTTGGCCATGAAGTGAAGCAAAGCAAAGAATGAATTTTTATTTCTCAAGAAGGATATGCTAAAGACCTTAAGAAATTTAAAATGCTTGATTGTAAGCCATTGAGCACACCCATTGAATGTGGAATTAAATTGTCAAAGCATGAAGGAGATATAGGGGATCCAATGTTTTTCTAGACTCTTGTTGGAAGTTTGCGATACTTAACATCCACAAGGCCGGATATTGTATATGGAGTTAGGTGCTGTTTGTTTAAAATCAAATCTAAATTATTCAGACATGCCTCTTAATGATTTTTTTTAGATACAAATACCCTCTTCAATATTATCAATTTTCAATATTACTAGACCACCACCACCAGATCAAATCTTCAATATTATCAAACAACATTTTTTTATTCAGATACAATTGTATTTAGATATTTTATTATTCAGATGTCTAAACTATTCAGATTTTAACAACTAATTTTATCAAACACAACCTTAGACTAGTTAGTCATTACATGGAAACCCCCACCATGATTCATTTGAAGGTTATTAAACGAATTCTCCGTTACATCAAAGGTACTCTTGATTTTGGCTTATTTTATTCAATTTCAAATAATTTCAAGCTCGAGGGATATTGTGATAGTGATTGGGGCAGAGATGATGATAGAAAGAGTACAATCGGATTTGTTTTCTTTATGGGGAATTCGACATTTACATGGTCCTCAAAGAATAACCTATTGTGACCCTCTCTACTTGTGAAGCGGAATATGTTGTAGCTACATCTTGTAGAAAGAGCACAACCGAATTTGTTGTCTTCAAAATCTTTTAAGATATCTTAATTTGCAACAAGAGAGGCCAATGGAGATTTATATCGAAAACAAGTCGGCAATTGCATTGGCTAAGAATTTGGTGTTTCGTGACCGAAGCAAACACATTGATACGAGGTATCATTTTATAAGAGAATGTGTTGCAAAGAAAGAAGTTGAACTTGTATTTGTGAAGACTCGAGACCAAATTGTCGATATTTTCACGAAACCACTCAAAGTCGAATTATTTTACAAATTGCGTAGCTCACTTGGTGCAACAAGTTTAAGATGGGTTGTTGGAAAGTAAACTTGTCCAAAAAATAATTAAGTATTTTTATTTAGCATGTTTTATTTTTTAATTAATATTTATGTACTTGTTGGTTCATGTATGTGAAGGTTCATGTAGCTAGTTGAAAAGGTGTATAGGGAGTTGTTATTTTATTAAGTGTTCTTTCATGTATTTGGGTTTATACATGTATGGAGATTCCTTATGTACTCAACTCGTTTGAAGCAAACAAGAAATATAAGATTTCCTTTGTGATAACATCTTCTCCATTTTCTTTAGTGCGTGTGAGTTTATTATTTTCAACAAGAACACTGAGTTCTCCTTGTTCCTCCTTTATTCTCTTTGTTTTTCTCTCTAATATCTCTATCAATCTTTGTTTCTCTATTATTTTCTGGTTAAGCTACAAGCTGGGGCTAACAAATTGGTATCAGAGCTCTAGGTTCTATCCATATTCATCATCTTCTTCCTTCTAAATCCTATGTTTTCTTCTATCTTCAACCTCTAATTTCTTCTCTTCTACAAAACCAATCCAAGTTCTACTCTCTTCTACTCTCTTCTATATTTCTAAAACTCTCTAATCTCAACCCAATTTTAGCAACAACTTAGTATCACAACAAGCAAGCAACTGAAAAAGGACTTCGAAAGCTCTATTTCTGCGAACACCGCTAACTCGAGAAAAATTCTAGTGTTAAGTAACTTGTTTGTGTATTAAACTCCTCAAACCCACTTGTTTCGGTCATTTACACATTCAAACTATAATTCTCATAAAACAACACCCAAGCATTTTTCAATCCATAAATTGTTGTTTATTTTTGAATTGCAAAATTTACATATTTTATGATATAAACTGTTTGATCGCTTCATTTTTTGGTTGAAGTGATTTAATTCAATCGTGTTTAGCCCATCTAACATTAGTTTAATCATTCAAAACCCAACAATATAGTTATCAAATTTTAGTTGTTTTTTACATTCAAATATTAAATAGTTTTGACTTATATAGCTAGTATTATCGCGCGTGTTACTACTTTGGTAACTAGTATTTACTTTTGATCCTTTGGTGCTTGTGCTTATTTGTGTGCTCATTTACTCCTAAAAATTCAAATAAGCAGTAGTTAGTTGAATTTAAACTTTGTTCTATATTTGAGAATCCTTTTGGAGATAATGCAAGGGGCAAGAGGCATGTTCATATGTGAGAAGCGCGATAGGGCTTCTTTAGAGACCCTAGCTTCACGAAAAAGAAACGAGCTAGGAGAAATGAAGATGATCTTGAATGGAGGAGAAACCAAAAATAAGAAGTTGATGAAGAGGGGATAGAATTAAAGCATCTCAAGTTGGTTTTTCCATCAGTGAGGGGTGATGATGCAAAAGTTGGATACTGGATTGTGAGGAGTGTTTTGGAATTTATGTAATCAATTCCCTGAAGAGGATTGCCATAGCTGGGATGCACCTCCATGGCTCTCCAAAGTTTTGGTATACTACATCAATGACAAGAGGGAATTTGCAGATAACTTCATTGTGAGGTTCACAGAGGCTGTTGTGGAGAACATCTATGAGCAATCCAAATTGTTGAAGCATGTGGGAGCTGTGATGAGTTTGAGAGGCATAAGGGAACACTGCCTGAAAATTTACCTCACTTAACTGATCTTCTTTGTAGGAAACTTTGTGGGTGGACTTAAGGATAAAGCTAGAAGATGGTGAAATTGCTTGACCCTGAGACACTCTCGCAAGCCTTAAAGAGAGCTAAATTCTATGAGAGCCCCATACAAAAACCTACCAGTTGTTCCAAAGACCCAAATGCTCGTACTAGTTCACTGGCACCCAACAAAAAGGACTTCCCTGCACCTCTTACAACCAAAATACCACTGCTCAGCTATCCTAAAAAAGACTAACAAACATTAACCTATTACAGCGGCCTGGAGAGATGAAAGGAAGGCTAAGGACCTTTGTTTTATTGTGAAGAGAAGTACACCATGGATCACAATGCAAGGCCCCTCAAAATTTTATCATTACCCGTGAAGAGACACAAGGCTGTGAAGAATACACTGGACCTCTACAATTTGATGAAGAACCTGAACATGCTGAGGAAGGAATCATGAAAATCCAAAAGAGAAAGTTGCTTTGTGTAACCTGCAGCACTTAAAGGAGAAAAAATTGGGAATCATGCACTAGTTCTCAAAGGGAAAAGTGAAAGAAAATAAGATGTTAGTGGATAGTGGGAGTAAATTTCCTAAGGAAGCTGCGAGGACACTAAACTGTTCCCTACACTCCATTTATCTGATCATCATTAGTCTCCCTAATGATGAGCAAATCCAGAAAAACACATGGTGCCTTGAGTTTTGTTGGTCCATTAACAATCACACCTTCGATACACCAATATGGATTATCAATATGTAGTCTTATGATGCTATACTGGGAACTACATGGCTAAAACAGTTAGGAGAAGTGCATATGGATTACCACAACCTCCTTATTAGTTTTACATGTAGGAATATAATACGAGATAAATGGAGAAAAACTTCCAAAACCTCGTTCTCCGAAAGTATGTAAACTTCAATTACTTGACCATCGCTTCAACTAACTTGGATGTCACGGATTATTTAAAGTCACGAGAAAGATGAAAATGTTTTCGTGTTATAAATGTGTTATCGCCTACCAAAATGGGGGCCTAATGAATTTGATTACTCTATGGACTGCTCAAGTATATAGGAAGGTGGGTGATAGGATTTCAAGGGAAGCTGAGGATGCAACTCCATGAGAAAGGAGTTGGGAGCTACTCAGGTACCAAGGCTTATCTTATTTTTAAATAAGATTTAGTTAGTTACGAGTTAGTACTTGGTGATTTAAGATCACTTCACTTATTGCTTCATTTAAGTTAACACACTTCTCATCAATTATTTTATATCCTGAATTGTTAATCAAGAACACTAAAGCAGATAAAACCACCTCTCGATGCATAATACTCATATTTACTTAAATCCACAGATGATAGAATTAAGCAAGACATCCTAATTAACTAATCCACTATTTCTTTATGTGAATTACAATTAAAAAGGATTTAAAACACAAGTTTTCTATAAGATTACATATGGCGTAAAGGCATATCTCTATCCTAAACACGAATCATGAATTTCATCTATGCAGAAATCACAAACACATGCTATCATGATCAGATCTAAATCTATACTTCATCTCTCGAGTTCATATAGATTATCACGGTAATTGATGGCCAATCAATTAAATAATTAAGTTTAAATCACAATAGACAATCCTCACAATAGAACATAATAATTGATAGCGAAACATATTAAAATAAACTACACAATAAGATCCATTGTAATCTTAAACAAAGAATTAGTTCATGATTATTGAATTAAAACTAAGAATCCACAATTGAATAAACAAAAAAAGACACAGATAGAAAAAGATGAGAAGATAGAATCAGTTGTCTGTAGATTTGATGCTCTCTCCTTGCTCCTACT
This sequence comes from Panax ginseng, assembly GCA_020205605.1. Classification (NCBI taxonomy): domain Eukaryota; kingdom Viridiplantae; phylum Streptophyta; class Magnoliopsida; order Apiales; family Araliaceae; genus Panax; species Panax ginseng. The sequence goes on from CM035148.1 coordinate 302,280, forward strand.
TTGAATCTTCAATGGTCTCCAAGTTGCTTCAATCTCCAAATCTCATAAGAACTAGTGTTTTTATCCTATTCTACTCTAATCTAATCTAATGAAATCCTCCTAATCTAATCTATATATGCTCTCTTTTATTGATTTGTGTGATGATGATCTTGTTGTTCATTGTTCAATATATATCCAATACATGAGTTTTAGTCGAAGTCACGTGTCATTTAAAGTCCAAACGCATTTCACGCACTAAAATCCACGTTCCAGCAGAGTTTGAAACAAGCCAGGACTGTCAGGTTTCGGCACCCCCCACCCCGGCGGGAGTATATACATGTAAATGGCCCGCCCCGGCGGGCTTAGCTCCTGTCTCGTGAGTTGAAGACCCCACGCCCGTGGGGTGTAAAAGCTTAAATAGCCCCCCAATTGGGGGTAGGCTTTTTCAACTGATTTCTGTTTTCTTCTTTGCTTGCTACATTGTTACCACAATTGTACTCCTTTTATGCTCAAACGCCACACCATCACACATACACATTAAATAACAATAAACAAATAAAATAAAACATAAACGCGAGGAATTAACACGGATTAAGCTTGGATTAGGAACCGATTCGTGGATATAAAATCCATTTATCAATACACTTGAGCATTTCAATAACATTTGGTACCAACATTGCAGTAGTAGAGGATATTCTTGCAGAAAAGCAGTAACAAACGGAAATTTTCAACGAAAACTTTAGCTAAAGCACAACAAAGAATCAAGAGTCATGCAGGGAAGAACTGAAAGTGTCTTTGAGATAGGTGAGTTAGGGTTTTAGATTCAATCTTATGGCGATGAGGAATTTGTACAACGAGATTAAGGGGATGAAGGTGAGGGAACTGCCGGTCACCTGAAGTCGATGTTCACGAACCTTCTTACGAAGTTTCATTATAGCATCTAGAACTTCCTCTTGTTTAGGTGGGCTGCCCGGCAAATATACATCCACAGGAATTTGTTTATCAACTCCTCGATAAGAATCGATTGATTATGTGAAGGGATTGGTGAAAAGAGGATTGGATACTTACCAGGCAAATGTATCCAGACGAGCTCCATTGATCAGCTCTATCACGTCTGTTTCAGCGGCATGATCTTCTTTTACCTCCTTGCTCTTCCTGAAGAGCGTCGCCACCTTGAGAACCAGCAACATGCCAAGGATCATGGGGGACACTGATTCCATCTAAATGTAACCCCTCTTAAGGTATTCCATTCTCGTCCTATAACATCTTTTTGTAACTCAGAGATTTGGATATTTGTATAAATCGATTGGTTTGGGCAAAAGAAAATGGAAATGCTTCATTTCCCCCCTTCTAGCAGATCTGATTCAAGTGATTCGAATATAAATCGCCTTTTTGATGGTACTAGTATTTTATTGTTATTACTTATTGGTGGTCCAGTCTAACAGGACATTGGGGAGGGGAAGGGCAAAGAAATCTCTTCATTCACCCCCTTACTCTTTGGGAGATTGTTGGGTTGCGATTTTGTTGTTACGGTTTTTTAGATGTTTCATAGAGATTGGCGGGCAGTCCCTCATGAGTTTTTTTCTAATTTCAACTCTTTCTTCTTTCTAATAAAATTGTCTTTTCTAAAAAAAAACAAGGAATAAAATAATTTCTTGTCAACAGTTTGCTTTTTGAGTCTCCAGTTTTGAACTATGAGAGTATTTTGATTTTGAGTTGGCTGTGTAAACTCTCTGTATTGTCATCTCCTAGAATGTTGAGCAAAGCTCGGGCAGGCATCTAATCTATATTATAAAGCGGGAGGAAAGAGTTGACAATTAATTTGGTGCAACAAAATTGGGAAGCCTTTTAACACGCGAGATACACACGTCATTAGCTTTTCTTATGAGCTGAGATAGAGATACATCTATCATGGACTTTGTAGATGTATTCTGCATTCTCTTTTGAGATAAGGGGATTTTCATTGTAACTTGTTTGTTCAGAACAATTAGATTGTCAATTAGACCTTTATTTTGGGACACATTATGTTCAGTTTATGGAGCATGGACACGTGTCGAACACCGACACTCCACCGGCAGTTCTGGTTATGTATCGGATACTTACTTCTACATGCTTTATGATAGGTGCTAGATCTATATATGTATATCTGTAAAAATATATAAAATTTTGTCTGTCTCTAAGGTAAAATTTGATGTTGGTTTGTTGCTAACTTATAATTTCCTAATTGGGACCAAACTATTTGTATTCTAATTGAGAGGTTATTACTAAATAGAGGTATTGGTACAAAATATTTTCCGAACACCCAAAATTATCCACTTTAACAAAAATATCAACAAGAACTCCCTAATGATTATTATTCAAAAAATATTTATGCAAAGTAGTCTTTTATAGGAAAATGTGGTCTTTTATAGGAAATGTAGCCTTTTATAGGAAAATGTAGTCATTTATAGGAAATGTAGTCTTTTATAGGAAAATGTAATTCTTTATAAGAAATATAGTCTTTTATCTGTAAAAATATATAAAATTTTGTCTGTCTCTATGGTAAAATTTGATGTTGGTTTGTTGCTAACTTATAATTTTCTAATTGGGACCAAACTATTTGTATTCTAATTGAGAGGTTATTACTAAATAGAGGTATTGGTACAAAATATTTTTCGAACACCCAAAATTATCCACTTTAACAAAAATATCAATAAGAACTCCCTAATGATTATTATTCAAAAAATATTTATGCAAAGTAGTCTTTTATAGGAAAATGTGGTCTTTTATAGGAAATGTAGTCTTTTATAGGAAATGTAGTTCTTTATAAGAAATATAGTCTTTTATAGAAAATGTAGTCTTTTAAAATTAATATTATCTCTCTATATATATATATATATATATATATATATATATAGAAATTATTACTATATAGAGATATAGTTTCTTAATACGGGACTTAAAAAGTATATAACATATTACAATTTAGAGGTTTGGGACCAATTTTTTTATAATATTGTAGATGTTATTCTTATATAGAGTATTCCTAAATAGGGGTTTTACTGTATTAGTATTCAGTTAAATATCTTCTATATAATTACAAGGATCAAATAAAAGATTCCAATTTCTTTACCAATATGAACATATATTTGTCTACGGTTATCTCTTAGAGTTGTACTTGAATGCTATAATCTTATCTGTTATTAACTTGGAGATATTTATGGTACAAGTGTTCCTTAATATTTTACTTGATTTGTTATTTGTTATTAGAGTTGTATGTTTTGGTTTGGCATCGACCCTGAAGGCGTTACTTCAGATAAGTTTGTTTATATAGAGGAATGAGTTCAATAAGGAACAAAGCAGAGCGAAATAATCAACCTATTGATATTGGAAGACCCAACCCTATTTGAGAAGACTGATAGGAGATTCCCTTTATGAGTTGAATCAAGCTCTGTTTGGGAACATAAATTACTCTTCAGGATGTTATGATGATTGAACTGTTGATTTCGATCTTATTTTACGAATACTAAATGGATATATAAGCATATCACGTAATGATCATTCCTCACCCACATTCATTCTAATGATCCTGCATACAACAACTGGTCAGGGCCTCAAACAATAATCCGCTACTGTGAAGGGGATAAACAGCCCCCTTACACGAAAAAATAAGAAGTTTGATATTATTTTTCAAACATGTAAAAATAAGAAGTTAAAAGTTTTCCCATTGTGATTTTCAGTTTGGTTTTGACGATCTTGCGTACATCTGCTGACTGCTGTATCTTAGTTTTGGCCAACTCTGATATTGTGCTTGTATATATGTGCAGTACCATATTATGCTGTGGGAAACTGACAGTGCTGTTTAACTTGTATTATTGTTGACATTTTTACGGTAGTGATGCACAATTATCTCATCCAACTTTCATTGTGTCCTGTGGTTGCAGCTTGGGTGAGATGGATGAATGGTCGAGTCAATGCTTCCCTAGAGTAGGATGATGAAGTCTTTTGATTGATTTAATTTCAATTGTGTGTACCACCCTGTTGGATACTTGGGTGTATTGATTGTGTGACACTCTTACAATTGGTAGAAATAAATTTGTGAAAGATATATATGCCCGCCGGTATAGTTTTCCAACTGTTGGTCACTTTCCATCACAATGATTGATGGTGATGAATATTTATGAAAGATTTTGGTGGTGATGATGATGTATCAGGATACCTAAAATGGTGCGACTAGTTTTACCAACAAGTCTAAAAGCAAGCTACCCAACTCTCTGCCCTGTGGTGGATAGATGAATAAGGTGAATTAAATGACAGGTGCTAATTTTATTTGTACTATTCTAAAAAATATAAATATGTATACAATTTAAACGATTGAAAATTGTTATTAATATTTAATGGTTATACTACATCTAATGACTCTAATTTTTTACGAAACTGATCTCGCTATCGTGACATTTTCATTGATGTATTTAAATCGTCTTTAGCAAAAATACTATAAATAATCATCAATAACTATATATGACAAGACATTAATAGATCTTATTACAATAATAGTAATTTTATAATTTAACTAAATCATTTTGGTTGGTTATATGTCGATCATTCAAAATTCTCTATTTTCTTGAGACAATTTGCAAAAAGGTATGCTTAAATCACATTGGCTTTCATACGGATAATCTCTATCGAAATGATCGCATTCCACTTGGCCACCCCCTGTAGATAATTATAATAACACTCACCACCCTTCTAATATGTAACATTCACTACCCCTAGTGTGCTTGACCACCTAATATTTAAAAATATTTTTAATATAATGTCTAATACACCTTTCAAGTTATAATGTTTAATTTCTCCACTAAATATAAATTTGTATATCATAATTTTTACTTTACTTGATCTAATTAATTAAATTATGAAATTCTGCAATAAATAACATAAAAGTCAAAAAATAATAAATATTCATTTTATCAGAAAATAAAGTCATACAATTTACTAATTAAATTTCTCAAATATTAAAATTTACGTGATATATATTCAAATATATTTTTTGTAATTAAAAAATATAATGTTAATACCCAAAAAATTATAAATTAACGCAATAAAATAATAATTATTTTTTCAAATATTAAAATTTACGTAAAACAAACTTATTATTACAATTTAAACGAATCTTATTACTCATATAAAAAAGAATTAAAAATTATATTAATTATTTTTTCATATATTAAACTAAACATAAGTCACACTTAAACATAAATATTTACAATAAAAATGACAAATGTTGTTACTCAAAAAAAAAAAAAAATAGATTAAAAGAATTTTTTTTACAAGATAGAGGTAGTAATAAATATAATTATATTTTTTTATTTAACATTGCATAAAAACAATGTCAATTGTATACTAAAAAAATGTAATCAAAATCATAAATATCCCAATTTTTTATATATACTCAATAAAATTTAACATATAAAAATTATAATATGAAACTAAAAATTCAAATAATATTTTTTTTTTGTTGTTAAGCACCAAAAACTAAACTATCAATATACTCAATCACTCTAATTAGAATAACTTCATTAATAATTTAATTTAAATTTTTTTAATATTTGTATCACTTATCCAAAAATATGTGTTAATTAAACTAAAATTAGTTTTTTATAAGTTACCAACAATTTAAATGAGATAGTTTTAATTACAAATAAAACTATAATTAAAATGTATTGTATTAAAAAGGATAATTAAACACACACACACACACACACACACACACACACACACACACACACACACACACACACACACACACACACACACACACACACACACACACACACACATATATATATATATATATATATATATATATATTATTTAGTAATTAAAATTTGATAAAAATACAAGGGTAAATATGTAACTTTATCTATTTAGATAACCCTAAAAACTTGCAGGGGTACTAATTGTTACTTAAGAAACTAGAGGGGAGGTGAGTGTTATTATCTAGAGGGAGTGTCACTGTATTTTTACATTCATTAAAGCAATTAGAGCATTCTCTCAGTTTTATTTCATCAAAAACTTGAAATGCACTAACCAACCGAATTAAGTATCAATGCTATATGAATAATTCTGGAAAATTTTAAGATTTCACTCAAATTATGAATTCTGGAAGCCCAACCGATGTAAGGTTTGTTCATGTAATCGGAAGTAAGGACCTCCATCATTGTTCAAGTTTTTATTAATTGTTCCACCTATCGATGTAAAAGTAAAAATATTATTATAAAGCCTATGTTTGTACGAAATGCATTAGCCAACTGACCCTCTCCATCTAGCAACTGTAATAACTCAATTGGTGTCTCACGCAAGGCTGATAACTGAACTTTGCCCTTAGAGCAGCACAAAGAAAAGCCCAACAATCTATTTTGTTGTTGGTTGATAATTTGTTCATGCTCCCACATAACCGCTTGGCAGTAGCGACAAACTCGTTCTAGATAGCCTATATTTAGTACCCTACTGCTTGTAGCTGCAACAAACAAAAAATTATTTAGTGATCCGTTGTTATTAAGTATTCAAATTATTTGGGAGGTGTACAATTATGCCCTTATAAAAATTTGAATTTTGTAAATTAATCTAATTACACGTCCTCCTACTCTTTGTGACAACACCTGTAACCAAAGCGTCATCATCACACAATTTGTTGTTGCACAATATGAGATGTGCTAAGACTAAAAAATAGTAACTGAACTAAATAATAATTTACACCAAACCTAAACAACCACAAAACAGATAATAAATTCATTGCTCAACAAAATGAAGAATGTTCAGTCATTTCAAACTCCAAACAAAAGCAACTCAATCATTTATCAGTGAAGGTCGAATTTTTGATAGAGTAATGTAATGAAAGCAGCCACTACTTTTATGTTCAATTTTTACTGCATTCCTACTTGCGTATGATGTTTCCTGGTTACTTTGGGAGTTTGAGTTGCCATCCATGCTCAATATTCTGCAATAGCAACTATCTCAGGCAAACTGCTACTTTGTTAATGTACAGGGTCAATTTATTTGATTCAACTTGTAATCTAGGACCTGAGCATTATTCGTAAGAATTCCCTACTAATTTTTATCGGCAATGTGGTCCTTTTCCAAGTAACGTTTGGTGGATTTACCATCCATGCTCAATATTCTGCAATAGCAACCACCTCAGGCAAACTGCTACTGTTAATGTCTAGGGTCAATTTAGTTGATTCATCTTGTAATCCAGGACCTAGGCTACATCTATAATTATAGGCTGACTATCAGCCTTTTGAAAATCTATCAAACCTAAACAACCACAAAATGGATAATAAATTCATTGCCCAATAAAATGAAGAATGTTTTTATCATTTCAAACTCCAAACAAAAGCAACTCAATCATTCATCAGTAAAGGGCAACTCAAACTCCCAAAGTAAGTAGGAAACATCAGGCGCAAGTAGGAATGTAGTAAAAATTGAACTACAGTCCATAAAAGCATTGGATAATTGCATTGTCATTACATTACTCTATCAAAATCCCAAGTGATCTTAAATGTAGACAATAACCGTCAAAGCAATCAAAACTGAAAACACGAAACCCATATATTTCATACCATACATGAAGAGGTTTAGCACAAAATAAATATTTTTTTGATACGCAAAATACTCCCTCTATTCCAAAAAAAGATTCCTATTTTTTGAAAGGAAAAAAAAATCCACAAAACGATTCCTCTTTTTATTGGCAATAATAAAGAATGACACAATGTTCTCAAGTTTGACGTCATAATTACATAATCACCGCAACACTGCTAAATTACCAACTTGTTATTTTTCAGAGTAAACATGGAACAAAAAACATCCTTAATAATTGTAAATTTTCAAACAGGACTTTTTTGTGGAACTGAGGGACGATAAAAGTTGTCTTCACAAAAGAGGTAGAAAATTAAATAAGGATACTTTGAAATTGTGGGACGGCTAATAGGGTAGGAACGTGCAATATACATTAAGAATGCTCACATCTTTTAGAACTAAAATGGGATAGTCAAAAATAGGTTTACATTTAAGCCCTTAAGATCTAAAAAATTAAAATTAAACAAAACAAACAATTCTGTCAGACTCATATTAACACTTTTAAACAAACACTGAAATAAGCAAATAAAATGATTTTTAAGGTAATAAAAGAAAACAAATGAACAAACAGAGATACACTTAAATCAATTAGATGCACTTTTAAGTATTGGAGACTAAAAAACACACATTAGAGGATTGGAGACCTTCCGATTTCTCTTCCTAGAATTGAGAGAAGTAATAGCCAAGTTGACAACGATAGCCAACAAAGCAGCAGCTTCGTTGAGGGCTAAAATGTTAGTATTTTTCTCTCTCTTCCTTCTAAAACAAAAACCCCTATTTGTTTTTCTCACCTCACCAAACGACAAATGTGAGGGAAATTTCTGTGTAGCTGATGACGGAAAGACAATCGAAGGAACATAAGTTAGTAAATTGAACATCAGAGTCTAGGGGCGAAAATCTGAAGTGGAGAGGAAGACCAAAAAAGGAATCATTGAAATTGAGAGAAGATTGGAGGGGATTTACAAAATATGAGGAGATGAAGTGAAATCATCAGACCAAGGATACTGATTCATCAATGAAATCTTCCTAAGCCTGCAATTTCAACTAAAAACAAAAATTCAAACTAAATACTTGGTACATTCAACTATAAATCTGTATAAACTTCAGATCATTTAACCACCTGGGATTTGGACGGTTTCGCACTTAACCACCTCTAGTTAGTAAAGTTACATTTAAACACCCGACTTTTTGAGTTGAAGTGAAAAAATGTTTTCTGTTTTAACACCGTTACTTGAGCTGGTTATTTAACATGTATATATAGAAAAGACGTGGTCCATGAAAATGATCTGGAGATGATGATATTAATTGCACAGACAGTTATAACCAAATGAATATTGTGTAGAGCTACTACTTGCAGAGCCTCCTTTATTAAAGGACGCATCATGGGAAGATTGGTATAAGCCGAGCAATTCCAATGCTGAATTGCTTTTTTCTGTTAGTCTAAACCAGATCTCAACATCGCACGAGGCGTATTAACGTTAGCAGAAGCCGAGGAGGATGGGTTTATAGAAGAGATGGGTTGGTTATTGCCATACCCCGAAATAAACGGCTGTGAAGGTGGGACAACTTGCTGCCGAGTATTTCCGGCATTGTTTTGAACAAGTCCAAACTGGGCTGCGAACGTAAGAGCACGCTCAGTAGCCATTCTCTGCTTCACCCTTTCGACTTGTTCACATTCTTTCATTAACATGGTCTCCACTTCTGCGAACTGCTTTAGCTTTAGCTCTAATCTTTTCAACTGAGGAAAGAAGGAACAACAACAACAAAAAAAGCAGAAATACAATCAGCACAAGTTGCTTCATAGAGGACGGGCTAATATATGAAGGCAAAAAGAATTCCTCTCCACTCCCAAGAACATTATTAAGAAAACAGAGCACGTGAAACTTTGACAATAAAAATTAAAGCTCAGAAGACTAAAGATTATATTAATCTCCTTAAGCCATAACAAAGCAGCTTATATGAATATATATTGCATCCCAAGTAAGCCATATCTTTGACGCGTCATAGAACAAAGCAACAAACAATAACTTTTGACCGTGCCAAATTAGAAGTCGTCTGATAAACCCAAGCGTTCCAAATTGCAATGGAGTTGGATCTTCAGTTACTGTATACTTGTTTTGCCTCCTCTCAAAGCTATAAAGTTGCATCACAATCATAATTGCTAGAGACTCCCAGACATTTTTCAAGAACCCAATATTTGAATATCATCTTCATCCAAGCTCCACCCTCTAAACTCAAAACTCTCCACCTCTACTACACTCACCAATATTTTGGTGAAAGAAAAACCTAATTTTATCTCTTCCCAATTGATTTGTTCAAACCAACCAACAAAATACCCAACTTCCTCAATTGAAACAGCACAAACCTGCGTGGGTTTTGGAACTTCGTTGGGTTTTGGTGGGATTACGAGGGTTTTGGATCGGGAAATTAGGGATTTGGAAGGGTCGAACTCAGTGAGGAATTCTTTGTCGAGTTGTGTTGGGGTTTTCTCATCGCTTTTGAATTCTTGTGTGGGTTTAAGGGTACTAGTCTTCTTGGATGAATTCTTTGAGGATGAAAGAGAAAAGGATACTCCTTTCATGGCGGTGCCGGTGTGTGTTAGAGAGGGAGGAAGAGAACAAAAGAAGCCTCTCTTTAGCAAGATAAAGAGAATAAGGGTAGTTTAGACATTTTCTAGTTTATTTTTACTGTTACACCCTCTTTTCACGCGTTTTTGAAGTCTGGCATGCACGCACGGTTAATTTGGACGGAAAAAATAACGTTTTCACTTCAACTCAAAAGGTCGGATGTTTAAATGTAGCTTTACTGACTACAGGTAGTTAAGTGGGAAACCACCAAAACTCCATGTGGTCATCTGAACTTAACCCTAAATTAAAAGACAAAACAAATCATTTGATTCGATTTTCTATTGTCGTCTCTTTCTCTCATCTAAAGCTCAGAAAATTCAGATACCCAAAATCCAGTGTTCGGTAAATTGAGGCGAAAAGTTAGGGTTCCATTAATAGTCGTCTCTCTCTCTCTCTCGCATGCTCTCATCTATCGCGTTCAATGGCTTTTCATCTCAGAAATTTGTTGGGAATGAAAAGGGGAAAGCAACCTAAAGAAAATAGCAACCAAAAAGTTGGGGACGGTTCAATATCCACTAGAGTCGGTGAAATTTCATCACCAAGGTATTATGGATGTGGGATACAACTAAGAATTTGCACATCGTCAAAGGGAAACAGTGTAAGGAGAAAGTCTTATTGTTGTTCAAATTATGGTGTAAGTTCTTGTATTTACCATGATATAAAATTTTAATTATTTACATACAATCGTGATAATTGTTAGTTTAATTTTCTACAAACGCAATCATTTTGTGGCTTTTTTCAATGGATTGACTTTATCCACATGTTAGAAGATGTTGAGAATTCTTTAGGTCTGTTGAATTTGAGGAACATTGAAATTGACCTACAGATGATGAAGGACAAAGCTCATGACTTGGAAGTGCAAGTATTGAAAATGAAAAAAAAAAATTCAAATTGAAGAATAATTTGACGTGTTTAAAAGAAGAAATAAGGAATTTACAAACTAGGGAGAAGTGGTTGATACTTGTAATTGGGTTGCTTTTTGTTTTGTGTTTGAGCATGTTAAAAATCATGATATAGTTTTAGTTGTTTTAATGTTTAGAAAAAATCTATATATAAGTCGTGATGTTTTAGATGATTGTGTTAATATAAACTAAGTGTTTGGATAATTGTATTATTTGGATGATTGTGTTAATGTAGGCTAATGATGTTTAATTGGATAATTGTATTATTTGGATGATTGTGTTAATGTAGACTAATGATATTTGAATAATTATATTATTTGAATGATTGTGTTAATATAGACTCATGATCTTGGATAAATGTGTTTTTTTGAATTGTTAATAAGCAAAACAGAGCATTGAATGGTTAAGGACATCCCAGTTTCTTTGAACTGTTAATAAGCAAAACAAAGCATTGATAATAGATTGGGACATCCCAGTTTCTTAAAATTGTTAATAAGCAAAATAGAGCATTTGTCCCATTTCAAAACTGGAGGGGTACAAAACAGTGTGAATGCTGCAAAAAAACTGGATGGGGTACAAACAATGAGGGTTCCAGAAATTTGTACAAAATGTTGTACCAAGAACTCAAAACATGCTTTTTAGATTGAATTAGTAACACCATTGTTCAGGATTACAAACACACACACAAAAAACCATTGTTCAAGATTACAAACACACAAAAAACCAATTATCAGGTTTATTAACACCAAAAATTCCCATTTGTATCAGTTTATGTTTGAGATAATACAAACACCAAAATACCATAAATAAAAGTCAAATATATATGGATAATATAGATTATACTCCTTGTTCACACTTTCTTGAGTTCCACCAGTTTTGTTCAAGTTGATTATCATTCCACTTGACTGCCCCTCACCCTCTGGTCTTCCTCCCCCTCTAGCCTCCCTCAAGCTGTTATACAAGGTTTGAGTCATCAACTGATCCTCTATTTCAGTTTCTCCATTATGTGCAGTTGCCACTTTCATAGCATACATCAATTTTGTGGCCTTATTCTTATTATTTACCCGTTTTTTGGGTTCAGTTGTAGTTGTCTTTGCCCTTTCTTTTCATTTCTCAGTTCTAATTGGTACAACACTCATCTTCCCTTTACCCTGCTCATTCCCATTTGGTGCAACATTTCTACGAAGGGGAACTGGTGCAGTCTTTGGGCAAGCTCCAGCTAAGTAACATCTCTCAGGTGTGCTCTACATCATATATCATACACACAAAATTTACAAAACTGGGAATATAACTTAAACAACCAAAACTAGAAAATTTCATTAATTATTCCTTGTACTGAAACAATACAATAATTTTAATTCACATATACTTACTGAAATATAAGTGTTGCCAGTGTTTGGGGATATAAAACAGCCAACATCATGAAGGACACATTCTCTTCTTACATGATTTCTTTTAATTTGTAGTTTTTATCTAACAACTTTACCTTTGTCATTTTTATCTGCCATATTTTTTTATAAAACCAAAATATCAAGCCCTACTAGTTAACACAAATGTAACATTAATAAAAAATTAAACCAAACCACCTGTTTGTGACTTGAAAAGGTATTAACTCCACTATCTCTTTATTTCCCATATCAGTTTTATCTTTTCTAACTTGTTCCTGAAATTGGTAGCATATGTTTAGCTAAAATAACAATTGTAACTGAACATGAAAAAAACATATAAGGGACATACCTCCACTCCTTTGTTCCCTTGTTTAGTCTTCTTTCTACTCTCTCCCAATTCTTGTGTTAGTGGATCCTAAAATGTACCAAGTAATTATTTAGTCATTTAAATTAACAAAAGTATGTGAACTAAAACATGAAAAAAACAGAACATGCTGACAGAACCTTGTCATTTTCCTTATTGCTACTTTGTTTTCTCTTATTTCCACTTTCTCCTTTATCTTGTCCAACTTATTCCTGAAAAATAAAAAAATAAAAATTAAATCAATGGAATTGATTGCACACTCACATTAATTCATTTTAATTAACAAAATTTTTACATTTAAATTAACAAAACTAAAACAGTAATATTATCTTATTCCTCTTTCCTTCTTTGTTTTCTCTTCTTGCCACTTTCGCCTTTATCTTGTCCAACTTGTTTCTACAAAATTAAAACAACAAATTTTAATAATTAATAATTCCACAACATTTATTACCATTTGCAACAGTACAGTCAATACAATTATAATGATAACTTTCATATGATAACATAAAACTTACATTTGCTTATGTTGTTTGTGTAAGTAACTTGCATGTGAGACGATTGTGGCTAGTTGTCTTGCAAGTACTGCATACCATGATTCTGCCTTTCCTAGATAATTTGTATGGCTTAGTTTTTTTCGTATTGTTTTGACTTACAACACTTGACTCCTCGCGCATATCCCTTTTTCTCATCTTTTGCGACCTTTCTCTTGGTGTCTTTAATAGAGGAGGTAATGGTGGAGTGACATTAACTTTTGGCCAAAATCTCTCCCCTCTAACCACCCTCAACATTTATGAATATGATCTTATATATGTTTGTACCCTAAACCAGTGTGACACATAATCTACATGATTGTATCTCATGTAGAACATAGTTGCACATGTATATGCACAAGGAATTCCACTGAGATCCCAAGCCTTACAAGCACATATGCAAAGTTTCAAATCCACTGTGTACTCATCAGGTGCAATCTTAGATGTCACCTCAAAGTGAAGATCTCCATTGTATAACACAACGTACTGGAAGCATTCATCAATGTTCTTGTCAATAATTTTTTTTGGTCTTGGAAAAATTAATGTCCCATTGCTTGTTGATGGTTATATCTCTCTTCTATTGTAGCTTGGAAACAGTTGTCTGATATCTTCCAATAATTCAATCAATGGTTTGCCTCTTGATTGAATTTTGTATCCATTGAAATACTCATATAGGTTGTTGTCCACAATGTCACACTTTGTATCAATCTTGAAAAATGTCTTGCACCATTTCCTAGGATTCCTAGCTATCAAGAAATCATAAGCCCCTTCATCTAACTCCTTAATTCTTTCCATCTCATCCTCAAAATCGATGTTAGTTGTGGATTTTGCAGCCCTCCAAAAAAATTTCTTCAAAGCTATACCTCTTTCTCAGATTGGCATAAATATGCCTTGCACAGTTTCTAGTTTCTGAGAAAGGAAACAGCCAAGATAATGCACCCTTTAATCCCTGCAATACAAACACAAAATAATATGATAATATATCACATGTATTAGTTTTAACAAATAAGTTAAAGTATAACATGTATAACAAATAACAAGTTGATATTTACCTTTTGTTTATCACTAATGAAGGTCCACCCTTCACCATCTTCTAACTTCAGGTCATCTTTTAGCAAGCCTAGAAACCACTCCCACGAGTCTTTATTTTCTCCCTCTATAACTGCTCAAGAGATTGGAAACATTTGGTTGTTTCCATCTCTAGCTACAACACTTAAAAGCTGCCCACCACAACAGCCTTTTAGAAAGCAACCATCCAGTCCAAATATTTTCCTACAACCAACTAGCATACTAACTCTAAAAGCCTTAAATCCAATATAAAGTCTTCTGAATTTAGGTGCACCAAAATGAAATACTTGTTACAAGTCAATTGTAATCCCAAAATTTTACCTTCTTAACTCCTCAATATATCTAGCCCTATAACATTTTTCTATTCACCATCAACTCTTGTAAAGCACTATAACATTTTTCTATTGACACATTAACTAGAAAAGTTTTCTTCACATTACCTTGAATATCAACCACTCTCCAATTCCTAAATTCTTTTAAGTTCTGTATTCAGATTCTTTGCTAGCCACTTAGCATTAACCTACCTATTCACTAAAGTTTTTGAACATTTGTGTCTTTTCCTCATTATTCTAAGTTGTAATGTTGGTTGAAACTGAACTTTACTTCCCCATACTTTCATAGGACAATTTTTGTTATTCATACACCTCCCATTGACCTTATGTTTTACATTTTTCAAAAATTTTAAATCAAAACCTTTTGTTAATGACCAATTAATTACTGCACTCTTGAATTCTTTCCTATTTACAAATAACATACCTAACTCTAACTTTGTTTCCATGATTTGGTGTTGGGTTTATACACTATGTAAGGGTTTTGCTTCCACACAAGTGTGTATCATCCTCAGAGTCGACTTCCTCAGGGTTTTCATTTTCTACTTGATCAAAGTCATAATCTTCAGTATTATCATTATCTGTTTCACTGTCATTAGAATAATCATCATCATTCTCACGACCTTGTTCTTCTACCTCAACAGTATTGTCACCCTCAACAGTTGGTTGTTTTATTTTCTTCTTCTGTTCTTTATATTCTCTAGTTTTTTTTTCTTGCCTTGATTATTTCTTCATCATCAGTTAGAAACATTTATTCTTCCTCCTCATCAAGAATATCATTATCACTGGAAGAACTCGAGTCCTCTTAGTTATTTTCTTCCACCACCACATTACCATCATGACTAATATCTGTTAACAAATGGGAGCTGTCGTTTACACTACTAAATTAACCTCACTTTCACTTTACAAATTTAAACAATTAGCATAGTAGTAAGCAAGGATCGATCCCACAGAGAGTAATTTGTTTTATATTTATCCTATGATTTCTAATGAAAAGGGGATTTTGAATTAATTAATTAAATTAACAAGAATAAACTAATAAGAATAAACAATGAATAAAAAGCTTGATTCTTGATTCAAAGATCACCTTTTTACAATAATAGATTAATCAAGTGTATGAAGATTTACCCTTCAATGAAACTAATAGCCCTAGGTAACAACAAACTCACTTACCCAAAACTCCCTTAGATTGTCACTTTCAATGAAACAAGCTCTTCACAAAATTCTAAGAATTATATAACCTAGAATAAGCTCTCTAGATTTAATATAATAAGAAAGATTAAGAACTAGGGAATTAGACTATTCCAAGCAACAAACATATAAGCTCGGATTGTTTAACTTGTCTTCTGATAATCATAGCAATACTCAAAAGCTTGTCCACAATTAGATATTACTAATTACTACTTGTGATTAGAAACAATATCAATTACACGTAATATTATTCCTTGATCTAGCATATGATATTTGTTAACCAACTCAATCCTGCAGAAATCAAATCAGTTAAGCCAAATAGCATTCAGAAATTATATCAGAAGAAGGAATAAATAATGAATGCTAAATTAACCATTAATTATAAATAAGGTTCAACATCCCTTAGAACTGAATAAAAAGAACTTAGCTCATGTCTTCAATCATCCAATGTCGTAGATAAGAGAATGTAGTAGATAATTGAATCAATAAAACATTGACTAGCATCCTCTATTTATAGTGCTAGACAAAATCCTAAATCCTATAGGAAGTAGAAATCCAAATCCTAAAAAGAATTACAAATCATAACTAGTTTCCATAAAGAAATAGAATCTAATTTGGAAATAAATCTTAGTCTAAAGGAAATCCTAAAGCTAATAGAAATATCAATCCAATTCCATGTAGAAGTCTGCAAAAATCTGTATTTAGAAACTTTCCAAAAATCCAAGATTTCTCAATTTTTCCGCTCAAATTCGCTGGGGCGAATTTCCATTTCCTACTGCGATGTCCTTTGGTAAAACAATCATAACTTTCGGTTCTGGAAGATTTACGGGGCCTGCTACCTATCAAAACGAAGATATCGACGAGATCTACAACTTTTATTCTTTGAGAATTGACAGATTCTGGATGCATCAAGGTAGAAATAAGGCTCCAAGTATCTGTTGTGTAAATTACAACTTCCAAACTTTGAGGTTCAACGTCTGTTTAGTAAAAAGATCATAACTTTTTCATATGAACTCCGATTGGGACGATTCAAGATGTTTCGGAAAGCTAAAGAAGAGCTCTATAATAAAATCCAAGTCCCAAGCCTAGACCATGCATCCAACTTAATGCTAAAAACCCTGTAATTTTCTCTTTTTCCTAATTTCAGCTCCAATTCTTCCTGAAATCATTAAACACATTAATAAGCTCATATACACATGAAACATGGAATAAAACTAAACATAAAGGAATCAAAATAAATGAATAATATGCACTCATCAATAAACTAACCTGTCAGGAATAAGCATGTGAATGATATTCCTATTTATATATGATTTGATTATGATATATATGAATGAATATGCAAGTATGCTTGCATTAAAAAAAGCTGTAAAGTCCTTTTATAGATAATAAGAATATATGTACAAGGACTTAGAATGAATTGATCAAATGTGTTAGGTTGATCCTACATAAGCAAAACAGCTTTGTAAAGTCCTTAAAAAGAAATGATGTACAAGGACTATAAATATAGAAAGATCAAGCTTGTAAGGTTGATCTTATAATGTAATAAATAGGCTTGTCTGATCGTCAAGCACTGCACCAGAAATCATAATCTATCAGGAAAGTCAAGGAAAACTCGAGAGCTATCAAGGCGGAATCGTAGTTTGCACTTTGTAAGATAGTAGATCTCGGAGTTCGTCGAATGCCAGAAGAGATGAGGAAGGATCGTAGTGTGTCGAAAAGAACTTTCTCGGAGCCGTAGTCTGCTGAGGAAGTTATGTTCAGAATCCTAGAGACAGCCTGTCTACGAGCCGACCGAGCATCTTTCGAATCCAAGTCCAGAATCGTAGACTACACTCAGGGTCGTAGAGTCTACTGATCATATTAGAGGCAGAGATCGTAGTCGAGCAAGATCAGATGAAGGCAACTAACATAAAGACAGAAATTGTAGAGTGTCGAGATTTGATCTCGGATCGTAGTGTTTGCACAGCCGAAGCTGAATCGTAGAGTGCAGAACTAAGGCCTCAACAGATGTGCTCACAACGCCAAGGCAGAATCGTATAGCAAACACGATTCTCAACAAATGAGCACTCCCAAAATATTCAAAGTATGAAGCCTCTGGTCTAAGCTGCAAAGTTACATCCAACCTGAAGGAAATCAGAGAGCACTCAACGAATGGCATGCAATCTAACAGAAGATCTAAGCACCAACCCAATCAGCATTCAGATTGAGTTGTGAAGCCATACAAGTTGAAGTCTTCCATAAGTTGATTAGAAGAAGACTTCAATCAAAGTAACTGACTAAGGAAAGTCAACAAGTGCAGTAGTTGTCAAGTGAACAGAAGACAACGATTTTGGAAGTAACCATGATAGTAGTGTTTGCCAAACAAAGCAAGAACTGATGAAGTGTACACAGAGATACTGGTCAGCTTCTGAAGAACAAAGCTAAAATGAGTAAGCATTGGGTCAGTCCATTGATGATAAGTGAACGGGAGATCACAAGGAGAAAGCGAGCTGGGCATGCCACAAATCTGAAGTGTCTTGCTATTCAGAAGAGGCCAGAACAAGGAGTCAAGTTGTCAGTTCCTAAGAACAGTTTAGGCAAACAGAAATGTTGAAGCACTGCACAAGAGAAGGAAAAGTGTTCTACATTGAAGATCCAATAAACACTCTTCAAGATCGTAGTGTTGTCTCTACTCGTCAATGAGCAACATTCAATAAGACACTACGATCAGGTCCAAGAAGATATGCATCAGAATCGTAGAGTTCGGTCATCTGAAGGTTGAAGTATTGGCAACGGTTCAATCTAAAGATTAATATTCGAACAGAGCTTATTGAGAACATCGATGCAAAAGGACAACCTCTGATCTAGAAATCAGAAAGAGGAAATAAAGTTGATTACCTGCCCAAGACATCAAAGTGACATCTCTGACGGGGTAGGTGAAATAGTAGACTGCAGTGTCAGAAAGTCATAAAGGAGATGTCATGTCACATCTGCAGTCTACACCAAATTACTCGAGATATGCGAAGCAATTCAAATAGCTTTCAATGGCTATATACCAACGGGAAGATTGGGAAGGAGTATAAATCAGCCAGAACTTCAAAGATCAAAAGTTGCTGATGATTGCTAAGTTACAGAATCATTGAGTTATTAGAATGCTATTGTTAACTCTATGAGTTCCACCAGAGCTTAACAGAACAAGTCTCAGTGACAGTGAGACTACAAAGGTGGAAGTGAAGCAGCTTTGAAGAAGGACTTGAACAGACTAAAGATTCACTCAACAAAGATGAGAATTCCACTGAAGATGGCAGCTAAGCTGAGAGCCGAGAAGGACAAGAAGATAGCATTCAGAAGAGTGACAGAGCATAGAGAAGATCCAGAGAGCCACTCTACGAATCACCAAGAACCTAAAGTTGAACTAGAATAAGTGCAAAACCATGTCTGCCAAACAGTCAAGAAGGGGTTCAGGGAATGCTAAGTGCTAGACAAAGTCTATCAAAAGCTAAACCACTTAGCAGACCCAAATGGTGATGGTGCATAGCTGACAAAAGATGAAGATGAGCAGAATAGAATGAAGATCAGCTGCACCAAATAAGATGTGGTCCAGACTCGAAGCAGAATGCAAAGAGGACCACACCAAGCTGTTAAGTACAAAAGATGTTCAAGCTTAAAGACATCTTAGTAGCTCAGCACCAACAACAACAACATCAACAACATCAACAATAACAAGAAGCCACAGCCTGAGGGGTCTTTGTCCGGAGGGACTAAATGAAGTTCCAAGCCTGCTGGGCTTGAAGAGTTTCTAGGGAACTAGAGGAGTTCCAAGGCTGCTGGACTTGAAGATTTCTTAGTGAACTGAAGTTCCAAGGCTGTTGGCCTTGAAGGAATCTTAGTGATTCAGGGTGCTGCCCTTCCTTAGTAGAAATCATGTTAGTTGAAACCAGAAGAGTGGATTAGGAGCTTGAGTCTCTGAACCACTTAAAATCCCTTGTGTCTTTTATTTTATATCATTTACATTATGTACCTAACTGTTATCACTGATATGCATGTATTAACTGCTTACAACTTAACTAACTCTAAGAACAATTTATGTATGATTATGAATATATCAATGAAGGGGATCTTTTACTTATTCTGTTGTGCTTAAAAAGATTCTTATGTTTATCATATGCTAAATCATTAGCAATATAAAATAAACCAGAAAAGTATTTGAAAATAAAAAGGATCTATTCAACCCCCATTTCTAGATCTATTGTGTGCCTACTAGGAACTAACATTACCTTCTTAGTCTGTTTATCACTATCC
Organism: Panax ginseng; assembly: GCA_020205605.1. Taxonomy (NCBI): domain Eukaryota; kingdom Viridiplantae; phylum Streptophyta; class Magnoliopsida; order Apiales; family Araliaceae; genus Panax; species Panax ginseng. The sequence continues at coordinate 322,559 of CM035148.1, forward strand.
CTAGCATGTTTAGCATGTATAGCCTGTTTACCCCCTTCACAATCATGCTCAAGATAAATCTCAACATATTTATAATCTACAATGTGACGCCCCCAAATTCGGGTATCTTCCAACCCGACAGATGGTGCTACGGTGCTACAATTCACACATACATTCAATTGAAATACCTCAAAAGAGTGAGTATGTCTTCTATATATTACAAAATAATATTTCCCTTCCCAGGTTCTTTGTAACCATTACATATGTTCTCCGTCATAGTATCAAATACATACAAATTCATACTATGCTATTACAAAGATAATGTAAGACCCCAACTTTTAGAAATAAAAATAAATTTTCTATAAATATCATTTTTAAATATTATGGAATGAAATTGATATAATGTTATAGTTGTAGGTAATATTTATAAATTTTGCAAAGTACGCAAGTTGTTATATAATATTCGTTTGGTCGGGGAATATTCATACGACGGCACAATCATTGGTGGACCCCATAACGGAATTATTGTCGGATTGAGAAAACGACAAAAATATCTTTTTATGAAAATAACGGCGGAAGTTTTACCGTTAACTTTTGAAACACCCGGTGTTAAAAGTACAGTAATACGCATGGTTGTATAGTAGCACACGGTATTGATTATTGATGCTTACATGAGAAGTCACTCATTTTTGTTCAATTATTGCTATAATATTTGTTGAATTTATGGACCCCCTATTTACCCATTTTTTAAAATAATCGGTAGAAAGTTATTCAGTATATATATATATATATAAGTAATATATTTATAATATATATATATATAGGATTCACGTATTAGGGGGGGTTATACATGGGTTATATATATATATATATATATGAATTGAGTTGAAAAAGTTTGGCAGGAAGTTCAAGTGTGGTTATTATATATATATATATATATATATATATATATACAGGTTATAATTTGAGGTTTGGCAGGGAGGATACTCACGGGGGTGACAACCCGTGAGTTATCAGCTGGCACGTTGTATATATATATTATTTAAAAGTTTTTATTTTATAAAAATATTGTATTGCATAGTATCCTTTTCATTTTCCTATAAATAGAAGCTCATTCCTTAATTATTTTCTTACGAATTCACTGAAACTCTAGAAAGATAAACTATAGAGAGAAAGAAGAAAGTATTCTGCTACTTCACTACTTATATATCAAGTACTCTTCTTCTTAAGGTAGGGAATATTATTTGTTGTACTCGTATGGGGTGTTATCCTTTTGTATTCATGAAGAGAACTTATGTTATTCCATTCTTTATTATTATTCGTTGGAATAACTTTGATACGCTGGCCTACCCTATATACTTAGTGACATTCTTCTATTATTCCTCTTTACTATTCGTTGGAATATCACGTCATGCATGCTTTTCTGTGGGACCGATTCCGTATTTATTATTACATTTGAATATATCACATCAGACGCTTTTCGCCTTGGGACTGGTTCCGTCTTTTATTATTATTACATTGGAATATCACATGCATGCTTTTACGTCGGACTGATTAAAATCCTTATTAGTATTACATTGGAATAACTTCTGTCATGCAATCACCGCATGCATGGTGATTTCATTGTTATTCCATTCTTTATTATTACGTTGGAACATCCCGCGGTCTGCAATTTCGCGTGACCTAGTTCCGTTATTTAGTATTCTGTTGGAATAACTTTTGCTCATACACAAGCACCGCATGCGTCGTGGTGATTTCTTTTGTTATTCTATTCTTTATTATACTCGGTTGGTTAAAGTTTTGACTTCTATACTCCATGAAATTAGTGGAATATCCTTGATAATTGCAAGGCTTCATCCAAAGATCTTTTCATGGAAATATCTTTCCGAGCATTCTTGAATTTTACTTTCTACAAAGCGTGATCATGTTGACAATTTGGGACGTTATTGGTTCTTGGACAAATTAATTCTTGAACTTGTTTTATTGAATTCTTATATCATCGTCATCATCCTCAAATTTATATTTTTGAAAGTCATCTATGGCCTGTAGTGCATAGATGGACTTGGTATGATTATGACCAGGGATTATTCGGTGTAATCATGACCGTAATATTACAAATGATGTGGTAAAAGTCCTCATTGCCCCGTAGTGCACTGATGGATAGTTGTTGGCATGATCATGACCATTAATGAATACTCAAATATTCTTGGCCGTAGTGCATGGATAATTGTGGTCGTGATACTAAAGAATATCCTTGGTCAGTAGTGCTGGGGGTGATTCGATGATGTGGATTATTTATTTGTTGAGTCCCGGTGATAAAAGTGATGAAAAATCTTTTAAATCATAAAAGATAGTAGATTTTATTCTCTACTTGACTCTTTTAATGGATTGCTTGTTCACTGCAGATTAAACTTGATGTTTGTTATATTATATCGGTTTAACCTTTGTTTAAGGCTAATGATAATTTATTCTCGCATTATCTTAGTCATAATATTTCTTCTTTGTGCTAGTTGAGCTCACCTTTTCTTTCTTTGTTCTCTTCGGAAATGAGAATATATTTGGAGCAGTCTGGGAAGCAGAGTGATGGTCCTAGATGGTGCATTAGTAGTCCTCGCTATTCCGTGAAATAGTGTGATAATAATTGTAATGAGGACTCCTTTTGAGTTTATATACTCTCTAGTAGACAATATTTGTATTCAAACTCACAGTTTATGTTTTGTCGTATTGTACACGACAGTTGTATTATTAAGTTGTATTTGAATTTTGTATCATGTATCTGGCGACTCAAGATGGGTGATGTATACCTAATTTTGGTGGCGTCACGGATAATTTATTTGTTTGCCTTAGCCTTTCCTTTATCCTTACTAGATCCTTCAGTCTGTTCGGTCAACATAACTAGCTAAACAAGTATAACAATTTTATTTGAGCAATATGTTTGAATCATATGAATATATATCTTCTATAACTGAATCAATAGTTATGAAGTACTATAGATAATTTAAAATAGCACTTCCCTTTTCTTTAAAACGTTTAAACAATGAACAACATATGTTAAACATTTATTTTGGTCCAAGACCTTGAGCATTTCACTCTTTCTTTGAAAAGGACTACCCGACACCAAGTCTGTAAGTCCAACATTTCTTACGAGCACGTCAAGGTGATCAGCCTATAGTACTCTATATTTTACAACACTACTTCATTAAACGTATCTACGTTTAAGTTTTGGCAACCTCGCGTGCCTGTCGATTGACGACAAAACATTTATTTATTCATACTCAATCTTTCTTCGAAATCCCAAAACAGTTGGCAAAAGATAGCAACATTGATAATATTTTGATAAATTATAAGGAAATTCACAAAACACATTAAGTCTAGCCGAAAGAATTGGTTTCGACTTCTTTGTACATCCATTCATTCATAGGATACATGAATCATAAAGCTTGTCCATAATAACATAGACGAGGGTTTAGAACACTTGTCGTTAGCGTCTTCTACAGTTAATTCACTTCTATTTTGTGTCTTTATAGATTCTACAATACATGATTACATAGCATACCATATTGGGTCATAAACAATCAACAAGTATTGTCATTAACCTATCTTCCCCTTCTTCTCGGTCTATTCATTCATAAAATTAACTAACATTCATTAGTTTAGTTAACATTCGTTACGGTTTATCGTATTACTTTGTGTTTACATTCGAGTAACCTTTCGTCAACTTTAAATCGTTAAACTTGAGGTTTTAATCATCCTTAATGATGTTACTTTAAGTTAAGTAAGGTAATAATTCACCTTCAATCAACTTCCCTTCCTTTACATTCATTAATATTCTACACTGCCTCTTCTCTAGTGTTGGCGGCAATATGCCAGAGTCTTCTAGGTATGTTTTAGCACACTGCTACATGAGTTATGATGTCTTGGATTGATTCTGGCGTTCTGGCGCCAAACTCTTTAGTATATCTTGCTGCTGCCCTTGACTTAGCGATGTATGGGATCCGGAGATCGCGTTGTGACGCCAACTTTATAAGCTTGGGCGGCGTTGCGGCGCCAACCCTAAGCCTTAGAAAAATTTTAAGTTTTCCAATTCCAATCCTTTTCGGGCTCGTAACTTAATCGTTATAAGTCGGAATTGGCTCGTTCAAAATCCGTTATCACACATATCTCATATACTACGATTTCATTAGGATAACTTACGTTTTTGAATCCGTTAACACTGAATTCACAGTTTAAGTTCCTTATTACGCGTTCGTTAAATGTTCATGAACGTTCATAGCTCGTTTCTTCGTTTTTAAGTCGAAATTCGATGATTCTTGAGTCCGCGACTCTTAAATGCAAAGTTCTACTATACTCCATCGAAAACTAAGGTTTTCGAGTTAAACGGTGAATTTTGACTTTCATTCCGAGAAGTTCACGATTTCGACAATTATCGTCTAATCTCGTAAATTTTGCCATAACTTCGTTACTTGATATTTTTACTCCGTTCAAAACGGATTCATTCCATTACTCATACATCTATCATCCTAACCAAGCATATATCATATAATCCTATACACGATGGTTTTAAACTTGTCCATCAATAACATATGATAAATTTTCATGTGCTCTTCATTAGTTCATAATTCTGTGATTATGATTCTACTTGTAACATGGTTTATTAATGTTTAAGTCCACTAAATAGTCATCTTTATTACTCCTTATGATACATGATCCACCAATATCCACTTCTCTATCAAAACTAAAATTAAAGATATGAAGAATAATGGTCTAAGGATTCCTTACCTTTATTGTTCTAACTTCATTCTTCTTATTCTTCTTCTTCTCCTTCTTTTTCTTCTTGGATTAGTAAGAAAACTCTCAATTTTCTCTCAATGATATTTTCTCTAAGTGTTGGTGAAAATTAACGAGCAACAAATGACCAACAAACTCTCATATTTATAGGCTTTTCAAAGTGAGGGCAAAATGGTCCATTGGTCCCACCTCCTTACTATTCTCACCTCCTCAACCAAACTTACAAAGAAAGTTATCCCACCGGCCTCCTTATTTGGCCAGCCATGACTCACCATGGGGGCCCCACATGGGTTACCCTATGCATTTTTCTCACTCGGTGACCAATTATTGAGTGACTTCTTTCGTAATAATCAATAATTAGAGATACTGTGCAATATTGTGTGCTACTGTGCAATCACGCGTATTACTGTACTTTTATCACAGAGTATTTCAATAGGTAACGGTAAAAGTTTTACCGTTATTTTTTATAAAAAGTTTATTTTTGTCGCTTTCTATATCCAACAGTTATTCCGTTATGTGGTCCACCAATGATTGCGCCGTCGTTTAGATATTCCCTGACAAAAAGAATATTCCCCGACCAAAACGAATATTTTATGACAACTTGCTTACTTTGCAAAATTTGCACATATCACCCATAACTACAGCATTATATCAAGTCAATACATTATTATTCAAAATAATAATTAGAGAAAATTAAATCTTTATTCATAACAAGTTGGTGTATTACAACCTACCCTCCTTATGAAATTTCATCCTCAAAATTTACGTACGTACCTAGTATGTCGAAGAGGTGAGGATACCTTGTTTTCATTTCAGATTCTAACTCTCAGGTCCTTTCCTCAATATATTGGTTTCTCCATAAAATTTTGACTTGAGGTATAACCTTTGAGCGTAGAATATGTTCCTTCTTATCCAAAATCTTGACAGGTACCTCCTCATACGTTAAATCTTTCGTTATCTCATCTGGTTCTAATTCAATAATGTGGTTAGGGTCTTTCACATATTTATGTAACACGAATATGTGAAAAACGTTATGAACACGAGACATACTTGGTGGTAAGGCGAGTCTATAGGCCACAATTCCTAGTCGATCGAGGATTTCAAATAGACCAATAAATAGAGGGTTGAGATTTCCTCTTTTCGTCGATTCTTGCTTCTAGAATAACACATTCTTGTATTTTTTTTTCTTCATATTCATCAGCTCCGGGTCTGTAGCTTGAGCAGCTTTAACTTTATCGATTAAAGTCGGTTCTACTCGTATATTTGACATCATCACATGGGTCCATAGAGTATTTAAATCTATTAGTTAGCATTATTGGCAATGTCTAAAAAGTTCTGCTAAGGAAAGGGGTTAGGTTATATAATTGCGCGTCAATAAGGATAAATCATTATCGGAAAGACCCCTCTTTCTTGGGAATGATCTAGTTGTTAATATTGTGAGCTTATAATATTATTTATGAATAATTATTATGTGATAGATATTGGTTCAATTTTGATATAAATGAAGGAATTTAGCATAAAACAATTGTTGAAAGTTTGACATATTTTTATGGAATCACAATTATCTTCTCCGATAAAATAAATATATTATTATAATATATTATAATTTTTTAAAATAATAATACTATTATATATATATAAGCATGTGACTAAAAAGAAGGAGTGAGCAAATTGTATTCGAATGCATTATTCAATAGCAGTATAGCTTGTCCATTGTTTTTCCTAAGTTAGTTGGTGAGAAAGTTTGCCTGCAAAGTTTGTTTTCAAAATGTGGACCCTCAACCTTGGAAATGAGAGGTTGTTACACAGAAAAGATGGAAATTAGGCATGAAAGAAAAAGAAAAGTTAGGCAAACATGCTTAACTTTTCTCCCTATGTTGCACTATAAAAGGGAGGTTACCCCTCCTTCCTCAACACACCATTACAATATCAGACATTATTATTCTATAGTATTGTGAGTATTTCTATTAAGTATAAAAATACTTTGAGTGTAGCTTTTTATGCAAGATTTTCTCAAAATAATATCTGATATTCAAGTCAAATCCAGTTTCTACTAAGGTAAAAGATATTATTTTATTGCAATACTCGTAAGAAATATTATTTTCTTTCATACTCTATATGATGTAAGGGATATTATTTCATTTCATATTCCTAAATTTAAACTTACTATGGTAAGTATTGCTTCTATAATTCCTGAAATAATTAAAAATTCCTTAGGTTTTTCGCTTCATCTAATATCATTTCACTGGAATATTGGTCTGAATTTTCTTATTAAATTTTAAACTTTTTATGTCTAGGTACTATTCACACGGTACTATTTACGGTATTATTCATATGGTACTATTCACAACAGAATTTAATTTTCCTTTATATCCAAATTATTTTTGATACATGAATATCATTCTTGAATTTTACTTCACAAATAATTATCATGTTGCTAATTTGGACATTTTTGAACTCTGAATAAATTGAATTAAAAAATCTCTAATATTTATCTTTGATCTCACTCGATTGAATCTTTATATCATTGTCATCATCCTCATGCTTATATTATGGTGAAAGTCATCTTTGGTGGCCCGTAGTGCAAAGATGGACTGTTGATTCGTATAATTATGACTAGGAATTATTTATTGGTATAATCATGACATTTAATGTTACAGATAAGGTTTGTGGTGAAAGTCATCTTTGGCCCGTAGTGCAAAGATGGACATGTGTTTGGCATGATCATGACCACTGGTGATACTAACGAATATCCTTTGCCTGTAGTGCTTTGATAATTCGTTGATTTGAAATATTTATTGAATGATGTTACATTGATAAAATATTGATGATGGACTTTTAAATCATAGAAGATATGAGATATCATGCTCTACTTGACTCTTCTAATGGATTGTTGTTTCCGATGTAGTTATTGATCTAAAACTTGTTGTCTATTGTATTCTATAAGATTTTTTCATGTTGAGGACTAAGGATAATTTGTTCTACATTATCTTAGTCATAATATTTTTTACTGGGCTAGTTGAGCTCACCCTTTTCCTTTTGATTCCATTGTTCTTCCCAGGAGGCGAGAATATAGCTGGGACTAGTCGGGGAGTGGAGTAATGAATCAAGATGGTTACTATAGCAATACTCACTATTTTGTAAAATAGTGTAACAATAATTGTAATGAGGACTTTATTTGAGTTTAGATATTGTTTGCAAGATAATATTTGTATTAAAACTCACAGCTTATGTTGTCGTGTTTTACACAACAATTAATAGTTGTATAATTAAAGTTTGTATTTGAATTTTGTACCATGTATTTGGCGACTCAAAATGGGTTGTGTGAACCTATTTTGGGGGCGTCACACACACACATATATACACATGTATCATAAATTTCTCAACTACCACAAAGGTAAAAGTAAATGTCAAAAATATTACTTTATCTCCATATAAAGGAGTTCCAAACTCCTCCAAATCTATATTTCTCACTGCCTATATCACTGCAACTTGATTAAGAACCTCGATTAGCTAGTTGAGAGCCAAAAACTCATAATTTTTTTTTAATTTGGTGAACCATCAAGCTCAATCGTTTTAATACTCACATATCCTTAGTTTATTACCTAAATGAGTTTTTCAATTGTTATCAAGTAAATTCTTTTCTAATTTGATTGTATTGGGATTGTATTTTATAAATAACCGTATAGTCAATGAGATATACTCAATCATATACAATCAAATCATATACAACATGTTTTTCTCGTGACACGCTAACAATTCGACCATTTTTATGGCCGAAAATGAATTTAAGGTCAATTTTGTTGAGTTAAATGTATTTGGAGGATGCTATTATATAAAAAAATTAGATTATAATCACTTGCGCAAAATGATATACTTACGCTATGTTTCAGAGTTTTAAAATGGACAGAAAAGAAAAGAAATGGACGGAAAATTTAAGTTTTCTTTTCAATTCTTATGTTTCTGAGTTTTTTAATAAACGGAAAAGAAAAGAAATGGATAGAAAATTTGACCACTTTTCCTGCCAAAGTTTTTCGTCCAAAATTGACCTGATTTAAACGGAAAAGAATTTGGAATAAGTAATATTTTTATAATTTCTATATTATCCTCAATTTTTAATATAATAAATTTTAAATTATAACTCATGTCCTCAATTTTAAATTTTCTATTCTTTTCTATTAAAAACTCAGAAACAGCACAAAGGAAAACTTCAAATTTTCTATTCTTTTCTGTTCTAATTTAAGTTTTCTATTCTTTTATCTTCTGTTCAAAACTCAAAAACAGAGCCTTAGAGGAACATAATTGTAATACATATCTACAATAGCAGTGGTAGTCACTTTATTTTTATCATTAATTTCTTTATGGAGTATTTTTGGTGAGTGTGTTTGAAGAGGTGATTATTTTGCCGGACGAGACACCCACCAATTGTTGCGGCTTTTTGAAGACTGACTAAAAAGAAAGAAAGAAAGAAAGAAAGAAAGAAGAAGAGTAGATGTGTATGGCGATGGGCGATGGGGGCGATGGGGGCGATGGGATCGATCCACAATCTTCTTATTGAGTACTCCACGAACTAGTAGTTGAATACTAGTATTCTTCCTACTACTACATGTCTCATATTGTCTCCTTTTGACATTGAGATTGATTTCTATTTCCACAAAATTCTCGTCTTCCCCCTTCTTCCTCTCTGTCTCAGGTATATCAAATTTTGTTCCCGTTCCACCCGCAATACTCTCTCCTTTTTTCCCTCTCTCTCAATCACTACTTCTCTAGTCTAGTCTAGTCTGTGCTACTGCTCGTGACCACCGATCTGCTTTTATTCTGTCTAGTTTTCGGTTGAAACGCTTAAATGGGTATGCTTGTTTCTTTAATTTGGACTTTTTCAAGTCTTTTGTTCTTCCTTTTTGAGATGAGCTCTCCGTTACTGTACGTTTTAACATACCCATTTTGAAATGTTGGGTTGATGATAACATTTTAGCCTCTCGGATTTATAGATACGGGATGTCTTCCATCACCGAGGGAAGTGTTTGGCGGATATTATTTGGATATTTGCTGTCTCTGTGTTTATTTTTTTATAACGTTTCTGATCTATGTCTATTGCTGTCTGTGTTGAATTTTTTCTAAACGTTTCTGATCTCTGTCTATAATACGTGTATGGATGTCTTTTTATACAAGTATGTATTTCCCTTTCTTTCTTTATTTTTATCAGGGAAAGAAAGTGGCTTCTCATGACGATTTGTTTAACAACAGGGTGGTTTTCTTACTTTGACTAGGCTATTGTAATGATTTAAAATTTGTCGCTTCCAAATTCAGAATTTGCTGGGATTCTACCTAAAGTTTTATATGTTTTCTCCTTTTCTATGAGTATTTGATTACTTTCAAATGTGCTTTATCTGGTCACACCTGTTGATTCTTGGTGTTCTGTATGGCTCTGGTTGGATTACTCCTCTTAGCAGTTGTTTTTTTCAGATCTATGCATTATATGCTTCTTCTTTTTACTTCTCATATGGGTAGTATAGTTGGTATCTTAATAAGATCTTAGGTTGTATACCCTTTGGGGACTTTTCCACTAACATATCCTGCAGATTCCATGATCTTATTTTGGGTTGGGGAAGTTTTCCGTGAGTTCTCCAGGCTTCAGCATTTAATTTCCACAATCCCGTTGCTTTGTTGAATATTACAGACTTGCTGTAAAAGTTTTGTTCAACTAAAATTAAGCTAATTAACATTTGTAAATGTTTTTTGTTCATACCTCTAGTGTTTTTCCCCCATTCTGGTTATCTTTCTATATTTGTCTGGCTGAATGAATATTGGGATGACTAATAAATCACCTCTAGCCTTATTCTGTCAATTTCGATGGAGTAATGCTTTTATTGTCTCTACCAATTTGAATGTGCTCTGATCCTACTCTATATCTATATATGTAGACTTAAAAGGAATTCGTATATTTTGTATACTTCTATCTTCTTAATATGGTACACTTGCTGACAATTTTCTTCCTAAAGTTCCACATTATGCATAATGAATTTAATTAACATTTTTTTTTCTTTTTAGAGATCTATTAAGTTTCTCTGCAGTATACTTGAAGTGGCACTTACTGTGTGCACCCCTGCACGATACTCAAAAGAAGCCTGATGGGTTCCAGATTCCCATCTCATCAGCTGAGCAATGGCCTTTATGTATCAGGTCGACCTGAGCAGCCAAAAGAAAGGACCCCTACAATGAGCTCAACAGCCATGCCATATACTGGCGGAGACATCAAAAAGTCAGGAGAGCTTGGGAAGATGTTTGATTTACCTGTGGATGGATCCAAGGCGAGGAAATCTGGACCGATAACTAATGCTCCTTCAAGAACTGGATCTTTCGCAGGAAGTGCTTCACATTCAGGACCAATCATGCCTAATACCGCAGCTAGGGCTAGCTATTCCACATCAGGTCCTGTGTCATCTGGTGGGGTTTCTGGTTCAGTTAATGTGAAGAAGTCGAGCTCTGGACCGCTGAATAAACATGGGGAACCATTAAAGAAGTCATCTGGCCCCCAATCTGGTGGAGTGACTCCAGTTACGCGCCAAAACTCAGGTCCTTTACCACCAGTTCTCCCTACAACAGGACTCATTACATCTGGTCCCATCTCTTCTGGCCCACTAAATTCATCAGGGGCCCCAAGGAAGGTTTCTGGTCCTTTGGACTCCAAAGGTTCTATCAAACTACACGGTTCATCTGTTACTAATAACCAGGCCGTGACAACTCTTAGCCAAGACGAAGACTATTCCTTTAAGAGGAACTTCCCAAAGCCAATCTTGTGGTCAATGATTCTGCTCTTTGTGATGGGGTTCATTGCAGGTGGTTTCATTCTTGGGGCTGTCCATAATGCTATTCTCCTGATTGTTGTTGTGGTTCTTTTCGGAATAGTTGCAGCATTATTCACCTGGAATACTTGTTGGGGAAGAAGATCTATCATTGACTTCATTACCCGCTACCCAGATGCTGAGCTTAGAACAGCCAAAGATGGACAATATGTGAAGGTGTCCGGGGTATGTTTTTTCTTTTTTGATAAAGCTGAGATGTACTTGTTGATTTTTTTACTAAAAAAAATATATTGAAATAAATTGCGTCCAATAGGATTTGAACCTATACCGAAGTTTTGAATGAGAGAAAGAAGTGAGGAATCCTCTTCTCGACCTTGACCCTCCCAATCCAGATTTAATAACCCAAGATCTAGACTTACACATAGAAAGACTGGGTCATGGTTGGGACTGTCCAAGTCAAACATTTGACATGTGGCATCACCATCAGCATGATGTCATAAATTAATGAATAATATAAATGTGCTAATATGTGTGTGCGTATATCACGAAGTCAGAGGTGGTTTCATGGTTGGAATAAAGGATTTTTCGCACATTTCAATAGTAGTAAAAAATCAGTGAATAAAATTATTAGCTCTGAATTAGGGATTAAAGAATTTTTTTACATATTAACTTTATATATCAACAAAAGTTACAAACCAGATTCGATGAGAGAGAGAGAGATGTTATACTTTAGTGCAAAATCTTTTAGACCATCTTCACCATCTTGAGAGCAGAAAGTGAAAGCCTAAGAGAAACAGAGTCTAAATTTGTTGAGAATTCAAATACTTCCCCCCGTTTAATCTTATAATTTTGTTATTATTATTATTTTTGTAATCTAATTTAGCCTCTGCTTCTCTTATTAACTTTCTAGTTGAGATCACATCTCCAAAGTCTAGCTTTAAGCAAGTCTTCAGACTTTTTGATTTGGCGGTGTATGTTGGGATGGTTAAAAAGTATAGAAATTCTTGTTCAAGTCGGGGCGGAAGAGTTCAAATAGAAACTTGAAAGCTGGTATTTTCCTTGTTGGTCATGTTAGGGAAGCCTTACAACTGTAAAGGAGGAGGTCGTAGACTCGTAGTTTTCACTATTAAATGGATTTAGAGAGATGGTTTTGTTGGTGTATCTGGACAAGAATTCTAATTGCTTGGCGCTTTTGGGTTTCTTCTCTATTTTATTTTCTTTAAATGGTAATTCAATGATGGTTTAAATTGTCTATAGCAAATATATATATATATATATATATATATATATATGAGAGTCGATCCATAACAAATAGTGGTTACAGAGCGTAAATGTCCAACAGTTTTTTGCTAAATCTGACGATCAGCACTTAAAGAAAAATAAGACCCTCCGTGACACAGTGTTGCGGAACAACTTCCCTACAGAAGCACTGTGTTGCGGTAGGGATGTTGCTTTTATATTAGTTCAAAATAGTATTTCTTCTTTTGCAATACAATGTTGTGGTAGTTAAGTTAGTTCGCTACACAATGTTGGGCCCCTTCATTTTTTTAATATTGGCCGTTAGATCTTGCAATGGATGTTTAAGATTTGGTGGCCACTTAAGGCCCTATAGCCACCATTTGCTATGGATCGTCTATTCTCTCTCTCTCTCTCTATTTATATAATATAACTTGATAAAATTTTCACTCTCAAGTGTTGTGCTTTAGGGAGATCTCCATTCGTCCACAACCTTCACCTCCTAAGGAACTTGCTTTATCATGGTACACCAATACCCCATCTTTGATGTGTCTTCACTATGATAATGAGGTTGGCCCATGATTTGTATATTTTTTGAATTGATATATTTACCTGCTTCATTGCCCCACTATAATCCGTTGTCTCAATCTCTACCACTACACTTTCCCAGCTACTATGACTCTTATTCATTAATTCTTCAGTTCAATCTCACCTAATCTCAACATCCTCTGAATCCTCAAAGTGACATGCCATACCCCTTAATTTAAACCACCATGATTTTGTACTTTCATTGATCACCCCAATTGCCATGACAGACAAGCCTCTGATCAAGAACTATCATCACTTAGCACTATATTATATCTTTGTAACAGCATCAGCTAGACCACTGTTGGGACAACTTCCTCTATTATATCCATCTGCGAATGAATAGCACAAACAGAATTCCCCTGATCCAAATCAGAGGTTGTTGGAGCTCCCATTATTTCCTGTTGTATCACATTGAAGTCCATTATCCTCTTTCTAAACTTGCAATTTGCATATTGATGACTTAGATATCATTGTCCACACTTTCATTGCTAATTAGTTCACCGATGCAAGTATGAACCTTTTTTAGTGCTGCAGTATTGACCCTGAGCTTTCTTAGAAGACTTTTCGGCTGGAAAAAAATTGTTAGTTTTTCGTATCTCTCTTTGTACTTAGGTGGCAACCTCTTGGTGCCTTGTTTGAATACTCTCTCCGTCCTCAAAAAATGAGTAAAGTACAATTTGTACACATAATAAGAAAAGTAAAAGTAGAGGAAAGAGAGTAAAAAAGTTCCAAATTTATCCAAAGCCCCATAAGATTATATAAAGTGATGAACACTTTTATTTTTTTATACTAGTGAACCCCATTAAATGACATATTTACCCTTCACTTCATATACTCTATCTCATCCTTTTGGGGGACAAAAATTTGTACCTTTAGTCATCCTTTTGGGGACGGACAGAGTACAATTTATGTACTTAACAACAACCAAAAAAAATCATTGCTACAGTCGCAACAAATTCAAGTTTGAGAGTACTTATTATATGAATGTATGTGGGGTTTAACTATTTAAAAAAGAAAAAAATTGGAAATCAAGAGCTCAGAGAGTGAGAAGCCCGAGGTTGCTAATAATTCAAAATTGAGTGTCTACACTTGCGAGTTGCTCTGAAAGTGCATATAAGTGAGATGTTCGGTCCTCTTGTTTGCAACCATGATTTGATCTCCATGAATGTAAATATTTTTAGCTTAATAAGAAAGACTAGCTTTGTATACTACACGTGTACATGGGTGGGAACCCATTTTTGGGGATTTGGCTCGCCTTCATTACACTTTTTCTCTAATCCCAACCAATACACCAATTATTTGATTTTAATAATTTTGTTAGTAATGATCAAAATATGTTAATAGATAGTTAATATATTAAGATCAATCTTACAAAAAATTAGAATCGTAAAAAATATTTTCACCACTAAAAGTTTAAAGGAGTTTTCGACCACTAAAATTTTGATGAAAAATTCACATGTTCATCAAATGGTGAAAAAGTATTGGATTAATTTATTTTTGGAACAATTATGTTGTTCAATATAATAAATTAGTTGACTGGAGTTGATTTCAATTATACTATTTACAACTGTAAAAATATAGTGTATTATATGGAATCGGAGGGAAGGTGTAATGGAGGGGATCCAATCCCATTTTTTGGCACTTTTCCTGAATTTATTTACTTATCAGTTTTTTATTTATAATTTATTACAGATAAAGACTAAGGACTATTTCTATCCCCCACCACCCCACTCCCCACCCCCCACCCCCAAACCCCAAAACCAAAAAAAAAAAATAAATATATATATATATATATATATATATATATATATATATATATATATATATATAAAAGACTGATGGGTGGCTGGATGTGTTATTTTTAAACGGTTAAGTACCCCCTCTCTCTCATAACTAATTTTGGTCCCCAAGTATGAGGATTTGGAACCAGTGACCTTGAGTTTAATCCTTAAGTCATCTGCCATTTCTTCCACACCTTGGGTTTAATTAACTTCTCTCTCTCTCTCTTCCCTCCCTCCCTCCCTCCCTCCCCTAAAATAAAAAATCCAAAGTTTTTTTTTTGGTTACATTTTGGCAGTTGGATCTTCTGGCCGGAGAAGCAACTTGTTTTTAATCCTATTATTTAACCTCAAGAAAGATTTCTAGGTATAAGAAGTTCTAAGAATATAATGTTGATTATACAAGTCAAAAGTAAGACCAAAATTGAAGTCAGTTTTCAATGCCCAGTTTTTGGTAATTGTAACCGAGGATTGTGATGAAAATGCTATGGCATGATTGGCATCAGTACCTGATGCATATAGAAAGGATGTTGAAGAAATTACAGCTACATACCTAAGTATGCATGAGTGAAAACTTATTGCATTTGTTTTGAGCAAGTCTTATTACATTTTTTTTATTATAATTTTTATGCATGCATATGCTTGATTAACATCTTTTGCTTAGCTTTTAAATTGTCGTCAGTTTATTTGTGAAGGTGGTGACCTGTGGAAATGTGCCCCTGGACTCATCCTTCCAAAGAGTTCCAAGATGTGTCTATACATCTACATGTTTATATGAGTATCGAGGATGGGATTCAAAAGCTGCCAACCCAACTCATCGTCGATTTACGTGGGGGCTTCGATCATCGGAGGTGAGTAACTATTATGTGGGCTTCAATTTTTTAATGTGTTGCTTATCATCTTCCCTCAGCTGTTTCTTGATTTCTTCAGTGTGTTAAATTTCTTACGTAGAAGAATATAATAGCTGTGTTATCCTCAAATGATCTAGAGTGTGCGTCAGATATGAATGTCTTTGGCATATAGTTGCCCACCTCATAATTGACTATAGTCATAAGGTCTTCTCAATGTAATTGAACACCTCTAGTAATTTCTGACAGTTTCCAATTATTTTCTGTGCTGCTTAGGTTTCATAATATTGACTCATGCATTCTGTTTGTTTTATTTGGCAGAGGCATGTGGTTGACTTCTACATCTCTGATTTTCAGTCTGGGTTGAGAGCATTGGTTAAGACTGGTTATGGCGCAAGGGTTACTCCTTATGTGGAGGAATCTGTTGTTGTTGATGTCAACCCTTCAAATAAAGACTTATCTCCAGAATTTGTCAGGTGGTTGGGTGAGAGGAACCTTTCAAGTGATGATCGTGTAATGCGATTAAAAGAAGGGTAATTTTTTATTTTATTTTTTTGCTATATGTTTATATATTTAAAATCTTAAGTTAGCTTTCCTACTGGTATATTCTGATTTAGTCCTCAAGTCAAGATCATAGTAGGTGGGGTACATGAAAAGTATCGTCTTTAAACATCATGAGAATCTCTTTATGTTGATTATAAATTATTTCATGCTTTTTATTTACCATGCAGCTGACAACAGTAGTATGGTGCTGAAGCATTTTGCATATCTACCAAGTATAAACAGTCTTTATCTACTATCCTGACTGCAGTTTACACAGTAATTGGAGGACAAATTAAGATATCTATATCTTAATTAGCATTTAATTTTATATTTAGACTTAAATTTCTGATAAGTTTTAGACTAAACTGGATATCCAGTCCCCCGTTACTAATGTATATACGCAGCACTAGCAAAAACACCGTCAATTCATATCAAAGAAAATAATTGAAACTTCCCACTTTTGATGTCCCACGATTCTGGTAGTCTGTCTCGCTTCTTGAATCTCCCCGGGCTTTCTTCACTTATTATATTGCCTGCGTATCACAGTTGACATCAGCTTCATTAATTCTGATCCAGTATAATTTCTGGTATCATTTCTGCTTGTATTTAACTATTTTTTCTCTCTGGGTCTTTCTCCCTCATCTCAATTGTCCACCATCACCACTTCCTGCAAAAGATTAGTCACTGACGGTGCTAATCAATCCCGCCTCATCTTAATTCTCCACCATGGCGGAAGCCACCTCACCTCCTGCAGAAAATTATGTAGTCCATGGTGGCAAAGAAGATCTCAACGGATGATGCCATATAAGCCATGAAATTGGAATTGACAAATATAACGGGGAAGCAGAATATGAAAGAGCAGGGAAGGTGGGATTTTGATAGGGTACTTGTTTCATGTTTTGTCGATGCTGCGTATGTAAATTAGGAAAGGTGGGGAGTGGAAATCCAGTTTACTAAGTTTTATTCTTTTTCAGAAAGTTTGTCAAAAGTGAATTATTAGGGGATGTAACATTGAGGTTTTTATTGGTTACTTCTATTTTGGTAGGTACATCAAAGAAGGAAGCACAGTTAGTGTGATGGGAGTTGTTCAGCGAAATGACAATGTACTTATGATTGTACCTCCCCCGGAACCATTCACCACAGGATGCCAATGGTCTAAATTTATCCTTCCAGCTAGCCTGGAAGGCATTGTTCTGAGATGTGAAGATGCATCAAAAATTGATGTTATACCAGTATAAGATGGGTGGATGAAAAAAATGACGGTATGATCCTGGAAAAGTAGTTTGTTGCTATCGCATTACTAGCGAGTGGAAATGCATTGATATGTTTTGGCCAAATTGTAATCTTGTTTTAAATTTTTGTGAATAGGGGTATTATTAGGGGTTCTTATTAGTATTTTTCAACGAAGCTTGAAAGGTTAATGGTTATTAGTATTTTAACTTGGTTTGAATATATTGGTATGTGGGAAGGGAAAAGACGATGTATCGAGTATCTTGTGTTTTGTTAGTAACTAGCAGCTTGCTTGGTTGATATGCTGGTGTTGGTTGGTTGGTTGTAATATGATTTAGGCAGTTATTTATTATGCTTGATTGATTGATATCGGGAGTCCGTCCGTCCGGTAGTAGGTAACTAGCATACCCCTTAGTTGTTAGTGCCTCCTAAACTAACAAGTTCTTCTTAATGATACGAATGACTATTGAATTCAGACGGACTGTATTTAGAATTATAAAGATGAGAGAATGGGTCTGGACACTTGTATCTGCTGCTGGTGGTGAGATACAAGAGGGAGGGAAGATGTGGGTTGTTTTTTTGTTCTTTGACCCGTTGACTTTTGTTTATTAATAAATAAATATTAGTTATTCAAGACGGAGTGTGTCGTGACTTTCTTTCGTGCAAATGTCAAGGTAACAATGTACGTATATAATCTTTCCCTATCCAATTATGTCGAGATGAGCTGATGGGAGACGTACTAAGATAGAATTAACTATAACAAGATAATACTCGATTAACTAATAATATAATTTAAAAAATGGACATCTTATGTTACTTGTAAATTTTGGAACGTAAAGAACCATTCATGTGAATATGTTGCCAAGTTCCTTATATTCCAACTTTACTCGTCACATTCAAACCAAAAAAGAAAATTCAAATTTAACCACCACCTTTTTAAAAACATAAAATGAATTAACACGTTAATATTTTATTTCCAAGATCAACTCGAGACAGAAAACCCGAAAGTTTGTACACAAAACAACTTGGTCAAAGCTTTATTAGGAACCTAAAACTGAAATTTTGTCACCTTAAGGTAATTTTAAAAGTCCCATCTCAGAACCATGACATATTGGAACTAAATCTAAACTAT
The DNA here is from genome assembly GCA_020205605.1 of Panax ginseng. Classification (NCBI taxonomy): domain Eukaryota; kingdom Viridiplantae; phylum Streptophyta; class Magnoliopsida; order Apiales; family Araliaceae; genus Panax; species Panax ginseng. The sequence goes on from CM035148.1 coordinate 341,487, forward strand.
CATTTTACCAAAATGTAAGCTAGGTCGCCCAAACTATAATTTCCACGGGAATGCATGTGATTACAGTTTCAAAGGAGGGCCATATCTCAAATGCCAAGAGTAACATTAGGTGTTGCAGTCTTCGAAGATACTAAAGGAGGAGCAATTCAACTTCTACTTCTGCAAATTGTAAACTCGGCCTCTGTTTATTAGTTGCCAAAGTGCTGCCTTGGCTTCTTCAAGTGTTTCGATGCCATGCCCGTCTTCGAATGGTATTCTCTGTATATTGAACTGTCCAGAGAAAGAAAAAACATGCTAAATCACTAGCATTAAAAACTTACAGAAACGGAACATATAATAACAAGGATGTTGCAAGCCAAGGGACCTGTGCGCCTTGCCGAACACGGATATCTGTTCCCTTGCTGTCTATTGAAATGAGAGCAACATCGTCCACCTCAGTCTCCAAAGACAGGAGTTCTTTTAAGGGCTTTGAAAAGATTGCGTTGAGTTCCTGTATGAATTTATATATATACATATATAATAAATTGAGCTGAGAACTCATACTGTACACATCTATTACCGACTCATTCCCATAATGGGCAATAATAATAATACTTTGGTGACTAAAGATGGATCCAAAATGATGTGGTTGGTTATTATCACTATGGTGGATCATCAACTAATTACACCTCGCCACATCATTTTTAAACTATTTTTGTAAGACTATTTTGTCACCATAGCAATACTCAAAACTGGGAATAACACATAGCTATATCAGTTGCTTTGTATATATACTAGCTCTTGATTACTTTCTCAGAACAATTATATGAACATACATGCACACATTGTGGGAAGGGAATGCAAAAATTTATACCCAAGACAGTAATTTTTTCAATACAAATTTAAAACTCACCTTCAGATTTTGCTCACCTCCATCAACCGCAATCTTATCAGGTCGAAGGGTCTCGTATTCTTTGACATCAACCCAGGCAACGGTGCCAAACCCACCAATGAAATATATATCACTAGCAGTAACAAATAAAACAAAATAAGCCCCTCATGCTAACATGCTAAGGCACAAAGATATTATATTGTTAAATTACAGAAGACTTCTCAAAGCACTTATGCGTGAGAACCAAATCTGGATCATATGAGTCATTGAGTCAATTTGAAAAATCTAAGATTTTCTAAAGAATTATATGGAAATATATTTAGCCACAAGTGCTCTAAGTCTACAGATTTGTAATCATGACTTTTTGTTTTGATACTGAAATCTCAACTCTAATGCTAAGAATGACAACATTTTCTCGAGCACACAAACCCATCATGAAAGGCAAAAAAATGTTGGATCTTGATAACTCAAACTTCTAGAAAATTAATATAAATCTACATTCACTCAAGCCGTTGCCAACATAAAAGAAAAACCTTATATTCTGCATCCTAAAGTAGTAGAAGTTCCCCCACTGCTGTGAAGGCCCTTGATGGTGTTTTGCTATGTACTGCTTATGAGCCCATTCCTGGCAACAAACATGTAGTATTATCTATCAGTAATTCAATGAGGACCACGAAAAGAATGACACAAGACAATTCTAAACTCCTGCAACACCTTTTCCAAAGTTTTTATCTCGAAAGGCCGAAACATGATAAAGTAGATGCATTGGAATGGACTGAAGGAGTGGAATATACCCTAAGACAGAGGATGCCCACCTCACTTTGCAAAATCAAAGAAGAATAAGGAGGCAGAAATGGAAAAACTGGTCTGAAAACTTATATAATACATGAAAAGGTCACTATTTGAGGGGCTCCTTCATTGCAACAAAGTGAGTCTACAGAGTGTTCAAAGCCCTGAATAGGGCCACTGAATGACAACCAGGACACTATCACTTTCTGCTATGCATCTAAGAACTGTTGATATATACCTTATCAAAAAAGATAAAAGTAGTGAGTAATGTTAAAATAACTGGAGTGAAGTAATCACCTGCTGGTCTTCTGGAAGAGGAAAGACGTCGCCAAAAATTGTGACCCTTGCATTTGATAACCCGCTCCATCCAGGTATCTATGAAAGCTTATTTGTCCATGAAATTCACAGATGCAGAACACTACCCAGCTCGAACATTGTAAATGCAAGAGGTGAAATGCACTAACCTGTACCACCAGCGTGCATCTCGGGTCAGCTAATAAATTCCGCGTGTGTATGGCCAATGGTGAAAATGAAAATATTGGATCTGCAAATACAGACATGGCTGATGTCAGAGGAGAGAGAATTTGGACGTGGGTGGAAGACACCAGTTCTTCCACTAGTTTGTCATGAGCATGCTTCGGGTGCCATATGTGTATTTAAGAGACCAATACCTCAACATTTGAATGAATGGTGTCGAAACATACACCACATAACAACATTTATCTGAAATAGTTACAGACTCCTATATATTTGTTACAATAGACAAACAAAAGAATCTGATTGCTCTTCATTCTCAACACTCAAAATGGGAAGAACCAAAAAACAAATAAATGAAGACAGTCTAACCCAGTACCAGAAAATCTAAATTTTGAAATTCAATTCCAGAAACTTACGCCCCATTGAATCGGGTGCAAAATCTACTAGTGAACCAAATGGATATCCTTCCCGTCGATGATGCATCCGGGACATCACGGTGCACAGGTGAGCAAACCTAGCCTTATATAATAGTATTTCAAGATTGAGAGTCAGAGATCACAACTTTTGAAATTATGAAGCGATATTTAACATAGTCAGCTTAATAGTCATAGTTACAATTAGAACTTTAGAAGACAAGAACAACTTTTACTTGTTCCATCAAATTGCGAACTGCTAAGGCTGGTCTAGGTAAACCATGAGCTGAAGTTGCACTCTGCACTCCCCCAGATATTGGAGTTCTGAAAAGCCCAGTCCTTGAGCTTCCCCCTGCACCGCTTCCGTACACCACCGCAGGAGGTGTCACAATATCAGACATCCTATCTACATCATTTTCAGTGTAATTGTGATCTGGATTACCCTTCAGAACATATGAGAAGCCATCACAACAAAGTCAAAGTTGCTGTTTGATATATCTAATCATATACTACATTAAGGAACGAGGATGTTACATACTATGTTAAAGAAAGATGATGTTATATATCCAATCATAGACTACGTTAAGGATTATGATCTGTGGTCATGGACCTAATCACCTAATTTGTTCAACACATTCTCCAAATCTACACATGTAGCCAGCTATAGATAATATTTCATAATCACCATGCTGAAGAAGCCCAGTAAAAAAAATTATTGTAAGCTTTACAATGGGTTATGGACAAGAAACAATCTGGGTAATACACCAAACTAAACTACATCAATGAGTTTCCAAAATGGTGTTAAATATCACTTGCAATGCATGTGGTTGAGTGCTTGCAGCCACTACTGTTATAGTGTTGTGTTATATGAGCAGAGTTTGTTGCATAGCACAGGAGAGGAAACTACAGAACGGTAACATAGCACAGAAGAGGAAAACCACAGAACGGTAACATAGCACAGAAGAGGAAACCACAGAACAGTAACATTATTGTACTTTCCCCCATTCAGTGTAAGTAACTATATTGGCATAAGAAAAATAATAATGTTATAATAGTCTTCCCTATTGTAGACTAACAAAGTAACAATTGAATCCATTCTGTGCATTAGAGGAACTGATTCATAAACAGAGGCAATAGAAAAGTAAAAACTAGGTCCTACTAACCAGAAATTGACTATGATTGTTCCCTTCAAATTATATAATACTCCCTCCCTCCCTCCAAAATTGGAGTGCAACTATCCTTTAAGAAATGTCCCCAAAAATAATCCACTTTTAAAGTCAAGGTGACAAAAAAATTCATTAAATTCAAATAAGTTTTAATCTTACATATTAGTCTTGACTTATTAAATTGAATGGGAACAGCTACATCTTACTCCGGGTGTCATGAAACAAATACACCGACAAAAAAGATGCAACGCTTTTCTTCCAAAAGCATGTTCTGCTTGAGGATCTAATTCAAGTGGGATTGTATATAAGTTGTGCAAGACTGTCTGATGATGAAAAATCACTATATAAATTCAGTATCGCAAACTAATAAGTAATAATTACCAAAAACAGCACATGTATTGGGATTTGGATGGTTACCTGAGGTAAGGAGATATTATCTTCAGAAATTATACCAAACCCGTGTTCAAAGTGTCCTTCTGATTGTTCTTCTCCTTCTAGTCCACCTTCGCCTGATACGTCGCGAGCAAGTGCGAGAAGTCGAGACCCTGAAACTGAAGAGGTAGTTGCCGCCGCCACCGTATTGGGGAAACATAGGTTGATTTTGAAAGAGGATGAAGAACGCTGATAATTATTATTTCGTGATTTAATAGAATTAATTAGTTTTTTTGTAGTTGAGTGAGTCTTCCCTGGGAACTTTGACACCAATACAGAGCTGGAGAGGGCCTGGGCTTCCATGAAAGATGAACCTAGAAACATGAAGGAAGAAGTTGATGCACAAAAAAAGGGCTCCTATTAATTTATACTACCTCCGTCATGTCCTATTTGATTTTATTTTATCTTTTTCCTAATTAATAAAAAAATATGTGTTTAATCTATATCAACATATCTATTAATACATCAATATAATTATATAGCAGAAAAAATTAATTTTAATTTTTTTAAAGTCCAATTTTGGGAGTAATTAATTTGATTGGTTATCCTAAATGTATTTGGTCATCAACTTATAATTTTTAAATATAAATTATATAATAATAAATAAGTTTACTATCACATAAAATCGATTGCATACACTCATATACATATTTTGATTGTCCACGTGACTTGCTCTGCACGTGGGCCATCAAAATATGCATGTATGTGAGCGGATTTATGTACGTGATAGCAGAATTACTGTATAATAATACATGTCTAAATACAATGAATATAATTATAATCATTCTATTGAACAATGTATCAATCATATTACTCCCTCCGTCCCATAGTTATAGGTTGATTTCTTTTGGCACATAGTTTAAGAAAATCAGTTAAGTGACAATTTTTAACATAAATTTTACACATATACCCCTTAATATGGAATTAATGAATAAGTTAATTACTCCTTACTTATCACCCTGGAACTCTCAACTTCATTGATTGACGTGTACTGACCATTAAAATCCATAAACTTTAACCAAAGAGAATACAACAACATTAAATGTGGTGATAAAAATAATGATATTGAATGTTGTTTCTTCAAAAAAAGAGTAATAGTTGAATATTTATTATAAGGGCATAAAAGTAAAATAATGAATCAACTAAATTTTATAAATAGTAAGTAGCCTATATATTGGGACATCTCAGAATAAAAAATCAGCCTATAACTATGGGACGAAGGGAGTATCTTCAATCATATTAATTTTCATCTTCATTTTTACTATTACTATATCAATCAATAAATATATATACACATATAGGGCAAAGGTGTAAAAATATCGTTGTGGTTTTACCCGAGGTTACATTTAGCATATGGTTTTTTTTCAAAAGTGTTCCTGGCGTTATAAATTTCAATTTCAAGTTAACTATGCCCCTCCCGTTAAAGAACATGCCACCTAGACCAAGACTGACACGTTGACATATTTTACTGCTGACACTTGATAAATAAAATGAGTAATTTTACGCAGACAAAAAAATTAGACCGTAAGAACAAAATGAATTTGTTCCCGCGAACAAATGGACAATACAATGTATTTGTCAACGGGAACAAATTCATTTTGTTCTTTCGATCAAATTTTTTGATCCGCATATACTTGTTGAAATAAAATACGACTACAATTGAGATGATCCAATCAATCTATTCATCTTCAATGGAAAACTATAATCTCCCCAGAGACATAATCGCTGAAATCCTCAATAGCCTCCCCATCAAATCCCTAATTCGCTTTTGATGCGTTTGCAAGCCATGACGTTCCCTCTTTTCAAGCCCTAGCTTCAATATGATGAGTGTATATTTTGATGAGGATACATACCTTGCTACTGTCAGTCTCTTGACAGTTAGTTGTTCTCAAATTCTTTGAAGCTCTTGAACCTCAAGGTTCGGATTCATGGATCTTGTCGATTGAGCATTTGACGAGTTTCTCTAACTCCTTCGTTAGAGATGCAGTATATAGTTTGTTTAGTGGTATTATCTTCTTGAACTTTGACCAGAAAGTTTTTAGTTCTGGCTGCATCTGGACTTTCTGTCTGTGGACTGCAAACTGCTGATTAACTGTAGATTTGGCTATATTGGCCTGATAGTAATTTCATATAAAAAAGAGGGCCAGTCTGGATTGCATCCTGATGGATATACACATTTATCTGCACATATAATTTTCACCTTGTGAGCTTAACTTTATTCAGAAGTGACTTACAACCAAGGTTTTTAAACCCGGACCGGTCATCGAATCGAAAAAGTTACTAGGTGGATGGGTCACTGGTCCAACCAGTGGTCAGACCGTTATTGACCCAGTGATATCATTAATATGTAATAAATAATAAATATTTAATTATATTAATTATTATTATATATTGTATATAATATTTAGTAAATATGTAAAATTAATCAATTTATCTATAAAAAAAAACTAAACATCTCTAGGATACATTCAAATTCCGAAATTCAACCACAAGTTCAAGTGTTTGATTAAATGAATGCAAAGATATGTAAAATACCAAACAAAGTCTCAACTAAATTACTAAAATAAAAGCATAATAGCGTAATTATTTTTTTTTAATCTTTAAGGAGAGAACCGTGCAAACCCGTGAATCGGTCACTGGTTCACTGGGTCAACCGGTTCAACCGCCGGCTCAATTGGATTTCGAACGATTTTTGAGCGAAATGGTTTAGTGGTCCAAACCGATCGTTGAGTGAACCAAGGTTTTTTTTAGATTGAGCCAAACAATTGATCCGGGTTTGAAAACCTTGCTTACAACTAATACTACATTTAGAACTTATTTGTGCCATGGATCAAACTCAAAGCGTAAGCGTTAACATATTCGTGAGAACCTGCTCTGATACCAATTGTTAGTTCCCGGGGCACACAATAGATCTAGAAGAGGGGTTGAATAGATCATTTTATTTTATAAACTTTCTTTTATCTTTTGTCTAGTACAGTGATACCCAGATAATGAATAGTATAATCAATTCATTCACAGTGGAATAGATTAAGACCCCATTCAAGAATATAACATTTAAACACAGTTCTACTGATAGATAAGTTATAAGCAAATATAACAATTATAGTACTTAATGTAAATGACATAAAGTAAATGACATCAGAGGTTTTAAGTGGTTCAAAGATTGAATGCTCCTAATCCACTCTTTAACTTCAACAAATAGGGATTCCACTAAGGATTTGATCAACTTCGAATAACTAAGATTCCTTTAACACCAGCAGCATTAGAACACTAGTTCACTAAGAACTCTTCAAGACCAATAGTCTTGGAAACTGTAGATTAAGCCTAGCAAACTTAGAATCTCTTGTACCCTCTGGTACTCAGCAAGTCCAGCAAACTTGACTTTGGTTTAGTCACTAAGACAAAGACCCTGCAGGCCTTGGTTGCTTGGTTGTTTGTTTGTTGTTTGTTGTTGTTGAGCTACTAAGATGACATTCAGCTTGTTCATCTTTTGGTACTTAAAAACTTCTTGTGATCGATGGGAATTCAACTTTGGTGTTTAATCACATCTAATGGACTACTAAGATGTTCGTTCAGCTTAACATCTTGTTAGTACTTAGCGGTCTGATTTATCCCTTGGTGCTGCTATTCTTTGTTGTTGATGCTTGTTTTCATCTGATATTCATCATTGCACACTATGGCCGAGCAAGTAACCAAATTGGAACCGAAATCACACTAAAAACTGCATGAATCGCACCAACGGTTCCGGCGTACGTGGCGGTTTTAGGTGGATTGAATAACCAAATTTACGGTTCTGATTTAGTTACTAGCCAAAACTGCATGCATAAAACCGAAGCTGCACCATGTATGTGTGTATGTATTATCTCTAGTAAATTCTAAAGTTACTCTTCACTTGAACACGCTCAAATAAAATCTCAATCTTGCATTGTCATTTTTTTACCAATTGAAATAAAATGGTTAGAGGTTATAGAGTCAAAAATTAAGCAATTGGGTTTTGGAATTTTAAATTTGTTTGATGCGTTATTGGAGGGGCTTATAGCTGAGGGGCCAAATTCGTTGGTTCGAGCACTTGATGCATTGGTTAAGGTCAATGTTATAATAGTAATAGTCTAATAGATTATTTTTCAATTTAGGTATAGTTAGGATTATAATCTATAAGTCCTCCCTGCAATATATAAAATAGAATTTCATTCTATCTCCAGTATATACTTTTAAATTTTTGGGGAATTAGATAAATGTTCTTGCTTGTTATCAATATATGGTCTTCGTTGTTTTATATAGCGTATGTTTTAGTTTTAAAGCATCATTCCTTTATTATAAACTAAAACTATTTTACGTGTCTCACTGTTCTATGATTTGTAACATTCCAAAATTTTAATTATAATATTAAATATTTATTGAGTTATATAAATATTTAATGGATGTGTTTATCGTTCAATAAACATTTGTTTAATTGATTTGATTTTATTTGGTTAATTATTTGTTAAATAAATAATTAATGAATTAAAATAATTATTATTATATTGATATTTCAATTTAATGGTTAATTATTTGTATTGAGTTATGTGATTAAATGATTTAGTTAATTAATTATTTTTGAATTAATTAAATTAAATACAAAATCTTGATTAAATAAAGTGTGACAAATAACTATATTATAAGGAGTTATTAAAATAAATTAAAGTAGTTTAATTTAGTTTTATCCAAACAAGGTTCAAGGATATTAATTCTTTAAATTTAAAGGGTTTTGCCAAACAAGCCTTATGGCTTTTGGATTTTCTAAATTTTGAATTTTAAATAAAATAAATAGAATAAATAAAATATAATTAAAATAATAAATATAATTATAATATATAACGTTAATTTTGTAACTATTATTTTATTAAAGGGCCTATTAAGATTATCGCTTTTATTTCCTACATACATTGTCATCAGGTTGAGTTTACGCAGATATAGCTATCGTTGTTTTCATTCTAATTCTAAGACTAAGAGAATTACAAAGAGAATTGAGAGAGTTTGAGAGTGAAACTTGAGAAAATTGTCTGCAATTGCAAGGTTGTGCAAGCTAACTTGAAGGTATGTTCACAACTTTGATATTATAAGTGTTTATGAATATCACGACAAAGTTTGTTATGCTCTGTGAATTCTATTTCTTCCGAATTGTTGTTATGTAACTAAGTTATTGTGGTTATATGTGATATAATGCTAGAGTTTATGTTTAAACAAGAAATTTGTATGCTAAATTCGTTGACAGTAGGAAGAAAATAATGTGAGTATATGTATTTTCATATGGTTCATGAAAAGTATCAATTGTAGTGGCCAATCAGTATGTGAAATTGTAAATTGAAGCTTGATTATGTTAGTTCATTAAGAAACGAGCATAACGTAATTTGAATGAAGTGATTTGGCCAAGTATTGAAGTCACAGTGTTGTTTTTTGGGATAAATATCAAAAATAGAGTTTTATATGAAAAACATGGAATTTGAGAAATTAAACTAGCTTAAGTTGTTGTTAACTATATTGACATATATGTGAGGAAACATGTTTGTGATAGTTCTATACCATTTATACGTGTTATTATCACTGTTTGATGGGTGAAATTCTTGTTAGTTGGCTTATGAAAAGTGTTGTAACCATGTTCTGCAAAATTGTAATACGTAAATGGCTTGTGCATATGATTCTTGCTGCATGCATGATAAACCATTATAAAATCTGGCTGCGCTAGCCAAAGGTCCGATCTCGAACACGGTGAAGTCTGCTAATTCTGCAGACTTTGGTCGTTCAATGTAACTTAGCTTAATGTTTGGTTAATGGGAGAACCATGTAATAATAAGGTTAAACAAAGTTGTGTTATGTGGATTGTAAATTCAAAGTTGTAAAAAAATGATTTATAAGTCATGAACGTGTTGTGTTATAACTTAGCTTATTCAATGAAGGTTAGTTAAGTGTTGTGATGTTAACACTTGGGAATTTTGAAATGTAAATGGTAGAATAAGACTTGTGCTAAAATAACAAGTTTAGCTAGTAATGCGTTTTATATTAAAAAGTGAATATTAATATGTCTAATAGATGTTATGGTTTTAATATTGTGTATAGATGAACGTGAGTCTTAATATTTTAGCTTACACTCGAGGCAAGTTTTCTAACTCTACACTTTCGTTGAGTTAGTTCTATTATTACATCGTGTAACTTCATTCTTTTGATTGAGCAAGTTTCTAAACTTCTCTTTTTACATTGAGCAAGTTTCTTGTATCTAGTTATTTATGATGATGCAAGTTCCAAAAATCTCATCTATTACATGGAGCATGTTTTAATTCTAAATTATTGGATTCTAATCATTGTTGACTTACTCTAACTTGTTTATAGTTAAACAAGTTTCTTTAGTTTATTCTTTTATAATAAATGTTTCTTGAACCTTAATTCCTTGTGTTGAATGGTTCAATCACTTTGTATATTTTATTACAATGTGGAGTAAACATTGTTTCCAGTTTGCTATCAACTAATGCATGTTCGGTAACTAAAATTCTAATTTGACAATATTATAGACCTAGCTTATTATTGTTCAAGCTAAGGTTTATCATATCTTTATTTTGATCAATACTTATGCTCTCTAGTTATTTCAAGCATGAGTCTAGATTATAGTCACTTCACCTATAATTCTCAAATGTTCTAAGTTATGTTGTTATTAAACAATTATTGTGTTATCAAGCATTGTTGATTCAACTAGTTCCCTAGTTGATGGTCGTTAAACTTCAAATTACCCTTGAAAGCTTATCCAAACCAAACTTTCTTTGGTGCAGACTTGTACTCTAAATACTGAGATGAACAACCCTATTTTTAGGGGTTTACGCTTAGCGTTGAAATGTTTGTGCACAATACATTGTACGAAGGATTGATCCCCCTTAGTACGTGGAGTCCTTATAGTCTTATGACTGTTAAAATTAAAGTTGAAAGATTACTTATAACTATGGACATGGTTCGTGGTCATTAAACCCTCAGTAGTATATTTCAGAATGTTAATAGAACATATCATTCAGTTCTATTAAGCCTATTATTTGGCAAATGTTGTAAAGTTATTTATTCTTATTTCAAGTGAGCTTTGTTTGCTCACTCTTGCATATTTATACACTTGTTGCAGATAAGGTTGAGAAGGTAAATGAACCTACAACTAGCAAAGAAAAGGGAAAAATGTACAAGTGATGAAGACTTGTAATTTTATTTTATCGTTATAATGTTAGACTTTTAATAATGATGTGATGTAATAATTTAATTTCTGCACTTGAATGATTGTAATTAAGGGTAAGATAACCTGAGAGATAATTTTTATTAACGTAATCCTGTATGGGCAGGTTTTATTATTCAATTTTTATTATGATTGGGTAGTTAGATATGAATGTTTTGATTAAGTGAACACCAAATCTTGAGGTAATGAAGTACCGGGATTTGGGGGTGTCACATGATTTGATGGTGAATTTGACATGTTTGGCTGAAGGAATTTTGGTTTTATGCTTGATATAATTCTCATTGCCGATTCTGTCACTAAGTTAATTGCTCGATGTAAGTTTTATGTTAAATTTTATTGAAGGCTTAGACTTTTTTGGTGTTTTAATTGGTTTTGGAACCGAAACCGCACCAATTAAAACTGCACCGCACACTTTAAAACCGCACCACACCAATCACAAGCGGTTTCGTGTGCGATTTTGAATTTTTCAAACCGCACCTAAGCGGTTTCAGGTGCGGTTTGGACTTCAAACCTCACCAAACCGCACTATGCTCACCCCTATTGCACACTATCATCGTTGAGGTACTGTTAAGTCTATGCATATTAGCTTACTTCTTTGGGTACTTAACAGTCCTTTAACACTGTTTGACTTATGAATAGATTTGGCTCTGTATCTTCTTCTCTTCAATTATGTGTTTATAGGAAAAAACAGAGTGGCTCAATGATCTTGTTTTCTGTTCTGCGACTCTTGTTGATGTCTTTTTGGCCTTTCAGCTCTCAACACAGATTCTACCTCATTGTCATACTCCTTTGTATTGAGTGAAGCTTTTCCATTGTAGGACTCTCATTAGTTGTGCTTCACTCTTCTGTAATGGTCTTACTCTCACTAAGACATTTTCTTTGTTAAGCTCTATATGACTTTCATCTTCTCAAGTTAACAATTTTTTTTTTCTTTTGAAGCCTCGGCTCTTATATAGACCCATCTGACATCTTCTCGTTGGAACATAGTTGTAGGGAGTCTTTCATTGACAAACTCCCTTTTAATCTCTGTTTTATTTGCTTGTGAAGAGCCTTCGAAATGTTTCAGTTGAAGGCATCAATTGTAGCATTTTATGCTCCAGAGTTTTATGAGCACTGATGTTGTGACGCCCCCAAAATAGGTCCATTCCATCCAACCCATTCTGAGTCGCCAAATACATAGTACAGAGATAACTACAACTTTATTAATACATTTGTCGTGCAAAATACGACAACATATATACTGTGAGTTTAAAAAAACAATTATTGTCTTCTAGACAATATACATACCCAAATAAATCCTCATCACAATTATTTATACATTATTTTACAAAAATGGTGAGGACTACTAAACAACTCTTTCTAGAACCTTTATTCCATACCCCGACTAGTACTCGCTACATTCTCGCCTCCTGAGAAGAAAAATGGAACAAAAAGGAAAAGGGTGAGCTCGACTAGCCTAGTAAAGAATATTATGACTAAGATAATATACAACAAAATTATCGTTAGTCTTCAACAAGGAAAAATATAATAGAATACAATAGACAACAAGTTTTAAATCAATATTCGCAATGAAATAATAATTCATTAGAAGAGTTAAGTAGAGAATGCAAACTACTATCTTCTATGTATGAATTTTAAAGTTCATAAATCTATTTTATCCTCGTAACATCAATCAATATATATATCGGGATCAAATATTCATCCTTGCACTCTGAGGCCAAGGACATTCACCGATTGGTCATGTTCATCTAAACACTGTTCATCTTTGCACTACGGCCAAAGATATTCATCGAAATCATTCATCTTTTGCACTACTACCAAAGATATTCATCGAAATCATTCATCTTTGCACTCTAAAGCCAAAGATATTCATCATAACTCATTCATCTTTGACCTACAGCCAAAGATATTCAATAATATCATTATTTAAGGCGAGGATGATGAAAAATATTTTTAAAAAAGCGAATCCGGTGAAACAAAATGACAAGGATTAAGGATTATGGATTCAGTATTTTGTTTTATCCACGCCCAAAAATACCTCAAAAATAATCATAGTGGTGTAAAATTCAAGAATGATCAAAACATGGATACAATCAAAGCTAGTATCCATAATAGATATTTTGGACAAAAGAAGAAATTTCATTTTTTGATGAATAAGTGTCGTATTCGTGAATAGTGCCAGATATCGTGAATAGTCGATATCGTGAATAGTAACTCGACACCAAAAGATAGAAATTTCATAAAAAAACATCTTCACGCTTTCGTGAATAAGACTCGTGAATAAGAACTCGTGAATAGTAACTCATGAATAAGAAGCTCATGAATAAGTAACCCGACATGAAAAAGTTCCAAATTTGATAAAAAGTTTCAACCAATATTTCAAACATAATGATATTGAAGAAATAATATCATTTGAGAAGAAAATAACATCCCTTACCTCGAAAGACAAGACTTACAGTTAAAAAAACAGGATATAAGCTATGACTTGAACTTGACCAGTATAGCAATACTCAAAGTATACTCAAAATACTCACAAGAATACGCTTCGATAATATAGTGAGAGAAAACTTGATTTACGGTGTGATTTTCAATTCTAACCCAAGACCTATTTATAGAAATTGCTTAGAACAAAAGCAGAAAATTTAATATAATATTATTATTTATAATAATAATTCCTACCTTTACCTTGAATCTGAATTTTAGCAACTTGTCATGTGTTAAATGAGGGAACCAAATGAAAAAACGTTTTTGTAAATAAAAATATTTTAAACTTCCAAAAATCAATTATTTTGGATCTTGAACTTCAATAATTCACAATAAATATCCCTTTTGCCAGAAAATTCAAATCTCATGAGTTTTTATAGGAAATTCAATTCTCTACAACTTTACTGAAGAAAGTTTTTCCAAATTCCAAACAGAAATTGACCGAAATCCACAAATGGGCGATTTTACGGTTATAATCAAATTTCGGTCGATAAATGGGGTCCACCGACATGTTTTAACATGTTTTAAACATTTTGGTAACAAAAATACTCCTCCTCCACATATACTCATATATCCCACATTCATCGTAAAAATATCATCGTTAATATATTATTAAAATAATATATTTAAATGAATTATTTTATCGAGAAAAAGATAAAATATTAATTTTCAACAATTGTCACTATAAAAATTTTCTCCATCTATATCCATATAAAATCAATATTTTTCTCATCATATGAATCAATAATTAATTATTCACAAATAATATTACGAATCACAATATTGACAACGTGAGCCCAGGAAGAGGGCTTCCAATAAGAATTTCTCCTTCTTGGTGGCCATGATTAGGTGACCAAACCTCTCCTTAGACGTAACTTTCTAGACATTGCCAATAATGTTATCTAATAATATTATTCAGATAATATGAATTATTATCAGATAATGAAAAATCTTGTGTAATGACAATTATTGAAACAACAACGGTAATATAAAATATCAATGCGTGAATTATTGAATCAATAAAATAAAATCTTTGAAGCAGTAATTATCGTAACCATTATTGAGTAGTGCCTTTTTACGTAAGAATCAATAATTGGTGCAATACAGTGTCTTCTTGTGCAATAACTTGCAGACATCGTGTTTTTAACCACCGGGTATTCCAACGAGGTAAAGTGAATAACAACTTCTGCTATTTTTTAAACAACTTATTTTTGTCGTTTTCTTCCTCCAATCGCTTTCAAGTTATGGGGCCCACACATGGTCGCTGCTTGCCGCAGTTAATACGAATATTCCCGACAAGATCTTAATATTCCACGACCAAAACGAATATTCTCCAAACAATAATGAATATTATATCACCACTTGCTTATTTAAAATATTTAGCATTTTACCCATAACTAACCACATTAATCAAATCCACCCTTACTATTTCAAAATAATAAATAAAGGAAATTCCTTTTTATTTAAAAAAATTTTCGGTCTTACAACCTCCCCCCTTATGAAATTTTCGTCCTCGAAATTGACGTCGACGACTGGTGTTTGAAAAGATGAAAATACCTCACTTTCATTTTCGTTTCCAACTCCTGAGTTATTTCCTCAATAGCATGGTTTCTCCACAAAACTTTTAACTTGTGGTATAACCTCAGTACATAGGACATGTTCTTTCCTATCCAAGATCTTGACATCCTCGCACTTAAGTCTTCTATATATCTTGTGGGGTTCTAACTTCGATAGCGTGGTTTGGGTCGTCCACATATTTACGTAACATCGATCGTGCGGAAAAGCGTTATGAACACGCGTCATACTTGGCGGTAAAACGAGTCTATAGGCCACAGTTCCTACTCGATCGAGAATTTCAAATGGAATAATAAATCAAAAGTTTGAGCTTTCCTCACATCGCCGATTCTCGCTTTTGAAATAACAACTTCTTGCACCTCCTTCTTCAAATTCATCAGCTCCGGTGTGTAGCTTGAACAGCTTTAACTTTATCGATTAAAGTCGATTATACTCGTATATCATCACGTGGGTACCTAGAGTTTTCATCTCCATCTCTATTATTTGTAAATTAGTTTTTGACAATATCGTACTCGTACTTGTATACGATCTTCTACTCAACACGTCAGCTACCACGTTCGCTTTTCCAGGATGGCATGGTGGAAAATGTCTTTGAAATGAGTCTCTCTTGAGTTCTTCAAGCTCTTCCTACATTCTTTGCTCCATTCGAATTTTGTATCTCTACGAGTCAAATTGCGTTAATGGAATAGCGATTCGAGAATATCCTTCAACGAATCTCCGATAATAACCAACTAAGCCTAGAAAGCTACATATTTCGATTCCGAAACTTAGGTTGTTCTCAATCGTGACTATATCCCAACCTTGGATAGACATTACAATGACACCTATCGGTTTTACTATCACACGAATATGGCGTCCCTACGAGAGTGCGGGCGGTGCATTCCACAAAGGAAGTCACCAGATAGAGGCTCGGGTATCAACTTCTCTGATTGGGTTTTAACTCGAAGTTTAATAGGAGCCATTCGATATAAGATTTTAGAAATGAGTTTTGTCTTAGGGTTCAAAGTCGATACAAAATCAATATCACGCTCGAGGAGTAGGCCAAGAAATTCTTCAGAAATACGTCGGGAAAAATCAATAACAATGGGAATATTATTCAAATCGGCGTGTCTTTATTCAAATCCATAACATGGACTAAGAAAGCTTGACATTCGTTTTTCAATAAACAAATGGCTTTATAATTTAATATGAAAGAGTTTAACTTCAATGGTTTGGTTGCTTGAATTGAATAATGAGTTGCTTTAAGAATATGAAAACTAACAACCTTACGAAAGCAATCAATTTTGGCATGATGAGTAGTTAACCTTAAAATCACATCAAAAACAAATATCTCTATAGAAATAAGGTTAACGGGTAATGTGATAGTGCCAACTGACTGAATCAAGCAAGATTTCTAAACAACGGATGTAATAAAAGTTTCTCTTAACTGAGTCTCCACATATAGGTCAAAGTCTAATTTCTCCGTAGTCAAATTCAAACGTTGAGCGTAAAGCAAAAGAGATAAAAGAATGGGTAGAAGCAGGTATCTAGTAAGGTATAAACTTTCGCAAGAATTATAATTAACTAACTTGTCTTAAACTCGTTCGGGTTCCTCGCATTTTATTGGAAATCACGACAAACGCTTCTTCCAAGAACCGTGATTTCGACTTATCGGGACATCCTTTTGAGTCACCATCCCATTGGACTTGGTTTCGCTCACCAGTACACTCTCGAGCTATATGTCCTTCCTTTCCACAATTATAACATACAGGCAATTGTGGGCGGTTTGGTGATATGTCCCTCTTTCCGCATTTATAAGATATTACCGGTGGTCGATTCTCCTCCTTGGAACCGATTCTTTCTTTGGTATTAACGTCTTCACATGGTTATTATTGAACCTCTCTTCTTGAAATGTCCACTTGAGTCACCTCTCCTATTATCATGGGCCACGATTACCACCCGAGTGGTTACCGCTTTGTCCGTATTCTTTCCTCCCCATTGGTTATCATCGTTTTGATGATACTCACATCACCGATATGACCACTGTTTGTGGTCCCTCGGTTGAACATACTCGTTATCACGCTCTAATAATTGAGCCACATTTACAACATCGAATATAAAGAAAATTTATGAGAGATAAGATATTGTCGAATCTCGGGTTTTAGACCCTCGAAACATACGCATCATTCGTTCCTCATTTTCCACCAAATGAGGTGCAAACACAGACAACTCCGCAAACTTCGCCTCATCCGAGACACACCGTCATGTTGTTCTCGCTCGATCTAATAAACTCCACTTTCCTTCATATAGACGAACACTTTCGGGAAAGTATTTGTCATTAAATAGTTTCAAACGTCTCCCAAGACATATCTTTGGCCGCGGTTTGAGAGAGTGGTACTTCTACACGACTCCACCGATGATCGCCTCGCCACGGAACATAAAGGTGGCGAATGGAACCTTCTGTTTCTCCATGCATCCTAAGACATCGAATATCTTGGTAATTTGCTTGACCCATGTTTCGCCATGATCGGATCGGCTTTCCCTTAAATTGGTGGTCCCAACTTTTTGAAGCCGCTTGCATTGTGTGACAACCCGTGAATTGCTATCATTTCTCCTATGTTTTGAACACGAGTCTCCTCGTCGATTTTGCATGAACCGCAAAAAACTTCTAAACATCCTGTCGTTTATCTTCTCGCTTTCGGTGGTGTTGTTTACGGGAGGTACATTGTCGACTGTTGCACGTTCTCCTCGTTGGTTAAGACAGCATCTCCACGGCCTCATTCACTCCATTATTAATATTCTCATTCGACATTCTCAAATCACCGTCATAAAATAAGGGTTAATTAAGGAAATCAATATATCACATAATATCCCTATATCTTAACCAACTAACAAATAAGCTTAGGTAGGACACTTTAGCGAAGGATTTACTCGTCTCTCCCTCCTATTTCTATTCCCGATCTCGCATGAGATATCATATCCCTAAGCTCGATACCATTGTGGCGCCCCAAAATAGGTCCATTCCATCCAACCCATTCTCGAGTCGCCAAATACATAAAGATGGAGATAACTACAACTTTATTAATACATTTTGTCGTGCAAAATACGACAACATATATATGTGAGTTTAAAAAACAATTATTGTCTTCAGACAATATACATACCCAAATAAATCCTCATCACAATTATTTATACATTATTTTACAAAAATGGTGAGGACTACTAAACAACTCTTTTTAGAACCTTTATTCCATACCCGACTAGCTAGTATTTCGCTACATTCTCGCCTCCCGAGAAGAAAAATGGAACAAAAAGGAAAAGGGTGAGCTCGATTAGCCCGAGAAAGAATATTATGACTAAGATAATATACAACAAAATTATCGTTAGTCTTCACGAGGAAAAATATAATAGAATACAATAGACAACAAGTTTTAAATCAATATTCGCAATGAAATAATAATTCATTAGAAGAGTTAAGTAGAGAATGCAAACTACTATCTTCTATGTATGAATTTTAAAGTTCATCGTCTATTTTATCCCCGTAACATCAATCAATATATATACGGGATCAAATATTCATCCTTGCACTACTGGCCGAGGACATTCACACGATTGGTCATGTTCATCTAAACACTGTTCATCTTTGCACTACGGGCCAAAGATATTCATCGAAATCATTCATCTTTCTTGCACTACTACCAAAGATATTCATCGAAATCATTCATCTTTGCACTTCTGGCCAAAGATATTCATCATAACTCATTCATCTTTGCACTACGGGCCAAAGATATTCATCATAACTCATTCATCTTCAGACTACGGGCCAAAGATATTCAATAATATCATTATTTAAGGCGAGGATGATAAAAATATTTTAAAAAAGCGAATCCGGTGAAACAAAATGACAAGGATTAAGGATTACGGATTCAGTATTTTGTTTTATCCACGTCCAAAAATACCTCAAAAATAATCATAGTGGTGTAAAATTCAAGAATGATCAAAACATGGATACAATCAAAGCTAGTATCCATAATAGATATTTTGGACAAAAAGAAGAAATTTCATTTTTCGATGAATAGTGTAAGTGATTCGTGAATAGTGTCAGATATCGTGAATAGCCAGTATCGTGAATAGTAACTCAAACACCAAAAGATAGAAATTTCATAAAAAACATCTTCACGCTTTCGTGAATAAGACTCGTGAATAGTGGCTCGTGAATAGTAACTCATGAATAAGAAGCTCTCATGAATAAGTAACCCGACATGAAAAAGTTCCAAATTTGATAAAAGTTTCAACCAATATTTCAAAGATAATGATATTGAAGAAATAATATCATTTGAGAAGAAAATAACATCCCTTACCTCGAAAGACAAGATTTAGTTGAAACAGGATATAGGCTATGACTTGAACTTGCAGAGTATAGCAATACTCAAAGTATACTCAAAATACTCACAAGAATACGCTCGATAATATAGTGAGAGAAAACTTGATTTACGGTGTGATTTTCAATTCTAACCTAAGACCTATTTATAGGAAATTGCTTAGAACACCAAAGCAGAAAATTTAATATAATATTATTATTTATAATAATAATTCCTACGCACACCTTGAATCTGAATTTTAGCAACTTGTCATGTGTTAAATGAGGGAACCAAATGAAAAAAACGTTTTTGTAAATAAAAATATTTTAAACTTCCAAAAATCAATTATTTCGGATCTTCGGAACTTCAATAATTCACAATAAATAGCCCTTTTGCGGAGAAAATTCAAATCTCTTGAGTTTTTATAGGAAATTCAATTCTCTACAACTTTACAGAAGAAAGTTTTCCAAATTCCAAAGCAGAAATTGACCGAAATCCACAAATGGGCGATTTTACTGTGCTATAATCAAATTTCAACCGATAAATGGGGTCCACCAGAGCATGTTTAACATGTTTTAAACATTTTGGTAACAAAAATACTCCTCCTCCACATATACTCATATATCCCACATTCATCGTAAAAATATCATCGTTAATATATTATTAAAATAATATATTTAAATGAATTATTTTATCAGAAAAAGATAAAATATTAATTTTCAACAATTGTCACTATAAAAATTTTCTCCATCTATATCCATATAAAATCAATATTTTTCTCATCATATGAATCAATAATTAATTATTCACAAATAATATTACAGAATCACAATATTGACAACTGTGCAGTGATTCACCAGGAAGAGGGCTTTCCGATAAGAATTTCTCCTTCTTGGCAGCGCAATTAGGTGACCAAACCTCTCCTTAGATGTAACTTTCTAGACATTGCCAATAATGTTATCTAATAATATTATTCGAGATAATATGAATTATTGCTCAGATAATGAAAAATCTTGTGTAATGACAATTATTGAAACAACGGTAATATAAAATATCAATCGCAAAGCAATTATTGAATCAATAAAATAAAATCTTTGAGCAATAATTATCGTAACCATTATTGAGTAGTGCCTTTTACGTAAGAATCAATAATTGGTGCAATCTGGTGTCTTCTTTGTGCGATAGCAGCGATATTCTTGTGTTTTAACCAAGGGTATTCCAACGATGTAATAGCAGTAACAACTACGTAGATTATTTTTAAACAACTTATTTTTGTCGTTTTCTTCCTCCAATCGCTTTCCGTTATGGGGCCCCACACATGGGCTGCGTCAGTCGCATACGAATATTTCTGAAGCGATGCGAATATTCCACGACCAAACGAATATTCTCAAACAATAATGAATATTATATCACCACTTGCTTATTTAAAATATTTGCGCATTTTACCCATAACTAACCACATTAATCAAATCCACCCTTACTATTTCAAAATAATAAATAAAGGAAATTCCTTTTTATTTAAAAAAATTTCGGGGTCTTACAGATGTAGACATGCAGAGTTGATGTGACAACTCCTTTTTGACTTACCTGACATATCTCACTATCACTAAGACCTTTCTTTGCTAAGCTCTATATGACTTTCATCTTCTTAAGTCAACAACTTTTTTCTTCTTTTGAAGCCTCGGCTCTTTTTTATAGATCCATCTGACATCTTTACGTTGGAATATAGCCGTTGGGAGTCTTTCATTGACAATCTCCCTTTTAATCTCTGTCTTATTTGCTTGTGAATGAGCCAATGTTTCAGTTGAAGACATCCATTGTAACATTTAATGCTCAAGACTTTTTTGAGCACTGATATAGACATACAAGTTGATGTGACAACTCCTTTTTGACTTACCTAACATATCAGCCTGTTTTATCACCTAATACATCAGAGACGTTACTTTTAGCAGGCTAGTAGGTAGTCACCATTTTCTCTTGTTTCCTCGATTTACATCTTAGATGTTTGGAAAGTATATCGGGATTCCCAATTCACAACGTTCAGCTGTCAGTCTTATTTGCTTTGACATTCTCACTCCTCAGATGAATGCCCTCTACGATTCTGATGTTGACCTTTATGAATTGTGTTGGGTGAATGCATATTCTGATTTGATGTTTAAAGTAAATGCTCATGCTTATATGTAAAGTCTTTCAAAGAATATATGTACAAGGACTTAGTGATAGATCAAAGATGTTAGGTTAATTTTTGTCTTGAAATGTAATAGATAGGCTTCAACAAGAATCGCAGTCCATCGAGCTGATCAAGAGATTGTAGAAGTCAAGGCAGAATCGTAGAGCATCAAAGATCGTAGTGTGTCTGCCTTGAAGGGCCTCTCCAAAAATCGTAGAGTGGTCCATACGTTTGCCGAAGCTAACTAAGAGATCGTAGTGTGCTCTCGAAAACGTAAAGTCTGCAAGACAAGCAAGTGAATATCGTAGTGTGCCTGTTCTTAAGAGAAATCGTAGTGTTATCGTTTGATAACATCAGATCAAGCACCAAGGTGGCAAGACACCACGATCTGAATCGTAGAGTATCATCTGCTTATGTCAGAAGCATCGAGACTTATCCTTTTGTTTAAGGATAAATTCCAACAAATGTGGAATGAGTTATAAACGTTGAAATCCTCACCAGTCCCAATGGCACAAAAGATATCCTTAGTATACAACGAAGGAAACGTACTGAAGAAGCTAAGGAAAGGACCATGGGTCAAAGGAAAATACCTTTTCAGGTGTTAGGTGAGAAAGCAGTTTGATGTGTCAGTGGGCCAACATGCAATTCAGAAGATGTGCAGAAAAGTCTCCATCAAAGTTCAGAAACGTCAAACGCATTTAATGCTTCAACGGATGGCTTCAACGGATAGATTTCAAGGATCACATATATGCAAAACATCTGCAGATGACTCAACCAAGCAAGCATTGAACAAAACGCTGAAGAACATTCAACGCTCAACTCTACGATCTGAGAAAAAAAGAAAGCTTGCTCAGCTACTCAGTTCTTTTGAACAAGTGCTTAAACGGCAACTGAGTAGCACCACTCAAGAACTCATCAACTACCAATCAAGCGAAGTAAGAAGTTCCAAGTCATAAGTACTTGAAGAGTTCAATAGTGAACTGTGAAGAACCAAGTCTGCTGGACTTGAAGAGTTCAAGAGTGAACTAAGAAGTTCCTAAACTGCTGGTCTAGAAGGAATCTGTGAGATTCAGAAAGTGTAAAAGATATCCTTAGTGGATTTCCTACTCGAGGAGTAGAAGAGTGGACTAGGAGCTTTAAGTGCTCTGAATCACTTAAAACTGTTGTGTCTCTTACATTCTTGCTATAACTGCTATAACTGCCTCACTCTCATTAACTCACAACATCTAAAAGGGAGATTAAATAAATCGTAATTCCGTTGTGTTTTAATCATTATCAAAACTAACAAAGTAAAACGAAAAGAATTTTAAATATCTATTCAACCCCCCTTCTAGATAACTATTGTGCCTTCGGGAACTAACAAACTCTACGATTACTTGTCTTTGGAAATCGTAGGATGACTTGACCTTGACACCTTTTATGATCCTGAGAGTGCTCAACGTTGTACCATCTTGTACTTTGCTCTCACAGTCTATTCTATGATCGTGTTTGTCTTGCCTTGCTTCAAGAACTAACAAGTTGATTGACACCTTTGACACTTCGATTTGCATATCCCTTTTGATTTTTCATGCTCAGCTTCCTTAAGTGAAACCTTATGATATCTTGTTCATACTCCATGGTAAGGCTGAGCATTGATATCCTTCTTGTTTGTTCTATGCTCACTTTGAGGCATGTTTACCATTATCTTTGTATCAACTTTATCAGACTCTTCTCTCTTTGGTAAGCACTACGTTCGTAGTCTTCTGATTAGCACTTGTAGAAGATTCCTTCTGAATGGATTTTCACTTTTCAATCAATCTTGCTGATAGAGTTGGTGCTTTGATCTTCTACTTGCTTGCAGATCATTCAAATAATGCTTTCTGATATTCTTCAAGTAGACTGCATTTTTAAACTTGACTGTTCTTTCCAAAGAACGTGATATATGCATATATTTCAGGTTTGCTTCTATAGAGAATCGTAGAGTGCTCCACGATTATGCCTTGGCTATGTAAGCATCTGACTGACTACGACTTTGGCTCTCGTTTTGCAAACTGTGAATTTGATAAGTGACGACATGTAGACTTCACGATTTAGAGTCAAGTTTACGATTCTAGCTCGACAGGTGCTCAACATGCATCTTCTACAATTCTGAGTGCAAACTACGATTCTTGACTTGACTCGGCAAATGCTCGGACCAGCTCCACAATTCTAAGTGTGACTTTCAAGACAGACTACGATTCTGAAGCCACTTATTTGATACTTTACGATTCTGCCTTGACTTCTGCAATCTCTCGACTGGCTCGACAGTCTACGATTATGCTTCAATAGATTACGATTCTGCCTTATTTTCTTGGCAGACTTAAATGACTTATGCAGAGCTCTACGATCAAACATGTCTATATATTACAATTCAAAATAGATCATCCTAACAATTTTGATATTTTCTTCTATACATTCATTTACAGAATGATAAACATTAAACCCAGATTAACCTAACAATTTTGATCATATCAATCTAAGTCCTTGTCCATATTGTCTATCATCTATTAAGAACTTTACAACTTCTATCAATGCAGACATGTTTGCATATTCGTTCATTAACTTAATCATTTTCATCATCAAATAATACGAATAAATGAATAACATTCACATGCATATTCCTAACACCTTTTGTTCTTAAAAGAATGAAAAAAATATAAACTTAACATATATTAAAACCGTCGCTATAACATCACTTCTCATGTGAAAATATCAAAAAATTATGTGAAAATATCAATTTTATAAATTTAACATATATTAAGAGAAGTGAAAGTAGAAGAAATAGAGTACATAAAGTTCTAAAATTACTTTTAGTGTTATAGAAGATTTATAAAATGATAAATAATTTTATTTTTTTATCCTAATAAATTTTATTAAATGACATAATTATCTTTTATTTTATGTATTTTAATATCATTTTTACGGGACAAATTTTTTATAACTTTTCTCGTTCTTTTGTGGACGGAGGAGGAAGAAGGATCCGTAAATTTAACAACATTATAAGGTCGAAATAAATTAGAACACGTTGGATGGTATTTCAGCTGAATTTATTTCTTGTCCTAGTTTTCTTCGTCTTTCTACCCGTTTCTCTCGGAATAGAGTAAAGGAGAAACTCACAGAATTTTGGAACGGGAGAGGGATCCATCCATCCTTCGATCGCTTCTGGCAGCGGCAGATCTTTCTTTTCTTTTTGTTGATCGAATCATTGTTGTTGGATCCGTTTTCGTCTTTGTTCTCCATAAGCTTTTTTCCAGTATTTTTCTGATTCTAAATTTCTAAATTTCTAAATCAACATAGGCTAAGGTTTGCTGTATTATAGTATACATTTATATAGGAATTTCTTAAATCAACATTGGCTAGGGTTTTCTGTAGTATATAGTATACGTTTATATATATTTGTATATATAGATAATGGCTAGGAGCAGATCATTGTCGAACAGATGGAGGTTTATTAATCCAGCTTACTATTTGAAGCGGCCGAAACGTCTTGCATTGCTGTTCATAGGCTTTGTATTTGTCTCTTTCTTCGTTTGGGATCGACAAACTCTGGTCCGAGAGCATGAGGTACTTGTTCTTTTCCCACTTTGAAATCGGCTCTCTTGTTATTTTATTTTATTTTTACCTGTGTAGCTTAGTGTTTTCTCTTAATAGATTTTACAAAGATCTATTTTTGTTTAGCACATTTGTATCTGCTTTATTTCAGGGGAAACGAATTTCATCATTGTTTTGTACATTCTTATTAGAGACATAATTGGTTTATCTGATCTGTACACGAAGTTTAAGATTAAATTTCTCAGTTTCTTAGTAGTATTATTTAGAGTGTTGACTGGGTTTTGTAACTAGGCCCTGGGATCGAGAGTGTCTTTGAAATTACTCTCTGTTCCACAAAAGTCCCATTTGCCATTTGCTTTTGCTTGAGAAAAAGAGTCCCATTTTTTCACAATTCCATTATCAAGCCATCACTACTTAACTAAACACTCAATTAATTTAGAGGTTAACCTGAAACAAAAACATAGCCTAAGTTTTTAACACGAAGAAAAAATATAGCCTTAAAGTTTTGCCAACGAGACTCTTTTGTGGGATAGAGGTAGGAGAAATTAAAATTTGACGCGGTTTTGAAAGAGTTGAAAAAGATGGAGGCTATTTAAGCTCCATAGCTATAAGACATTCTGGAATCACTGCTTAACATTGGCCTTTATTAAAACGTGGTAAAAAATTGACTTTAGTGTCACACTGATCATCATACTTCCTTAGCAAAAGATACATGATTTAGCTCATGTATGAATTATACCAGGTGTCTGGGGACTCGTGTCATGTTACATGAAATTCTAAAACCTTGATCATCACTTTATTTCCTTATCATGGCATTCTGGTCCTAATATCTTTTTCTTAATTTTATTTTTATTTTTATTTTTAATTTCCTTCCCTTGCACCATTCCCCATCATTCTCTTAAAATTAGTTCCCTGAAGCTATTTTTCTTGTGCAACAAGCATGTAATTCCGTAATGAGATTCAAGATACTAATCTATCGTACTTGTTTACTCATGTTCAACCTAGATACCTTCTTTGCAGAAAATTCTTGCACTATTTAAAATAAATATTTTTATCACCCTGTTGAATACCTTTATAATTGTTTTTAAAGTATAAACTAAAAAAGGTGCAAGCAAATGAAGAGAAAACGTATGATCACAATTTAACGGTAATTAGGTCAAATCGGAATATGTGAAAGCCACCAAGTGTTAAGTTTATTTATAAAGTACACTTCTCACAATATGGTGAGTGTGATTGATTTGACTATTTTATTTGAAGTTTTTATTAAATTATGTTCGGTCCTAGTTGAGGCATATAACTTGATATTCTAGATGGTGTGTCACAAATTTAATGTTATTATCTTTGAATTACTGTTATCTATTGATGTACTTATGACCGACCTAGAGTATATATTTAACATTATCTAATTATTCATCTTGGTTTGTATTACCCTTGAACATATGTACTATTGACAGTGTTCTAAAAAATGCTAGGTGAATCTGGGAGGTGGAGGGGGCCGCCTAGCTGCTTAGGCCGCCCAGACATTTTGCTTTTTTATTTTATATATTCAGGGACTAATTTGTAACATCTTTGAAATAAAGAAGTATTGAACTTTTCATAACTATGAAAGGCAGTTGAATTTGATTTTGCAAAGTAAATATGATAAAAGGGCAATATGTTGTTAAAGTTTTCAAGATATCATTACATCTAAGGGTGTAAATGAACCGAGTCGATCCGAGTATTGAGTTGCTCAGATTTGGTTCACAAAATTTATCGAGTATAAAATAAGGTTTGATTGAGGCTCATTTAGCTCTGCAAAGTCGAACACGATTAAGAATCGAGCCCGAAGCGGTTTGGACTTTTCCAACGAATATGATCTGAGTTTCAATAGAAAATTATAATTTGAGGAGGTTCGAGTAATTTATCGAATTTTAAAATGTGCTTATATTTGACTCATTTATATTTCGAGTCGAGCTCAAATCGAACTTTTAGTCCAGCGAATACGAATCGAGCCCGAACTGTTTGCTCATTTTACAGTCTTAATTACATCCACACATCCGCACATCCGCACATCCGCACATCGAAGACAAAATGGAGAAGAAACGAGGAGAGAAAGAAAAAGAGAAGAAATAATTAATGGCGGCAATGACCAATGGCAAATAACTGCTACAATCTAAGGTGGACGACGACTATCTTGGGCGATATCTTCATCTTTTGCTCTTTTCTCTCCCTCTTATTCCCATCGCTTTCTGGCTTCCTTCAATTGAAATTCTAGGAAAGAAAACAAAATATAAAGTTAGGACAAATTTCTCCAATAAGGAACAAGACCGATTACTCTTTTTGCCTAACTCTCCCAAGGTCCGCCTAGTCCCGCCAAGGTCGCTGCCTTTCTTTTGTCGCCTTGGTGTTAGGCTATGCGTTTTGGAGCCACTGACATCTAGTCAGCTGCCTAGGCTGTTTTTGAGAACACTAACTTTTGGTGTAACACCCCAGTCTCACATCGAAAGACATGAGAAAATTTTGTCTTATATAAGGAATTAAGTTACTAAAAATGGTACTTTCAGTCATGATCTTTTGGGTGAGTCTGTGATGGGCTAAGATGTTC
This sequence comes from Panax ginseng, assembly GCA_020205605.1. Classification (NCBI taxonomy): domain Eukaryota; kingdom Viridiplantae; phylum Streptophyta; class Magnoliopsida; order Apiales; family Araliaceae; genus Panax; species Panax ginseng. The sequence continues at coordinate 369,601 of CM035148.1, forward strand.
CAAAAAGATACTATTGGGCCAGTGGTTTAAGATCTTATGTGGATAGATTTGATTCGATTCGGACTTGGGATTTGACACAAGATTTGTTCCGGACTCGGATTTGACCTGGGTGGTTTCATATCGTATCAGAGCTGACTCTCGAAAGTTCAAGTCGGGTTATCCGATCGTGTTGCCGGAGGTGGGGACACGAAGGCTAGTTGTATTATCCCACAAATGGAGAGATGTCCGGAGGTGGGGACACGAAACTAGCTGGTATTATCCCACAATGGCTAAAGAGGCAAAGATATGTGGACCGTATGTGATTGGTTTTGACGAGGGCGTCAGAAATTTAAGTGGGGGAGTTTGTAACACCCCAATCCCACATCGAAAAATATGGGAAAAATTTATCACTATATAAAAAATTAAGTTACTAACAATGGTACTTTCCTTCAGTCATGACCTTTTGGTTGAGTTTGTGGTTGGCTAAGATGACACAAGAAGATATTATTGAGCAAATGGTTTAAGACCTTATTTGGATGAATTTGATTCGACTCGGACTTTGGATTTGACCCGAAATTTGTTCCAGACTCGAGACTTGACCTGGGTTGTTTTTCAGATTACAGTAGAATATGTGCTGAGTGCTTGCTGTATAGTTTTTATAAATGATTTAAAACAGATCAAATTTAGGGAAATCATTCTATAATATGTATTGTTGTTAGTATATGTTTGATGATGTCTAAGTCTCTATTTTGTAGTTGCCCATACTTCATACAAAATTCAATGGATTAACAAAAAAAACTCATGGGTTAATATTACTAACCAACATGAATTTTACGTAATAAACAAACTTGTTATTATCTTAGTAATAAATAATATATGAACATGTATTACAAAGTGAAATTAACTTGATAATCCACGAAAATAAATTAGGAATTATGTCACTGTTAATAAATGTATTAGTATTTATTGGTCATGTTTATATTTATGTGGCTATGGATGCGTTATTTATGCATGAGTAATATTACTTGTAGGGTTTTATGTGAAATCATTTGTTTTAATTATTATTAACTATTAATTTTAATAATGGAATTATCTAGATTTGGACAGATTAAGAACAATATTATTATTAGGACTTTGTCACTTTTTTATATAATTAATTGAGTTTTATAAAAACAATAGGATTCTAGATTTGGATGTATTTTATATTATGAGCTGACTCAAACTTATAGAAAAATTAAAGGGAGTTGACAGAAAACTATAGCCAGTTGACTAGAAAATTTAAGCGAGTCGACTCAGAATGAAGGAACCATTTTGGCTAATTAATTACATTGTAGATTGTAGATATGCGAAATCCTAAATTTAAAAATCAATATAAATTTATTTGAATTTAGTACAAACAACTATTGTATGACTAAGTAAAAGTACTACTCATTACCACATTTGTTGCTTTCAAATTCATATGAACTCATCAATTTGAAATTTTAGGATTTCACAAATTGACTTAAAAAGTCAATATATCTTGAATTTTGGAAGGAGGGAGTATGTACATGCCATCTCTCCCCTTTTCAGTCTTATTAAGAGCAGTGGCGGAATCAGAACATTTATAGAGGGGGGTCAAAATACATCAATAAAAAAATTATTTATTAACGCTTGGAGTGCTTTTTTTAAATTCATTTTGCCCAATTATAGTATTTCACAATATCCTATTCTAACCCTTGTCAACTTTTGAATTATAAGTCTAATGACTTTAAATACATATATATATATATATTTTAATTTTTCTCGAACTATGAGACTTAATTTGACTTTGAAATTTTTAATCAACTGATTAGCTACTTTTATAGATAAATTATAAATTATAATATTATATATTCAAAACCTTATATTGTGGTTCATGAGATTAATTAGCTTGAAAGAATGGATTCTAACAACAAAAACAAAAAAATAAATAAAAGAAGACAAATTTAATAATCTTGATAGGATAGAACTATGGTGAACTTATGGTCACTATAATAGGATCCAAAAAAAATTGTTTTATTTCTTTAGCTTTTTATTTTTAATTAGTTTACAGATAGAATTGTTATTACTTTTTTTGCCTCACTTTAATGATAAAGTAAAAATAAAAAAAAGCAAAGGAGAAAAAGAAATACATAAAAAAAAAGGAAGGAAAAGAAAAACAAATAACCCCCGAAAATTTCAGGGTGGGACCCCCCCTAGACCCCCTGGTTCCGCCCATGATTAAGAGCTGGAATGTATTACAGAGTTGAACAGAGGGAGATCTTATACGTCTTGTCACTCGAATGATATCAATTGTCTGGTTTGCAGGTGGAGGTCGCTCATTTGAATGAAGAAGTGCTTCGGTTGCAAAATCTGGTACCATATCCAACTTCTTAATATTTATACTCGACTTTTTCTTAGGATATGGATTTTATTCTGGTTCAACTAAAAAAGAACATGTTATTTTGTTACGAGGTTATCCTTTCCTTATGATAATGTTTTTGAATAACTAATAGTTTTTTGCTCATTTTATAGTTCACTGCTATTGTGTTGATAATGTTTTTGAATAATTAATTCCAACTGCAATTTAGGCCGAGATGTTATAAACTTTAATAATCTTATTTTGGCTAACAATTTGGGGAGCTTTCTTTATTCTAGGCTTGAAATCCCATTAAAAATTGATGTATAGCTAAATAAATCAAGTCATAATATTTCTTGGCTATATATATATGTATGTATATATTTCAAGTCATAATCATTTCTACCATTTACTCTGTTATGTATACTCACTAGTCTGGACTTTGTGGAAATGAATAGGAATAATACAATTGTATATTTGTATTTAGATGTAGAAAAATAAAATAAATACATTATTGCAGTATTACTCTATTTATGTTTTCTGTGGCTATTCTTTTGCGGTCTGAATATCTTTTTTTCACTGGCAGTTGGAAGAGTCAAAGAATGTTCAAGATGTTTCAGGCGGGAAGAGTAAATTTAGCCGCAAAGATAGTGATGTAACTAAAATGAAAGGCATTCCAAATGACCCTATTGAGGTTCAGCGAAGAGAGAAAGTAAAAGGAGCTATGCTTCATGCATGGACCTCATATGAAAAATATGCATGGGGTCGAGATGAGCTTCAGGTATGTTGAAACACCCCCTTTCCCAAAAAGGAAAAAGAATGTCACGCACAAGCATAATAAATACAAACCTCGAATAAATCTCAAAATATCTCCAATTAAATTGAACACCAATTGCCACATACTCCAATTTAACTAGAAGGAACTCCATATTTACATAATCTCTATTGATAATAAATAAATGCCAAAATGGCCCAAACATCCATCTACAAAATATTAAAAAAACCAAGTCTAATAATAAGTCTCAAAAACTAATCTACTCATTTGGATCAAAGGTAGCTCTCATCCCACATATCCTGATCACCCCTGATTACCTGCAGGAAAAAGAACACAGCGTGAGCCAATTGCCCAGTACGGATATAAAAATGCATATATATAAACAATATATATGTGCCGAAAGAACTGAATGAACGAACAATTACAACTACTAACCAAACATGAATATATCGAAATTGGTGAAACAAGGTATAAATGATTAACACTGTCGAACTGACAACTATAGTCAAAAGAATTCCAAACAAAATAAGGCTGAATCAAATGGTTATAAGGTAACAATTTCATACTGAGCTCAAATACAAATAGCCAAAGGCTAACAAAATACATCGGTATCATGATGTTTACAAATCAAATCGGATAGTACGCACGACACATACGTCACTAATCTGCCAAATAAATCAAATCAAATCAAATCATTGGGTGCGACCCATACACGTATCCTGAACAAATATATCAAATGGCCAAAGCTCATACCCAGAGCATACAAAAGGATACGCCGTGGACTTATCACACCGCCACGGAAGGTGTCATGCCCTCGTGTCAAGAGGACATGCCTGTGGTACTCCCACAGGTGGTTAGCTCAAGTATACCCTAAGGATCAAACTACAAAATGTAAGCCAAAAGGGGTTCAAATCACAAGGCTTACATGACCATATTCAAATGAAATCGAATTATCAAATACAAACATTATTAATTATCACAATATATCAATGATCAAAATAACTCCCGAATGTGAACGAAAATATACGAACAATGGTACAAATGAATAAAGTCTCCAAAACATATTGACACGATTAACTAGTTCAAAGAGTACAAATACGAATTCCAAATATCAATGCCAAAACGAAACTATCTCAATAATTTTGACAACAAGGAATAATCCTGAGAGGCAATACCAAATTTCTAAACGAATAACAAAACGAACGAATTATATTTAAAAGAGTCTCGCTGAAAAAGTACGGAATTCGTACCTTAATATAGTACCAAAATAATTCGCCTAATCCAAATATCACCCGCTAAACTCCCTCAATCCGATCTAATTATCAAAATAAAATATAATACATATAATTAAATTATGAACTCATACAAATTATATTTTCATAAATTCAATAATTTTTAATATACTATATTCAATTTGTAATCAAAAGATATATTTTAATTGTAATAACAATATTATAATATTATTTATCACTTTCCCTCTATTAAATTTCTGTAAATCTTTTTAATATATATATAAAATGAAACCACAGTATAAATATATATATATAATGAATTAGGTATATATATATATATATATATATATATATATATATATATATATATAACTAAACGAAAATGTAATATTTATATATATATAGCTAACTTGCAGTATACATATATATATATATATATATAATTAGTACGAAATCCCAGGTTTATATTATATATATATATGTCAACGAATTGCACCAGGTAGCATACATATTCACACCTATTTATGCTCAGACTCTTATCAATCATGCAATACTCTTATGTATGTATACATGATTGTTGTATCCTTCACATGCAATTCAATATCCTTTTCTTCTCAGTCGCCGCAATCTTTCCCTCTTTCCTCAGTTGGTATCAAATATAATGAAGTAGTTAGGTTTAACTTATTTATTATTAATTAATATATTTTATTAATTCTTTTAATTTTATTAGGATTTAAAATTACACAAATATAGTTTAGACCCAATTAATACAATCCTTTACTTATTATGGTCCACATTAATTAAATAGAATCTGACCCAAACATAAGGAAAGCCCAATTAATTATTTTAAAGCTCACATAAATATTTTATTATTATTTTATTGGGTATTACATATGTGTACAGTGAAACATAATCCATCTTTCTCTTTGTTCTTATAAAAGGAATTGTGTGTCTGTGATTGTGAAAGTAAGTAGGTTTATTTCTAATTTATTTAAAGTTAGGGAAGTTATTGTTCCATACTTAATGTTTTATCTTTTTCTCTTTTCTGGCTATTTTTTGTTTTGTGAATATTCTTTGATCACGTATTCATACAAATTTTTGCTAACGTGCTTACATTTTTGTGACCAGCCACAGTCGAAGAATGGTGTTGATAGCTTTGGTGGTCTCGGCGCAACTCTTGTAGATTCTCTTGACACTTTATTTATAATGGGTCTAGATGAGCAGTTCCAAAGAGCTAGAGAGTGAGTTTCAGATCTTTCTTTGACTGTGATTACTCAGACATATGAATCAGACAATTGTATCCTGAACCACCAACCATTACATAGTTCTCTAGTTCTTGTCTATGAAGGGGCTTCATATGAGGGTGTACTATGGTTAAAGACATTACAACAAAGATAAAAGAAAAAGACATTATAATAGATCTTTTGTACCCTACTTTCTTTCCTAATTAAAAAACAACTCTGTCTCTCTCTTTTTCTATAAAGAATTCCAAGTACGTCTTTCTGAAGTGGGTCAAGTTTATCAGTTTAACCATTTTGCAAGAGTTTCAGGGATTTCTTGACTTTGATACATCTTTCCATTCTCTAAAGGTAACAGATAAATAAAGGCCAGTTTTGGGGCATTTACTTCATTATAACTTCTTGTCTGACCTCAAGACCTGGTTCATTCTCACAGTTCCATCTTGTTGTCTCTTATGTTTCAAGCATGACCACCCTTATCTAATTTAATATATATGTTATCGGTAATTGTCAAGTGTATTGCAACTTTTTACCCTTTAAAACCTACACTGGGTGTTGACAACTTTTTCCAATAAATTCTCCTTATGTGCCATATAATCTGAAAGATATCCTTTGTTTTGTTGTTTATGTGATGTGGCATCGTATAACATTTTTATGTCGGTTTTGATGTTTGTTTGTTAGACCAAGCTGTGGGTTGTGGTAGCCATGAGCATTAATCTTGCTTTTGAATTAACATTTGTTTATTGGTGTGCATTGTCCTCAAGAAAGGTTGGATCACTTTGGAAATGTGACAATTGCAACAATAACCGCATACAAATTACTAAGATTGTTTTAAAAGATTATTCACAGGACTGACATCAATTTTGGGAAGTTGTTGTTGATATGGCTAATCCACAAAATTTCATCCTAAGTCGAATAGATAGATTTGCAATTGTATATGAAAGAGAAAGTATTAAAAATCAGCCAGTTATGATGGATATAAGCAAGTATCAATGGTGTATTTGAAGGAAAAGAAATTTAGGAAATCAAGGCATGCTAAAGCTAATACTGAGGCAAGCTTTTGCAATGGAGAAGTTGCACAAAATCAAAATCCGAAGTTGTTAGTGTTAACTTTTGATACTGGGGAATATGAGAAGGTAGAAGTTTCAAAGAATTGCTATGGGAAGGCTTCTAAACAAGTTCTGAGTTTTGTTTTTGATATTGGAAAGGTGGTGAGAGCTACCAAGATTGGAAAACAGAAAATCATGGATGTTTTTAAGGGGGGAGGGAATGTCAGGCATAGGGCATTTTGGGCAGCAAGGGATATATTAGTAGATTCTAGTAGGTAGTACATTTAGAGTGAACATGTGAGCACATGGGTATTTAGTTATTTTGTGAGTGAAGGATAAGGATAGTGGTGTAAGTTGGGAGAATTATTTTCAGCTTTTGTTCTCTCTCTGTATAAAGGGTAGAGTATTCCCCATGTATGATGATATGAATTTTGTGAAATGAATTAAGGAGTGAAACTTTCAGTTGTTTCTCCTTATTTTCTATCTTTCTCTCTCTCTTCTCACTCACGAAATTATTGAGTTTTCTATCCTTCTTCCTTTCTTCTGTCTAAATTCTATCTCTGTTCCTCTCTTATTTTCTGGTTGGGCTACAGTTTGGGCCTGACAGATGGACCATATCAAGTGTATTTGCAAGTACTTAGTTATAGAATAATTGTGTCCTCCGAAGGCAAGTAGTGTCCATACTTGCATAGAGAGAAAATTTGCTCCAGGATGTGTATTTGAATTTAAAATATCGATAATAGATAACAAAAATTTAAGAATACGACCTTGTGTCATGATTCTTGAAGTATCATATAAGATATTATCTTTATGTCTTTTATACCAACCTAATGTCCTTCCCTTAGAGTTGATTTTTTTCAAATTTCATCATCATCCTCCATTAATAAATTAAGGAAGAAAATGAAGATTTATCTTTATGTCTTTAATAACAACCTAATGTCCTTCCCTTAGAGTTGTTTTCAAATTTCATCATAATCCTCCATTAATAAATTAAGGAAGAAAAAGAAATCTTCGTCTACTGTGGCAGGTGATCAATGTTGAGGATTAGAGTCTCTTAGCAAACTTTCACTTTTGTCTCTATAAGCTTTTTGTAATTTAAATTTTAGGTTTATGACCATCCCTAGTTCTCAATCATTCAGTAGTCTCTAATACCATGTTCAAAGTGGTGACAACTTGTGAGTTCCTGCAGATTAGTATTCGTATGATTCCTCAACTGTTTATATTCTAACTAATTCAATCGCTTATCTCTTATCTGCCCTTTCTTTGCCTTATGTTTTATTTTTATTCCTCCATTTTTGTCGTGCATCTATTACTATTATTTGCTACATTTCACTCTTCTTTTCATTGAAGGATGCTCCCATTCTCTCCAACGTCCATGCAATACTTGTTTAATTATAATCTCTCTCTCTCTCTTATCTTTTCTACCACTTCTATGTTCCATGTCCTATCAGTATTGTCGTTTCATAATCACATACATAGTAATGGTAAGAAATAATAACATATACTATTCTCTCCAAACATCCATGCAATAATTGTTTACTTATTATCTTTCTTTCTCTTATCTTCTCTATCACTTCTACGTTTTATGTCCTATCAGTATTGTTGTTTCGTAAATGCATACATAATAATTGTAAGAAATGATAACAACAACGAATTTCTATATGGTTCTTGTGTGTATATATATATGTATGTTCGTCTAATTTGTACATGCTGTTTATTGTAGGTGGGTTGCAAACTCATTGGATTTCAACAAGAATTATGATGCTAGTGTTTTTGAGACAACCATAAGGTTACTTCGTCAGGTTTATTATGTCATGTTTCAGGATTTTTATGAGACTTCTCCTGTAGTATATGCAAGTTACATGCACACGGATACATTTCTGCTCTGTACTATCAACCTAGGGTGAGATATAGCTAATTTTTCTATGCTGATTGATCATGTTTGTTTCAACAATTTAGAGTTGTGGGTGGACTTCTAAGTGCATTTGATCTCTCCGGGGATAGAGTTTTCCTTGAAAAGGCTAAAGACATTGCTGATAGGCTCCTGCCTGCATGGGATACACCTTCTGGCATTCCTTATAACATTATTAACCTGGCTCATGGAAATGCACATAACCCTGGTTGGACTGGGGTAAGTTCTGAACTTTGTTAATTTGCAGTTCAATATTTCTAGGCATGGGATAAATCAGTCTAGTGCTTAATTTGTTTGACTTTGAGTTGGAATAATTCAATCAGGAATTTAATTTATTTGACTTTTGACCTTATGTTTAGAAGGTTATTTTATTAATTTGCCAATCTGCATTTTGCACTCATGCTGAAGAGGGGATCCCTCTCCAGTAGCCCTTGGATGAGCCACAGAAAAGTAGAATATTCTCTGCCGATGCTACTTTACTTATTTTATAGCAGTATAGATCAGCCATTTTTGTAGAATTTACTGTTTGTAACTGCTGTACTAGGTACCTCAACAATGAATAAATTGATAACTGGAGTCTATCATCTTTGTGGGGAGTCTAGTGGTCTTTGCCTTCTGCTCTGTAACTATAGATGTCATTTGAATCCTGGTTTAGGCCATGTTTAAAATTGTTATGATAATGCATTTTCCTCTCCTGGACTTTACCTTCTTTATCGTATCCAATTTCAACTTTTTGAAGAGCATGTCATTTTGAAGGCCAAAAAATTAAAAAATCAAGAATAGTTTTGCTACTAAACGTGATAGCCAATTGATCCCTATAACCTATTTGATCGGTTCTATTCTGCATTTCACAGTAGTTGTAATGTTCATCTTCGATTTCTTTGTATAACATGTATAAGTACATTTATACATGTAGATGAGCTGAAGCTAACTTTTAAAATCATTCTTGCTAAAGGCAACCTGATGTATTATTAGTCTATTATTCTACTTTTTGGGTTCTCTTATAAATATTACAACTTGATCATCAACTTTTTGAGTCCTTTGATACAAGACATGAGATAAACAACTGCATTGTTACCTTTTTCTCCATTAACCCATTGTGTCAAGGAAGGGCATTTGGGTAGTTGGTATCTATTAGAATATTCTAATGACAAGTATGAACTGAGTTAGTTACTATAGGGTGTAGGATAAAAAACAAAGTGTAGTTTTTAGCTTAATTTTCCAGCAAGTTACCTTTCTATAAATTTATGAATTTTGGCCTTGTGTTTGGATTAATTAATGAAATATATGAAAACGAGAAGCATTTGCTCTCACCCCTATCTCCCTCCTTCTACTACCTTCCTTCAACTAAGATCAATCTATCTGTTTCTCTTTCTTCCCTAATTCTCTCTTATGTCCATATCTTCTCTCTTCTCTATCTCTATATCTCTAAATCACTGCATCATGGCCAAGTGTGGCTTGACACATTATTACATACCCCATTCCTGAACAAATAAATTGTCTTATTTGCTTTTATTAAAAATGCAATTGAAGAAGCAATAATCCGTTTCTTAATTTCCTAAAATTCCTTGTTCTAAGGATGATGCAGGACAAATTTAGAAAAGGTTTAGAAATATAGATCAAGATGAGAAAGAAGGGTGATAGAGAACCTATCCGTGCATGGAATTGGTAGAAGTACAAACAGAAAAAGCACTAAGCATTGATCCATATCAATAATAATTCAAAGTCTGTAAAATAATATAGAGTACATCAACTTATAAAGGAGACCTGCAACTTGGAAGACAAGTAAAACTCGTAATTTAAAAAGGAAATAACTCCTTTTTGAATATCCTACTTTATAAAATTAATAAATATTCACATTAATCACCAAGTATTTATCTCTAAATAATAATAATTAATCTCTTGATGCTCTTCTTACGCTCAACATCATTCTTCCCAAAAATAAATCCTCGAATTTTGTATATGTAAGAGAATAAGGATCCATGACTTGAGAGATATCTTCCAAAATATCATGTTTCAGTTCTAGGAGTACAACTTTTGGCAATGGAAGAAATTATAACATCACGATCCTTGAACAACACGACGATGCCAGTGTTCTATGGGAATAGATGAAACCAATGGGCTTAAGCAGTTCATCGATATCAACTTTGTCTACTTCCGCGTGGTCAAGCATGGTGGTTATGAGATGAAATTGATGCCAGCTACCATTGAAGCTCAAGCATGTTGTAGGCTCGTGTCTTCTCAAGCGGCTGCCTAGTGAAGATGGTATTCTTGGTCCAATTCCTAACTCTTGAACGAGTTCTTTTGAGCAGAGGAATACTAATGCTGGACGGGCCTATCCAAGTTGGTTGGATTAATAAAAGAGGCTTTGGAAGCCTATCTAGAATTTTAATTAAAGTAGATTACTATTAGAATTTTTTTCTTATTTTGTTTGGTTTGCTTAGTCAGCAAGAATTAGGTTTTATTATTTTCCTATTGAATATGATATTTTAAAGCTTTATACCTTTAACTGTCTTCTTTCCCTAAATTTCTTCTCTTTCTTTAAACCCTAATTCTAAACCTACCTCTTTTCCCATTACTCTGCTTGTAAATCTCTAATTTTTCGTTCATAACACTTTGAATCTTCACACCATCTCTCGTAAGGACAATATGGATTAATTTCCTTGCAGAATAGAAAATTATGATGTCCGGCTCGCTTTATTTGAGCCCAAAGGAAATCAGGAGTTCATTAAATACATTGTAATAAAAAAAATTTGGAACACTTCTTTTCTTATTCTTTTGACTTGCTGATTTCTTATTTTATTTTTTAGCATGCACCAAACTGAAAGAAATAAACAAGACAAAAACTAAACTAAGGAGATAACAAACTAGGGTTCAATTATAAAGAATTAAAGCTCACGACAGATTTTGAAATGTTATCTAACTTCTGGGGATGATTTTGGAAGATTATCAAACTGGTGGACTAGATCTTTATAAAGATTTTGGGAGTGCAAATTGTAGTTTTCCTGTTTAAATGAAAATAAAGAGAGATGGGTTCTTTGTCAGATCACCTATTTTGCACAAATACGAAACAGTTGGCTGAAGAAGAAGACTTGCGGCATTGCAGGTTGATGCGGAACACAATGAAGTGACGGCGACAGTTGCAAGTGCTGACAACAAAGAAGGATGTTGGAAGCCGCTTCTTTTCTCTTTCCTGTTTTTTTTCTTCTTTTGGTTGTGGTGATGTATGGTGTGGTTATGGTGTTGACAGATTTTCCAGTGACTGAAGTTTTTTTCTCCCTTCCCCCGGGCTGGTTATCTGCGTTAACGGCTGATCTGAGGTTGTTGATAGGGCTGTTGGAAATTTATATTGGTTTCTGGTGATGGTTATGGGTGGAAAATAATGGTTGGGCACGGCTTCTTCAGGGCTATTGCTGGCGGGACTATGACAATGATATTAGGTTAGGTTGAGGCAGTGTGTGATGGCAGCTTGTGGGTGACGTGTTAGTGTTTTGATTGGGTAATATCAAACAATATCAAGCCTAAGCACTGATACTAATTTGACGCAGGACATGTTTAACAGAAGTTTAGAAATAAAGATTAAGATGAGAAAGATGGGTCATAGATAACCTTACACATGGAATTAGTAGGAGCAGACACAAACAAAGCACAAAGCTTTATTTTCATATCAATAATAATTCAAGTCTGTAAAATAATAAAGAGTATGTCAACTTATGTAGGAGACATGCAACTTGGAATACATTAAAAACCCTAATTTGAAAAAGAATAAATGTGAAAATATATGGAATTTTTCTGTAACAGCTTAATTAAAATCGATTAACACTTCTATGATTAACACTTCTGGATATCCTACTTAATATAATAAATAAAAACATTAATCACCAAATATTTATCCATAATATAATAATTAATTAATCTTTTGATCTTCTTCTGATCCGCATCACAGGGAGACAGTATCTTGGCAGATTCCGGCACAGAGCAGCTAGAATTTATTGCTCTTTCTCAGAGGACAGGAGATCCAAAGTATCAGCTGAAGGTATATCTTGGCTCTTATTATACACATATAATGGATATTCTCATTGTCATTTTAGTTCTCATTTCTGTTACAAATAATTAAAATATATCTGTCACCATAAGAGCTCTATAGAAGTACATCTTTTGTCTAAACAGAATTTATTTATAGTTTTTGTGATTCAGAGTAGGTCATCGTAGGTTAGTATATTCGTACCAAATTTAATGGCATATTATGATTTTTCAGGCAGAGAATGTTATTGCACAGCTTAACAAGACATTTCCCGCTGATGGTTTGCTTCCCATATATATAAATCCACATAAAGGGACAACATCCTACTCAACTATAACTTTTGGGGCCATGGGGGACAGGTGCTGATCTTGTTATTTCAGTATGATGCATATGAACTTCACTTTTTATCTCTCTGTTGGTGATGACCACCTTCTTGCCTTAGCCTTTGTTTCTTAATCCTTTACGAGTTTGATGAAGACGTTATTCTGGTTGCAGCTTTTATGAATATTTACTTAAAGTTTGGATACAGGGAAACAGAACTGCTGCCGTAAAGCATTATAGGTGGGAAGCTTCTATCAAATTTTTATTTATTAATTTTTTTACTATGTACATCAGTCATGTTATCAATCAACTAGAAGCCTTAATCATTATACTCTCCCTTATAGTTCTTCCAGAATTATGTGTTGTAATAATTGATGTGATAAAAATATGTAATTGCAAGTACACAATGTCAACTTGAAGAACTAACAAGTACATGTATCCTTAATTTTATTTCAGACGAATTAAAAATTAAAAGTGGAGATAATTAATTAAATAAATAACGTAAACTAACAATTAAGATACAAACTAGTAATCACAAAAATTACCTAGGAATCTGAATCCACTAAATACTAACATAATAATTAATTTCTTCTTTTTTGAATTAATTCTAAATTTTATTGTCCCTTCCGTATAAAAATAATGATTCTTATATTATATGCGAGTAAGCATAGATTATGAAAAATACTGAGATTAACTATAATCTATCAAAACTTCTTAACTTGAAATAAGAATTATAAATGAATTTTGCATGAAGGTAATAATAAATGCGAAAATAATTAGGAATTAATATTGGAACAAAAAGAAACTATTAACTATGAAATACCTAGCGTCATCATCATCCTAGGTATTAAAATTTAGTTAGTCATGAAATTAAAAATAAAAACAAATAAACTGATTACTAATTCAAATTAATTTAACTAACATAAATAGAATAACCTAATAAAATTAACACATCAATGCTTAAATGATAGTATCGCAGGTAGCAGTACTAAAAATAAATTGAAAAGTAAATGGAATTTAACATATATAATAAAGCTTGTAACTAAAAGTGCATGAATGAATATTTTAATATATAGAAAAAATAATGAATACAAGATTAATATAACTACTCCCTGAATAAAGCTCCAGCAGAAACAGTGAAAAGCTATTAATCCTATTCTGTCGAACTTGGTATCCTGAAGAAGAAAAATAAAAAAAAACTCCGTTCTCTCCAAAACAAAAGTCTTTATTTATAGGGAAATATTACTTTGTGCTCTAATTTAGGTTCCTTTAACTTGGTATCTTTTGTTTCCTTTTATCCTCTTCTGTCCTTGTTGACTTCAACCTCTCCATGGTAAATCTTATAGAGTCCTTTTCCTCATTTAAAAGCTGGAAAATTATCCATTATTTGCTCACCAAGATCAGTAAATAATAAATACAAAACAAAATAAACATTATTAGTTAAATAAAATAAACATATAAAATAATAAAACTGAGGGATAATAAAATGCAAAATTATGTGACTATCAAATACCCCCATACCTAGCTTTTACTCGTCCTCGAGTAAAACAAAAAGGAAATAAAATAAAAATCAAACTATGCCATTTTCGTAAGAAATACGATCGCACTTTGCATGTACAGTAAGCCTTTAAACCCCAAGATTAATCCTATGTGGATGAGTTATGTCTTGTGAGGGTTTGCATTGAATATACCCACAAAATTCAAAATTATAAGTAAAATGTTTTTGGCGTTCAACAAATTATGAAATTCAAAGAAAACTACCAAGTATCCATGGGTATTACATAAGCAAAATCAAATTCAAAAGAACAATTTCGCCTTATTAAAAATAATCTATCTTCATTCTAGACACCATCATTCATAAAATTAATTCAATGTGATGCATGCATTGTGTATGTGATGTAACTCTTAGTAGAGATTTTTACCATGAAAATCAAGCAAATTGTTTTTTTTCTTTTTTGAACTTTTTCCCCCCTTATGCAATTCCTCTTTTTTTTAGGCTTTTCCAAAGTTATTCATGTAACGAGCATTGGACCAATGACTCCTACTGGTTTAGGACACTAAGTGTAGAGACACTCCTAAAGGGTTATTAACCCGAGCAACAAGGTCACAAAATTAGACTAGTCAAGCTGCTTATATTCACCACACTTTTCAGCGTGAATATCGATGCGTCTTGGATACCTAGTCATTTCTTTCAATGGACATTGAAGCAGTTATTTATTCTTCTTCTCTCTTTTTTCTTTAGATTGCTGAACTCATAGGTTTTACACCCCACAACTAAGAATTAGTTTAGCTGTATAGTGCAAAAAATGCATATGAATTTTAATTTTATTTCAAATTGTGTTTCAAACTAAGATTTTGTATTTAATGAAAGGTTCAAGAGAGATTTATTTTGTATTTAATGAAAGGTTCAAGATAGATTTATTTTGTATTTAATCAAAGGTTCAAGAGATATAAATCTTTTAATCCTACTCATGAGGTTTTGCTCCACAGACACTTATCAGAATTAATTCAACTCAAAAGTCAACCAAATTTTCCAATATTTTTTTAAATTAATTTTTTTCATTTTTTAATTATTATTATTATTAGTTTCCTAAAAAGAAACAAAAATAAACACAAACAAAAATTTAATAATAAAAATGCAAAACTCTCCCTACCTAAATCATGCATTGTCCTCGATGCAAGCAAATGAAAATAGTGAACAAAGAAATGAAAAAATTGTACCTTATATGTGAGGTATTGAGCTGAAAGAACGTGGTAAAAAAACAAATGAAAATATCTACAATTTTTATATATCCTAAAAACTATGTGACAATAAATGAGTGATGCAAACGAGGATTTCTTAGGATTTTCAGGAGGTCTAGGTAATTGGAAATAACCATAATTTGCTTTAAAAAGAGCAATTTTGAGCATGACAAACCGATCCTTCTAAAATTGAGTTAATGATTGGCAAAGAAAAATCATATTCTCTTTTGCAAAATTGAATCAACGGTTGGCAAAGAAAAATGATATTCTCTTTTGAAAAGTTTCATCCGCATAAAATGTATCCAAACTTGCCAACCATATTCTTCACCAATGGGCACCTCTTGAAGTGGGCTGACTCATGCACTATCCAAAGTTGCATTGTCTGGACAAATAAGACTCTCATCCCACACAACCTTTTGTTCATTTGTTAAGTCAGATTTAGTGGTTACAGAAAGTGTTTCGGATGTTCCCACGGTAGTCTTAAAATTTTCAGGAAAGGGCTCAAGTTCAAGCTCAATTTGACTCTTTAAAAGGCTCAAAATGTAGTAGACATGGTTCAACTATAGGTTCCAATCTAGAGAAGACTTTTGGGTTGTGGAGTTCAACATCTCATTGACCTCATTCATATATTCAGTTTCAACCCAATTTCGACCAAAGTAATCCAGACAAAAGTTAAAAGCTTTTTACTCACCCATGTATTTATTTTTAGACAATTCTTGGATCTTATTCACTTTTATGGGTTGGTCATCACTAGGTTGTGTACTTGAAATAAGTTTTTCAGGGTATGGAGCTTTAGACTTGTAGTTTTTCAGCAAACACATCAAATGTGACGTGATCAATTATTGAATTAGGCTCATTGGATGAAGTTATTGACTCAGAATTGTTCGACTCCTTAGATTGGTTTGACATAGAGTGCGATGAATTAAATACTGCATTTTGATGAATTATAGGATCAAGTTCAAGCTGACTGGAAAAAATCACTCTCTTGCTCTCTAGCTGTGGTAGCTAACTGACTCGTATGCATTTGAGATATGCCTTGATTCATGGCATGCATGCAATTAGTTTCGACTAAGTAATTCTTCCAAGGCTTCCTCCAAAGGGTCAATTTTTTTTTCTTTTTCATTTTAATATTTTGTTGGGTATAAAGGTGCTTGACATGAATTTGGATATGAATAACAGTAGGGAGAGGGATATAGATAAGGGTTGTGGTAAGTTGGAAAAAATTGATTTACTTGGTGTGCATTAAAATTTTCATAAGAGTTGATTCCAGGCAAAACTATTATTCCAACCAAAGTAAGATTTCATGCTTGCACAAATCACTAAACAAATAATCAACTAAGCCACACAAAAAAATAAAATAAAATAATTATAAGAAATAAAAAGAAAATCATAATTCTATGGTTAACCTAAATAAATTCTAGCCAACTCTTAATTGTTTCAAGTTGCACCTCAAGGTCCACCAAATTCTAAATTAATCATACCACCAGCCAGGTAAGTGTAAGAACAGTGAGAGTCTCTCCGTGGGTATGGTGACTAATTGAATAATCACACGTTATTTAGGTGTTTGCCTTTTGAACCACTTGTCTAAACACCAGTAGTTTAATTTAAAATTTAGCCTCTTGGAAGCTTGAAATTCCTAGGGGCCAACATCTACTTAATTTTATTAAGTCAATGTTATGCATGTTTGTAGACCAGGGAAGGGTGATGAAATCCTCACCTTATCCTTGTTATGGGTTGTGTCCTTAATGTAAATTAAAGATGAATGCAACACACAGGAGAAGGAAAGGAAAATTACAAACAAATAAAATGCTCTAACTACGTGTCCTAAATACTAAAGTAAAGAAGAAATTGTACGTACCTCGTTTCTCCAACAATTACCATAATGAATAATTGGCATGAAAGAAAATAAATACGACAAAAAGAAACCTAAGCATAATATGTTCTACATCACTCACGAATTCGGCAATTAGTTTACTAACTAACAATAAAAAGTTAAAATAAAACTAAACTACTATTTTTTTTGAGTTAAGATACAAAATATCAGGAAAAACGCAGCAACAATCTTGTCTTTTTGCACCTTTTATTTCTTCAGCAACGGCGTTAAAATTTTGTTGTGATAAAAATATGTAACTGCAAGTGCATAGTGTCAAATTGAAGAGTTGGCAAGTACTGGTCGAACCCCACATAGACTAAATTAATTTTAATGTATCTTTAATATTTATTTAAGGTGAATTAGAAATTAAAAGTGGAGTTGATTAATTAAATAAATAACGTAAACGAACAATTAGGAATAAAAACTAGTAATGAGAAAAATTACCTACGAATCTGAATCCACTAAATACTAACATAATATTTAATTTCTTCTTTTCCGAATTAATTCTAAATTTTAATTTCCCTTGTAAAATTAATGATTCTTATATTAAATGTTAATAAGCATAGATTATGAAAAATACCGAGATTAACTATAATCTATCAAAACTTCTTAAATTAAAATAAGAATTATAAACGAATTTTGCACGAAGGTAATAATGATGCAATTAGGAATTAATATTGGAATGGAAATAAACTATCAATTATGAAATACCTAGCTTCATCATCATCCTATATATTAAAAATTTAGTTAGTCATGAAATTAAAAATAAAAACTAATAAACTGATTATTACTTAAAACTAATTTAACTAACAAAAATAGAATAAGCTAATAAAATTAACACGTGAATGCGTAAATGATAGTATCACACATAGCAATACTAAACATGAATTGAAAAGTAAATGGAATTTAACATATATAATAAAGCTTTGTAACTAAATGTGCATGAATGATTTTTTTAATATAAAGAAGAAATAATTAATACAAGATTAATATAACTACTCCCTGAATAAAGCTCAAAGCAGAAACAGTGAAAAGCTATTAATCCTATTCCAAAGAACTTGGTATCCAGAGAAAAATTTAAAAAATTCCGTTCTCTTTAAAAAAAAGCCTTATTTATAGGGAAAAATTACTTTGTGCCCTAATTTAGGTTCCTTGAACTTAATCTCTTTTGTTTCCTTTTATCATCTTCTTTCCTTCTTGACTTCAACCTCTACATGATAATCTTGAAGAGTCCTTTTCCTCCTTTAAAAGCTAGAAAATTATCCATTACTTGCTCACCAAGATCAGTAAATAATAAATCCTACAAAACAAAATAAACATTATTAGTTAAATAAAATAAACATATAAAATAATAAAATTGAGTGATAATAAAATGCAAAATTATGTGACTATCAATAATATTATATCAAAATTGAGAAATGAAGTTTCCAGGAAGCTTTTCCGTCTGATATTATTTAGAAATATTCTTAATTATTTTCAGAAAATCAAAGTCAGTGTTTTATATTTGTCTATATCAGAAAATCTTTTGATGTTCCAAGCACATTTCCCAGAATTCCTGATGGAAAATTCTTTCTTGGAATTCTTGAAACAGAGAAATGTGGGAAACATCAATGAAGGGTTTACTAAGCTTGGTTCGGAGAACTACACCATCATCATTTGCATATATTGCAGAGAAGATGGGAAATTCTCTTACTGACAAGGTAATACATGCATGCCATATAGGTATTTCGGAGCTTCATTAGGAATTTACTTTGTTATAGTCAGTTTTATATCCTTCTTTAAATTATGTGTGCAGATGGATGAATTAGCATGCTTTGCTCCGGGAATGATAGCATTAGGGTCATCTGGTTATGATCCTGACAACTCTCAGAAATTCCTATCACTTGCAGAAGAGGTAATTATGAATGCTCATTGAACAGAGATGTATAATTTATTGTAAAGAACACTGGATTCCCTAAACATGTTTTGATTTGATCAAACTTTTTTGCCCTGAGGATCAAACTTCTTCCCCCCCGCGGGCATCTTTTATGGGGATAAGTTTTGAAGAAACTATTGTTAAATTAATTAAATTTTTAGTGTATTCTTGTGCTTATATGATATATGCTATTGAGAAATTATAACATTTTTTTAAAATGAAGCTCAATCTTATTGACTGAGATTCTTGCTCTTCTTATGTTACGTTTTGCTATGTTATATGTTTATCATCTCGAATTTCTATGTGCTCGGCATTAGTTATTTAAATGTTTATCTTTTCCTTTCTTGCACCACCCAAAGAATCATTGTTTTAATTTCTTCATCCATCGTAAATGATTACTTATGGAATATACTAATTTTGTTTATCCTATAAAATCCTTCTTTGTACATCTTCTTACCTCAAGGCCTCAATCATAATACCTGCAATCTGTTCTTCTATAGTATATTAAGCAAATAGGAGAGTTGGGCAAACTGTCCCATGTCAACCGCGAAGGCTTGCATTTTTCCCCTTTATTCTCTCATGTAGTTTTCATGTTCAATTTTGGTCGACAGTTTATATATATATATATATATATATATATATATATATGGATTCATAGAATACGTTAGCCAGAGGGACTGTTTCAACTAACGCTCATCCAGCCGTCCAAAATTAAAGTGAATGGCTGAGATGAGGGCTCACCATTCCTCTCTAATGCCCGATTAAAAATTTTTTGTTGGTCACACTCCTCTAATGGTCGATCAAAAGCGACTGAGTTTTGATTTAAGCCATTAGAGGAGTAAAGCGCCAACAAACAAAAATTGGCTTAATTACATTATCCTCATACATACTATTTTAAAATAAAAAAATAAAAAATTATAAGGATAATCAGTAATTATCTTTATACTTATCCTTATACTTATTAACAAAATAAGTATGTATAAGAATAATTATCGATTATCGTCTTATGATTTTAATTATAAATATGAAATAGTGATTGGGTTTATATATTTGAGTAAGAATATAATATAAATTCAATCAATATTTCCTATTTATAATTAAAAATCATAAGGCGATAATTATTAATTAGCCTTATACATATTTTATTAATAAGTATAAGGATAATTACTGATTATACTTGTAATTTTTTATTATTTTATTTTACTGATTAATAAGTAGTGTGTATGAGGATAATCAGGATAATGTAATTAAGCAAAAAAAAAATTGTTGGCCGCTACTCCCTTAGCATGGATAATTACTAGAGTTATGTATTTTAGCCCCTCTCACGAGGACAAAGAGAATGCTAGTTAGTTAGTTGCATCAGACTTCCGGAGTTTACCTGATTACTATTAAGGCAATAATTTTCAAATGGTATTTTGGAGCTCCTGTTGTGACAGAAAAATCTATATACAGTTAATGTTATGAAATTTGAATGACCAGAACATCATTTAATTCTTTTATCTGAGGACTTTTTTCATGAAGAGAGGTATAATTTTGAAGTTCCACCCTTCTCTCAAGTAGCAATAGTCCAGCGCAACGGCAGTGGATTCCTTTAATTGCTGGTCCTTTTTGCTCCCGCTCCTGTTTAATGACATGTTCCTTGCAGAGCAGTTACGTGCTGTGATTTTGATTGGGTTTCTTTGGCCTCTATATGCAGCTAGCTTGGACATGCTATAATTTCTACCAGTCAACGCCAACAAAATTGGCTGGAGAGAACTATTTTTTTCATGCAGGGCAGGTTAGTTTTCTGTCATTGTGATAATAATTATATAATAACTAACTATTTTTTTCATGATATTAACAGTTCTTGCATGCTCAAATTTTCAGGACATGAGTGTGGGTACATCATGGAACATATTGAGGCCAGAGACAGTTGAATCTCTCTTTTACCTCTGGCGTCTAACTGGCAATAAGACGTACCAAGAGTGGGGATGGAACATTTTTCAAGCATTTGAAAAGAACTCGCGCATCGAGTCGGGATATGTTGGATTGAAGGATGTAAGCACTTTAACCCATGATTTGAGATTGTCTAAATCAAGTTCTGCAAGTTATCTTTAGGTTACCTTCTATATAAAATAGGAGATGCATCATTTTATTGTAGGCATTAGGCAATGCTTTCATACCCGTGTTGTTTTTGATTTGAAGTCCTAATGTAAATCTTGAGTAGGTTTTCTCTTATATTTCCTTGAAGGTTTGTGGGACTTCAACTTATTGTATCGTCTTAATTTACTTTACTGGGGGGTGGTTGGTGGTGGTTTAAATAAACATTTGTTTCCCATGAAGTGTTGAAAAAAAACTTGCTCATTCTAATCTTTAGCTGAGAAATTGTTGATCAGTAGTTTCCATGCTTGAACAAACATTAGAAGCAAATTAGGTGCTCACCTTCTATGGAAGTAAATCACCAACAACCACCTTTTAGAAACTTGGTTAAAAAAAATAAGCATAGACTGTTAAAATATCAGATATACTCCATTTTAAAATATAAGTGCACTTTTCATATCTCGTTGCTTTTCTATTTTAGAAAGAAGGGGGTATTTGGTTGGTGCGTCATACAATCTCCTCCTTTTCTTTTTATGTGAAATAATCTCCGATCATCTGGATGATTAGATCTCAATATCCATAATCATTGATAGTAGTCAAAAAAAGAATCATTATCATTGTTACCTTGTCTTTTGTCCTCTGAGTTTTCCTTTTTCTAGAAAAACAAAATGAAGTTAAGTTGTGGTATTGTATGATCTGTTTCCATCGGTTTACTCATCTGTATCTCAAGATTCTCAACTGTGAATCCTGATTATTGTTTTAACAGTGTATTGCTCTTCTTTTTTTTAATATCAAAAGTCATTTTGCATGATCACTCTGCTGATAGTGAAAGAGCAATGCTCAAATAAGTAAATTGGTGGAACTGCAAGCATTAATTTTAATAGCTTTATATGAAACTTTATCTAACTGCTGATTGCTGGTGGTTCCCAGGTTAATAGTGGCGTCAAGGACAATATGATGCAAAGCTTTTTTCTTGCAGAAACGCTCAAATATCTCTATCTTCTTTTTTCACCCACTTCAGTTATTTCATTGGATGAGTGGGTTTTCAACACAGAAGCCCATCCCATAAGAATTGTCACGCGACATGGTCTAGGAGACGATAGTGAAACAGATGAGCAACATAAACTGAAGCTGCGTGCAAGGAAAGAAGGTCGATTTGGTAATTAATAAATAATTGTTGGAGTCTTGAAATTTTTAAGTGGCCCCCTTCTCTAATTTTTTGTGCTCAAACCACATGAAGAGGTGAAAAATCCACTATGATAGTGCTTGAGATTATGTTGAGCCTTATGCAGTCTGCTGTTTAACTCAGAGAGATAATGCGGCTGATTAATTCTGAGTTGGTGGGATCATTGAATTTTGTACTTACATTGTGGCTACCATGCATATGAAAGAAGCGACAACCATGTAACATAAAATAAATGGTCTATTCGAAGACCATGTAACATAAAGTATATGGTCTATTCCTTGCTTTTTTTGTAGTATGGGTAAGAGATTTGTAATCATATTAGGGTGACCTTGTAGTTTAAGTTCCTACAACGATTTTTTTTAGTCTATTCAGAACTATGTAAATTTGTATCCCCACTTGCAATTAGTACAATAGTAAAAAAATATTACTGATGATTTGCATTCTATTTGCAGCTTGTAATGGTATTCTTGTGCAGGAACACATGCATGTGCACAGGAAATGCAAATGCAGAACTGAATTAAAGCAAATTTCTTCTAAATATGTTATGTTTGGGATTAGCAAAGTAGCACGAAGTCCCTCTTTTCCACTATACATGGGTTGAACTAGAGGGAATCATGTGTTCTTAGGCTAAATCATTCTCTCTCTCTGGTATGTACACGTACATACATTCCCCCTAGAGAAGTCATTTATCTTTATATGATAATATAAAAGGTCATGTCATCAAATTTACTATTACAATTACATTATCATGCTATCGCTATTAAATTAAACACTCAAAAATGTTCGTCTTTAAAATTTGAGTTTTTTTTTATGCTCAATTTTTATTTCACGTGGACATTTGTATTTTCTCCTTGTAAGTATGCTCGACAGTTTTACTCGCTCTATCTTTATGGAAGTCTCTCAAACCCGATGCAAACATGACTCGATTTTTACAATCTAATAGAGTTTGGGGTTGTTTGTTTAGGTGATGAATATATCCGAAATTTGAATCGATCGGTTATTATTAAGTGCGTTGTTTTGAAAAAATAAATCGTCAATTTGAATCGATCGGATGATTGAAATTTGAATGGTTAAGTCAGATTTTTTTTAATTGAATGGTTGATTGAGCAACTAAATAAAGTAAAATTTTTTTAAAAAAATTATTAACTATTATATATGTAATATTAAATAAATTTATAAGACTTTGAATTTTTTTTAGAGGGGTAAAATAATAAAATTTTGTTATTCAGATATTTCAGATTCATTCATTTTTTATCAAATACCCCTTTAGAGTCGCTTATGAGATATTATCTATTATAAGTGTAAGACCCTAACTTTTATGAATAAAAATTTAATTTTCTCTAAATATTATTTTTGATTAATAAGGTGTGGATTTGATACAATGTTATAGTTGTGGGTAATATTTATAAATTTTGCAAAGTAAGCAAGTTGTCATAAAATATTCGATTGGTCGGGGGAATATTCAGTATGACAGCAAGACGATCATTAGTGGACCCTAGCGAAATTAATTCATCATTCGGAGTTAGAAAAGCGGCGTAAATAACTTTTATAAAAATAACGGCAAAAGTTTCACCGTTAAACTGTTAAAATATACAGTGGTAAAAGTACAGTAATACGCGTGGTTGTATAGTAGCACACGGTATTGTACAGTATCTTTGATTATTGATGCTTACGTGAGAAGTCACTCAGTTTTACTCAATTATTGTCACAGTAATTGTTGCACATTATCTCATATTATTGATTCAATTATTGTCACAGTATCATCTGCATAATATTTTATATTATTAAATCAATAATTGAGACGACAAAGTTATTCATATTATTATTTGCATTATTGACGATGTCTAGAAAGTTCTGTCGATGAAAGGATTTGGTCACTTAATTGTGCACCAATAAGGAAAAGTCCTTATCGAAAAATCCCTCTTTCCTGGGAATGATCTGGTTGTTAATATTGCGAGTTATAATATTAATGATGAATAAATATTATTAAAAATATATTTTGTGAAACCAAGTGAATTGAGATAAATAGAGGGGATTTTTATGAAGTATTTGTTATAAATTTGACTTATTACATGGACCCATAATTTCTCATTTTTTAAAATCGTCGGAAGAAAGTTATCTCAATTTTATTTTATTTTATTACTTATATATATATTGATTAAATGTGTGTGTGTGAAGTGTCGTGTGTGTTATGTTATATATATATATAATATGTTTTATTTTTTATATAAAATAGAATATATTTTATTTTATTATGCATAATACTGCATAGTGTGTGCATAGTGTTGCATAGTAAAATTAAAATTATTCAAAGTATCAGCTGAAGAAGCGCCCGTGAATATTTTCATGTTCACCCGTGATTTTTTAATTCAAATAGTATCATGTCATTCTTCTATAAATAGGATGATTGGTTTAGAAATAAAAATCACATCAGAATCAGAGAATTTTCTTCTATAATATTGAACGTATTTCTTTTGAATTTAATGAAGTTTTGAGTGTAGAAAACAGTACAAATTTTCTTCAATAATATCCCCGCTATACCATTCAGACGAGGTACTCTCCTTTTAAGGTAAGTTATATTATTTTTGTACAATATTCGTAAGAAATGATATTTTCTTTCATACTCTGTAGTATGTAAATAATATTATTTCATTTCAGATTCCGAATTCTACACTCATTTTTGTTAAGTATTGCTTCTATACTCCTTGAAATTAGTAAAATATCCTTGAAATTTGCGCTTCATCGAGTATCTTTTCACAAAAATATTTTTCTGAACATTCTTGTTAAATTTTAATCTTTTCATGTGGGGGTACTATTCATGACAAAAATTAATTTCTTTTCTATCAAATTTATTTTTGATACATAAATATTATTCTTGAATTTTACTCCACAAAGCAGTTATCATATTGATGATTTGGACATTCTTGAACTTTGGATAAATTGAAATGTAAATCTTTAAAATTTATCCTTGATCTCAATTAATTGAATTCTTATATCATTGTCAGCATCCTCATGCTTATATTGTAATGAAAGTCATTTTTGGCCCATAGTGCATAGATAGATTGTTGACTAGTATGACTAAGATCATGAATTATGTATCGGTATAATCATGACATGTAATATAACAAATGATTTGGTAAAAGTCATCATTGGCCCGTAGTGCATTGATGGACAGTTGTTTGGCATGATCATGACCACTGGTGATACTAACGAATATCATTGGCCCGTAGTGTATGGATAATTCGTGGATGTGATAATAATGAATATCATTGGCCCGTAGTGCATGGATAATTCATGGATGTGATACTATTGAATATCATTGGACCGTAGTGCATGAATAATTCGATGATGTGGATTATTTATTGAGTTGTGTTATAGCGATAAAATATTGATGATGAACTTTTAAATCATAGAAGATAGTATATATTATGCTCTACTTGACTCTTCTAATGGATTGCTTGTTCCGCTGCAGTTAGATTTGTTGTCTATTATATTCTATCAGTTTTACACTGTTGAATGCTAACGATAATTTATTCTGCATTATCTAAGTCATAATATTATTTACTGGGCTAGTTGAGCTCACCCTTTGCTTTTATTGTTATCTTCAGGAAATGAGAATATAGTTGGGACTAGTCGGGGAACGGAGTGATAGTCCGAGATGGTGGCTATAGTAGTTCTTACTATTTTATAAAATAGTGTAATAATAATTATAATGAGGACTCCATTTGAGTTTGGATATTGTCTACGAGACAATATTCGTGTTAAAACCCTCAGCTTATATTTGTCGTATTGTATTAATAAAATTTGTATTTAAATTTTGTATCATGTATTTGACAACTCAGAATAGATTATGTATACCTATTTTGAGGCGTCAGAATAAGTATAATTTTTTAACTTATGTTTAGATTTTAAATGCACTCGAGAATAATGTTATATAGTGGAGCAATGTTAAATATTTTGTTATATGAATTAGATTAATTCTTTTCTAGACTTAGTATTACTTTCCTTATTGTCAGGTGAGTATATAATTAATTATGAATTTTGTGTATTTCTAATATCTTTCCTCAGTGAGGGCATTATGCGAAAAAAAAAAAACTATCATGTGCTAACACGTACCTTTTTTTATGGCCTTTTGTAAATCTTAATAGACGAGTATATTCTTTGTTTTGCAATAAATAAAGTATTATATTTTATTATTTAAAAAATAAGAGTTATTTATTTTATTAACTTTTAAAGAATATTAAACTTTAAATCGGAAAATTAGTTTCTAAAATATAAATTAAATATTAACTTTTTAGCAGTTAGTTCGATTTGAATTCATTTAATTTTTTAAATTAATTATGATATTATAAATTATTTAAAAAGTATTATTATTTATTAACTTTATTATTTTTAAAACTTAATTGAGTAATGCTCATTTTGAATTTGAAAAATATCTTAAATTGACTTATAAAAATTTAACATTTATCTTATTTTCGGGCTAGAGATAGTATTTTTTAAATATTGGATTTCAAAAATAATAACAATAGCAATATTATAATATCAAATACAAGTTTTAATATTAAAAAGAGCAAAAACATAAAAAGTAGTATAAGGGGAAAGATTATGGAAGGGGTCAGAGGGAATTAAGGGGAACTTATGGAAAACTTATTTCATACTTAAAAAAAAAAATCCACTAAAAGTTCGTTTCACAATGATTTATTTTAGAATGACTTATAAGTTTAAATTTAAAATGAATTATAAAATATTTTTAATTGTGACTTGTAAGTTGTGTTCGGCACCGCTTTGACTTATAAATTAAAATAAAATTTGAAAATATTTGATTTATAATTACTTATAAGTTAAATTAAATTGTAAAAATTACTAAAAATAATATTAATAAAAAAAATACATTGATTCAACATTCTATCATAAGATTATCATTCCAGCATTAATAATACATTAAGAAGAAACATAACTTCAATATTCATTAGTTTTCTCCTTTTTTTAACATAATGTCCATGAATTATTAATAAATATTATTATTAGTATGCTTTTAGACATTTTAATTATAGTTTTATTCTCCTTTGTTGTTATTATTATTATTATTATTATTATTATTATTATTATTATTATTTCTACATTTTGAGACTTGCAAACTCATACTAACTAAAAAAAGAAAAGCAAAACTTAAATAAATATTGAAAAAAAAATTATTCTAATGAATTTAAATTTAATTATTATTTATGAAAATTTTAATATCAATTTAATATTAAAATAAAAAAAATAGAAGGAGGGAGAGAGAAAAGGGGAGGACGAGGGGGAAAGAGAGGGAGATATAAACTGAGAGACTAGATGTAATTTGTGAAAAATATAATGGGTATAATAGTTATTATATTTGGTTAAAAACTAATTTATTTAAAATAATAAGTCATTTATTAAGAAGTTAGAAATTGTTACTTCTCAAAATCAACTTATAAGTCATCTTAAAAGTTAAAAATTAAGTTACGACATAGCACCTGTAACCTCCGAGAAAATCGGATTTTTTGAGAATTAAATTTTTATTTTTATTAAATAAATTTAATTATTATTTATGGAGCAAGCTAATCGAACGTCGTTCTCTGGCCTAGAAATGTCAGAACATCGTAGGATTTTGGCTACGTGATAGAATTAAAGTGTTTGAATTTCCAAGACGAAAATAAAAGCTTTCTGAGAATTTTTTTAAAAAAACACTATTCACGCATTTCTGCTCGAGAATTATTTTTGAACTTCCGAGAAATACGTAACGATAGAATATTGATGTGAGATGGAATATCCAATAATATTTCAGTTATGGAAAATGTAATATTTCGCCTGTGGACTTAAAACCTAACATTTAAGGAAAATAATTTACGAGAAGGAAATGTAATGTGATTAATGATTTAAGCGATGATTGTATAATACGTAGGTATTGTACGAGGTAGAGAATATGAGTATGATACTAGGTATTATACGAGTACGTATGAATGATGGTATATTGTGACGCCCCCAAAATAGGTATACAACACCCATTCTGAGTCGCCAAATACATGGTACAGAAAGCAAATTACAACTTCAATAATATAATTGTCGTGCAAAAATAAAATCGACAACACACATCTGTGAGTTTAAATACAAATATTGTCTTCAGACAATATCCACACTCAAATTAAGTCCTCGTTATAATTATTCAAACACTATTTTACGTAAATAGTAAGGATTGCTAAAACATCTTTCTAGAACCATCACTCCGCATACTCGAATTAGTTCGCTATGTTCTCACCTCCCGAGAAAAATAGAACAAAAAGGAAAATGGTGAACTCAACTAGCCCAGTAAAGAATATTATAACTAAGATAATATACAACAAATTATCGTTAGTCTTCAACAGGAAAAATCGATAAAATATAATAACCAACAAGTTTTAGATCAACAACTGCAATGAAACAACAATCCATTAGAAGAGTCAGTAGAGAATGAGTTCTACTATATTCTAAGATTTAAAAGTCCATCATCAATATTTTATCCCGTAACAACAATCAATATACATCTTTAATCAAATATTCATCTTTGCACTACGTGCCAAAGATATTCATTTCATATCACCAGTTGGTCATGTTCATCTCAACACATGTTCATCTTTGTACTACGGGCCAAAGATATTCATCAGTTAATCATTTATCTTTGCACTACTGTGTCGAAGATATTTAGTAATATCATCATTTAGGTGAGGATGATGAAAAATATTTTAAAGAAAACGAATCTAGTGAAACGGAAGGACAAATAGTAGGGATTCGTATAACAGTTTATTCAAGATCAATAATACTTCATAAATACCAATTTTGAAGCAGAATTCAAAAATAAAGATCAAAACATGGATACAATCAAAGAGATAGTAACCATAATAGACATCTTGGACAAAAAGAAGAAAATTTCATTTTCGTGAATAGTCTTAGTACACGTGAATAAGTAACCCAGACACAAAAAGTTTTAAATTTGATAAAAATCGATCAATACTTCAAGATAATGATATTGAAGAAATAATATTATATATGAAGAAAATAACATCCCTTACCTCAAAATATCAAGACTTACGATCGAATATCGGTCAGATAAATTTGAAGAAAACTTGCAACCGATGAATAGAAACTCTCAAAGTATCTAAATACTCACAAAATACACTCAATAATCTAGAGAGAAAGAGAGAAAACTTATTTTCGGTGTGATTTTCAATTCTAACTTAGCCCTCTATTTATAGGAAAATGTTAGCAGACTTGACCAAGCAACCCGATGGATGGCTTTACTCGCTACTATTCCCACCCACCACATTTGAAATAAATTCAGCACATTTCTTCACCAACCACAAGTGGGGCCCACTCAATTCTAGAATTTTCCACCAAAATCATTTATAAACCTAATTTACAGAATCAGTCACCTCTTAAAATTCATAACAAATCATACGTTCATTTTAACGGTTCAAAATTTGTGGACATATACTCAACTTATATATGTATAACATATCCAAAAATTACAACGATCCAACGGTCGGATTAAAAATTATAACTCACACAATATATCTCAAAAATCTTTGGTTTAATTTTTAATACCTTCATTCAAACAAAAATAATTGATAAAACACCTCAACATTAACTCCTTCATTTTTAACCACAATAAATATATCCAACATTTATATACACATAAAATAAATATTTCCTTATCATATGAATCAATAATTAATTATTCACAAAAAATATTACAGAATCACATTTATGATAACCAGGCCATTCCAGAAAAGAGGGGGCTTTCCAATAAGAATTTTTCCTTATTGGCGCGCAATTAGGTGACCAAATCTCTTCTTGACAGAACTTTCTAGACATTGCCAATAATGCTATCTAATAATATTATTCAAATAATATGAATTATTGATCTGATAATGGAAAATCATGCAAAGATGATAATTATGAAACAACAATAATATAAAATATCAACGCAAAGCAATTATTGAATCAATAAAATAAAATATTGAACAAAGAATCATTGTAACAATTATTGAGTAGTGCCTTCTTACGTAAGGATCAATAATTCATCAATACTGTGCATCCACGCGTATTACTGTCCTTGGTTGACCCAATAGACCCCAAAGAAAAACGAGAAGATTACTATCATATTCTTCCCAATGGTGAGTCTTCTCTTGACATATCATTATCTCCACTGTCTCTAATTGAGAGTTATATTTCAAATAGACTCCAAGATCATATATGTAGTGCTGGTAGATGTAAGACCCCAAATAATTAATAAATGAAATTTAATTTCCTCTAATTATTATTTTGAAATAGTAAGGGTTGATGTGATTAATATGAATAGTTATGGGTAAAATACGCAAATATTTCAAATAAGCAGGTGGTTATAAAATATTTGTGAAATATTCGTATTGTCGGGGAATATTCGTACGACGGCGCAACCATGTGTGGGCCCCATAACGGAAAGCGATTGGATGAAGAAAACGACAAATATAAGTTGTTTAAAAATAACTTCAGCGTAGTTATTAAGATAATATCTTGTTAAAAAATACTCGGTGGTTAAAACACAAGAAGACATTGTATTGCACCAATTATTGATTCTTACCTAAGAAGGCACTACTCAATAATGGTTACAGTAATTATTGTTCAGTATTTTATTTTATTGATTTAATTGTTGCGTTGATATTTTATATTGTTGTTGTTTCAATAATTGTCATTACGTATTTTCATTAT
This sequence comes from Panax ginseng, assembly GCA_020205605.1. Lineage (NCBI taxonomy): Eukaryota > Viridiplantae > Streptophyta > Magnoliopsida > Apiales > Araliaceae > Panax > Panax ginseng. The sequence goes on from CM035148.1 coordinate 401,030, forward strand.
CGAAGCAATAATTCATATTATCTGAATAATATTATTAGATAACATTATTGGAAATGTCTAGAAAGTTCTGTCTAAGGAGAGGTTTGGTCACCTAATTGCGGCGGCCAAGAAGGAGAAATTCTTATCGAAAGCCCCCTCTTTCTAAGAAGCGCACAGTTGTCATTAATATTGTGATTACGTAATATTATTTGTGAATAATTAATTATTGATTCATATGATGAGGAAAATATTGATTTTATGTGGATATAGATGGAGAAAATTTTTAATGTTACAATTGTTGAAAATTGAAATTTTATCTTTTTCTGATAAAATAATTCATTTAAATATATTATTATATTTTAATAATATAATAATGATGATATTTTTACGATAAATGTGGGATATATGAGTATATGTGGAGGAGGAGTATTTTTGTTACCAAAAATATTTAAAGCATGTTTTATGTGTCGGTGGACCCCATTTCTCGACTGAAATTTGATTATAGCTTGTAAAATCGCCGTTTGTGGATTTCGGTCAATTTTTATTTAGAATTTGGAAAAACTTTATTCTGCAAAGTTGTAGAGAATTGAATTTCCTATAAAAACACGCGAGATTCAATTTTTCGATAAAAGGACTATTTATTATGAATTATTGAAGTTCAAGCTTCAAATAATTGATTTTAGAAGTTTAAAATAATTTAAATAACAAAAAGCGTTTTTTGTGCAAGTCTTGTGAGGAAATTTGTTTGGTGGTGAGGTTTTGAAGCAAAATAAGTGTGCGTTGGAATAAAAATTATATATATTAATATTTTATTAAATTTTTTCGCTTTGGTGTTTTAAGCATTTTCTTATAAATAGGGTGCTTAGGTTAGAATTGAAAATTATACCAGAAATTAAAGTTTTCTCTCTCTATATTATCGAGCGTATACTTGTGAGTATTTTGAGTATTGTTATACGGTGCAAGTTCAAGTCATAGCCTTTATATCCGTGTTTCAATTTAGAAATCCGATCTTTCGAGGTAAGGGATATTATTTTTTCGTAATGATATTATTTCTTCAATATCATTATCTTTGAAATATTGATTTGAAGTTTTTATCAAATTTGGAACTTTTGGTGTCTGAATTATTATTCACATATATGACAAAGACTATTCACGATACGATACTATTCACGAATACTAAGACTATTCATCAAAAAATAAAAATTTTCCCTTTTCGTCTAAAATATCTATTGTGGATACTAGCTTTGATTGTATCTATGTTTTGATCATTCTTGAATTTTACACCACTATGATTATTTTTGAGGTATTTTTGGACATGGATAAAACAAAGTACGAATCCTTAATCCTTAATCCTTGTCATTTTGTTTCACTGGATTCGTTTCTTTAAAAATATTTTTCATCATCCTCGGTCTTAAATGATGATATTATTGAATATCTTTGGCTCAGAAGTGCAAAGATGAATGATTTCGATGAATATCTTTGTTCAGAGTGCAAAGATGAACATGTGTTTAGATGAACATGATTAATCGATGAATATCTTTGGCACAGAAGTGCAAAGATGAATATTTGATTCGAGATATATATTGATTGATGTTACAGGATAAAAGATAGACGATAAACTTTTAAATTCATACATAGAAGATAGTAGTTTGCATTCTCTACTTAACTCTTCTAATGAATTATTATTTCACTGCGAATATTGATTTAAAACTTGTTGTCTATTGTATTCTATTAGATTTTTTTTTCCTGTTGAAGACTAATGATAATTTGTTGTATATTATCTTAGTCATAATATTCTTCTTCGGGCTAGTTGAGCTCACCTTTTTCCTTTTTGTTCCATTTTTCTTCTCGTGGAGGCGAGAGAATATAGCGAAAATACAGTCTGGGGTATGGAATGAAGGTTCTAGAGAGAGTTGTTTAGTAGTCCTCACCATTTTTGTAAAATAATGTATCAATAAATGTGATGAGGATTTATTTGAGTATAGATATTGTACAGAAGATAATATTTGTATTCAAACTCACGCTTTTATCAATTATAATAATAAAGTTGTAGTTATTTACATGCACCATGTATTGACAACTCGGAATGGGTGATGTATACCTATTTTGGGGGCGCCACAAGAGATATACTCAAAGAAGTGGATGAGCAAAACCACATCTTATGATGATACGAGGTTGTATGTCATTAGACATCTTGTATGATAAAGCAAAAAACACCTTACAAGTTAAATTCACCTCACCTTCAACATCTATAGACCATCGCTCTATTCCTTGTTATCCTCGCTTCGACCCAAATACACTTTTATTACTCGAAAGGAATTGTGGAAGCAAAAGGGTGAACACAACTAGCTCAAGAAAGAATATCATGACTAAAGATAATTAAATTATCAATAGCCTTCATCAATAATAAATCGTAGATTTAGAACATATGGTAGATGATAAAAAAAAATTCAACCATAGTCATTGTTTTAACGAAGCAATCCATTAGAAGAGTCAAATAAACCATAAAATCTATTATCTTCTCCATGTTAAAAGTCCATCAACAATGTTTTATCCCTGTAACATCAATCAACAATTCCTTTCCACAAACACGTATATAACTCATAATCATAATTGTAGTTCTAAATTTCTTTCCTCATCCAGAACAAAAATAATTTTCATCACCTGAAACATCAAAGATTATGGTTATACCAAATCACAGTTTATGTTCATAATCCTACTAATAAATTCATCTTTGCACTACGACCAAAGATATACATCAACAAGTCATCTTTGCACTACAGGACAAAAGATATTCATCAACAAGTCATCTTTGCACTACAGGCCAAAGATATTCATCAACAAGTCATCTTTGCACTACAGGCCAAAGATATTCATCAGTTGGTCATGTTCATCGAAACACCTATTCATCTTTGCACTACGGGCCAAAGATATTCATCAGAAATCATTCATCTTTGCACTACAGGCCAAAGATATTCAGTTATATCATCATTTAGATCGAGGATGATGAAAAATATTTTAAAAGAGAATCTAATCCGGTGAAGCAAAAGAACAAATATTAAGGATTCGTACTTTAAATAATTCTCATTCAAAAATACTTCATAAATAACCAGAGTTGGGTAAAATTCAAGAATGATCAAAACATGGATACAATCAAAGCTAATATCCAGAATAGATATTTTGGACAAAAAGAAGAAATTTTATTTTTAGATGAATAGTGCCGTATTCGTGAATAGTGCCGTATACGTGAATAGTAACTCTGACAACAAAAGATAGAAATTTCACAAAAAACATCATCACGCGTTGCAGTGAATAAGACTCGTGAATAATAACTCGTGAATAAGAACTCATGAATAGTAATTCGTGAATAAGAATCTCATGAATAAGTAACCCCGACATGAAAAAGTTCTAAATTTGATAAAATTTCCAACCAACATTTCGCATAATGATATTGAAGAAATAATATCATTTTAGAAGAAAATAACCTCCTTACCTCGGAAAGAATAAGATTTAACCGGAATATCGGATATAAAGGTTTGAAAGAACTTGCACCGTATAGCAATACTCGAAGTATTAAAATACTCACAAAATACGCTCGATATAATAGAGAGAGAAATAGAGAGAAAACTTCAGTTTCTGGTGTGATTTTCAATTCTAACTTAAGCACCCTAATTATAGAAAAATGCTTAGAACACCAAAGTAGAAAATTTAATAAATTAATAATATATTTATATAAATTTCCTACGCACACCTAGCATCTGAAATCAGCCATCCTAACACATGTTAAATGAGTCCCAAAAATGTAAAAAACGTTTTTCTTATTAAAAAATAATTAAAACTTCAAAAATTAATTATTTCGAAACTTCGGAACTTCAATAATTCATAATAAATAGTCCTTTTATCAGAAAATTCGAATCTCGCATTTTTTTATAGGAAATTCAATTTCTACAACTTTGCGTAAGAAAGTTTTTCTAAATTCCAAAATGAAATTGACCAAATCCACATATGGACGATTTTACAAGCTATAATCAAATTTCGGCCAAGAAATGGGCCCACGTGACATGTTTAACATGTTTTAAAACAACTTTTGCAACAAAAATACTCCTCCTCCTCATATACTCATATATCCCACATTCATTGTAAAATTATCATCATTATTATATTATAATAATATAATAAAATATTATTTTATCAGAAAAGATAAAATATCGATTTTCAATAATTATCACTTTAAAAATTTTCTCCATCTATATCCACATAAAATGAATATTTTCCTCATCATATAAATCAATAATTAATTATTCACAAATAATATTACGTAATCACAATAATAAGAACTGTGCAGTTCCTCAGAAGAGGGGCTTTCCAATAAGAATTTCTCCTCATCGACGCGCAATTAGGTGACCAAACCTCTCCTTAGATGTAACTTTCTAGACATTGCCAATAATGTTATCTAATAATATTATTAGATAATATGAATTATTACTCGATAATGGAAAATACTCCCAATAAAAGAGAAATTATGTCATCTATTTTAGTTTTCTTTTCAGATATTTCATCATTTCATTTCAGCTTTTTCACATTCATTTCTTTTTTTTCTTTCTTTTTTTTTCATTCAGATTCATCTTTTTCGGTATCATTAATTTGCACTTTCATCCACTTTTATGCTTCATTTTTTCTTCGTTTCATTTTTCAACATTTCACTTTTATTTTACATTATCATATATTATTTAATTCACAAATCGCTACAATAACATATCACATAATATCCATATATTATGACCGACCAACAATTAAGCTTAGTACATAATATCTGGATATTATGTGATATGTTAATTTGTTTAAATTAACCTTGTTTTATGGCAAGATTTCGAGAACGGTCATGAGTAATGTTAACAATGGAGTGAATGAGACCGTGGGGATACCTTTAATCACCAACCGTGATAATGTAATATCAAAGTAAGAAGGAATTTAGAAATCCATGCAAGATGAGTGAAGAATCGATAACAAGACCTTAGATAATGCAGATGTAACAAATTGAGAGGAGGAAGAAGAGGAAGAAGAGGTACCGAGGAGAGTTTATTAGAGGTATTATACGATCAAAATGTAGAATTTCAAAATCGATTCATGAGTTGTAAGATAAGTCAAGAACGACAAAAGTTGTGGAACAAAAGGATGCAACAATTCAAGCTTCAGGTTACCCGATATGTGATGCTCGAATGTAAGCATTCTTTGACAGAGTATAAGATGATAAAGATGGAATCGAAATGAAAGAAGAAAAACCGAACGAGTAAGAATGAGTGATGTAATGGTAAAAGCCACACCCACACGTGGATATTGTGGAAAGAGATGTACGATCTAAGAAGGCTAAAATAGTCGACATGAATTTTTCTTTTTGGAAAGCAATCGGGAGAACCCAACATCGAAGTTTTGAATTACCTGCATGCAGATGGCCAACTCGAATTTGATATGGATCGTAGATTGATGATTCAAATCATGAATCAGAGTACGACGAGGCGGTTGAGGAGGAATATGCCTATAGAAAAGTATATTCCAACGGTAGTGATGATGACGCCAAATGTCCGCCTGCATAAGTCAAAGCCGGGTAGTTCGAGGGATGGCGATTGTCATGACTTCCCAACAAATGAGGAACCCAAATGAAGTTATCACGGAGATGAGCAATGGAGAAATCATGATGACCGGGGAGATAGAATCTGAAATGGAAGCAAGGTATTCTCAACTTTTCAAAATACCAGGTAAGTAAATTTCGGGGACAAAATTTCATAAGGAGGGGAGATTGTAAGACCCCGAATTTTATGAAATAAAAGTATTCAAATTTTCTTATAATTACTATTCAGTAAATGGTTAAATTGATAAAAGTTAAAGTTAAGGGTGATATATGATATTTTTTTTCAAAATACACAAGTGATTATAAAATATTCATTGTTGTCGGAAAATATTCGTTTGGTCGTGGAATATTCTTTCCGTTGGGAATATTTAAATGCTGCCCAGTGACCATTTATGGACCCCATAATGTAATAATCGTCGAATGAAGAAAATGACAAAATTAAGTTTTTATAAATAACGGCGTAATCGTTATCAATTAACATTGTTGGAATACCCGGTTGGTAAAAAAAGTAATATGTCTGGCGTCGCATTAAATAAAGACACCAGTATTACATGTATTTTGAATTATTGATTCTTACGTAGAAGGCACTACTCAATAATTGTTACAAGAATTACTGCTCAATATTTTATTTTATTGATTCAATAATTGCTACGTTAAAATTTTATATTATTGTTGTTCAATAATTGTCACTGCACAGTATTTTTCATTATCAGATCAATAATTCATATTATTCGAATAATATTATTAGATAGAATTATTGGCAATGTCTAGAAAGTTCTGTCAAGGAGAGGTTTGGTCACCTAATTGCTCGTCAGTAAGGAAAAATCCTTATCAAAAAACCCCCTCTTTCCTGGGAACTGTCTGGTTGTCATTATTGTGATTCTGTAATATTATTTATGAATAATTAATTATTGATTTATATGATAAAAAAATATTTATTTGATGTGGATATAAATGATGGATTTATTTATGTGGTTATAAATGAAGAAATTAATGTTGAGGTATTTTATCAGTATTTTTATCGGAATGAAAGTATTAAAAATTAAACCAATGTTTTTGAGATATATTGCGTGAGTTATAAGTTTTAATCCGACCGTTGGATCGTTGTAATTTTTTGGATATGTTATACATATATAAGTTGAGTATATGTCCACAAATTTTGAACCGTTAAAAATGAACGTATGATTTGTTATGAATTTTAAGAGGTGAATGGTTCGTAAATTGTCAAGTATCCGAATTTAGCATTTTGGTGGAAAATTCTAGAATTGAGTGGGCCCCACTTGTGGTTGGTGAAGAAATATGCTGAATTTTATTTCAAATGTGGTGGGTGGGAATAGTAGCGAGTAAAGCCATCAAAGTTCAGCAGTCAAGTTCGCTAAAATTTTCCTATAAATAAAGGCTGTTAGAATTGAAAATCACACGTAAACAAGTTTTCTTTCTCTCTATATTATCAAGCATATTTTGAGAGTATTTAGATACTTTGAGAGTTGCTATTTAGTAGAAGTTTCCTTCGGTTTTTCATCCGATATTCTAGTCAGAAGTACTGCTCTTTTGAGGTAATGGATTTTAAGGGTTATTATGTTTTTCAGTTCGTACTTCTTCTGACCTTCAGAAAATTTTGGAAAAATTTAAAATGATAGGTTGATGAGTTTTATTGATTGTGTCCAAAAATGGTGATTTTTGGATTTATAGATTAAGAGTTATGAATTTTATGACAAAAGACTATTTTAAAAGTAACCGCTTATAACTCCTTGTGGTTAACTCCAAAATTGATGAAATTTTTATTGGGAGTACATCTATATAATATCAGTGTACTCTGTGAATTTCAGAATTTTTGAATAAAATTACAATTTATGATAAATGTCTAAATATTCGGCGGTTTTGGCTATATGAAAAATAGTAAATGAATTTTAAAAATTCTAAGAAAAATATATGTTCAATATGGGACTATATTCTGCTAAATCCCAGAAAAGAAATATTTTTCGAACTGATTTGGTATTTTTCATAAAAATAGACTAGTTATGAATAAATGAGTTAAATATGTTATGTGAAGGAAAAAAATTGGAAAATATGATTTTATGGCTTGAGAATCATATATGTGGTATATGCAGATTTTTGATGAAAGTTTTAGTTATTGGTGATGAAATCTTATAAGTTTGACATTTTATGATGATTAAATGTATTATTTAGTAAAGTGTAAACAATTAAAATAAATTGTTTATAAGTTTAAGAAATGTTATTCTTTCAATATCATTATACCGAAATATTGGTATGGATTTTATTATGGAATTTCTACCTTTTTGTGTCAGGATTACTATTCATGAATTACTATTCACGAGTTACTATTCACTACAAAATTGGTTTCTTTTTCTAACCAAATTATAGTTGATTTATGAATATTACTCTAGAGATTAAAACTATATATTGATTATATTGATTTTATTATCATATATAACATTTTATAACCCCGATGTTTAAATTCTCTTTTCTTTGGAGTGTAAAGATGAGTAGATTATTGGTATGATCATGACTAGGGTTCTTCTTTGGCTAAGTAGTGAAAAGTTGAATTGTGACCTGGTATGATCATGACCATTGAATTTATAATTGAATATCTTTAGCTTAAGTGCAAAGGTGAATTGATCAACATGGTTATAATTATTGTTTATGTAAATTCAAGTGATTATATATTTCTTTGAGATATTAATATCTTTGGCCCAGTAGGCAAAGATGAATTGTTGATGAATATCTTTCGCTAAGAATGCAAAGATGAATCTGTTAATGAATATCTTTTGGCGTAGTGCAAAGATGACTGTTGTTGAATATCTTTGGTCGATTAGTGCGAAGACGAATCGTGGATGAATACCTTTGGCCCGTAGTGCAAAGATGAATTTATTAGTATGATTATGAGCAGAACTGTGATTTGGTATAACCATGATCTTTGATGTTTCGTGTAAAGACATGTGATGAAAATTATATTCGATCCCGGGTACGAAGAGAATTTAGAATCACAATTATGATTATGAGATATTCATATGATTGTGGAAAGGAACTGCTGATTGATGTTATAGGGATAAAACATTGTTGGTGGATTTTTAACATGGAGAAGATAATAGATCGTGATTGTCTATTTGACTCTTCTAATGGATTGCTTGTTCCGCCACAACTATGGTTGAAATTTTTATCATCTACCATATGTTCTAAATCTCGATTTGTTATTGATGAAGGCTATTGATAATTTAATTATCTTTAGTCATGATATTCTTTTATCGAAAGTTAGTTGTGGTTTCACCCTTTTGCTTCACAATTCCTTTCGTGTAATAAAAGTGTAGCTGGGTCGAAGCGGGGTAACAAGGGAATAGAATCGGTGGTCTCTAGTGTGGAGTTCTCCCTAAACAAAGATAGACAAAGTGTGTTGTATACATCTTTTAGTAGTTATATTTGGTGAATCATATAGGAGAAAGCGAACCCAACGTTGGAAAGGTGTTTTGCCACTATCATACAAGATGTCTAATGACATACAACCTCGTGTCATCATAAGACGAGTTGTGCTCATTCACTTCTCGAGTATATTCTGAGCACTACCTATATAATCTTGGTGTTTGTTTGAAGTATAATTCTCAATTTGAGGCAGTGGAGATAATGATAAGTCAAGAGAAGACTCACCATTGGGAAGAATATGATAGTAATCTTTTCGCTTTTTCTTTTGGGGTCTATTGGGTCAACCAAGGATAATTCTGTGGCCATATGATATCTATCATAACCTGTAAGCATGGCCTCCCATGCACGAAGGTTTCTCGAAAGCACTTCCCAAAAATTCTAATTTCTAAAGCAGCTTTTGATATACCTTTATGTAAGGTGTCATGGTGACGTCTTTATCCAAGGTTGGGATGAGAGTCACAGTTGGTATATATATTTGTATCCAAACTCACAGTATATGTGTTGTTGTATTTTGCACGACAATTGTTGTAATAAAGTTGTAGTTGTTTTCTGTACCATGTATTTGGCGACTCAGAATGGGTTGGATGGAATGGACCTATTTTGGGGTTGTCACATTAAATGAGTCCCAAAAATATAAAAAACGTTTTTCTTATTAAAAAATAATTAAAACTTCAAAAATTAATTATTTCGGAACTTCGAAACTTCAATAATTCATAATAAATAGCCCTTTTATCAGAAAATTCGAATCTCACGTCTTTTTATAAGAAATTCAATTCTCTACAACTTTGCAGGAGAAAGTTTTTCCAAATTCCAAACAGAAATTGACCGAAATCCACATACGGATGATTTTACAGGCTATAATCAAATTTCAGTCAAGAAATGTGCCCACAGACATGTTTAACATGTTTTAAATAATTTTTGCAACAAAAATACTCCTCCTCCTCATATATTCATATATCCCACATTCATTGTAAAAATATCATCATTATTATATTATAATAATATAATAAAATATTATTTTATCAGAAAAAATAAAATATCGATTTTCAACAATTGTCACTTTAAAAAATTTTTCCATCTATATCTACATAAAATGAATATTTTTCTCATCATATAAATTAATAATTAATTATTCACAAATAATATTATGTAATCACAATAATAAGAACCAAAGGTAGTTCCTAAAAAAAGAGGGGCTTTCAATAAGAATTTCTCCTCATCTGGCCAGCAATTAGGTGACCAAACCTCTCCTTAGATGTAACTTTTAAACATTGCTAATAATGTTATCTAATAATATTATTCGGATAATATGATTTATTATTCGATAATGGAAAATATATGTGTAGTGACAATTATTAAAACAACAATAATATAAAATATCAACGCAAGCAATTATTGAATCAATAAAATACCGAGCAAGAATTATCGTAACAATTATGAGTAAAGGCCTTCTTACGTAATAATCAATAATTCAAAAATATTGCAATAATACCGCAAATCTTCTGCAACAACGCAGACATTTTACTTTTACTCCACGGGTATTCCAAAGTGTTAATTAGAACTACTACGTCGTTATTTAAAAAAATTTAATTTGTCTTTTTCTTCATCAAATAGCTTATTCATTATATGGGGCCCATAAATGATCGCTACTGGTCGTGCATTTAATATTCCCCAATGTAAAGAATATTCCACAACCAAACGAATATTTTTCGACAATAATGAATATTTTATAACCACTTGCGTATTTTTGAAAAAATTTCATATATCACCCTTAACTTTAATTTTTTATCAATTTAACCATTTACTGAATTGTAATTATAAGAAAAATTGAATACTTTTATTTCATAAAATTCGGTGTCTTACAATAAGGCTGCGAAATAAGACCGAGTCTGACTGATTTGAGTCTGGAAAGATGAAGCAATTAGCTGAAAGATATCTTTCGATTCCCGAGGGTAGTTAGCTAGCTTGTCTTGGATAGTTCACAGTTCGGGGATTGTTGTGGTTCCTCTGCGATCCTATTATTTCTCTACGAGATTGTTTCTTAGATGAAATTATGCTTTTGTCTTTTTACGAAATTGTTTCCGGGATAAAATTACGATTTTATCTTTCTGTAAAGTTACTCAAAAAATAATAATCGGATGTATAAGTATTGTTTCTACAATTACAAATTATTTCTGAGCATTTCAAATAGTTGTTGGAAATGGTGCTTCTCATATTCGACCGACTAATTATACAAAAAACTATGACTATTATGTAGGAGTTGTTAGCGCCGTTAATAGTATAAGAGCAGATCCTCTGTCCCCAAATTCTATATCTTCTTGTGTCCCTTCACTTAAATATTGACACATAATCTTTTACTTAACACTAATTAATTTTAAAATTAAATAAAAGAACATGTGTCAAGATTTAAATAGAGGGACACAAGGAAAACATGAAATTTGGGAACAGAGAATCTGCTCTCTTAATAGTACTCATCAATGTACTTCAACATAAAGCGCGGTTTTTCCGAAATGGCTGATCTTTCTCACCTATATACAATCATGTAAAATCAATGAAACGATTTGACTTGTATTCGTTTGATTAAAATTTCGATTCGAACTCGATTAAAAATTTAATTTAAAATATAAATAATTGAAATATAAACAAAATTTTAAATTCAATAAATTAATCGAGCCTTTTTATATTATAATTTTTTGTTGATACTTAAATCATATTTGCTCGAATAGTTCAAACTGTTCTGATTCGATTTGAGATTGTGCTTGACTTGGTACCTAAATGAGTCTCAATTAAATTTTATTTCAAACTCAATAAATTTTATGAACCAAATCTAAGCAACTTAATACTCTGCTCGACTCTATTTATTTACTCCCTAGCTATATATCTAAATTATAAAATTAATATTAATTTTAAAAATAAATTTAAGATATTTTTAAATTTAAAAATAACATAATTCATTTTAATTTTGAAAACATTACTCCTCATTTCCATTATACAAGTCATTTTAGAAAAAAAAAATCTCCAAAATATTAGACGGTTTACATATATATATATATATATATATATATATATATATATATATATATATATATATATATATATATATAGAGAAAAACTATTAATTTTCTACTTTGCCTCTAAAAAATAGAGTAATTAAGAGAGAAGAGGAAGAAAAGCTATTAATTTCCTACTTTGCCTTTAAAAAAATAGAGTAATTAAGAGAGAAGAGGAAGAGTAATTAATTAGTGCATTTAAATCAATATATATTACTTAATATTTAAATTAATAAATTTGTTTAATATGTGTAATAAACTAAACGACGTATAAAGGAGGGAGTATCTTATTACAGGTTATATTTGTTAAATAATTTATGATAATTAGAATTAGATTGACTTGAACTAAAATGAATTCATACCAATTTTAAAAAGTCAATAATAATTTTATAATTTAAAATACTACTATTTTCATTTCACGACTCTTTAATTAATTAAGAAAGATGGCAGCTCATACACAGATTAATTTTTTAAACCTATGCTACGTTTGACTTCTGAAGAAATAGAATGAAAAATAATTGATTTGATAATCATTTTATAGGATAAACCATCTCCTTATTTTTTTTATTCCATGTAAGAGGTAGCAGAATAAAATCCATTCAATTGGAATGAATATATGTGATACCAACCAAACATACATTGAAATACCTTTCCATTACTTCAACCATTCCATTACTTCTTCACTCCAAATGTAGCACAAGTTTTATAGTCTCCTTGCCTAGCAAATCCCATTATAATCAGTTCTAACGACAAAAGCAAATGTTAAAACAAAAAACCTCAAAACCTAAAGCAAGGGTGATTACCAAAACCTCACCATTCTATCTCGATTTTCATATTCCTGGGTACAAACTTGGCGATTCCAAGAACGTCTCTCAAACCCACTCACAATTCATGTGGGAGAGATAATGTGAAAATAGCAAAATATTAGTTCCCAAAAGAAAATGACTTTCTAATTTGCCTTTTAATGGAAACCAAATTAGGTGTTTGATGAAGCTACTACCACAACAAATAAGTTTTTAAGTCATATGAGGTCTTCACAGCTGCATAGGCAAAAAGAATAGTATAGAAAAGACAAAGGAGGAAATGAATATTACATAAGCACACCAAAGAAAATCAGATCTCGAAAAAATGCAGCTATGAGGATCTAGGAAATGATAATAGTATATATCTACCAAATAAAAAACCACAAATTCTAGGTAGTTACCCAAGGTAAAGGCACCTTTCCAAACAAGGAATAAATATGATGCACAATATAATTTTCCCTCTTTCCAATGTTTTCCTTTTTAATTTTTGAAGAAGCCAGCCACTGTTTGACAAACTTCAATACAGGAAAAACCAAGCCACAAGAAACCTGAAATTTAAACCAATCATCAGGTCATTAAAATTTATAAACTTACATCAATAACAAGATCTAACAGAATTAAAGACATCAGCTGCATTTTCCTACCACACATCTCAACAAAGAACTGCCACCCGTCAAACTGCAATGCCTTTCTTTCAGTGACCACAGCATGAGCAGGTGTTTGTACACATACCTAGAAGAATGGTGCCCAGAGAGAGAAATTTATGAAAATGGTATTTGAAATAAGAAAGAAATATCCATCCATATTAAAAGACTAATTTGATGTTTATTCGGTAACGAGATCAAACTCAATTTTTATTTGCTGACTGCTGGTAATATAGTATAACAATTCGAAGCACAAGAAAAAAAAATCATACAATAAATTTGAAAACGCAAATTCTGAATAGAAGTCACCAAATACAGTATTCACATCTATTTTAAAATGTGTTAATATAAATTTAAACTGAATACAGATGAAAAGAAAAACAATAGTACTTTGGTGATTAAAGAATTGATACTAAAAGTAGATACAACATGATGTGTATCCCAACAATGTATGTGAATCATCAACTAATTATATTTTGACAAATTATTTTGTATCCACTTTTTTGTACCATGTTTTGCCAGTATAGCATTATTCAAAGAAAAAAGAAACTACCTAGGTAAGTTGTCGTAAGTATCAACCACATAATTCCTGTAACGTCATTCTGGTCCATCTAGGGCAATATGTCCCGTTTAACTACAATACTACACTCCCATCTCTACTAATCTCCACACGCTAGTGGAATCATGTTGTCAGTCAGCACTGTCAAGTGCAAAAGCCGTTGACATATGATCAGACCAACTTCTATAGTTCAGTTCCATGTTTCCAAATGTTGCTTAAATACAGGATATGCTGTTATCAACTATCAAACTTGCAACTAGACACAGATTGGTCACATCCAGTACGAGGAAACTCAACCCATTCCAGAACCCATTTAACCTTGGCCATCAGACTCGTTATATCTATTTATTTTATTTTTATCTGAGGTAAGTATCTAAATTTCATGGCCAAAATAATTCTTCAATTATATAAACTCGTCCACAAATACACTGAAATTTTAAATGTCTACACTGCATAATATACATAAATTATTCAAGTGACAGCATTTGAACCCCTAAGAATTCTTATAAGCCACAGCCTACCATTCAAACAGAATTCTGGGTCTACATCTATATACTCTAAAGTCTGAACTTCTAATATAGCTTCAACCACCAGAGCTTGGTGATATAAAACCAACTGGAATCCTTTTAAGCTTAAAGGAAACAGTAGACACTGAAAAGAAAAAAATCAGATTTGAATATCAATTGTTTATTTTTCAACTTTAAATAAAACAATGGCAAAAATACAAGAAAAATCAAACTGCTTATATTTACAGTAAATACCTAAAATATCATGGAATGTATAGCAGCCCAAAGTGCTCCAGAACAGATTCTGGAGATCACAAAGGGCCTGGAAGAAGGCCTTCAGAACCAAAGTACCACCAACCATGCTCACAACACATAACTGATGCAAGAGTTAATTATGAACCTTTTAACTTCCTCAGCTTTAATATAAATAGATTCGACCTATCCAAGTCCTTCACTGGTCAAACTTCATCTCCGTATATCTGCAGAAAATAAATATAAAATAAAAAGATTTCCGTGGATAATGGTACATCAGAAGGGCAAAAGGGGAGTGGATATGGAAAATTTGGGAAGCTGACTAGAAAAGGTCATGAATATGAACATGCCTGCGAGCTTTGTTTTGCCTTTGCCCGTACTCATCATTCGCAAGATCTGCAGAGAAGAAGAGTTAGTGCTACATCACTGAAAAGTATCAATGCAGTCATTTATAAAGTTGAGCTAAAAAGGTCAAAACAAAGCATTACTCACCAGGTCTCTGAGAAGGCTTCAATTCATTACCAGACTTATTTGTATTGTTTTCTTTGCTGCAAAAAAGTCAATATTTTAAAACAATAGTTAACAGGTTACCAAAACTTAACAAATAAACTCTCTCAGAAAGATGAAAGCTGATCCTAAAGAGGAAATTGAACTGACCAAAAGTAACAAAAAGAACAGGAGCACTGATTTTCATCAGATACAAAAGCAATCTTATAGAAATGCGTTTTAGAACCAAATAGGTTTGCAATTCAAGAAAGAAGTCCAGCCCTGCTATCAAGCAGGAATCACCTTTTGTTGATAAAATTACATAATTACAGAAAATGCATTTACAAATTTAGTGACTTCGCACTCTGGCATGGACGACATAACAACTCTAAAAAGGATGCCTTCTAATTAATTTTTCTGATAAGTAAACAGTTTTTTTTTAAAATTAAGATCAGCCGATAGCATGCAAGAGCTAATAATATGGGCTTAAGCCTCTTAATCACAATCAAATATTGATAGGATGCAGTACTCAATTCGGAAAACAGACGCACATGTCCAAAAGAGGGGCAACTAGAACAGTGTGCACTATCAGACTAGAGGGAAGAAGACTTGAATATAATAACACAAATCAGAGTTTTTGGAGCTCATGGAAGGAAATAATCCTAGTGTAAGAGAACAAGGAGTAGTCTATACTGTATTCTTAGCCTAAGAGGTTGAATCAGTCTTATTTTGAGTTGTTTTCTGTTATTTCCGATACTCGTTTTCTACATATAACTAATTGAGTCAGATTTAATGTGTGCTCTGGCCTCTGGGTACTGGAATTCATTCCTCTATGATTAGATAGAAATTATACTTATACATTTAAAGACAACAACACCGACCTTGAACCAGCCAAGGAAGAAATTTGGCCAGACGGGCGAGCATGATAAGCACCGTCAACAGAAAGATATGGAGAACAATATGTTGCCCCTAAAGCTCCTGCAGCCCCTGCCAAAACTGGTAGCCTGTACATTATAAAGTGATTGTTAAAATTTCTCTTTCAAGGAAATGTAAAAGTGACACACTAAATGAGCTCCACAGAATGAAGGATATAGTATCAGAAGAGGATGTGAATGATAATAGTTAAATACATGGGAAAACATAACTTTTTTTCACAAACTAACTTGATGACATCGGTTCCTTATATAGTAATAGTTCACTGAACAATGAAGAGACAATTTCAATTCATAAATTTGTTATTTATCTTAAGTGTTCAAAAAGAGAGATTTTTCACTTGCAATATATAATTTTACTTAATAAGCAATCCCGCAAGTGAGTACTGACTATTAAATATATGTACAATTTTTTTGTTAGGTAACACAAGTAAAAACCGTAATATTAAGATCAGCCTGACTAAAACTTTCAAATGGAAAACAATTTTAACAAAATAATGTTAAGTAACAATGTGAAAGATTGGTTAATCATTAGCTAATTCTCATAAAGAAAAAAAAAGTGTCGTTTAATAAAAGTTTTAAAAACTAATCATACCATGTCATCTCAGAATTCCCTAACCCTGGATTACCAACATATCCAGGGAAGGCCATACCAACAGCAGGAACTCCCATTCCACCAGGATGCTGCCCTCCAAATTGCATAACTGCAAGCAAGTACACCAAAAAGAGAAAGCGAGTATAAATCTATAATTAAATGTCCAAAAGAACATTATTGAAAAGAATAATGGGCCATGGTGGTATTAATCAACCAAATTATGAGGCTAAGTAGATCAAACAAACACTTTCTCACTGTTTCAATTTTGCCATGGTCAATTTTCAAAATAAAATATCACAAGTAGCATTACCTGGCAAAAAAGCCGGAGTTGAAGGGAAATTTTGATCACCATGAGCACTACTCAGGTTTCCAGGGGCTCCTATAATCTGAGCCCCATCATAAGGGAAATAGCCCCTTCCACTACCTTGAACACTGCCCTTTCCTTTTCCAACCAACGCAGTCTTAGATTTACTTGAATCTGGAGAAGATTCTATTTCCCTAGATTCAAATGAATTTGACGTAAGAGCAGATTTTGGTGGAGAAGAAGATTGAGTTCCACTAACAGTGTGATGTCCCAACTTCTGAACAGAAGCTTGTACGGAAGCCTGACTTCGGGTTTGAACAGGAGCTCGCTGGACATTATGGAGTTGGGGTGGGGTACCTACTCTATTGATTTGGTTATGAGGAGCATTTGATTGATAGGCCATCTTCCCCATGGGAGTTTGTACTCTTCCCAGAACCGTGGACTGAGGAGATCGAGAAGGATTGATCAACGAGGACCCTGAAGCTTGCAATTGCAAGTTAGTCAAAGGCTTCCCAGTGTGGGGGGGAACTGAATCATCAATATAAAGCTTGTTCATGCCCATAAAATCAGCAACATTCTTCCCTCGCATAGTGTTGGACTGTGAGTTGGAAAAGCTCTCATCTGTAACAGATGACGGCAGGTTCTGCTGAAGTGGTGCAGCTTGACAATCCTTTTTCTGTGTCAAACTGATTTCTTTGTTGGAAGAGGCAGAGGGATAAAATGGAGGAGAAGCAGAATTCAGGCTTGAAAACACATGTTTCCTAGCTGGAACTGAATCAGATTCTACATTTAATGTTGATTCAGATACTCTCGCTGAAGAAGCATATGAACTTTTCTCCACTGATTTCCCGAATCTGTTAAATTCAGAGAACACAATAAAATCAATTAAGAAAATATAATAAAAAAGGAAACACAAATGAAATAGAAAAATCTCGAACTTTTCTGCTCACTGTTTATTTTGTGTTGGAGCCTCGCTGTATGTCTTCCAACCAGATTTATACCTTCTAGGGCCTCTGTCTCTCACACCCTTGGGTGCATTGATTTGATTGTTGAGTGCGTTGTTCTTATTGTTGGGCACATTGTTCTGATTGTTGTTACTAAATGTTTTAGGCCTGTTTCCTCGTGGATAACCTTGTTCTTCACCTCGATTTTTACCACGACCTCGATTACGACCCCTAGAGGTCCTTCTACCCTGAGAAAAAAATATTATCTTAGAACAGTGAAATTTAACGGCAAACACGGAACTTAATCCCACATTCATCAGTCAGAAAGGAGATTAGTAAGACCATTCACCTCTTCATAGTGCCTTTCCTGATTGGTCATCTCCACGAATTTGTCATGGCCCCATTTTCTGTCGTCCTTAGATTCCCACAACTTCCTCCCCCCAGGAGTCCGCCTATCAATCATAAGTGTTAAAATCAAAACGTATAGTCAGACACCACTAAACTTGAACAGGGGTGTTAAATAAATCTATGTTAATTTTGAGTTTTAAAATATTGCAAATTAAGTTCAAAAAAAAACCCAATAAAGATTGTATATTTTGGAACAGCAGTACATAAAATCACTACAAAATTAATTCCATTATTTTAAGTCACCAAATTTTATTTTTTAAAGAGGGGTCACTTCACTTAAACACCCCTATACTAATAAAATTTACAAAAACAAGAGTGGGTACTTGCCCTAATGTGCATCCGCCCATGGGTACCAACAACAAAAGCAAGTATTCAGTTTTATATATTCAACCACTACAAGTTGCAAGAGAAACAAAGAAAGATAGAAGACCTAAATACAACCATAAATTAAACAATGGGAAATCAGAAAACACACCTGTGGCGACCACCAGCACTGTCCCGGAACCGATCATCGTGCATGTAAAAAGCACCAGCAGTTGGCACAGCAAAAGGCTCATTCTCTTTCTTCTCCTCTCCCCCTGTTCTATCAGCAGCAGCATTATCTCCAAACTGATCATCCTGCAAATAAACCCCAGAATAATTTAATTCATCATTCTCTTTCTTCTCCTCTTCCACCTGATTCGTTCCTGAAAACTCTACAACGGATCTCCCAGTATCCCCATCCAATTCCACTGAGGCAGCTTTCACATGACTGCCACTTTCTCTCTCTTCATACTGTTGCTCTTCCGCTAAATCCTCATCTTCCTCCAATTCTTCTTCGTCATCATACTCCGCAGCAGCACCCTCACCATCGGATTCTGAATCAGAAACCCCTGAATCAATCCTCCTAGGCGGCAATTCTCCCCTTTCTATCTCCTCCTCTTCTTCGTTTTCATCGTCACTAGCTTCTCTCCTTCGAGCAGTCAACGACAGTTTTGCCTCCTCCGGATCACTCTCATACTCCACGTCTTCTCCTCCAACATTCGCCATCAACTTTCTCCACCTAAAAAATCCTAAAAGTTTTCAAATTAGAAAGCCAAAAACCATAAATATTGAAACTTTCTGGCTCAAACAAAAAGAAAACCAATTAGGTTTTGTTCCTAAAGAAATTTACGATTTGGAAAAGGGGAAGAAGGACAGAGATATTTAACCTTTTCGGTAGGACGTCACCCAACAGATACAAAGAGACGGATCCCGTCAGTGAAGTTTAATTTTTAGTAAATTGGTTTGTTATTATATGTGTGTCAATAAAATTAATTAATTAATTTATTTAAAAATAAATTTCATATTAATCACTTTAGACGTATCAGTAATGGAGTTATAATCCTATGGGATCAGCTGTGCGGACTGCATATTGTCTGTCGCGTTATGTTTAACTAAGGCTGGGCTAGATTCGCAGTAGCTCGACTAACGTTTGATTCGAACAATTTTAAAATTAGATAAATTATTTAAATTTTTTTAAATTATAATTTTTTATTAATATTTAATCGTTTAAAAAGTTTAAACTGTTCTGACTCGATTCAGAATCTTGCTTGACTCGATAGTTAAATAAACCTCAATCAAATCATATTTTATATTCGATAAATTTTGTGAACTAAATTTGAATAACTCAATACTCAGATTAGACTTTAATGAAACGGGTGAAATTAAACCCAAACAGTGGACGAATAATGATTTGATCGGTAAGAGCAAAAAATGGGTGAGCCAAAAAAGGCTTCAGTTTTTCTTTGGACTAAAATTTCGTAATCCAAAGTTCGATTCGCGGTGAGAGACCAATTGATGTCTATTTTATACTATTTTTTTGGGTTTGGCCCAAATGGGCCGGGCGGGCGGGACAAAAAACGACCGAATTTTATTAGGCTAAAATTTTTGCAGTCCAAAACTCAGCCCTTGACGGGTGGGCTGGCTTGAGCCATGTTTTGTCAGGTCTAACTCATATTGACTCGAACACCCTTATGTTTAATTGCGTGGACTCTATTCAATTTGGAAGCGGTTAGCATATAGTTCATTTTTGGGTAAGTTGGTTAATTGATCAATAGAATGGTGACACGCATGCGAGTCTCTAATTTTTATGGTCAATTGACCAACTTACAAAAAAAAAACTAAATACTAACCAAATCCATCCAATTTATGGGTGAGATTTTAGGAAATTACAATATGTTGGTTTTTTTTTTCTTCTTTTTTACTATGAATGAAGCTACCTAAATTTTATTATTATTATTTTTGTTTTCAACTCACCTGAAAAATTATGGATACCTAAAATGTTATAATCTATATCAATTTTTTCATTTTAGATTTATTTTTTAAATAAATTATTGGCTTTATAATTAGGACTATGATCATAAAACCATTAATACTAGTTTCAATTTTCACTAACAAAATATTTAGCTTTATAACAAACCACCTCTAAATATTGACTAGATAACTTAAATGGCACTTTCAAGTTTTCACTAACAAAATAACTTTTATTGGCAAAAAATATAAATTTTAAATTTTAACAAAATAACTGTTAAAATAAATATGCCGTCTATTCCCAAAATTAATGGCAATTTCAATTTTTCACTAAAATAACTTTTGTTAGCAAAAGAAAAAAAAAATCAATTTTTCACTAAAATAACTTTTGTTAGCAAAAGAAAAATATTATATTCCGTTTCCGGGACTTGAACGCGGGTCTTTCAGGTGAGAGCCGAATATCCTAACCAACTAGACTACAACGGATCATAACATGTTTTTCTTCAATAATTTAAAAAGACCTTACATACATTGAATTCAGATCAAATATCCTATATAATTTTAAGTATTGGTGCCAATGGTCAAGTATTCATTATCCATTAATAAAGTTAACTTTAAATAAATTATACTTGACAATAATATATAAAATGAGATAAAAATTTAGACTATAAAACTGATAATACTAACACTAAGAATATGTATCCTCAAGATAATATATTGTTAAGATAATAGAGATGACATAATAATAAAATTATGATGATAAAAATGAGAAAATTATGACATTTAGTATTACGATTAACAAAAGAAGAATTATTTTTAAAACATTAAAAAAAATCAAAATAAGACTATTTTAATGAAGATCACGTCAATGATCTTTAGAAAACATGCTAAACATATTAGTGAAAACTAATCATTTTTAAAAAAGAATCAACAACAAAATAGTAAGATAATTTTTTGTAAAAACATTAGGGACTAAAGGACCATTTAAGTCTACAAGCAATAATTAACGATATTAAATGTTTTTTGTGAGGCAAATGGGGTATCAAATCAATACCCTAGATTGTAATGATTTTGGTGTTAGATTTTATTGAAACAACTAGCCGAAAAAGTATCATAGGGTCACGACTCACGAGGCACTAAACTCTATTATCTCGTATAGTTAAGTCACTCTACGATCTGAAAATTCATCACTTTACGTTCCTACGGTAGTAGAGTACTACTCTACTATCGATGACTATTCTACACGATCGTAAATTGTGTATATTTAAAATTTACACAATTATATACCTTCATTTTTTTCATATATATATATATATATATATATATTATTTCTTGTTCTATTAGGCTGCAGTAATTGAGCTATTTTCCAGGAGAGTGGAGACTTGGAAAGTGGAGACTAGACCAATAAAATTATGGAACAGAACTGATAGCCCAATTGCTCAAAGGGAATGGACAAACCTACATAAATAGAGAATTGATGTCTAAATTAATTAGTCAAGAGACACATTTAAGGGAATTCAAGTCATCTATTAGACATTATTGAAACCCAAAATACTGAATAAAACAAAAGACTAAACTGTTCACACTTTCAATGATTGATGATGAAAGACTAAACTCGAACTTGGAATGCTATTAAGTGACAAATGAGACTCTTTTTATGAAACACAAAGTTTTATTATTAAATAATAACAAGAATAATATTATTAATTCTTATAGTAGCTTAACCCGTGAAGGGAAAGCCAACTAGCTAGAATGGATGAGACAAAATGATGGTAGCATGTGATCATCTAGGTACCATATATGTTAACTTCAATGTCATATATATATATATATATATATATATATATATATATATATATATATATATATATATATATATATATATATCTGGGTAGCTAGAAAGGTATAGGAATAGGAATAAAGAAGATGGAGGAGGGATGTTAAGAAAAGGTGTAGTAGTAAATTTGTGGTTAGTTGCAGGTGCTCTAGTGCTTTTGGGGCAGTGCAGTGAGTCTGGAGGCTCATTTAAGGACTGCTATATAAAATGCTATGTGTTTTGTATCATTGAACCTTCTCAAACCCTTTGTTCCTGCACAACCCAGTGCTTCAAGGATTGCATCCTTCCAAACCCCAGTCCCATTACTGCTACTACTACTACTACCAGTCGATTAGATGATGCTAAAGCTAATCATCAGAACCATGCTTTCTGCAAGCTTGGTTGTGCCTCCTCTTTGTGCTCCAACATCAGCAAAAACAAGAATCCCAGTAAGTAAAAATATTCTTACATATATATGTATGTATGTATATATGCATACACACAATAATTAATATAGATTTGATCTGGATGATGGATTTTGAACGTGGATCAGATGGAGATAATGTGGAAGGCTGCGTTGGATCCTGCTCTAAGAAGTGCACCAACACCTACTCATCCCCTTAATTAGTTTGGTGGATCACCCCAGATCCATCATATGCTGCTGGCCCCAGGCCCTCCTCCTCCTCCTCCTCCAACAAAATTATAATTACTCAAGCTGCTTGCTTGCTGAATGTTTTGATTTATATGCTTCTCAATGTTAAGTTGGATCTCAGTTATTGATGAATGAATTCCATTTGTTTATGACCTACATTTGCATATCATCTTCTTTATACTGTGGGCTTGGCTTGAGTTTTAATTGCATACCTAGTCATAGCTTGTCAATTATTATTATTGAGAGGCAATTTTGTCATCATATACGTAGACCACCCGTGAAATGCTAAAGGTGAAACGAAATTATAGCATGTGGTGGAGCGAGCGGGGATAAGAAGACTTCACATGCAGTGGCCTTTGTCATCGTCTTTTTAAGTGTTGAAAATTTATAGCACAGCAAAAAATAAAATAACAAAGAGAATACACAACACAAAACATGTTAAGCCAACTCAACAATAATTAATCAAAGCTCATAACATGTTATGTTACGTCACAAATAAACACAAATGCCTAAACCTTTTTCATAACAGCTAAATGGGGTCGCATCTCAAACCGTTTGATAAAGTAATGACTTGCCCCATAAAAATACCTAAACATGTTCCTTACTTCAATCTCTAACAATTTACCAAGAAGAAATTATGCTTTTGGCTTAACTTTTTTCATAACAATTAAATATCCAACCTGCAGCATAACCCGTGATTGCTGACACCCATCAAAATTTCCATGTCTCCAGAAGGATCAGAACAAACACATTACAGATCGACTTCATCACTGAAATATTCTTCAAGACAAACAATGAAAAAACAGAACAGCTCTCTGACTCTGTGCTACATAAGGGCTTACAAATAGCCCAATACCCCCAATTCTATACCAGTTCTCTCTACTTTTTTTTCCCACTTCAGGAAAAGAAAATAAACCACCAGAGGCAACAGCCAGATAGTAAAAGCATACCCAGCGCACTGAAGCACCATTCAATCATCTGATGATACCTTACGGAGAATTTTCTGGAGTCTTCAGTCCAGTAGCAATCTGACCTTTGTGTTCTGTGACTGTTGCACAAAACTCTTCAACTATGGAAGCATCCTTAAACTTCAATGCAAATGTAGACAGACCTTCCTTCCCTTCACCAGTACTATTCATGCAAGCAAACGTTATGCCCTTCTTCTCCATAACTGTCAGCTTCATGTCGGAGTAAAGACTAGCATTCAAGATCAACCTATAATTTCCTCTTGCTCTCATAACAAGTCTACCTTTTCCTGTCCCCACTGTGGAAATATTGACCTTGACTTCTCCTTTCCCCCGTTCCTTCCACCCTCCATCAAGAAACTCAAATAGCACCGAATCAGCAGCGAAAACAGCCCTCTCGTTCTCTTCCCCTGTCTCAACAGTAACCTCCTGCATCGATGGAATTCTGCTTCCCTCACTTTTGTTAGCAATCGAAGCCTCTGGATTGCTAGAAAATGAAGAATTTCCATTCTTAAGACCATCAAAGGAAAAAACACCAGAGCCTAGGGGAGAACAATCTTTTGAAATTGGCCCAAACGAAAATGTAGAGCTGGCAAACCCACTTCCAACAAGTCCAGTGAAGGCATTTTGGTTACTTGAAAGCTGCTGGAACGAGCTAAAAGGAGCAGATTCTCCATCCTTTTGTACGTTCAGATCATCATTGTCTTTTCTTTCATGATTCTCATTTCTCTTGTCACCAGAATCTGGCTGGACTTCATTTTCAGTTTTGTCACCTTCAGCTGTTTTCAAACCAGCTGATTCAGGTTTTGTTGCCTCACTAACAGGATCATATATCTCCTTATCCGCTGTTGATTCTGTCCCTCCTTCATCAACCTGATTTTTTTCCATCTCAGGTTCAATTTCGTCCTTATTTGCAGTAGATTCAGCCCCTGCTTCATCAACCTTTCTTTCTGGTATCTTATCATTTTCATCTTTTCCCTTCCCGATTTCCTTATTCACACTATCTTTATCCTTTTCCTCTTCTGAAACTGATTTTCTGCTTTCTGAAGCAGTAGTAACTTCAGCAGAAGTAGCACTGAAACTTGTAGGAGGAACCAAGCAGATCCCTGCAAAAGGATTAGAAGGAGCTGACGAGGTTGAGGATGTTTGTTGCCGACGAACCTTGAGTATTCTTCTACTTGCCAACACCTCATCACTTGCTTTTTTGAAAGTTTCAGTCTCTTGCTCGGAAGAGTCTTCATCATCATCAAGACCAGGGTTATCTCGACTTAATTGCCTTCCAGCAGCCCTCTTCTTTGAAGGTGGAAGGGTATTTTCTGCATCCCCCATCGGTGAACAAAAGATTGGAGAATTGATCGCCTTTTTAGCAAGTAGCTAGAAAAATCTGCAAGAAATCATCACAAATTTAAATCTCTATAAGACATCAAAATTCTGCACAAATATTTTGTCTACAGATAATAAATAAAGTTGATAAAACAGAACCTAGAAGATGAAAAAGAATCAGAAATAGCAGCTAAAATTAGCATCTAATAATAGGACTTGATACATGGCTATGACACCATGCACACGACAAATTTAAGGAAAATTTATCCAACAGTGTGTCCTGTTGCAAATACAAACACACACACACACATATATAATATATAAACAGGGCCTGCATGAGTATGTATTAATTTCACTAGGTTTTCTTCATATATTACACAGATCAGAATGGCACCCAACCACACCATATCACCACATTGGCAATTCTAAATCACGGTAAGGTGTCACTGACTCACTTCTCAGTGATAAATAGCGGTTATAAGATAAATGCATAATTTATTCATTAATTTTTCTACAGTTCTAATATCCAATTGATTAAGCATGGCAATGGTGCAGTGCAGTAGTGGTTATCAAGTGCTTTGGTACCGCACCGGTCTCAAAAAAACTTGCACCAATAGTTTATGTATCCGATGCGGTGCAGTGCACTATTGGTTCAAAAGTAAATACCAGTACCACACCGCCTTTGATTTATTTATTTTTGCACCAAAATCGCACCCGCTGGCCAAGTCATCGGTTAAAAAAAGGCCGGTCCAATTCGCTTTGATCGATTTCACTTTGTTTCGGTACAAATTGCCATCCCTACATGCTACAATTTATTGCTCAAGGTATACAGCATATACCAACGCAAGAGGAAATTCAGGTGTACCGTAGCATAAAATAAACAATTCGAACACTTCCATTCTTATTCACTAAAAAAGTGGCAATAAAGATGCGAATGTTAATTATTCAGATCTGATTTACTTATAGAGATATGATTTGCTGTAGATTTTGAGTAGAAAATACCCATTCATGACATCCCTGTAATATGTTTCAATATTCACATACACATAAGTTTTCCACTGTATAATTTTAATAATCAATACCATACACATACAACTACAAGTAAATTCCAAGTATGGAAAATGGTAATTTTAACATCTCACTCGAGAATCTCGAGTTGCACTCAAAATGTTTTATCATTTGATCTGAAAGTGTGATAGCAGGTAAAAGTGGAGGATAACAAATGCCTATGATAAAAAAAAAAGTTTCAACTTGGGAAAATTTACTTGAATCACATCAGTTTTCACTCAAATAATTACAACCACCTTCATCCCACTTGGAGGTTAACTTTTCATCTACTGTATACATTATTAATTATCCAAATTGATAATTAATAATAATATTAGAATAAAAGAAATTTGAAGTACATGATATCAATGTCCAATTGTTAACCATATGTCCACAAGGTCATTGAAAACTCGGTATAGCTAATTGATATATAAAACCCTAAGATGTATTTTTAAAAAAATTATGAAGATTTATAATATATACATATTACTCCACTAATCCAGCATGAACAAGGAAACTATATCAACTCTTTAACGAAATCTAAATATTTTCAAAATCGTATGCTTAAAATAAGTAATTAAAAGATGATCCTGGTGGAAAGATCAGCGAAATAAACAAAGAAAATACATATTATGCATATGAAGAGAGTATATGTATATGTGAAAAAGACTAAAGAGAGAAAAAGAGTGAGCTATACCTAGCGGGTTGTTCTATTCTTCGTGCTCGTATTGAATTTAGTTCGGTACACTGCTTCTTTATCGATCCAGATAAACCCTATTACGCCGAAAGCAAATAAAGAGGGAGGAAGAGCACACGTATTTCTTTTCGTTAGTGAATTTTTTTTTTTTGAAAACTGATATTTCAACTTGTATTTTTAATATTTTGACATAAAAATATTAAAAACTCAATTAAAAATAGTGTTTTGTTTTTTCTCTCCTTTCCGAATGGATGCAATGACGAATTTGGCCTTTCATATTGAATCGTGGATGGATGAACTACATTCGGACAAAAGTCCGATTAAATAAATAGTATTTATTTTGGTGTACCCAGTAATAAAGGTTTTTTCGTTTTATTTACAAGGTGTTTATTTCTAGATAAAAAAATCATTCTCTAGTAGAAATGTCATATATTATAATAATAATATACGTTAATTTTACAAAATGTTAAAACCAGTCAAAGAAATATCCAATTTAAACATTATCCTATTATTTCACCTAAAGAACCATGTCGATGAAATTTAAATCACAATTAATTCTTCTACTGAGGCTTAATTGATTGGGATAATGATGATATACTTGATTATGTTGTACTTTGTGAGTTTAATTATTTCTGTTCTAATAGTTCTTAATGATATATTTGATTATAAATTATATTGTACTTCCCAAATTGTTTGAGTTGCGAGTTTAATCCTTCATCTTCTAGCGAGTCTTGATATTGAAATTGTGAGTCTTGATTTGTTCATCACAAGGACTTGCAAAAGCAACTATGTCCAGAAGCCAGGAATCAAGACTGCGTCAATAATCATTCTTTGGGTGTACAACACTTGAGACGGGGAAACAAAAGTTATCCAAATCAACTATATTCTACATGGAGAAAATTTTGGGCATAAATAATATGATAGTTGAACAATTTTTAGTAACTATACTGGACTAGTAGCTCATACTCTCTATATAGTGTATGTGCCCCGCTGACACTTCAATGTCCTACAAATCACACCACTGGCAATTAGACAGTCGATCCCAATCATAACTTTCAGGCAACCTCCAAAAGACCTGGAAGACAAAAGATAAAAAGGAAATGAAGAATCTGTTTGCACAACTTTTTATGAATATACTCCTGGAAGTGAAGATAGACATAATAGATAAATTATTGTACTGATGCGCTTTTATTTTAATATGTAATTTTGGTACCAAAATAGGAATCGGAACCATGAAACTGACATGTCGTGATGCAATACAATTATGATGATTTCCGGGATAAAAATTGCTATTTTGTGAAATCCAAAATAATCATTCCCCAATAGAAAACAGAGCTTATAAGATCCCTACTAAACACCCCCACTTACAAGGAAAATATATAATTATGAAAGAACATAATTTAGTGTGTTCCAGCCATTTTTTAGTTATTTGTACATAGGAACCAACCCTCTTGGTGCCTCTTTGAATACATAATTTTACTTACCAAATAACAACAATAATAATATACTCTCGCCATAAGATTAACATTTTTCTCTAAGAAGACAACTTTGTTTATTCAAATTTCACTAAAACCCTGCCCAACCTGTTTACTGTCATATTTTCTGACCAAACAATTAAAGGAAATAAACACATTTTTCATAAGAATATCGCTCATCAGGAGGTCCCAACATGAGGTTTAACACTGCCAAATTTAAAATTCAGAAAGACTAGATGGATCTAAAAAAAGTAGGGTTTCCCTGTTTCTCAGATCTTTAGAGCAAAAGATTAACGTAATAAATAGTGCAGACAGGGAGAAACAGGAGCACGTTACTTAAGGGGAATCAATAGCACATTTAACATGCATTCTATTTAATACTTTTCCATCAACTTTTTTTAAAAAACTATTTACTTTTAACCCTTATGTTATTGTTTAAACAATTACAAAGATTATTTACTATCCCAAAGGTTAAGGGGTCAATGTCCAACCTTAGGCACCAGCCACCAGATACTTGCACAAAGTCCAATGCCTTAAAAGATGTAAATTTAATAGAGCCTTTAGGAAGTGCAGAAAGAAAATGACACAATCATGAAAATACGTTCTCACATTTGGTGAAAATTACAAGGAGCAGATGCGTATCAGATTATTTATAAGAAACAAAATTCTCACCTCAAGAAGGAATGGAATAAAGCAGGAATCAACCGTCTTGACTGAACCTAGTGGCGTGGTGTAAGCACTGTGAATTCATTATAAAGAGGGAGAAAACAAAAGGTAAGACATCAGCACAAACAACTAAAAAATGTTACTCTATAAACTAGAAATATTGGGGGTGGGGACGGATAACTACAAAAAAAGGAATACATATCACTATTTGTTTCAAAATTTCTTGCGACTCAAAGGTTAATTATGTACAAACTTCAAGGTAGGCTATTGTCAGTGGACTTTATTGTTTGTAATTAGTAGCGTTAATATATAGCTAATATATGTAACAACTGTAATGTTTCCATAGGTGAGCCACACTATAAGCAAATACACTACTTAAGATACCAGAAATATTGGACCGGGGAAATGTGATCAAAGATGGCAACTAAAAGAAATTCAATTAATCACCAGCAACAAAATTAGGATTTTTACTGGCCCAACCAATAGCTTTTAGTCTGACGGATTTCCTGCATTATTCAGTACCCCACTCTTCGTCAGCCGTTACCATTGACGAGTACTGCACCATCCAGAGAGTCCGCATCCACCACAACAGCCTCCTCCTGGCCCCTCCTCTTGCCCATCATCTTGCATCTCATCTCCATTCTGCTCTGCAACCTGAGCAAACATAATTAAGGAAAGAGCAGAGATCAGACCAACATAAGGCCCAAGAAATGTAGTTGGATAGGTTCAAAGTATATAATAAGATAAAGTATACATTTTCTTCTTGAATAATTACCATCAAAACTATGCAAATCTTAAAACCAGTTTGCAGGAAAAGAGCCTGAGTCACTTTAAGAATATGATGAGAGAAACTTTACAATTTTCTTCTGGATAACTAACATTGACACTAAGCAAATCTTAAAAACAGGTAAGAGGAGAATTGAACAGGGTTTGACGGAAGAACTTTATAAGTTCGAGCCTGAGAAACTTTTAATAAGGGCCACAGAACCACTAGTGAATGATCCCTATCCGTTCCTTGTATTGTAGTTCATTTTGAATCTAAAAAGGAAAACCCAAAGTGAGGAATGGAGTAACATAAAAAAGCTAAGCTAAAAGAATTAACTAGCTCAAATTTGGCTCGTTTATCCAACAGTAGGATTTTAAGCTTAGTCCAAACCTAACCAAGCACAAGTAGTTTTATTCAACATAATCCAAGGATTGATCAAGAGCTTACACAGTTGGGTCCTAATCACGGACAATATGAGCTTAACGATTGTTTGGGCCACAAGCAAAAATACCAAATAAGCATCAAACTAAAGCAAGTATGAGCTGGCCTTGAGCACTTTGTTATCTTTTAGATTCTCGGGGTAAGAAAATCAGGTATATGTATGTATGCAGAGTATACCTCATGATCCAGGCCTCCATTTTCAAGTGATTCATCCTCTTCCACTCGCATGTTTCTAAAAGCCTCCACAAGATTGACATTTGATCTGTTGGCGTAGTTTATATACTCGGCAGCTGGAGGATAATTATCCCTACAAAGCAATTAGATGAAAGTACATGATGTAACATCATTTAATAGCTGACATAACAAATATTAAGGTATGCTCACTGCTCCTGGTTTATTTATACACACATTATAGGAGAAATAAGTGCAAAAGAGATATCAATTATAAATCTGATGAACTAATTGAGCTATCATGCATATACATTGAAATATAGGGTATGCCAACAGTGGTGATACAATAAACAAGAAAGGAAAAGCAAAAGAGAGACACTAAACCTTGTCTCTGCCACTTTTGATTCAACACCTAGTGCAACTTGCCAGTCCTCAAACAGATTTGGATACTCTTCAGGATCAGCCAAAGATTCTGCAGCTTTCTGGTTAACCTGAAGTAATTTTAATTGTTGACCTAGGTCAAAATTCATAAAGCTTTCCCCATATTTAATGTGTAAGATAAATTTGAAGCCCATGATTGCAACCAACTTTTATAATTAATTCCCAAGTCCTAATAGACTGAGAAGCTTACAAGTTGCATGAGAATTGTAACTCACCTAAATCAAATTATTGAAAAAAAGGGGGACAGGGAGAGGGAATCTGATAAGACTGAAATAAATAGCCTGATATTCTCAACAACTATTGGAAATTCTTAATGGATTCATATTTGAAAATCCTTTATATCAAATACTACCTTCACCCAACTTTACCTGTATCATTTTTTTTGAGAATGATTAGCACACATGTTAATGCACACCGGAAAAGACATTTATATTATACATATTCGAATGTGTTATTATATCATAATTTTTTTATATGATGTTTTCAAATATATTAATAATGTATATAAAACATATTCTATAAATATATTTTCATTAAGACTTATTAAAATTTGCGCCACCCATACTCAAAAGAGACTAGTAGTCGGACAAAGGGTGTATTGATTTACCAGTTACATAAAAGTTGCATAACCATGTGATTGATGAGAGATGAATACAAAATTCAAATACACTACGTAGTAGTGGAAAACAGCCGGACATAAATAAGTTGAGTTTGGATGAATTGAACTCAAGGGAGTGATTTGTTTGACATAAATAAGTTGAGTTTGTTTCACATTTTTAAGACTTTAAAATTTTCTTTTCTTTTCAAAGCCATTAAGAAAGTCAGACAGTCAGTTATATGTGTATGTCTGTGTGTGTGTGTGTGAGTGCGTCTAGAGAGAGAGAGAAAGAGAAATTTAAACCACATGAACCAGTTCCCCTAAAGCTCAGAACAAATTTAAAGAAAAGAACCCAGGTAATCAGTAGACTATACAACTTAGGCAACTCTCTTACTTCCCCACAATTCAACTGGCACAAGCTTATCAGAAAGATCCAAATATGGACAAAACCAGGCTAATAAAAAGCACTCCCTCCATTTCCTAATAATATACTTTTTAGAAAGAAAAAAAAAATCCAATTTATTTGTCGTTTTGAAAATAAATTTACTTTCCAATACTACCCCCTACATTCTCTCATTTTTCCAAAAAACTCTCTCCTTTATTAGTAGTTCCCAACTTCCCTTAAAGGGGAAGTGATGAAATTTTACACAAATTTTAATTATCAAAGTGATAGTATTAAATGACTTTCTTAATCTATGTGCATAAAGCTAGGGGTGTGCAACCGGTAAATACCAGCCCGAACCGGACCGGTACCAAAATTTGGCATACCGGTACCGGTTGAACCGGTATACCAGTTCGGTACCGGTTTTTACCGAAAATTAATATAATTATTATTATTATTTTTTATTATTATTATAATCAATATTTTATTATTATTATTAATAATAAAAAAATTTGGAAAACCAATATATACCGCCGAACCATAAAAACTCTGTACCGAAAAACTGGTATATACCGGCTTTTTTGTACCGAAATCGGACCGGGTTTTTTTTACCAAACCGTCCGGTCCGGTCCAAAAAACCGAAAAAACGGAAATTATGCATACCCCTACATGAAACTAAAAAGACTAATATTATGGAATGGAGGGAGTAACCTTGATGAGATCTTTTCTCCAAAGTGCAACTATTTCTGAAACCTTGCTTGGTAGATAAGATCTTGCCATTAAAGCAGCCTCAGGTATCCGATTGCTACAAGGAGAATGCAGTTGAGATTAGCATCCTGACAAGAACAAAATATGAACAAGTGATCAGTTTAAGTGATGACTAACCTGTCAATCAACAGCTGAAGACAATCTTCCACTTTACCCAACATAAATAGACAAAGGAACGCAACATTGTTTTTCCCATTCTCTTTGGAAAGCAATGCAAGTTTTGATATTTCATCAGCATCTCCTAAAGAAGAGTACAGTAGCAACAGGCCACTCAAGTCATTTGCATGCTTTAAACAGTCCTCAGCCATCTCCAACTGCATTATGATAAAATAAGGGTCAATAAACTGAATAACCCGTTGTTAATATAATAGTTTTTTTACATTAAACGAAAACAGAATTTTATATGTTATTCTTTTCCAGATATTAACAAAGAAATGGTCCATATTCACAATTGTCACATAGCATCCAATTGCAGAAGCAAGCATTTCTGAGGTGAAATAGATGTTTCCTCAATGACCCAGTAAATGTAAAAGGATTCAGTCAACTGGATTATATCTAAGGACAACAAAAGAAGTGCCTCTGTGATAAATTAAATTCTTGACTCAAACAATAAAGCCACGTCAAGATTTTAAAAAAATACCATTCCAGTGGACATAGCTAATTCTCCCAATTGTTTCCATTTAGATTCACTCTGGCCTACAGTGGCAATTTCCTGTATGTAGAAGAATACAAACTTGTAATCAGAAGTATGCAAACCATTTCATGACACATGCAATTTTAAGAAGGAATCACATATAAAAAACAATAACTCTGTAAAGCTAGCAAAGGATATAAATGCTCTTTTAAACAACTTCAAAACTCAACAGCAATTACCTTTGCAACCTCTAGTTTACCCAGCTGTATGGCTAGCTCAAATCTGTAGTCAGGGTCTGTAGCAACTTCCAGTGCATCCTCTATCATTCCTCGAGATTCCAAGAAACGAGCGACACTACAAATGAAATAACAGTTCATGAAATAAATAAATAAAAGTATATGATATATAAGACATAATATAGGCTGCAAACTTTGCACTTATATGATTAGAAATACCAGGATCTGAGTGAGAGAGGCAAGGGAAAGAACTAATAGAACTTCACTCATTGGATAGGGGCTGAAGGAGTTTAGGTAATAGACTGATCAAATTGCAGGATCTAATAAGGGAACACACATCTGGCACACATAAAAGCCATGTACAATTGGAAACAAATGGATTTTTCTGGTTTATCATCTGCTGAGTGGTTACTGATTCCCATCACTGAAGAGATTTACAGCAACAGGTGGAAATTGACAGTGCAAGTTCCTACTTGCTGCAAGAAAATGGTGTTCACAGTGCTTCTTCAACTTAGCCATTCTTGTAGTCATCGTTAACATCAAAGCTTTAGTCAATGATAAAACCAAATAACCTACTACATTAAGCCATAATCAAGGCCCAATGTCATTCCTATTTCGATATCTTGTAAAATACCCATCAAGTCATCTTATAAATCCATCGATACTTCTTAGTTTCATTTATTCCATCCATGTTTTTATCAAATAAATATTAACCTCAGCTATGCATATCAGCAAGACTTGACATTTTCGAAATTAGAGATACATTTTACTCAACTATAAAATCGTATGAAATTCTTAACATGACATTATTTATATATTAAGTATTAGGTATAGATTGAGCTAATTCATGCCAGTGCTACTATATTTCTAGGAATTGTTGTGAATATATTTGGGAAAATATTTTTTTACGAAAATCATAGTTTTAGAAATATACAAGCTGAACAAACAAGTGCGAAGCACGGGTGGCATAAATAATTAAAAAAATTGTGATTTTGAGAACATAGTTGTAGTTATTAAATTGTTAAATATTTACTCAAATAACTAATGATTGAATTATATATTGCA
The DNA here is from genome assembly GCA_020205605.1 of Panax ginseng. Taxonomy (NCBI): domain Eukaryota; kingdom Viridiplantae; phylum Streptophyta; class Magnoliopsida; order Apiales; family Araliaceae; genus Panax; species Panax ginseng. The sequence continues at coordinate 435,973 of CM035148.1, forward strand.
GGTTCTTTCAATCAATTTTTAAGCTCAATAATTGAATGTTGTATATTTATTTAGTTGTGATTATGATAAAATAATTATTTTAAATTTATTTAAGTTTGTAATGGAATTCTATATTAGCGTTATATTGACAAAATTTGTTTGAAATTCTAATTCGAATAGAATTATGAAACTCAAGTTTTAACTTAATTGTGACAATTAGTTAAGAATGAATCCACTATTAATTTTCAACTAATGTTACAATTATTATGTTTCAAATTCACATATATTATTAATACAATTAATCATGTGATTTGATAAAATTTTAAGTTTTAATGAATTAAATTAGTTAGGATATTAATTAATAATAAAGTTCAATTATATAATTGATTTCTAGTTTTGAAATGAACAGGGCTCTATAGGGTTTTAAAAAGGACAACTGTTCTGTCCAACTTGGTGCCAACTCTGTATATTGTTATAAACATTCTTACATCACCTCGGATATTTTTGATAAAAAAACCTTTATTATATATCAATGATACTTAAATTCTATAAATACGTGGAAATGTTGTGGATATATGTGGAAACTATCTTATCAGATGCATCAAGACTTTTACAACTAAAGATACACTTCAGTTCCCATTTAAAGAATAATTAAAGGTGAAATATACCTATTGAGCTGCTCCTTTGGAATAGAAGGTAGAACCTCATTTGCTCGTTCCAGGTCACCACGCATCACTAGTGTCTTATACTCAATCAAGCTGAGAAGTAAGGTGTAACCGATAACACTGCAAATGAAGTAATGAAAATAAAATATTAATACCAATAAATATATCAGTTAATGCAGAATAACCACCAAATTCCAACTCACTTGAACTCTTTGTCGATGAGATACACCCTACTTTGATTAGCAAGATATCCCAGCAGGTACATAGGCCGATCCAAATGAAACATTGTCGTTACCTGGAAACGTAATGTAAAATGTAAGGATCCTGAACATTCAATTAGTAGAAAGAATAACAAGAAATGGCAGCGAAGGAATCTTAAATTATATGCTACCTCGCCACCAACACAGTAATTAAGCCTCCACGAGGAGTTGTTGTAGATGAAACAATCCCCAACCCATATTCCGGTTCTAACTCGTTCATTTATCTCATATAGAAGCTCAAAGGCATCTTCTACGCCTTGTTCATCTGCTGATCTTCCACTATCTAGATGTGCAGAAACTACATCACGCTGCAACATTAAGATCCACAATAGACGCACGTTTTATGAAAAAATAAAAAAAGAGAAAAAATGCCAAGTCCGATTTAAGACGCTGCAAGCAAAAACTTAGATAAACGACGATCCTCACATTGTACTTTAGCATGTAGAATGATGTATCACTGGCAATAGCCACAAGGTCACCACTATCAGCCCAGTAAAGATTCTGGAAAAAGAGTTGAAATAGAACAACAAAAATTAAGGGAAAGAATGGGTTTTTCCTGCATTCAAAAGGTGGACAGTATATATTAACACATGGACAATTAAAAGGTATCTATTGCTTACTTTGACGGTGACATCAATTCGTCGAATTAGTCTGCACTCAGCCCAATCATAAAAACAAATAAAATCATTTGAGCACATTGCCAATAAGGTTCCCCCATATATACGCTCAGCAGAAAATGTTGGTCGGATACTCTTCTTTTCCTGAAAAAAGCTCAAGATTATTACATCAACTATGTTTCATATGAAGAACTCTTTTATATAAATAATTCAGATCCTTAGTACAAAAACATTGGTTATTATATAAATGTTTTTCATAAATGGTTGAGAAGTAGAAGCAACTAGCAAGGCATATGATCTGAGAAAGAAAAAATTGTTCAAGACTCGTGGGGGAGATGAACATCAAGCTTTTACAGAATGCAGTAAATAATTTTATCATCGTCACAATAGAACAAGATTGTTACATCGATATGTTTTTCTTTGATATTAATCATCTTTTTTTTTGGGTTGTGGTGGGTAGTAGTGACAAGTGATAAACAGATTTAAAGAGGGAAAACAAGTGCACGGAGGGGGGGTGTTATTCCAAGTCAAAATAAGCAATAAACTACTAATAAATAAAAAGTTAAATAATTGAACGTAGATTACAAACCTGGAAATTTTTACTGAAGATCTTAATTTTGGATGTGCTCTCCCTAACAGCATATTCTCCATCAGATGACCAAACAATCTCCAGTGCTGAACCAAATGATCTATTTCTCCATGCCAATGCCGTATATATGATATATTCACCATCTCCACAAACAACAACAAACCTCCCGTTCGGGTTATGCTTCAAGCTCTGGAAAATAATATATTATATAAGTCATGCATAAAAATGGATCATAATTAAAAGGCTATTAAGTGTATATTTATGTAGTATTTGTCATGTTGTTAATATATCACCATAGATGAACCTAGATTCATCTATTACTTTTTGTGATATGAAATCATTCTTAGCAGGAGATTTGCAAGATGAACTGAAACATACCAACTCAAGAAGAACAGAAATGTTAATCTAAAAATACTTTAATAAAGGCTCTTAAAAAAATTCCAGGATAAATTTTCCTTTTTCCTCTACAGAGAAATTCAAGCTATGTGCCTTCGTTTCTGAATTTAGTCACATAATATAAGTAAGTGAGCTGAGCAGATAGAAGAAAACGAAATTCCTGTAAAATTTATCAGCATGAAAAGACTGAAATAGTATGCAGTTGCATATACGTTACTCTTTGTTTATTAATATATGGGAGTCTAATTATTCAACATTTTCACCAGCTAATGTTACCTGTACATTTAATGTGTATCATACCAATATTGGCATGAGCATGGGTGAGAAAATAGATTGTAGGCATACAGTCTCAGTTTCTTGGAAAGTTTTCCTTGCATGCAGAGAAGAAATAAAGTAAAATATAACATAACATCTCAAATGTTCTGCTACCTACTGCATGAAGCGTACAAAAACAAGTGCAAGCACCCAATCTCTAAAGAACATTTACACTTCTCAGTAGGGGCGGATTTTTTAAACTAAAAACTAAAGTGAATGGCTAAAACTTAGCGAGTGAGAGAGCAAGAGTATAATGTAGAAGTATATACCCGTGTGTTTAGTTTTTTTAATGTAGTAGTAGTTTAAGGGGGGGGTTTCCCCTCTATAAGTTTAAGTTTATCAAGTTTTATTTTTGCCTTTGTTCCTATACCTATAAACAAAATTTAAAAAAATCCCAACATAGACACTGCCTACTCTTCCCTCTTAATAGATTCGCCACTGGCCTCATTACCACTTTGAGTTTCGCTTGGTTTATGTACAAATATAATTCTTCAATTTTTTGTCTTTATCTTTTTTTTAAAAAAAATTAGTGGTTTATTTTGATGTAGAAACAAACATTGCAATTGATTTGCAGCAGCATGTACTTGGTAGTTGGTAACATCAATTTATGTAGCAATGTAAATTATTTAGTCACAAAATTTTAATATGAATTAATTATTTAATTAAATAAATGGAGGTAATATGTACATTATAAAAGTAAGAACTCAATGGGTTTAAAACTAATCCTAACAAACATGCATAAATAGTTTAATTAACTTAAAAATGCAACTTGCATGGCATTAATTTCAAATCACTCTATTGCAATGAATCTTCAACAAGAATTTGTTAACCGATTTATGGCTAGTCCTTAAATTCTAGTTGGTTACTTGTAGACGACAACTTTTAATCCACGCAATTTATCATGGGGGAGCCAACTAGCCAAGTTAATTGCTGAAAAACTAATCAATTTAAAGGAACCTCTGCACTGCCACAATCTTCTTCTTTTCTTAATTATTTTAAACAAATTAATTAAAAAAAAAATTAAAAAGAGGTCAATCACAAAAATAACTAATGAATAGAGCACAAATAATCTTCAAAACAATGATTAAAGTGAAAAAAGTCCCAAAAATGTCTAAACTAAATATATCAAAGTTATAAACTACTCCCTCCGTCTCAAAAAAGATGAACAAAATACAATTACGCACATATAAAGAAAAATAAAAGTAGATGAAAGAGAATAAAAAAGTTCTAAATTTATCCTTAGTGGCCCCACAAGATTACATAAAGTGATTAATACTTTTATTTTTTTATATTAATAGATCTCACTAAATAACATATGTATCATTCACTTTATATATTTTATCTCACTCTTTTTTTTAAACAAAAAAAATTATACATTTAGCCATCATTTATGGGATTGAGGACATAGTATATTTCATCTAAAACTACTTCATCTCATTGGAACAATAAAATGTATTCTCTTCAATTTTAAATTTTTAAAGTCAACTTAAAATATTTTAATATAAAATATGTGTCTGATTATCTCCTACCTACTTCTTTATCAGTAGACGGAAACGGAAAGTAGATTAGCATATTTGCAGCTCAAATGAAAACTACAAAATAGATTCCTTTAAATTTTAAAATTAAGAGTAAAAAATAATTTTTTTTGCCTCCTCTAAGTATAACTCTTCCATTAATCTGCCCCTTTAAATTATTAAATTATATATTTGCCCGCCCAAGCATAGGTCCGCCCCTGGTTGTACAGGAACATAGTGGCACACTAATGATTAAGCCATGTGGTATTAAAAGAAATTTAAAGATAAAAAGAATCTAGCAAGTTCACATGCATCAAATATGATGCACACACAGTTTTTGCCCTTTGTGCACACAACTACTGAATATTATTCTATTTAGAATAACCAACTTAAAGAAAATTTGTCAAAAAACTCATCATGGGTTATTTATTCAAAGATGGCCAACTCACTTGTGGGTAAAGATCACAGGTGCCCAACTCTTTAACTGCCAAAGGTAATCTTTCTCCATCAGAAACCTAACAAATAAAGTGACATGAATTTTTTAACCATTTCCCGTATCAGATAAGTTGTATTATATGAAATTAAATCCATTGAGCAAAGAAAAGATAGTGAGCAAGGGAAACCTCATAATCTGCTCCAACACTTTTAATGTTAACAGTCTGGATTTCATTATGTTTAGCCCATATAATTTTTCCACTGTTGTCCATACTAGCGACAGGTTCCTCTCGACCAATTTTCACCATAATGGTTCCTTCATCATACCCAATTACAACCCTGTAGATAAACCATACAAAGAATTGTGTTAGTTAACAAAAAAATGAATACTAGACAATGAAAAGTGATCTGCAGCAAAACCATGATAATTCTTCTGCATTTTAACATTGCTTTAAAGAACATAGATGTCAACTGAACTAAACTTCAAACTAATAAATAAAAAATTGGCACATCTTATTTTCAAGGAATTTAAATTTAAAACCAAAGTTTAACAATCAAATTAGCCCATTACTATAGTCCTTTTTACATTTTTTGTTTGACATATAACCTTGGTAACAAATATTGAACCCAGGTTCAAAGCAGTATGGGAAGACGTATTGAACAGTAAATTCTTGATACTGTGTTGAGTATCGTTATTGGGCGATGTGCAAATAAAGCTATATATTGCTTAAAAGATTAAAAAATATATTAAAAATACATACAAAGTTGTGATTTAATAAATACTAAATTATGTAAATCATATGATACATAGATGTTGGAATTACTAAAAAAATTTAAATAAAAAATTGTAAATACATTTTATTTCTTGCATATACCAATATCGTCCAATACCTTTATGTATCGGCCGTAATCGTTAAGAATCAATCAATACTGATATACACTGATTTTGTCCAATACTTTGAACAATTGAACCATGATTGAGCCACTAAAGCGAACTCATGAAACCAATTCAATGTCAAACACCCTTAAAACTCTAAACCAACAACATAGATATGTGCATGGATGAATGAGTGGAAAATCTACATACCTTCTTGAACCTTTCATGTACCCAATGGCCCAAACCCTTTCAAGACCGTAATTTAATGTGTTCTCGAGCCTGTAAGAAAATAAAAATTGGTGAGAAATTTTGGAAGCAGTAAACCAGTAAAACCTCAATTTCTTGAAACTAAATATCTATAAAAATCAAGAAAGTGAAACAACATGAAACAAAATGAATGGATCATGTATAATATAAAGCCAGTGCAAACAATATCTATATAAGACAAGTTTTAAGGGTTTCTCATGTTCTCACAATCCACATTTCTTTATTCAAAATTCATAAAGCGGTAGACTACAAATAATTTGAAACCTCTACAAATCTTGTTCGGCAAGATCAAGATTAAGCATGTAACTAAAATTTTAGACATTGGTGAGGATCAGGATGTAATATTCAACATCCAAGAATTACTGACATAACGGTTGCTAGCTTAAACTATAAGTAGACAAATCACCCCTGAATATTATGCGAAGAGTAATTTTGCTGTAGTAGAGTGAAGTAGTGAACAGTATATATCCCATTTTTAATATCAGTTATTGGACTTGAGTTTACGTTATTGCTTTCCACAATAAATTGGATGTTTGATTAATCCTCTCCGCACTTTTCTTCTTCGAATTTTTCAATAAAATTATAGACTTGAACACTTAAAACAAAAGATAGACTAACCTTTTTCGTCAATGAGATGCATATATATATTTTCGTCAAGTTCAGATAGCGTAATGAGATTTTACTAAAATTAGCGTTATTACCCCCATGAACTCTGGAATTTAATTCCGTCCATGGGAATACTTTTTATATTTTCAGAGTCTTTTATCTTGGTTCATTAACATAGTGAAAATATTTAGACACTAAAGCTCCTTAGTACGTATACTTTCTGTGCATTATTGTACCGATATTGAGTATATAACTTCCAATGACAAGAGTATATTAAGTCTAGATAACACTTCTAAATATTTATCACAATGCAGATAAATTCCTGTCTCAATTTAAATTAAAGAATTGTTAACCATACTTACCTATATGTGGTTGAATGCCATATACGGACGGTACCATCCTCCGAACCTGTTATTATAATGGGAAGTTCAGGATGAAAACAGACAGCAGAAACATTGTGTGTATGGCCTTCTAGCGTCTGGACACAACTTTTAGTTTGGTAATCCCACACCTGTCGCATAAAATTCCACCACATATTTCCAGATTATACACCCAAACTTAATATGGCACAAGGGGAAGGGGAAAAAACGAAACAAAAAGAAAATAAGAGGCAGACCTTAGCAGTGTGATCATCAGAACCAGTGATGAGATAAGGTTTATCACCGCCAGTGAAATAATCTACACAGTTGACCCCTTTCAGATGGGCATCTAACGTGAAGTTTGGATCAGGAGAGCCAAGATTCCAAATCTACAGGATGAGACATTACCGACACATAAAAGTCAGTTCACTAAAGATATTTTAGTTAAAAATTTACCAAAAGTCATGTCCATACCTTTATGGTACGATCAAGGGATGTACTAGCAAAAGTATTGGTGTCTTTTGGATTAAATGTCACTTGCATTACATAATGGGAATGACCCTCAAAAATTTGAGTACACATCCAGCCCTTCTCCCAGTCCCAAAGCTTTATAAGCATGTCATCAGCTGATGACAGGACATATGGAAGGGTAGGATGAACAGCCACACACCTAATATAATCTGTGTGTGCCTCAAAAACTTTAACCTTATCCATTGTATTGTAATTGTATACACGGATGAACATGTCATCTGCACCAGCAACAACCCACTGCTTGCGTGGTATAAACTTAGCTGATCTAACTGCAAAGACAATGAGTAGCTGTTACATCACTGCCTAGTCCTCGTCAAGCCAAAAGAAAGTAAAAAGTATTCTGATTGAATAAATGGGTGATGCAAATACTAATCATGCACCTGGTAACTCAGTCACCTCAAACGATTTCGCCATAGTCTGTAATAATGAAATGAGGCTGAAATTAGCATTAAACAGCTAAAAATATAATGTCACAACATTGAAAGATAAAAGGTTATTCACACTTCCAAAACACCTTGTTAATATTAACCATGCACCTGGAAAATCGGTCAACTCTAAGGTTCTAACGACTTGCCATACTTTCATATTACAAAAGAAACTGTAACTGGGTATTTGACACAGGAACGCACATTAATTGAACATAATGACTTACTTTTAATTTCTTAAAAAAATATCTATGAAACATAACTTATAGTAACAATGTAACATCTAGAATATAGGTTGCACGATGTCAACCACCTCTATGAGTAAAAAAGACTCAGTACATGCCAACTGAGCATCATTACCACCCCAAGAGAGGTCACTGGTCCATATATAAATTCCATCATTTCATCATTTGTGACGTCGTTCAACAAGAGATTGGGACCACTATTGTTGAAAGAAAGAGATGGGTAGAAGTGTAGAACTAAAATTAGGGGAGAAAAAGATAAAGAGGAAGCTAACTTGGGTGCCATATAGACAAGGAATCAGATGAGATATTTTAACAAATAAAAGAAAAGGGTAGTGAGATAAGTGAGTATCCAATATTCAGTAGATCCTATCCTCGGATGAAAAGATGTGAATTTAGGGGGAAGCTGATGAAGAAGGTTAAAGAATGGGTCACCCTCTCCCCTAAACTCACTGATTCATGTTGCATATGGTTAATAGGTAACATTTTACGATCAAATCATTGTATTTTATATGAAACTTGAAGGTCTAAACAGGACAAAGGCCTAAGGGCCTCAAATACAAAATGATTGGCAAGTACGAGGGAAAAGGTTCTACCCAATGCACATGGCTACCAGCCTACCACAAATAGCAGGGTATCGCCGAGTATATGAGGATAAATCAAATAATCCCAATAGCAACACATGATAAAATTTGACCTTGAAAACTGAAATACAATTGAAAATACATGAATCTGATTCCTAAAATAACATGGTTTGGATCTACCTTCAAATGCTACAAAAGTTGTAAAAGATAATCCCAATTCTGATGAACAAGAAATGCACCAATGTTGCAATGTTTCTCCTAGCTATATTGCAACTCATCACACTCCACATACAAAGTAAACGTGAAAAATAAACTATAAAGAAACATACACGCTCCTTAGGGAAGAAATACCCTAATAAGACACTACCAAAAACCAGGAACTAATTATGTCAAACATTACATCGAGAGTCATAACAAAAAATATTGTGTTTCCCCTCAACTGGAATTTATATGATTGCTAGCATAACATAATTATTCCATACCTGAGACTGGTAGTTCCATATGCAAACAGTACCCGAATATAAACTTGCCAGAATCCTGTTACAGAAACAGTAAAGAAACAATGTAAATATATTAATCAGTATCTCTACATTTAGACACGTTAAACTATGACTAGCTTATAACATATTTTTTCCAAGTCAATGCCTATCAACTTTAACTTATTACTAGCAACAAAAAGAGGGAAACGTAATTAAATTTTGAACCAAAATATGATATTTGAGGGCATATATAATAAGAACAGATATTAAATTACCATGGCTCAGTTGGATGTAGATCCACAGATTTTACCCTTTCTGACCTCTGAGCAAGTTTTCTCTGATCCAATAATCATTGTCAGCAAAATTATTCAAACAAATAATAATTGCAGAATATAAAGAAAGAATCACGAGGATTCAAATTCATCAAATTACTTGTAGAAAAAAGTTCAAACTCAAATTAAACATAAATCAATACCTTGATTTCAAGTCTGAGAGGCTGCTCCACACCAATGTCGCAATTCAAAGGAAAAAAGAAACAAGCTTTAGTTAGCAAGCAATTCATAGCGTGAGATCTCACTAAATCTCGTAACTTGGGTTAATTATACATTTACATTAAAATTGCAGCAAAGGGGACATCAAATTTAATGGGAATGGTGTTAAATAATGTATTAATTCATGGTATGATCATATTTCACTATCGAAACGCATCAGATTTGAACCAGATCTAACTTGTATCGAAATGTGAACGCATAAACTCACCATTTTAACAGATTAGAAACAATCCGTTTGATGAAAAGATCAAAGTGGACGAATGGAATACTCGGGTAAAAAGATCTTCGATCAAATTGCTCGGCAACTACAAGTGTGTCTGTGTGAGAAAGAAATAGAGGATAGAAAGATGAGAGATCCAGAGAGAGCTCGTGTAACAGGACGACCGCTGTGAATGAAAGAGGGTGAAGAGTGAGAGAGGAAGAAGAAATACACGAAAATATCAATATATGAATAGGGCAATCGATTTTGCTTATTATGTTTTATTTTTATTTTTATTTTTCTGATTTCTAATTTGTTCAACTTTAAATTACAACGGGTTCTTGAAAAAAAAATACTAACCAAAATCTGAATTTTTTTTTAAAATGGTTCATAAAAGATTAATTTATTTGTCTTAATATATTTGTCTTTAATTTTTTTCCTCTATTTAAAAATAATTTGTACAATAGATACTCGTTATTCTTTAGTTGATAAAATCCTCTATCATTATTATTAGTTACGAGACACGCAAATCGATGTGTCAAGTCAAATAATAATAATTAAATTATTCTAATATGGAGTACATTATATGAACTATATAATGAAATAAAAAAATATTCTACGAAAATGAGAAGATAATATTATTACTAAAAAAAGTGTGAATATATCTATAGATAAATTGAACCCACAACTCCTCCACCATTGTCTACTCTCTTCCTTTCCACGTGTAGTAGTAGAAATGTATGTAATGCTCTAAAGGCTCGATTCGAGTAGTATCCGTTCCACAAAAATTCGATTTGAGCTCAACATAAGTATAAGTAAATTTTAAAATTTGATAATTTATTTGAAATTTTTTAAATTATAATTTTCTATTGATAATCAGATTATATTCGTTTCAAAAATTAAAATTGTTCGGACTAGATTCGAAATCGTGTTCGACTTAGTAGCTAAACGAACTTCAATCAAATCTTATTTTATATTTGATAAATTTAATGAATCAAATCTGAGCAATTCAATACTCGGTTCGACTCGATTCATTTACACCCTTACCTTACATGTATATTATCTTTTTGAGAATCCTCTTCTTCTTCTTTTTTTACCATTTAATTGACATTAATTAGTAAATAAATCACGTAAAAATTAAAGACTTTACAATATGAAATATATGAAAAAGAAGATTTGTTAATCAAGAAAATAACTCTAAGTGTGGAATAAAGTTTTGGACATAAAAAAAAATAGAAAATTTTAAACTATAACATAAAAAAAAGAAAAAAAAGAATAGAAAACTTGAAATTTTCATTTGTGTTGTTTCTGAGTTTTTAATAGAAAAGAATAAAAAATTAAAAAAAATGTTTTAGAGTTCCAATGAAAAGGAAAAAAAAATATTACTTTTATAAATTTACCTTTCTATTTTTCACTTCCTTATCCACCTCTTGTATATGTAACAAAGAAGTTACAAAAAGAGTAAGGTAATTGTTAAATCCATACTTTTATCTTTATCAGATTAGGTTTAGTAGATAAAAATAAATTGAGGACACGAGTTGTAATTTAAAATTTATTATATTAAAGGTTGAGGATAATATTTGAATAATAAAAATATTACTTATTTCAATTTATTTTATGTCCAAATCAGGTCAATTTTGGACAGAAAACTTTGGCATGAAAAATGTCCAAGTTTTATATCAATTTCTTTTCTTTTTCGTTTATTAAAAAACTTAGAAACATAAAAATTGAAAAAAAAAACATAAAATTTTCGTTTATTTCTTTTTTTTCTGTCCATTTTAAAACTCAGAAACAAAGCGTAAATTGGATGTTAAAACTAAGGATAGTTTCAAAACGTGGGACGGTTAATTATCTAGGATCATTGATAAGGATAATAATTTAAATATATATTTATCCTAATGCTAATGTGTGACTCAAAATTATCATGTTCACCAACACTATGAATAACACCTAATATTAATTGGCTGAAATCGAATTTGATCCTCGAGAATCATAAGCTTATATGCAAATTAGGAGTGGAGATCACAATTAAATTAATTTAATTATGTTATTCTTTAACACGTATAGTATAAGCTTATATTTCCACATCATATGTTTTGTTTTTAATTCTCTCTCTATCGCTATAGAGAAGACAAGAAAACTTTAATGTTAAAATTTTTATCTTTTAAGTAAGTTGCAATACTTTTAAATTAAATTAATACGAGCTGATTGGATTATAACTAGATCTGGTAAAAGAGGCCCAAGCTTGCGGGCCGAGCTTTGGACGACAATTTTTAAGCCCAGTAACATTCGGGCCTATTTGGTTCGTCCGTTTGGACTAAACCAAAAAAAAAAAAAAAAATAGACACAAAAGTAATCTCAACCTACGGGCCTGGTTTTGGGCTAAAGTTTTTTGACACAGAAAAACCGAGCTTTTTCGGCCCGTCTATTTTTGGCCAGACCAACCACACGTCCGGCCCGTTTGGGCCAGGCCCGTCCGCTTGTCAGGTCTAATTATAACCATCAAAACTAAACTATTGATAGTTACAATTAGCCATGAGTGAGATTTATATTTTTATCCAATAAAAAAATGATAGAACAAAGAAAATAAATCGATTCGATTCATACACTTTACTCAATAAATTTATTGAGGAATATATCAACAAATCATTATTCAACATTTTTATTATCCTTATAGAATTATCTATTTCAATCTCTATATAGGATTTTACTGCTTAGATGAGAGAGACCATTCTATATGTATGTAAAATGATATTTCACGCCCTCATTTAAGTGGACAACTCATCAATCATTATTCAACTCATTTTCATTTTCAAATTATAAAATTAAGATGTCTTATTTTTTAAAAATTAATTTCAAACGTATTCAAATTTAAATTTATTTAAATAATGTCAATTTAATTATAAATATTATAAAAATATTATTAATTATAAAATTTATTATTTTCAAAATTTTAATAAATTATATTAAAATTAAAATTAAAAATATCACAAATTAACTTTAAAAATCAATATTGATCTTATGTACATTTGCATTTACAATCCATTCAATACTCACTCCATAAATTACTTAAAATTTAAAATAAAATAAAAACTATTTTAAAGCAAAATACAAATTAATAAATTATACTCGCTTTTACAAATTATAAAATTATTATTAATTTTTATAAGTCAATTTGATACATTTTAAACTTAATAATTTTGCCAATAATTGTAAAAATAATAAATTTAATAAGTAGTAGTATTTTTTTTCTTCTAAATAAGTATTGATTATTTAAAAATATCACATACTTACTTCAAAAAATAAGAATAAATTAATAACAATTTTATAATTAAAAACAAGAAGGTTACAACAATGTTTTGATCGTTGGAACTTTAAAATTTTATTATTTAAGGAATAAATATAAATAGTGAAAAAAATTGAATCTATAGAGATAAACAAATATATTTTTCAACTAGGGCTATTTTTTTTCTCTCATCTAAAAAGTAAAAACTCACGAACAAAGGATTTTTATTTTCTTTTATAAATGGAACTCACAAACAGTGTTAATGGCGGAGAGATTCAAGAAGGTGTGTTTCAGAAAATGAAAAACCTAAGTCAAACCGATTTCCCTGACACATTTCAGGAGACTAATTTCCCAACCAGAGTGCTGGGCACATGCTGCAATGCCAAATAGCATCAACAGAAGCAAAATCCTTGACATAGTTGATGTTCACCAACGTCTCCTAAAGAAAACCTCGTTTTTCTATAACAAAAAATGATATTGGTATCTCACGAGTCCAAACAGCAGCTACCTGGAAATAATAATAATTACACTAATTACGTAGCTTCCAAAATACTACTAATAAAGTAATAAGGTTAACTATCTATATGCACACGCACTTGACTCTTGCATGACCCAAAACTTATTTCCTTGCATATACTTCTATCTATGTAGTTCAACTTAAAGATATATCCCAACCACATTTACACCACAAAAGGTAATATTCCAGGGAAGCAGAATGTCACTAGTGTTTTGCACTCATAAAAAGGTCATCATTTTTTTGGGCAACATGAGGGGGAGGAAATTGCTAAAATTTAGATAAAGAACTCAAGTATAAATAAAAAGGAAATTTCAGGGACAAAAATGTATTTAAACTTGGTTAATTAAATCACATGTGATGATGCATCTATAAAGAACTCATCCAATACAATAAATTTAGATGTCTAAGTAGCCAATGCATCTATTTGAGACCCCAAATTTGGTATCTCATTTGAGACCCCATACCGTTATTCATTTATGAGCCCACTTATATGAAGGAAATGCCGAGTCTTAAGTGGATACAATTCCACATATGATGTTAGGCCTTGTTGTGGGGGTGGGATGAGTTTTGTCTCTATTGAGAATAATTTATCAGAGTTTAATGCTGAGGGCATGCAATTTAAAATTTAAAAGCAATTGCTAAAAGCTTAAAAATTAATATTGATCCCACAATGATTGGTACACTAATATCACCAAAGCACAAAATGACATCTAAATCTTGAGATAAGAGCAATAAAGATGTGCTCCACAATAATAAGAATGCAAACACAAGTATGATAGTATTAAACCTACAAGTTGATGTACAAAAGATAAGCCATAAATAAGGATGAATTAAATAGCAAAAAACAAAAGGAAAAAATATAAGTAAACGAAAGAAGTCTAATGAAAGTGATGAAAAGTTGACCAATAAATAATAAGGGGGCAGAGAGAGAGATGAAGAGATGAAGAGAGGGAGGGAGAGAAAGAGAGGATGAAGAAATGAGAATCAGAGGACATCTCTTTCAAGTAGTCAGTCTAAATAAAACAAGCAAAAATATAATTTAAAAAATGGCTTACTTCAACGATATCTTGTAATGGGAATTTCTCGCAGTTCACGTCTTATACACAAATATTCTCCTAATAAAGCCATGACTGCAAGTCCAGTACCATTGACAATCCACCAAGTTATTGATGAAGGCCAGCCACCATAAACAATGCATATAAAGAGATGGATAATGTAAAGGGTGGCTGCAAAATCCAAGCACTTCTTTGCCCTCTCAATCAAGTATAGCAAATAACCAGCCCTGCACAAACATTAAAATTAAAAAACTGCAAGTTAAGAAGCATCTTTTATGTGTAACTTCATTATGTTTAATTACGATGCTCTAGAGACATTTATAACTTCTTCGTAGTAATTTCAGCACAAGCAGCATAGACCAAAAAAGCAAGGTTATTTCTGTATGTTCATAGTTGCTACAACAGCTTAAACAAGTAATACAAAGACGGCTCTTTCTTTCCCTTTTGGTGAGTGGAAAAAGTACTATAATTAAACAAATATACATATTTGTATTTGCTTGCAGCTATGGAACTGAGTTACTATAAAATGTTTTAAATCAAGGATCAGCAGCATCTATATAACCCCACCTGTCCTCTCTTTCTATCTTCGCTCTTTCAACCACACAAAGCATGCCCACACTCTCTCTACCTATCTACTTATCACAATTAGCTTAAGAATATTTTGAGTGGAGAGCTGGGTAGCGGCCGGCCTTACTCTCCCCCAACTAGCAAACCACCAATGTTGATGCGGAGATGTTGTGAGCTAATAAAGCCAATTTATGTCAACAAAGCTGAAATTTTGCAGGCTAGACATTTTTTGACAGTAAAAAAGAACTTTAATAAGAAAAGTAAATTTACAAGAGAATAGGAGGATAAGAATTTCTCCTGTCAAACAAGTGATAAAAATACAAAGTCCTAATGCATGACTTCCCTCTTATCACTAACTAAATCAGAAATAGCAATTCCCCAAAGTGCACCCACGATCAACACCCACACCCCATCAAGAAAATAATCTGAAAGAGCGACGTCACCCAAAGATTGGCTTTGCGTAACATTTAATCTTCATAAAGACACTAAAATAAGTAAAAAACAGATGGCTCTGAAGAAAAACCCATGATTGGGTCATGGGAGATGAAAGGGTTAGTATTCATGTCACCAAAGTGCACGTATGAAGACCAACAAACTACATGTAAAGCAACAAGAATTTGATGATATACATAGCTAATGAAGTGAATGAGATGTGAAACACTGAATTCTAATAAGCAGCATTACTGTATGCATTATGTTTTTCCGTTACATGGACTCTTCACTTTGCCATGAAGACCAGAGTCTGGCATTGGACACTTGAACGTGTTGGACACTTCATTTTAGGGTTAAAAATTGGCAAAATTGAGGATCACCAACGTCGGACTCTTCAAAGAACCCGTGTGTCCGACTGGACACTCCATCCGAGTTGATGTAACTTAGGACTCACTTTTACGAAACTGCCTATAGTTGGGGTATGACGATTGAAGAAGGAAACCCCGTGCAATCAACAAAACAAATAGTGGAGATGACATACACCAATTTGCAATTAATAGAAGATTTCAGTAGATATATATGGCAATTTCATGTCAAATCACAAATTCCAATTGGATAACTTAATAGGCTAATAGCACAGTAGCAAGACAAACCCTTTCTTGTAAAACGTTTTATTAATTTCAGAACACTGAACTTACAGTAATATTGCTAGAATTAGATATTGTTAAAATTATTAAACATGAGGCACGCGAAGCCTCAGCGGAACAGTGTTCCTGCAAGTGAGAATTCCCTCTAAAAATTGATAAACATATGGTGATAGACCCTACTTCTAGCTTTTCATAGTATTATTTACATTCTGACAGCAGATGATCAATTAAAAACAATGATCAATGACTGTACCACCCAAGTCAAGAATTTAAACAATGAGAACCTGCAATCATTAGCGAAAGAAACTAGAAAGCATTTTATAGTCCCTAATAAATGCAATGGATGGTAGGTAATAGAATAAAATTTTTGTAATAGAAATTTAATTTATAAGAAACTAATCATGGCACATCAAAAATGGAAGACTCGAGCATTCATTTATAAACTCAAGAAACCTATACTTCATCTTATTAATTTGTTCGTTAATTTAGAACTGCACAAAATAAGGTGAAAGCAAGCAAAAAGAAGCCCAACAACCGACTCTCCGCACTACAATTACTATCCATTACAAGATGAACCAAATCATAAAATGAAATAGAAAATGACTCCCGTCTCGAAGCACATGTTTTTGGTCATGACTCATCAAGAAGAGATTAATGACAATATTACTTCCCAAGCCTCCAATATTTTCAGTTCAGAATGGTTTCTCATATTCTATTAATCATTTTAATTTATCAAGCCCAACAGTGGTAAAACTTGTAACCAATAAAAACAAAGTTCATCACTTAAAATAATTTTTACCATGTCATACATCAGTAGTGGAACACATCAAGTTATCAACACATTATAATAAAACGAGTGATTAGTGAGATGATTAATGACCAGGGGTGACAAAATAATGGCCAAGTTGGTTATTGTGAGCCATTCATAAAGAAGTCTGTTGAAAAAATATATTAAATAACTTTCTAGTAAGCTCACCTACTAATAAGAAACGGTTAACAATAAAAATAATAATCACCATATATATATCCAACAAAAGTTCAATTGACCAAAAAAAAAGTAAAATTATGGAAAATAAGGAAAGCCCATCATAATCATGAATTGGATCACCTGCAACGATAAATATTAAGATGCGCCTTAGCCATTAAGGGTAAGATTTATATTATATGGATCTGGGAGACCAGATCCAATGATATAGGAAAACAACTAGTATTCATATTTTACGTATTCTTCATTTTTCTCCTATAAAAATTAGTGATTTATCATGAAACTTATAAAATGTGCATTTTACTCATTTGGTTATTTGAAGCAATTATGCAACAGAAGGAACTCATGATGAGGGTTTGGGGTATGTTGCACTAGAAAATTGAACTAGTATGCATGCTTCTTATGTGAATATCTAAGTACTTAAGTTTCTTATCTTACTAATTATGTCGGTTACATATCTCACACCCTTACCCATGAGTGGTGTGTCCCACATGGCACTCCATGCTATTTTGAAAATGAAGTATCCACTCTAATATGAGACTGAATTGACAGTAGGGATTGATGATAATATTCAATCAAGAGATCAACACCTAAACTAGTAAGAAAAGTTATGGTTATAATGTCAAATGTAGTACAGGACCAGTTCTCACACAATCACTTGAGATAGTTTAATAAACAAAGATCTGTGACAATACTAACACAACCAAGCTTAATGCAGTATAACAACAAAAGGGTCATCTACACAGATGAAGAATTGGAGATACTAACCTATTGGCTTTTCAATTACACTCTAATTCTCCATAATTCACAATTTTAGAAAAAGACATTTATTCTTAATTCACACTTTACCAGAAACTACTAATTGGTAACTGCCCTTTTCTAATAGAAAGGGTTATCTTTATTTACGGGGGCTAGTTGGTATTGGATTATAATCCATTAATGAGTTCTTATCCTATCAAATTTTTACTCAGGCACAAGAATCCAGGGATGAGTTCCTAACATGTAGATGAAATGGCCAAATACAATTGAAAAATCAAGTAGAAGGGGGGTGATTCTTACCCTGCGAGAGAGGTGAGCATAATTGAAGCAATGACGCACCAACCAGTTGCGGTGGAAGCTGTAACAGTGGCGAAATCAAAGAAATAGACGAGACTCATTTGTGATACTCGAGGCCCAACAAAAATTGACAAGAAAACTCCGAGAGTGAGGTAGTATAGGCATTGAATGCCAACGATCTGGGCAACAATGAGCCACGGATCCCACACCACTGCCCCATAGAACATGACTTTTATTTAGCTATGTCTAATTATTAAAAGAATCCCTATAATTCAGTATAGCCAGGAAAGGTAGGTTTTCACACCCTCAATTCAGAATCAAACCCAATATAATTTCATAGTAATCCGAACTAAACCAATCTCTTAATGTGTTTGTTTGAGAATAATGAATGAGAAAAATTGGCCAAACAACAGTGAGAGTTTAGATACAACTCGAGACAAATTTCTAAAGGAGAGAAAAGGATTGAAACCCTAATTACAGCGGATCCAAAAAAACTTTTCGATGTTGATCCACAAGTCTGGATATTCAAGCTCTGACAATGAAGGTGAAAGTTACAGGAGAGGAGATTTTACGGCGATAAAAATGACCCGACCCATAACATAGAACGCTCAACGCCGGTAGGAGGGATAAACCGGGACGGAGCGTGAAATATCAACGGACTTGAAATTACTGCATTTGTAGACTGGGTTTTTCTTTTTGGTTTTGGAATTTAGACAGTGGAAACAAACCCCTTGCATAATTATTTCCCAAAACTTATAACTCCTCAACTTAACCGTATGTTGATTTTTTTTAAATTATTTATAACGATTTATATATGGTTCAATATTGACTTAAACAGTGGCTTATTTAAAATTTATAAAAGTTGTAATACATTTCCTAATAAATTATTATTTGTTAATTTTTTTGTATATTAATGATATTAATATATAAAATGACAAAGTTTGCAAATTTTGTAGGCCCGACTCATTTTCTTGGGATGGAGGGAGTAAGCTGCACAAAAATAGAAAATAAAAAAGGTTATTTGTTAAACAAAAATTTCAAGTGAACATAAAAATAAAAATTGAACACGAATGTATTTGAATTTTAACTATTTATATTTTGACCCCAAAAATACAAAAAGATAAAATCCACCTAAAAGAGCTCTTTGTTAAATCTTGAGATGGGCAGAATAAAGTTCAAAAAATTATGATAGTTAATTCCTCAACTTGATAGTATACACTCAAAAACAAAATAATTACCATCATGTTTTACTTACAAAGTGTAATCGTTAGTTGCAGCAGTTAAGCGCTGTCAAATTTATACAACAAATTAAAGAGACCAGATTCTATTTATAAATGAATATTTGGATATAAAGAAACTGCCTTCAAGATACAAAATGTACTAGTCCTCCTTCTGAGCAGCAACCTTTTTCCTCCTGGTAGTTCTCTTCACAGAAACTATGGCACTGCCTTCCTCAAAACCTTTCAGCTCATCCACATGGTTAACGGGAGCTTTCAACGAAGTTATTTGACTCTTGAGTCGTAATATCTCACCTTTTGCGGATGCTACTTCCTCTTTTAGTTTCTTTGTTTTCTTCTCCATTTTCTCCTTTTCCTTTCCCAGTCTCATCACAAAGTTGTTGGCGTCTTCCATGTTTTCTCTGGCTTCTTGATAAAGCTGTTTTTGCTCAACAAGGGTTTTGTAGAGCGAATCTTTTTCATCCTCAAGGCTAGTAATTTGAGAATTAGCGAGCTCTAGATCTCTCGAGAGTGTCAATGCATTTCGATTCATCTCATCAAGTGATTTGGTAGCTTCTTCCAAATCTGTTTCAAGAGATTTACGTGCTTCCTTGTCTTTCAATTTTTGAGACTCCAAAGCTGTTAACTCTTTGTTTAAAGAAGTAACAATCTTCTTTTCCTCTTTTAGATCATGGGCGGCGCTTTCTGTTTTATTATAAACATCAACCAATTCCTTTTGTAGGCTCTCACAGTGTTTTGCTGCAGCTGCCAATTCACCTGATACGGTTTGCATTTCTTCATTTGTTCTATTCAGAATTTCCTTCGTTGACATGAGCTCACCAGCTAATACTTCCGCACTTTGTTTTGCCTCTACTAAATTTGTATGTAGCAACTCCCTAGCTTCAGCAGACTCGGACCGAACTTTAGAAATATCATCCTCAAGCTGTGAGCATGAGTTTCTTGACTCCTGCAGTTTTTCAGCCAAATCAGAAGCCTCATTTTGTGATTTCAATAGAGCTTCCTGTGTGATTTCAAGCTCCTGCTCCAGATTTTTTACAGTTTCCAATTCTTTGTCGAAACTTTTCCTCAAATTATTCCTCTTCTGGGTCAAATCAGAAGCAAGCACTTTGTTTTTGCTCACCTCAGTTAAAGCAAGCTCAAGTTGTTCTTTTAGCTGGTGAAGTTTGTTTTCCCTTTCTTCCAAGAGCTTAGCATCAGAAGCGGCCCTTTTCTCTGAAGAGAACTTCAGCTCGCCATATTCCTTTTCAATGACATCAATTTTTCTGTTGGAGTCATCTCTCTCAACAAATATGGAGTTTACTTGCACATTCAAATCATCCACAGCTGCATTCTTGAGCTCTCGTTCACTTTCAATTTTCAGGAAGTCATCTTTCAACCCTCGAATATCTGAATTCAAACCCGCTACTTCATTCTGGGTATTCTCACAAATAGAACTCATTTTCTTAAACTCCAATTCTTTGGCAGCAAGTCTAGAGCTGAGATTGCAAATATTATCTTCTTTATCATTAACCTCTAAGGTTAGCAAATTTATCTTTTCTTTCAAAAGTTCAACCAAGTTGAGTTTCTCCTTTAGCTCTTCTTCTAGTTTCTCTTTTTCTTCTCCAGCCTTCAAATAGTTGGTTGTCAGACTATCTATTTGGACTTCAAGCTCTTCAACAACTTTTTTCTCTTTTCGCAACTCTAAACCTAGGCCAGTTATTGTACTGTCAGCTGATTGTAATTGCTTCATCAGAGACTGTCTCTCTTCATTTGCCTTTTTAAGTTGCTTGTTTCGTTCTTCCTTTTCATTCTGCATTTCTCTCTCAAAGTTTTTCTGTAATGAAACAATGGCAGCTTCCTTTTCTTTCAATTTGGCATCCGTCTGTACATGCAACATGGATAGTAAATTAATTGAACTCACATTCTAGTAACATACAGGATCAAATTTCTGGAACTTGTAATAGTAAGCTGCACGAAAACAACTCACAGAAAAGGAGGAGCTAATAGCTCAAACCATTTGAGCTGAAAGGTTACCAATTAAAAGGGACAATTCCTTTTATAGAATCTCTTAGATTTATGGTAACACCGAATAAAATGCTTAATTTGGATGTCAAGTTCTTCTACAAGATCGGAGGAAACTATATGGGTCCAGATACCAGAACTAGGATCAAACAGTTTGGTATTCTCACGCTAAATGTTGCTAAAGGTCAAGGACATTGGCAGATTTTTTTGCTGCTAATCATATGTATTCTCTCATATAAGGTAAATTAACCCTTGTACATGTCCTTTTAAAAGTGTACAGGAGAACATGTTTCTTTAGAAGCCAAAAGTAAATAGTAAATCCTTTAAATGTAAGCCCGCTAAACCAAAATTGGAGACTGGTCTAGAAAAATGCATAACGACTTACAGATTGCATTGTTGCTTCAGTAGTCGCCTTTTCCTTCTGCGCCAATGCAAAGAGTGCCCCAAGCACGCCTGAACCAAATATACCAAGTCCATTTATAAGAGAAAGGAAGGGATTAGCTGAAACATTTCCTTGACGTGTCTGCTGCCCACAAAAATACTCGTATCAGAGCATTTTATACTTGGAAATTATATAGAAATAAAAGCAAAAATCCACTACTTTTCATATCTCTTCAAAAATAAACTTGGTAGAGATTCAGACCTCTACATTTTCTTCCTTCTCTTGTGTCCTTAATTCAGAAGAATCTTCTAAAATATGAGAGGATGAGAAAATATTAGTCATTGTCTGAAAAAAAAACTATAGGAATGTCTGAATTCGAACACACAGAAGGCTTCTTCAGAAATGTAATATAATAGCACGAACTGTCAACAAAAAAGTAGGCTGATAAGCCAAAGGCAGAAAGAGGCATCTTAAATACTGAGAATTGAAGAAATACTGAACTGTATTGAACACAACAATACCAATTAGAACCCTTCATAAAGTGAATGTCACTGGAACTAGTGACATGGCAAACAAAATGTTTTCCTACTTTACATGACATAGGCCAAAACATACTCCGTATATATCTGTCTATGCCAACATGTAGAGAAAAAGCGGCCAATCACTTTAGTTATATAGACGAATAAATGTCTTCCAAGATTTTCTAATTAACTTATATATTTTGAATTTTGTATGGTGACATCCCAGTGAAAGGACACCAGTAGAGCCATGTGAAGCTGGGGCTTGTTTTAATTTTCTACCATCAGCACTGGCCAATCTTGGTACCTTTTTCTATTTTACCAACATCAATTTGGTATAACAATTTTAAATTTTCACTAGACCCTTAATACAATACTGCCGTAGGAAACATCATCGTGTCATCCGAATCACCCACTCTTCTTCAAATAAAGATTATCTTGTAGAATGTATTCAGATCAAGACTAGATAACTTGCAGCTTAAAATGATATAAAATCTTACACCTCCAACATTTTAACATTCGTATTTTACTTCAGTTCAAGGATGAAGTCCGGATAATTTACTGCAGTAGTCACATCAAACCAATAAGTATCCTATTTCTTTCCGATAATCAATAATCACACTCTTATTAGATACTTCCTCTGTTCCAGGAAAAGTGTCCCCTTTCTTTTGATGCCGGTGTGGCGATGTAAAATGGCTAACTGACCTCAAGTTTACTAACACAATTTCAATGTCATGCCATCATTACTAAACTTAATACACAACAAATTTGGGGCTGTATCCTTTAAGTTTGCAAATGGGATTCTTTTTATGGAACAGAGAATGTATTGAATAAGAGATAATTGTGGTGATTAACAATGCCAATGCAGTTACTTCAATTGAATGGAAAACAATATACCAATATAATTTGTCTAAGAACGGCCAATCCTATCCGAGGAAAACAATATCAAGTAACAGAAAAACAAACCCATTTCGCCAAAATTTTCAATTTGCTTGCAAGAAGACTTCAATTAAGTCAAACCTAAAATCAAACATATAACCACAGTCTTTAGCAAGAAAATCAAAAGTTTGCAAATGGGATTCTTTTTATGGAACTGAGAGTGTATTGAATAAGAGATAATTGTGGTGATTAACAATGCCAATGCAGTTACTTCACTTGAATGGAAAACAATATACCAATATAATTTGTCTAAGAACGGCCAATCCTATCCGAGGAAAACAATATCAACTAACAGAAAAACAAACCCATTTCGCCAAAATTTTCAATTTGCTTGCAAGAAGACTTCAATTAAGTCAAACCTAAAATCAAACGTATAACCACAGTCTTTAGCAAGAAAACTCGAAAATGAAAGGAAATACGAAAACCCAACTCGCCTGCTGCCAAACTTTTAACAGCTTCAGCCCTCGACTTCAGAAGTGGAACAATTGAAATACTCATAAAGAGAATCGCCCTTCTCTTGCAGAAAACGATGTCATTTGAGTTTCCATGGCGGATACAAGCCATGGCTACCCTGTTCTTTTTTTTGTTGTATGCATTTCTGTGTAAGTAATTCAAGAATTCAGGGTGAGAAGAGAAAGGTTGAGAAGAAATGGGGAAGAGAGAGTGATGGGATGGAGAGTTGAAAGAACGCCCCACTGCAAAGCCCATGGTTTTTCTTCAATTTGAGTGATAAAACAGCACTCCGGAAAACACAAACACAACTTTTGCCAGTTGCTCTATCTTTTATTTTTAGGATTTCATTTTTTGGGTGCCTCCCCTTGAAAGGCCTAAATGCCCTTTTTCCAATTTTTTTGTCATGTTTGTTTAGAAGAATTATATTTATGATTAGATTATATGTCTTAATTTAATACTCTATTCGTCCTTATTTAAATGAGGTTTAAATATGAACACAAGAATTAAAATAATGATTGAAAAATATTAAATATAATATTCAATTATCTATAATACCCTTAAATCATTAATTTATCATAGCACAAGAGTTTAAAGTATCAAAAAAATAGGTAGAGTAATGAGGAGTAATTTTGAAAAAATTATCATTAATTCTCCTAGATTTGAACAAACGTCAATTAATTAGGGACAAATAAAAAACTCTAAAATATCATTTAAATAAAGACGGAGGGAGTACTCCCTCCGTTCCTAAAAGATTGTCGTTTAAAGTTTTTACACATAGATTAAGAAAGTCATTTAATATTATCATTTAACAATTCACCACCCCTTTATGGAAAGTTAAAAACTATTAATACAAGGGAGAGATTTTTTTGAGACAATGAGAGAAGGTGGGAGTAACATAGAAAAATAAACAATTTATTCTGTAAACGACAAATTTTTTGGAACAAAATTTTTCTTCTAAAACGACAATCTTTTTGGAATAGAGGGAGTATTATTTTAGACTATTGATAAAGTCAAACACATTCTGATAAATGTATGTTACTATTAATAGCGGAAGCTAAATATTTTTTTTTATAGTTCGCTATTGATAGTAACGGATGTCAATTTTAAATTTATAATCCTGACCATTCTTTCTTAATTTCAATGGTCTAGATGGTATGTGCCTGTAAGTATCCATAATAAATACAAGTTATGAATCATTCTCTCTCTCTCTATATATATATATATATATATATATATCGGATATATGTAAGACCCCGAATTTATGAAATTCAATTTTTCTATTTTGGTAAATAGTTAAATTGATAAAAGTTTAAAGTTAATGATGATATTTGAAAATTTTGCAAAATAAGCAAGTTGTTATAAAATATTCGTTGTGTCGGAAAATATTCGTTTGGTCGGGGAATATTATTTTTGTCGAAGAATATTTGTACGATGACACCATCATTGGTGGACCCCACAACGAAATAACTGTCGAAGTTAGAAAACGACAAAAATAACTTTTTATAAAAAATAACGACGAAAGTAGCACATGATATTGATTATTGATGCTTACGTGAGAAGTCACTCAGTTATACTCAATTATTGCTATAGTAATTGTTGCATAGTATCTCACATTATTTGATTCAATTATTGTCACAATATCATCTGTATAATATTTTATATTATTTAATCAATAATTGAGACACCAAATTTATTCATATTATTATTTTCAATATTGACGATGTCTATAAAGTTCTGTCGATGAGAGGTTTGGTCACCTAATTGCGCGCCAATAGGGATAAATCATTATCAGAAAGTCCCCTATTTCTTGGAAATGATCTGGTTGTTAAATATTGTGAGTTATAATATTAATGATGAATAATTGTTAATAGATTAAAAATGGGTTTATTAAATATAAGTGATTTGTTGTAATTATTTATTCAATTTTTGATATAAATAATGGGGTTTGTTATGAGGTGTTTGTTATAAGTTTGACTTATTATTTCATGAGGAGATGTGTTAATTTTTCAAACCGTTGGTTGAAGATATAATAGTAAATCAATATGGATCGCTGGTTTAAAGTTTTAATAGTAAATCAGTATGGACCGTTGCTTTAAGTTTTAATAGTAAATCAATATGGACCGTCCATTTAAAAGTAAAATAATCTGGGTTGTTCATGAATTAGTTATTATTCAGTTCTTTTTCATATAAATAGAAGCTCATCCCTTCATTATTTCTTACTAATTTACTGAAACTCTAGAGAGAAAAACTATAGAGATAAAGAAGATGAGTATTATGCTATTACACTAGTGCAGTCTCCAAATTTTTATTAAGGTAAGGGGTGTTATTTATTTTGTATTCGTAAGGGATATTATTTGTTATATTCGTAAGGGATATTATGTGACGCCCCCAAAATAGGTATACATCACCCATCTTGAGTTGTCAAATACATGGTACAAAATTCAAATACAACTTAATTATACAACAGTCGTGTAAAATACGACAAAACATAATCTAAGAGTTTTAATAAGAATATTGTCATCTAGACAATATCCACACTCA
This sequence comes from Panax ginseng, assembly GCA_020205605.1. NCBI lineage: Eukaryota > Viridiplantae > Streptophyta > Magnoliopsida > Apiales > Araliaceae > Panax > Panax ginseng. The sequence continues at coordinate 462,480 of CM035148.1, forward strand.
ATGGAGTCCTCATTATATTTATTGTCACGTTATTTTATAGAATAGTGAGGACTACTAAAACAACCCTCTGGATCGTCAATCCGTTCCCCGACTCGTCACAGCTATATTCTCATTTCCTGAAGAGAACAGTGAAAGAAAGGGTGAGCTCAACTAGCCCAGTAAGAAATATTATGACTAAGATAATGCAGAATAATTTATCGTTAGCCTTCAACAATGTTAAACTAATAAAATATAACAAATATCAAGTTTAACTACAGCGAAACAAGCAATCCATTAGAAAAGTCAAGTAGAGAATAAAATCTACTATCTTCTATGATTTAAAAGGTTTTTCATCACTTTTATCGCTGAGACTCAGCTTAATAAATAAACCACATCATCCATGCACTACGGCCAAGGATATTCATTAGTATCGTGATCCATCCTGGGAGAAACTCAAGAAACCAAAACGTATCGTGATCTTCGACATACATTTTGGTAGAGCAATATGAAGAGAGAGATAACATAGTTTATCTCAAGGTGTTTAACTTATCAACGAGTCAAGGCGGAGCATCAAGTACCAAAAGGTTCATTGCAACCACTTGAAATTCCAGAATAGAAGTGGGAGCACATTACTATGGATTTCAAGTTCATCGGTCTTCCCAAGGTTTCTCAAGGCATAGATGCAATTTGGGTTATTGTTGATAGATTGACCAAGTTTGCGCATTTCTTACCAATACGAGAAACTTATACACTTGAACGTCTTGTTAGTATGTACATAAACGAGATTATAAGACTGCATGGTATGCCAGTATCCATAGTTTCTGATCGAGACCCAAGATTCACTTCAAGATTTTGGGTTAGTTTACAAAAAGCTATGGGCACAGATTTACGATTTAGCTCGGCATATCATCCTCAGACGGATGGGCAGTCGGAGAGCACCATTCAAACTCTTGAAGATCTATTAAGACTCTGTGTCCTTGACTTCAAGGAAAGTTGGGATAAGTTCCTACCATTGGTGGAGTTTTCCTACAACAACAGTTATCAAGCAAGTATTGGCATGGCTCCATTTGAGGCGTTGTATGGAAGAAAGTGTCGCTTCCAAAGATCTTTGGGATGAGGTGGGTGAAGAACGTTGTTGGGACCAGAGTTGGTACGTATAACTACGGAAAAAATTCAAACGATCCGACAACGTATAAAAACCTCACAAGATCGACAAAAGAGTTATGCTGATCTTCATCGAAAGGACGTAAAATTCGATATTGGAGATCATGTGTTGTTACGTGTTTCTCCATGGAAAGGAGTTACAAGATTTGGAAAGAGAGGAAAGCTCAATCCTCGATTCATTGGCCCATTTTTAATCCTCGATCGAGTAAGAATTGTGGCCTATAGACTTGCGTTACCGCCAAGTATGTCTCGTGTTCATAACGTTTTTCACATATCCATGTTATGTAAATATGTGAAAGACCCGAACCAAATTATTGAGTTAGAAACGGACGAAATAGAGGAAAATTTAATGTATGAAGAGGTTCCTGTTAAAATCTTGGATAAAAAGGAACATATTCTACGCTTCAAGGTTATACCTCAATTCAAAGTTTTGTGGAGAAACCACGATGTTGAGGAAATGACCTGGGAGTTAGAATCTGAAATGAAATCAAAGTATCCTCACCTCTTTGACATACCAGGTACGCACCCTAATTTCGAGGATGAAATTTTATAAGAAGGGGAGGTTGTAAGACCCCAACTTTTTGAATAATGATTAAATTTTCTCGAAATATATTTTTGAATATTATAGTGTGAATTTGATACAATGTTATAGTTGTGGGTAATATTTACAAATTTTACAAAGTACGCAAGTTGTTATATAATATTCGATTGGTCGGAGAATATTCGTTTTAGCGAGGAATATTTAATAACCAAGACAATCATTGGTGGACCCCACAACGGAATTATTATCGGATTGAAAAAATGACAAAAATACTTTATGAAAATAGCGGCGGAAGTTTTATCGTTAATCGTTGAAACACATCTTGTTAAAAGAATAGTTATCTGGCTGTGGTTGCATAGTAGACACGGTATTGATTATTGATGCTTATGTGAGAAGTCACTCGGTTATACTCAATTATTACTACGAAGAATTCTTTGATCATATCTCTCATATTATTTATTCGATTATTGTCATAAGATCATCGCATAATATGTTATTTTATTAAATCAATAATTGAGACGACAAAGTTATTCATATTATTAAATTGCAATATTTACAATGTCAGAAGTTCATCGAGGAGAGGTTTGGTCACCTAATTGCGGCCAATAGGGAGAAATCCTTATGGAAAGCCCCCTTTCCGGGAACGACCTGGTTGATAAATATTGTGAGTTGTAATATTAATGATGAATGTTATTAAAATTGAAGTTGTGTTCGGGGTTGAATTTGGAGACGCGGTCGTGATATTTGAGTCTGGAACGATGAAATTAGTAAAAATAGTCTATAAACACAAAATTTTTCGGAATTCACTATTTGGTCAAAAAGTCAACAGTTGAATTTTTCGAGAAAAGTCAAACTTCGAAATTTCAAAAATTCATATTTTTGATAAAAATGGTTTCATTGTGTTGGAATTATTTGTGTTAGTGAAAATCGACAATTATTTCGATAATAATTGATGTCTGGAGGTTATATTGACCAATCGGGTATTTAACCGGATAAATGAGCAATTGATTGCTATTATTTCACATGATTATAACTATTTGTTCACATGTGTATACTATTGTTTCACATTCTTGTTACTATTAGGGGAGTTGGTGCAAGATTGATAATACTTGCATGACTAAGTTAAAAATGGAGGTATAAATGGAGGTACTATACTATAATTCATATTTTCACATGTCTAGAACTATTGATTCACATAATTTACTATTGAATCACATTATTTACTATTAGGGGAGGTGGTGTAAGTTTGATAATACTTCCATGACTAAATTAAAAATAAAGGAAAAGTTGGAGGTATTGATCTTGTAATTTTTCGAGCCCCAAAACGCAATTATCGAAACTATATTTTTCTATAAATAGAAGCTCATTCTTCATTCATTTCTCATCAATTCACAAAAGCTTTAGAAGCGATTATTATAGAGAGAAATTATAGAAAGAAGAAGAGAAAAGTCTCGCTACCTCACTATTCCAAAGATCCGCTTTTTCTAAGGTAGGGAGTATTATTTCTTTCTTATCCATGAAGAGAACTTCATTACTCCATTCTTTATTATTCTATTGGAATAAACTCAGATACTGCTGGCTACCCTATACTTGGTGAAATTCTTTCGTTATTCCATTCTTTATCATTCGTTGGAACATCCCACATGCGTATGCGTTTATCTTTGGGACTGGTTCCATTATTTATCATTCTATTGGAACATTCTGCTCATGCGTTCTACTTTGGGACCTGGTTAAAATCTTTATTATTATTCTCGTTGAATATAATGTGCATGCGTTTTACGCTGCACTGATTCCGTCTTTATTATTTTGTTGGAATATCACATGTCGGCGTTTCTGCGCGGACCGATTATGTTATTTATTATTATTCATTGGAATAACTCGCTTGTGTGGTCTATCGCATGTACGGTGATTTCTTTTGTTATTCCATTCCTTATTATACTCAATTGGTTAAAGTTTTGACTTATACTCCATGAAATTAATGGAATATCCTTGATATTTGCGCTTCATCCAAAGATCTTTTCATGGAAATATTCTTCCGAGCATTCTTGAATTTTACTCTACAAAGCGAAGATCATGTTGACAATTTAGACGTTATTAGTTCCTGGATAAAATAATTCTTGAACTTGTTTTATTGAATTCTTATATCATTGTCATCATCCTCATGTTTATATTTTATTGAAAGTCATATGTGGCCTATAGTGCATAGATGGACTTGGTATGATTATGACCAGGGATTATTTGGTGTAATCATGACCGTAATGTTACAAATGATGTGGGAAAAGTCCTCATTGGCCCGTAGTGCATTGATGGACAGTTGTTGGCATGATCATGACCATTATTGGATACACAAATATTCTTGGCCCGTAGTGCATGGATAATTGTGGTCGTGAAACTAAAGAATATCCTCGTCAGTAGTGCGAGGGGTGATTCGATGATGTGGATTATTTATTGTCGAGTCCCAAGTTGATAAAAGTGATGAAAACCTTTAAATCATAAAAGATAGTAGATTTTATTCTCTACTTGACTCTTTTAATGGATCGCTTGTTCACCGCAATTAAACTTGATGGTTGTTATATTGTATCGATTTAACCTTTCGTTGAAGGATAACGATAATATATTTTGCATTATCTTAGTCATAATATTTTCTACTGGGCTAGTTGAGCTCACCCTTTTATTTTTATTGTTCTCTTCAGGAAATGAGAACGTAGCAGGGATTAGTCGGGGAACGGAGTGACGGACCAGATGATAGCAATAGTAGTCCTCACTATTCAGTTAAATAGTGGAAAATAGATGTAATAATATTGAATTTGAGTTTGTATATTGTCTAGACGACAATATTTGTATTAAAACTCACTGCTTATGTTTTGTCCTACTTTACACGATAGTTGTATAATTAAGTTGTATTTGTATTCTGTACCATGTATTTGACGACTCAGAATAGGTGATGTATACCTATTTTGGGGGAGTCACAATGAATACAAAGGATCATTCACCATGTATGCGGTAGTCCACATAGACATGTTATTTCAATAGAATATTAAAGAATTGAATAACAGAAGAATTCACCATGCATGCGATACGATAGGCCATGATGCATAAAGTTATTCCAATGTAATAATAAAGAATGGAATAACAAAAGAATTCACCAGAATGCGATGATCAAGATGCAGAAAAGTTATTCCAAATGTAATAATAAAGAATGGAATAACAAAAGAATTCACCAGCATGCGATAGATCGCATGCATAAAGTTATTCCAACATAATAATAAAGAATGGAATAACAAACCTTACAGTATTGAAAGAAAATAGTTCTCTTCATGAATACGAAAGAAATAATACCTCTTACCTTATAAGAAATCGGATCTTTGGAATAAGTGAGGAAGATACTTTCTTCTTCTTTCTCTATAATTTCTCTCTATAATAATTGCTTCTTGTGAGACTTAGTGAATTGGTGAGAATGAAAGAAGAATGAGCTTCTATTTATAGGAAAATATAGTTTCGATAATTGCACGTTTTGGGGCTCGAAATATTACAGTATAATACCTTCCTCTTTTTTTTTATTTTTAATTTAGTCCTGCAAGTATTATCAAACTTGCACCACCTCCCATAATAGTAAATAATGTGAATTAATAGTTCATTCATGTGACTTAATAGTATTATCATGTAAAAAAACTAATTACAGTATAGTACCTTCATCTATACCTCTATTTTTAATTTAGTCATACAAGTATTATCAATCTTGCACCACCTCCCCTAATAGTACATGAATGTGAATCAATAGTACACACATGTGAACAAATAGTTATAAGCATATGAAATAATAGCAATTAATTGCTCATTTATTCGATTAATTACCCGATTGGTCAATATAACCTCCAGACTTCAATTATTTTCGAAATAAATGTCAATTTCCACTAACACTAATAATACCAACACAATGGAACTATCAATTTCATCTTTAATCAACACGAACTTATTCATCATTAATATTATAACTCACAATATTTAACAACCAGGTCGTTCCCAAGAAAAAGGGGGCTTTCCGATATGAATAACTTTGTCGTCTCAATTATTGATTTAATAATAATAAATATTATGTCGATGATACTGTGACAATAATTGAATCAATAATATGAGAGATATGATGCAGCAATTATTGTAGCAATAATTGAGTATAACTGAGTGACTTTTCACGTTAACATCAATAATCAATACCGCGCTTCTTACGCAACCACGCCAGACATCGCATTACTTTTACTACCGGGTAGTTCAACGATAAAACTTTCGCCGTTATTTTTATAAAAAGATAATTTTGTCGTTTTCTAACTACGATAATACTTCCGTTGTGGGGTCCACCAATGATTGTGCCTTCGTACGAATATTCCCTGTTAAAACGAATATTTCCCGACCAATCGAATATTATATAACCACTTGCTTTCTTTACAAAATTTGTAATATTTTCCACAACTATAACATTATATCATATCCACACCATAATATTCAAAAATATATTTCGAGAAAATTTAATCTTTATTTATAAAAGTTGGGGTCTTACATATTATTTATTTCGTATTTAGGAAGAGAGTTATTTTCTTTCAATACTCGTAAGGGTTGTTATTTCATTCTTTATTATTCTGTTGGAATAACCTGTCTACGCAGACTACCGCATGCATGATGAATGACCCATCGTATTCTATTCTTTATTAATCTGCGGGAGTAACATGTCTACGCGGACTACCGCATGCATGCTGAATGACCCTTAGTATTCATTCTTTATTAAATAATGGAAATGATCTGTCTACGTGGATTACTGTATGGCGGATGAAAATCCATTTGCAGTTCGTATATTCTTTTATACTCGTATGAGATATCATTTCTTTTGTACTCGTCATGGAATATCGTTGTCTTTTGTATTTTCCTTTTATGAGTTACTATTCATGAGTTACTATTCACGGGGTACTATTCACGACAAAATTAGTTTCTTTTTCTGACCAAGTTATCGTTGATTTATGAATATTACTCTTAAAATTAAATTCATGTTTTGACTATATTGTTTTTTTATCATATATAATATTTTTATAACTCTGGTGTTGAAATTTATCTTTCACTCGAGTGTAAAGATGGGTAGATTATTGGTATGATCGTGACTATGAGTTCTCTTTGGCCAGTAGTGCAAAGATAATTGTTGATTGGTACGATCATGATCATTGAATAATTTATAATTGCATATCCTTAGCTTAAGTGCAAAGGTGAATTGATTAACATGGTTATAATTATTATTTATATAAATTCTGAAATGATTATATATTTCATTGAGATATGAATATCTTTGGCCCGTAATGTAAACATGACCTGTTGTTGAATATCTTTGGCTCGTAGTGCAAAGATGACCTGTTGTTGAATATATTTGGCATGTAGTGCAAAGATGAATTGTTGATGAATATCTTTGGCCCGTAGTGCAAAGATGACCTGTTGTTGAATATCTTTGGCCCGTAGTACAAAGATGACCTGTTGTTGAATATCTATGACATGTACTGCAAAGATGAACTGTTGATGAATATTTTTGGCCCGTAATGCAAAGATGAATTTATTAGTATGATTATGAATAGGAACTGTGATTTGGTATAACCATGATCTTTGATGTTTCAGATAAAGACATGTGATAAAAATTATCTTTATCCTGGATGAGAAGAGGAATTTAGAACTACAATTATGATTATGAGTTATTCACATGATTGTGGACAAGAACTGTTGATTGATGTTACAGGGTTAAAACAATGTTAGTGGACTTTTAACATGGAGAAGATAATAGACTTTATGGTCTATTTGACTCTTCTAATGGATTGCTCGTTCCGCTGCAACTATGGTTGAAAAGTTTTATCATCTACCATATGTTCTAAATCTCTAATTCATTACTGATGAAGACTATTGATAATTTAATTATCTTTAGTCATGATATTCTTTATTGAGCTAGTTGTGTTCACCCTTTTGTTTCACAATTCCTTTCAGGTAATAAGAGTTTAGCTGGGTCAAGCGAGGGTAACAAGGGAATAGAACGGTGGTCGATAGCTGTTGAGGTTTTCCTAAAATAGTATGAAAATAATTTTATTGAGAATTTTAGATAAGTGTGTCATATTTTATACGTCATTTTAACCATTGATTTTGGTGAACCGAATAGAGTGAGGTGAACCCAACTTTGGAAGGGCGTTTTTGCCACTATCATACAAGATGTCTAATGACAGACGACTTCGTGTTATCATAAGATAGGGTTGTGTACATCCACTTGCTGATTATATCTACGAGCACTACCTATATAATCTTGGAGTTTGGTTGAAATATAATTCTCAATTGAAGACCATGGAGGTATTTATATGGCAAGAGAAGACTCACCATTGGAAAAAATATGATAGTAATCTTCTCATTTTTTGGGTCTATTGGGTCAACCAAGGATAATTCTCGAGTCATATATTATTTATTATAACTTAGATGCATGGCTTCCCATGTATAAAGGTTTTCTTGAGTATTTTCCAAAGATTTTAATTTCTAAAACAGTTAATGATTGTACCTTTATGTAAGGTATCACTGTAAGGTGCTATCTAAATTAAGGGATGAGAGTCACAGTTGGTATCCACACCATATGTGTTGTCGTATTTTGCACAACAGTTGTATGAGGAAGTTTGTAGTCGGGAAAGGGAGTGATGGTCCGATATGGTGGCTATAGTAGTCCTCACTATTCTATGAAATAGTGTATCAATAATTGTAATTAAGACTCCATTTGAGTTTGAATATTGTCTAGAAGACAATATTCGTGTAAAAACTCTCAGATACGTTTTTGTCATATTGTATAAAAGAAGTTTGTATTTGATTCTGTATCGTGTATCTGGTGACTCAGAATAGGTGATGTATACCTTTTTTTTGGGGGGGGGGGCACACTATAGCGACGGGTTTTTTCGTCATCGCTATAGTATACAAAGCTGATAACATAACTATGGCGACGGTTCAAACCGTCGCTAAAGCCGGTTCATCTTTGATTTGTTTTTTTTGTATATATATATATATATATATTAAATCTTCCATCAAAATAAGAGGTATGTAACAACCCGATTTCTGAATAAAAAAGGGAGGCCACAAGTAAAGCATGACAAACCTCAAATAAACAAACAGAGCACACAAAATTTCCAAAACATTTAATAGCTAATAATCCATACATATAGAATTAAATAAAATTTTCCTAAATTTACAGAATAATTAAAATTAGTGAAAACCTAAAATCAAATTAATCTAAATGATCAAAGGCAAACTCTCCTTATAGAACCCTGAATCACTACTACAAACTTGCTGGGAGACAAATACAACACAAGTCAAAATCCTAGTATAGATATACAGATACACAAATATAACACAATATACATAATGCAATCAAATGAGTCGAATGGATAAACGAATGAGATCTACTAACGAATTATAAATATATAAATATTACCCACAACTATAACATTATATCAAATCCACACCATAATATTCAAAAAAAATATTTCGAGAAAATTAATCTTTATTCATAAAAATTAATATATTTGAGACTTCACTTCAATAAATAATTCGTCCTTGCGGTGGTTAAAATACAAGAATACGCGTGGTTATTAAGAAAGATTACCAGATTGCATAAAGATTATTGAATTATTGATCCTTACGTAAGAAGGCACTACTCAATAATTGTTACAAAGAATTATCGCTCATTATTTTATTTTATTGATTCAATAATTGTCGCATTGATATTTATATTATTATTGTTTCAATAATTGTCATTACACAAGATTTTCCATTATCAAATCAATAATTCATATTATTTGAATAATATTATCGATAACATTATTGGTAATGTCTAGAAAGTTCATTCAAGGAGAGGTTTGGTCACCTAATCATGCTGCCAAGAAGTGAGAAATCCTTATCGAAAGCCCTCTTCCTCGGAACTACCGGTCACAAGATCTGTGATTCTCGTAATATTATTTTTGAATAATTAATTATTGATTATTATGATAAAGAAAATATTTATTTTATGTGGATATAGATGGAGAAAAATTTTAATGTGACAATTGTTGAAAATTAATATTTTATCTTTTTCTCGATAAAATAATTCATTTAAATATATTATTTTAATAATATATTAACTGTGATATTTTTATAATGATTGTGGGATATATGAGTATATGAGGAGGTAGAGTATTTTGTGGCATTAAATGTTTAATATATGTTTTGTGTGTTTCATGGACACAATTTTGATCTAAAATTTATTATGTAATCGTAAAATTGCCCGCTTGTGGATTTTGGATAATTTTGTTTGGAATTTGGAAAAATTTTTTTCGCAAAGTTGTAGAGAATTGAAATTCCTATAAAAAGTCGCGAGATTTGAATTTTTCTGATAAAAGGGATATTTATTGTGAATTATTGATGTTTTGAGTTCAAATAATTGATTTTTGGAAATTTTAATTATTATTTTCAAGAAAACGTTTTTCAAAGGTTGGTGAGCATCTTTAACATGTGGTTGGTGGCTAAAATCAGATTCCTTGGTGGTGGGCTTGAATATTTGGTAAATAATAATAATTTATTAATTTAGTTCCCTTCATGCTCTAACATTTTCCTATAAATAGAGGGCTAAGTTAGAATTGAAAATCACACCGTAAACAAAATTTTTTTTCTTTCTCTCTCTAAATTATCGAGTTTATTCTTGTGAGTATACTTTGAGTGTTGCTATACTATATGGTTTCACAAGACTATACCAAAATTCAATGTAAGACGATTATTTTGAGGTAAGGGTATTATTTTCTTCTTAAATGATATTTTTTTCTTCAATATCATTATGCCAAGTATTGGTGAACTTTTTATCAAATTTGGAACTTGTTGTGTCGGGGTTACTATTCACGATACTCAAGACTATTATTCACGATACTTACACTATTCACGAATATTTTAAGACTATTCAATTTAAAAAAAAAATTTTTCTTTTTGTCAAAATATCTATTCGGATACTAGCTTTGATCAGATCCATGTTTTGATCATTCTTGAATTTTACACCAATATGATTATTTTCAAGTATTTTTGGACATGGGTAAAACAAAGTATTTAATCCTTAATCCTTAATCCTTGTCATTTTGTTTCATCGGATGCTTTTAAAAATGTTTTTCATCATCCTCACCCTAAATGGTGATATAAATGAATATCTTTGGCCCGTAGAAGGCAAAAGATGAACGATTAATCGATGAATATCTTTTTGGCTCAGAAAGCAAAAGATGAACAGTGTTGAGATGAATATGACCAATCGGTGATATAAATGAATATCTTTGGCCTCAGAGTGTAAAGATGATTAAAGATGTATATGATTGTTATTACAGGATAAACTATTGATGATGGACTTTTAAAACCTGTAAGACAAGAGAATTCTCTCACGTGACTCTTCTAATGGATTGTTGTTTTCACGCATTTGTTGATCTAAAACTTGTTGTCTATTGTATTCTCGTTAGATTTTTCCTCGTCAAGACTAACGATAATTTGTTGTATATTATCTTAGTCATAATATTCTTTATCGGGCTAGTTGAGCTCACCTTTTCCTTTTTGTTCCATTTTTTCTTCTCGTGAGGTGAGTAACATAAAGCAGGATCGAGCCTGGGTAATGGAGTGATGGTTCTAGAAGATGTTTTATTGCCCCTCACTATTTTCGTAAAATAGTGTATGAATAATTAATGAGGACTTATTTGGGTGTGTATATTGTCTGTAAGACAATATTTGTATTCAAACTCACAACAGATTGTCGTATTCTACACTACATCCAGATTGTCAAAGTCAGTAGTTTGCTTTTATACCATGTATTTTCATGCACTCGTAATGGGTGTCAGATACCTATTTTGGGGGCGCCACAATTGGTATCAGAGTTTAGGATATGATCTCCATGAGATCGGGAATAAACCAGGAGGGAGAGACGAGTAAATCCTTCGCTAAAGGTGTCCTACCTAAGCTTATTTGTTGGCTGGTCATAATATAGATATTATGTGATATGTTAATTTGTTTAATTAACCCTTGTTTTATGGCAAGATTTAAGAATGGTCGCCGAGAACGTTAACAATGGAGTTTATGAGACCGTGGAGACGCCGCAGATACTCACCAACGAGGAGAACGTGTAACAGTCGGGCAATGTTCCTCCCGTGAACAACGCCAATCGAGCAAATGATGAACGACGGATGTTTGTAAGCTTTTTGCAGCTCATGCAAAATCGCATTAAGCGGAGAGACTCGTGTACAAAAAATACGGAGGAAATGATAAGAACGCAAGCGATTTGTCACTACCAAACAATTCAAAGAGTTGGGACCACCAGATTTCCATGGAAAGTTCGGATCCGATCAAGGCGTAAACGTGGGTCAAGCAAATTACCAAGATATTCGATGTCTGGGGTGCACGGAGGAATGTAAGGTTCCATTCGCCACCTTTATGTTTCGTGGTGAAGCAGACATCGTGGGAATCGTGAAGCTGCACTACTCACCAGATGCACTTAACATGTCTTGGGAAAGATTTCAGAATCGTTTCAATGACAAGTACTTTCCGTAAAGTATTCGCTATATGAAGGAGGTAGAGTTTATTAGACTCTTTAATGTAACAACATGACGAAGTGTCTCAAAGACGAGGCAAAGTTCGCAGAGAGTTATCTGTGCTCGCACCTCATTTGGTGGAGAATGAGGAACGAATGACGCTGAGATGTTTCGAGAGGTCTAAAACCGTAGATTCGCCAATACCTTATCTCTCATAAATTTTCTCTCAGATTCAGATGTTGTCAATGTGGCTCGCTTATTAGAGAGTAGAGATAGTGAGTATACTCAACCGAGGGACCACAATCGTGGGTAGTCATCGTAACGATGATAACCAAGCCGAGAGAGGAAAGAATACGGACAAAAGCGCAGAACCACTGTGTGGTAATCGTGGGACATGATAATAGGAGAGGTGACTCAAGTGGAAATTTTCAAAAGAGAAGATTCAACAATGACGGAAGATATCATCAAACAAGACCAAAGACCAACAACAAATGCTGGGGAGGAGAACGAACCGCCGCATTAGATGTTACAAATGCGGAAGGAGGGACATATCACCCAAACCGTCCACAACAATCCAAGGTATGTTATAACTGTGGAAAGGAAGGCCACATCGCCGAGATTGTATTTATCGTGAAACCAAGTTCAGCAGAGTGGTGATTCCAAGGGTCATTCCCCGGATAAGTCAAAATCAATGGGTTCGGAAGAGCGTTTATCGTGGATCGACAAAACGTGAGGAACCCAAACGAGGTGATCACGGTAAGTTTAATCTTGAATTTTCTAAGTTTATACCTTACTAGATAATACCGGTTCTACCCATTCTTTTATCTCTCCCGCCTTGTGCTCAACGCTTAAACTCGATTCCGAGAAATTAGATTTTGATTTATCCGTTGAAACTCCGCTGGGTGAAACCTTCGTTACATCTACGCTTATAAATCTTGCATGATCCAAGTTGGCACTATCACATTACCCGCTGATCTTATCTCTTTAAAGATACTTGCTTTTGATGTGATTTTAGGAATTGATCGTTAACCACCATCATGCCAAAATTGATTGTTTTCGTAAGTGTGTTAGTTTTCATATTCCTAACCAACCTCATATTTAATTCAAACCACTAAACCACTAAAATCACCATCGTCATATCAAGCCACAAAGCTATTCGCTTATTGAAAAACGGATGTCAAGCTTTCTTAGCCCATGTTATGGATTTGAATAAAGACAAGTCGATTTGAATAATATTTTCGTGGTTAGAGAATTCTCGATGTATTTCAAGAGCTTCCCGCCTACCCCGTAACGTGATGTTGAATTCTTTATCGACTTGAACCGCACAAAGCCCATTTCTAAAACCCCATATCGAATGGCTCCTATTGAACTTCGTGGAGTTAAAAGTCCAACCACAGGTTATTATTAGACATCGGTTTCATTGGCCCCAAGACGCTCTCCTCGGGGTGCCCTGCTTTATTCAGAAAGAAGAAAGACGGAGTATGCGATTTTGTATCGACTATCGAGAATCGAACCATGTCACCATCAAGAATAGTATCCGCCACCTCGCATTGATGACCCGCTCGACCAGCCATAAGGAGCGCAATTCTTTTCAAAGATCGATCTTCGCTCGATATCATCACCAAGATTAAAACCGAGGATATTCCAAAGACGCATTCGTGACTCGACACGGCATTATGAATTTTGGTCATGTCTTTTGATCGACTAATGCCCCGCCGCTTTCATGGATATGATGAACCCGTATTTAAGGAATATTTGGATCGGGCTTCGTTGTTGTTTTTATTGATGACATCCTCATCTATTCCAAAAGCCGTGGAAGATCATGAGCACCATTTGAAGTTCGGTACTACAAAGACTTCGTGAACACAAGCTTTATGCCAAGTCAAGAAATGCGAAGTTCGCTCGAGGAAGTAAAGATTCCTTGGGCACGTGGTGTCAAAACAAGGAGTATCCGCTGACCCGGCCAAGATCAAGCAATACAAAGTGGGAGCAACCAAGTTTTGCGGATCAAGCACGCAATTTTTCGGGCTTACCGGTTATTATCTGAGATTTGTGGAAGGATTTTCTCGAATCGCCATCCGCTAACTCAAACCGACTTTAAGGATGCAAAATTTTTATGGAGCGAGGAACGCGAGAAGAGTTTCCAAGAGCTCAAGAGAGACTCATTTCTAAGACTGTTTCGACAATACCATCCGGTTCAGATGGATTTGTTATCTCATGCCGATGCTTCCGAAAGGGGTTAGGATGTGTTCTCATGCAACATGGGAAAGTCATAGTTTATGCCTCACTTATTAACTCAAAGAATATGAGAGGAATTATCCTACTCATGATCTAGAGTCAAGCAAAGCAATGATTCGCGTTGAAGATATGGAGACACTACTTCAGATGGAGAAAGTGGAGATTTATACTTGACCATAAAAGCCTCAAATATTTCTTCACCCAAAAAGAACTCAACATGCAAGAACGACGCGTCATCGGAGTCGTTAAAAGATTACGATCACACTATTCAATATCATCCCGAAAAGCTTAACGAAGAATCGACGACGACAAGTAGAAGATCATACGCAAGCACGAAAAGCAATATTGTCAACGCAAAGGCCCATTTTATACGATTTCAAAGGATGGAGATAGAATTAAAGACCTGTGGACCCACATGATGATGGCGTAATATACAAGTAGAACCGACTTTAATCGATAAAGTTAAAGTCGCTTCAAGCTACTTGGACCGGCCGATGCGATGCGTATGAAGAAGAAAGAAAAAAGAAGGAGCTATTCCTAAGCAAGAATCGATGAGGAAGGAATACTTCGAGTCAATTCTAGACTTTCATGCTCCTAACGATTCTCGACCAAGCATAAAATCATGATGGAGGCACACAACACCCCGCTTGTAATCCATCTCGGAGTACCAAAATGTATCATGATATTCGACATACATTTTGGTGGAACAATACGAAGAGAGAGATCATGAGTTTATCTCAAGATGTTTAACTCACAAACGTAAAAGCGGAGCATCAAGTGCCAAAAGGTCCATCAGAACCACTGAGATTCCGGAATGGAAATGGGAACACATTACTATGGATTTTGTTACATGTGTCTTCCCAAAGTTTTCAAGGCGTAGATGCAATTTGGGTTATTGTTGATAGATTAACCAAGTTCCGCCCATTTTTACCGATACGCGAGACTTATTCCTCGAACGCCTTGTCTTCATGACAGATTTGAATGAGATCAGACGATCAGCATGGCACGCCAAGATCCATAGTTTCGGATCGTGACCCGAGATTCACTTCAAGATTTTGGGGTTACTTGCAGTAAAGCTACGGGCACGGATTTATTTATTGGCTTCAAAGATACCATCCTCAAACGGACGGACAATCGAGAGGACTATTCAAACCCTCAAGATCTATTAAGACTCGTGGTCCTAGATTTCAAAGGAAGTCGATAAGTACCTACCATCGTGGAATTCTCCTACAACAACAAAGCTTATCGCAAGCATAGGCATGGCTCCATTCGAGGCGCCAGATGGATTTAAAATGTCGCTCTCCAAAGACGGGACGAAAGGGAGAAGCAACATTGTTGGGACCGTAATTAAGACGCATGACTACGTAAAAGATCCAAATGATTCGACAACGATTCAAACTTCACAAGATCGACAAAAGAGTTATGCCGATCTTCATGTAAAGGACGGAGTTTAATATCGAGATCATGTATTGTTACGTATTGCTCCATGGAAAGGAGTTACAAGATTTGGGAAAAGAGGAAAGCTCAATCCAAGGTTTGTTGGTCCATTTGAGATTCTCGACCTAATAGAAACGAGTTTATAGACTCGCTGCTATCTCCAAGTATGTCTCGTGGTTCACAATGTATTCCACATATCTATGCTTCAGAATATGTGAAAGACCCCAACCACATTATCGCATTAGAACTGCATTTAGATAGTCAAGATTTAACCTACGAGAGAGATACTGCTGAGATTTTGATAGAAAGAAAGATGTCTTACGACGAAGGTTATACCACAAGTTAAGGTTTTCATGGAGAAACCATGCAATCGAGGAAATGACATGGAGTTGAATCGAGATGAAAGCGAGGTACCTCACCTTTTCGATATACTGTATACGTACGCCAATTTCGAGGATTTAAATTTCATAAGGAGGGAGGTCAGAAGACCCCAACTTATTATAAATAAAATTGAATTTTTCTTTATTCATTATTCTAAATTAATAAGGGTTAATTTGATATAATTCTTTCGTTATGGGTGAAATGTGCAAAGTTTACAAAATAAGCAAGTGGTTATAAAATATTCATTATTGTTTGGGAATATTCGCTTCGTCGTGGAATATTCTTTTTGTCGGGAATCTCCGCATTTACGGCAAGCAAATATTGGTGGGCCCCATAACGAAAAACTATTGGATGAAGGAAAACGATAAAGATCGAGTTTTATAAATAACGACGTAAATTGTTACCGCTAACATCGTTGGGTTACTCCGTGGTTAAAATACAAGAATACGCGTGGGTCGCATAAAGAAGACATTACCTGATGATCGCACAAGATTATTGAATTATTGATCTTACGTACGTAAGAAGGCACTACTCAATAATTGTTATAAAGAGTTATCGCTCAATATTATATTTTATCGATTCAATAATTGTCATATTGATATTTATATTATTATTGTTTCAATAATTGTCATTACACAAGATTTTCCATTATCAAATCAATAATTCATATTATTTGAATAATATTATCGATAACATTATTGGCAATGTCTAGAAAGTTCTCGCTTCAAGGAGAGGTTTGGTCACCTAATCGCGCCGCCAAGAAGAGAAATCCTTATCGAAAGCCCTCTTCCCGGAACTACCGTCACAAGATCGTGATTCGTAATATTATTTTTGAATAATTAATTATTGATTATTATGATAAAGAAAATATTTATTTTATGTGGATATAGATGGAGAAAATTTTTAATGTGACAATTGTTGAAAATTAATATTTTATCTTTTTCTCGATAAAATAATTCATTTAAATATATTATTTTAATAATATATTAACGTGATATTTTTATAATGAATGTGGGATATATGAGTATATGAGGAGGTAGAGTATTTTGTGGCATTAAATGTTTAATATATGTTTTGTGTGTTTGTGGGACACAATTCTCAATTTAAAATTTATTATGATCGTGAAATCGCCTGCTTGTGGATTTTGGATAATTTTGTTTGGAATTTGAAAAATTTTCTTCGCAAAGTTGTAGAGAATTGAATTTCTATAAAAAGTCGCGAGATTTGAATTTTTTCCGATAAAAGGGATATTTATTGTGAATTATTGATGTTTTGAGTTCAAATAATTGATTTTTGGAAATTTTAATTATTATTTTCAAGAAAAACGTTTTTCAAAGGTTGGTGAGCATCTTTAACATGTGGTTGGTGGCTAAAATCAGATTCCTTGGTGGTGGGCTTGAATATTTGGTAAATAATAATATATTTATTAATTTAGTCTCTTTCATGCTCTAACATTTTCCTATAAATAGAGGGGCTGTTAGAATTGAAAATCACACCGTAAACAAAGTTTTTCTTTCTCTCTAAATTATCGAGTTTATTCTTGTGAGTATACTTTGAGTGTTGCTATACTATAAGGGTTTTCACAAGACTATACCCAAATTCAAATGTAAGATTTTATTATTTTGAGGTAAGGGTATTATTTTTTCTTAAATGATATTTTTCTTCAATATCATTATGCCAAGTATCGTGAACTTTTTTATCAAATTTGGAACTTGTTGTGTTTGGTTATTATTCACGATACTCAAGACTATTCACGATAATTATTACATTATTCATTATCATACTAAGACTATTCACCCAAAAAATAAAAATTTTTCTTTTTGTTCAAAATATCTATTCGGATACTAGCTTTGATCAGATCCATGTTTTGATCATTCTTGAATTTTACACCAATATGATTATTTTCAAGTATTTTTGGACATGGGTAAAACAAAGTACTAATCCTTAATCCTTAATCCTCGCTCATTTTGTTTCACCGGATTCGCTTTTAAAAATGTTTTTCATCATCCTCTCACCCTAAATGGTGATATAAATGAATATCTTGGCCTCAGAAAGTAAAAGATGAACGATTAATCGATGAATATCTTTCGGCTCAGAAAGTGCAAAGATGAATGTGTTGAGATTTAATATGACCAATCGGTGATATAAATGAATATCTTCGGGCTCAGAAAGCAAAAGATGATTAAAGATGTATATTGATTGTTATTACAGTGGATAAACTATTGATGATGGATTTTTAAACCTGTAAGACAAAGAGAATTTCTTTTCACGTGACTCTTCTAATGGATTGTTGTTTCACGCATTTGTTGATCTAAAACTTGTTGTCTATCAGTATTCTATTAGATTTTTCCTCGTCAAGACTAACGATAATTTGTCAGATATTATCTTAGTCATAATATTCTTTATCGGGCTAGTTGAGCTCACCCTTTTCCTTTTTGTTCCATTTTTTTTCTCGTGAGTGAGTAACATAAAGCAGGATCGAGCCTGGGTAATGGAGTGATGGTTCTAGAAGATGTTTTATTGCCCTCACTATTTCAAAAAATAGTGTATTAATAATTAATGAGGACTTATTTGGGTGTGTATATTGTCTGTAAGACAATATTTGTATTCAAACTCACAACAGATTGTCGTATTCTACACTTACATCCTCAGATTGTCAAAGTCAGTAGTTTGCTTTCTATACCATGTATTTTGGCGACTCGTAATGGGTGTCAGATACCTATTTGGGGGGCGCCACAGCTTGGTATCGTAGCTTAGGATATGATCTCCATGAGATCGGGATAGAACAGAGGGAGAGACGAGTAAATCCTTCGCTAAAGGTGTCCTACCTAAGCTTATTTGTTGGCTCATTCATAATATAGATATTATGTGATATGTTAATTTGTTTAATTAACCCTTGTTTTATGGCAAGATTTAAGAATGGTCACGAGAACGTTAACAATGGAGTTTATGAGAC
The DNA here is from genome assembly GCA_020205605.1 of Panax ginseng. Lineage (NCBI taxonomy): Eukaryota > Viridiplantae > Streptophyta > Magnoliopsida > Apiales > Araliaceae > Panax > Panax ginseng. The sequence goes on from CM035148.1 coordinate 481,753, forward strand.
CGTGGAGACGCCTTTTAGACTCACCAACGAGGAGAACGCAACAGTCGGGCAATGTTCCTCCGTGAACAACGCCATCGAGCAAATGATGAACGACGGATGTTTAAGCTTTTTGCAGCTCATGCAAAATCGCATTTAGGAGACTCGTGTACAAAATATACGGAGGAAATGATAAGAACGCATGCGGCTTGTCACTACCAAACAATTCAAAGAGTCGGGACCACCAGATTTCCATGGAAAGTTCGGATCCGATCAAGGCGTAAACGTGGGTCAAGCAAATTACCAAGATATTCGATGTCTCTGGGTGCATTTGAGGAATGTAAGGTTCCATTCGCCACCTTTATGTTTCAGGGTGAAGTTAGACATCGGTGGAATCGTGAAGTTGCACTCAAACCAGATGCACTTAACATGTCTTGGGAAAGATTTCAGAATCGTTTCAATGACAAGTACTTTCCGTAAAGTATTCGGCTATACGAAGGAGGTAGAGTTTATTAGACTCCTAATGTAACAACACGACTTTTGTCTCAAAGACGAGGCAAAGTTCGCAGAATTATCCTGTGTTCGCACCTCATTGGTGGAGAATGAGGAACGAATGACGCGATGTTTCGAGAGGTCTAAAACCGTAGATTCGCCAATACCTTATCTCTCATAAATTTTCTCTCAGATTCAGATGTTGTCAATGTGGCTCGCTTATTAGAAGCGAGAGATATGAGTATACTCAACCGAGGGACCACAATCGTGGTAGTCATCGTAACGATGATAACCAAATGGAGAGGAAAGAATACGGACAAAGCAGAACCACTCTGTGGTAATCGTGGGACATGATAATAGAGAGGTGACTCAAGTGGAAATTTCGTAAAGAGAAGATTCAACAATGACGGAAGATATCAACAAGAAGACCAAAGACCAACAACAAATGCTAGGGGAGGAGAATCTAACCGCCGCTTAGATGTTACAAATGCGGAAGGAGGGACATATCACCCAAACCGTCCACAACAATCCAAGGTATGTTACAACCGTGGAAAGGAAGGCCACATCGCCGAGATTGTACTATCGTGAAACCAAGTTCAAGCAGAGTGGTGATTCCAAGGGTCATTCCTGATAAAGTTAAATCACGTTTCTCGGAAGAGCTTTTTGTCGCGATCGACAAAACGTGAGGAACCCAAACGAGGATGATCACGTAAGTTTAATCTTGAATTTCAAGTAAGTTTATACCTTACTAGATACCGCTTCTACCCATTCTTTATCTCTCCCGCCAGGCTCAACGCTTAAACTCGACCGAGAAATTAGATTTTGATTTATCTGCTGAAACTCCGCTGGGTGAAACCTTCGTTACATCTACAGCTTATAAATCTTGCATGATCCAAGTTGGCACTATCACATTACCCGTTGATCTTATCTCTTTAAAGATACTTGCTTTTGATGTGATTTTAGGAATTGATCGTTAACCACCATCATGCCAAAATTGATTGTTTTCGTAAGGTTGTTAGTTTTCATATTCCTAACCAACCCGTCATAATTAATTCAAACCACTAAACCACTAAAATCACCATCGCTCATATCAAGCCACAAAGCTATTCGCTTATTGAAAAAACGGATGTCAAGCTTTCTTAGCCCATGTTATGGATTTGAATAAAGACAAGTCGATTTGAATAATATTTCGTGGTTAGAGAATTCCTCGATGTATTTTCAAGAGCTTCCTGGCCTACCCCGTAACGTGATGTCAATTCTTTATCGACCTCGAACCGCACAAAGCCCATTTCTAAAACCCCATATCGAATGGCTCCTATTGAACTTCGTGGAGTTAAAAGTCCAACTACTGTGAGTTATTAGACATCGGTTTCATCTGGCCCCAAAACGCCTCCTGGGGTGCTCCTGCTTTATTCAGAAAGAAGAAAGACGGAGTATGCGACTTTGTATCGACTATCGAGAATCGAACCATGTCACCATCAAGAATAGGTATCCGCCACCTCGCGATGATGACCTGCTCACCAGCCATAAGGAGCGCAATTCTTTTCAAAGATCGATCTTCGCTCGATATCATCACCAAGATTAAAACCGAGGATATTCCAAAGACGGCGATTCGTGACTCGACACGGCATTATGAATTCTTGGTCATGTCTTTTGATCGACTAATGCCTCGCCGCTTTCATGGATACGATGAACCGTGGTATTTAAGGAATATTTGGATGGGCTCGTTGTTGTTTTTATGATGACATCCTCATCTATTCCAAAAGCCGTCGGAAGATCATGAGCACCATTTGAAGTCGGTACTACAAAGACTTCGTGAACACAAGCTTTTATGCTGTCAAGAAATGCGAAGTTCGCTCGAGGAAGAAAGATTCCTGGGCACGCGGTGTCAAAACAAGGAGTATCTCGCTGACCCGGCCAAGATCAAGCAATACAAAGTTGGGAGCAACCAAGTTTGTGGATCAAGACGCAGTTTTTCGGGCTTATTGGTTATTATCTGAGATTTGTGGAAGGATTTTCTCGAATCGCCATTCGCTAACTCAAACCGACTTTAAGGATGCAAAATTTTATGGAGCGAGGAACGCGAGAAGAGTTTCCAAGAGCTCAAGAGAGACTCATTTCTAAGACTGTTTCGACAATACCATCCGGTTCGATGGATTTGTTATCTACAACGATGCTTCCGAAAGGGTTAGGATGTGTTCTCATGCAACATGGGAAAGTCATAGCTTTATGCCTCACGATAACTCAAAGAATATGAGAGGAATTATCCTACTCATGATCTAGAGTCAGCAGCAATGATTCAAGGCCTGAAGATATGGAGACACTACTTGTATGGAGAGAAAGTGGAGATTTATCACGGACCATAAAAGCCTCAAATATTTCTTCACCCAAAAAGAACTCAACACGCAAGAAAGAACGACGTCATCGGAGTCATAAAAGATTACGATCACACTATTCAATATCATCCCGAAAAGCGAACGAAGAATCGACGATCGAAAGTAGTAAGATCATACGCAAGCACGAAAAGCAATATTGTCAACGCAAAGGCCCATTTTATACGACTTACAAAGGATGAAGATAGAATTAAAGACCTGTGGTCCCACATGATGATGGCGTAATATACAAGTAGAACCGATTTTAATCGATAAAGTTAAAGTCGCGCCAAGCTACTTGACCAACGATGCGTATGAAGAAGAAAGAAAAGAAGGAGAGCTATTCCAAGCAAGAATCGATGAGAGAAGGAATACTTCGAGTCAATTCTAGACTTTCAATGCTCCTACGATTCGACCAAGAATAAAATCATGATGGAGGCACACAACACCCCGCTTGTAATCCATCTCGGAAGTACCAAAATGTATCATGATATTCACATACATTTTGGTGGAACAATACGAAAGAGAGAGATCATGAGTTTATCTCAAGATGTTTAACTCGTCAACAGTAAAGCGCGGAGCATCAAGTGCCAAAAGGTCCATCAGAACCACTTGAGATTCCGGAATGGAAATGGGAACACATTACTATGGATTTTGTTATGTGTCTTCCCAAAGTTTCTCAAGGCGTAGATGCAATTTGGGTTATTGTTGATAGATTAACCAAGTCCGCCCATTTTTACCGACACGCCGAGACTTATCCCTCGAACGCCTCGTCAGATGACGGAATGAGATCAGACGATTGCATGGCATGCCAAGATCCATAGTTTCGGATCGTGACCCGAGATTCACTTCAAGATTTTGGGTTAGCTTTGCAGTAAAGCTATGGGCACGGATTTATTTATTGGCTTCAAAGATACCATCCTCAAAACGGACGGACAATCGAGAGGACTATTCAAACCTCAAGATCTATTAAGACTCGTGGTCCTAGATTTCAAAGGAAGTCGATAAGTACCTACCATCGTGGAATTCTCCTACAACAACAAAGCTTATCGCAAGTATAGGCATGGCTCCATTCGAGGCGCCAGATGGATTTAAAATGTCGCTCTCCAAAGATGCGGGACGAAAGGGAGAAGAATATTGTTGGGACCGTAATTAAGACGCATGACTACGTAAAAGATCCAAATGATTCGACAACGATTCAAACTTCACAAGATCGATCGACAAAAGAGTTATGCCGATCTTCATGTAGAAAGGACGGAGTTTAATATCGAGATCATGTATTGTTACGTATTGCTTCCATGGAAAGGAGTTACAAGATTTGGGGAAAAGAGGAAAGCTCAATCCAAGGTTTGTTGGTCCATTTGAGATTCTCGACCGAATAGAAACGAGCCTATAGACGCGCTTATTCTCCAAGTATGTCTCGTGTTCACAATGTATTCCACATATCTATGCTTCAGAATATGTGAAAGACCCCAACCACATTATCGCATTAGAACCGCATTTAGATATCAAGATTTAACCCACGAGGAGATACCTGCTGAGATTTTGATAGAAAGAAAGATGTCTTACGACGAAGGTTATACCACAAGTTAAGGTTTTCATGGAGAAACCATGCAATCGAGGAAATGACATGGGAGTTGAATTGGAGATGAAAGCAAGGTACCTCACCTTTTCGATATACTGTGTACGTACGTCAATTTCGAGGACTAAATTTCATAAGGAGGGAGGTCAGAAGACCCCAACTTATTATAAATAAAATTGAATTTTTCTTTATTCATTATTCTAAATTAATAAGGGTTAATTTGATATAATTCTTTCGTTATGGGTGAAATGTGCAAAGTTTACAAAATAAGTAAAGTGGTTATAAAATATTCATTATCATTTGGGAATATTCGCTTCGTCGTGGAATATTTTTTTTTTCGGAATCTCCGCACGACGCGCAAATAGCTCATCATTGGGGGCCCCTATAACGAAAAAAACGGTTGGATGAAGGAAAACGACAAAGATCGAGTTTTATAAATAACGACGTAAATTATTTACCGCTAACACCGTTGGGTTACCTCGGTGGTTAAAATCTGATGAATACGCGTGGTCGCACAAAGAAGATACCAGATTGCATAAAGATTGTTGAATTATTGATCCTTACGTAAGAAGGCACTACTCAATAATTGTTACAAAGAATTATCGCTCATTATTTTATTTTATCGATTCAATAATTGTCGCATTGATATTTATATTATTATTGTTTCAATAATTGTCATTACACAAGATTTTCCATTATCAAATCAATAATTCATATTATTTGAATAATATTATCGATAACATTATTATTGGGCAATGTCTAGAAAGTTCGTCAAGGAGAGGTTTGGTCACCTAATCGCGCCAAGAAGAGAGAAATCCTTATCGAAAGTTCTCTTCCCTAGAACTACCGTCACAAGATCGTGATTCTCGTAATATTATTTTTGAATAATTAATTATTGATTATTATGATAAAGAAAATATTTATTTTATGGATATAGATGGAGAAAATTTTTAATGTGACAATTGTTGAAAATTAATATTTTATCTTTTTCTCGATAAAATAATTCATTTAAATATATTATTTTAATAATATATTAACGGTGATATTTTTATAATGAATGTGGGATATATGAGTATATGAGGAGGTAGAGTATTTTGTGGCATTAAATGTTTAATATATGTTTTGTGTGTTTATGGACACAATTCTCGATCTAAAATTTATTATGAATCGTAAAATCGCCTCGCTTGTGGATTTTGGATAATTTTGCTTGGAATTTGGAAAAATTTTCTTCGCAAAGTTGTAGAGAATTGAAATTCCTATAAAAAGTCGCGAGATTTGAATTTTCTGATAAAAGGGATATTTATTGTGAATTATTGATGTTTTGAGTTCAAATAATTGATTTTTGAAATTTTAATTATTATTTTCAAGAAAACGTTTTTCAAAGGTTGGTGAGCATCTTTAACATGTGGTTGGTGGCTAAAAAGAGATTCTTGGTGGTGGGCTTGAATATTTGGTAAATAATAATATATTTATTAATTTAGTCTCCTTTCATGCTCTAACATTTTCCTATAAATAGAGTAGGCTAAGTTAGAATTGAAAATCACACCGTAAACAAAGTTTTCTTTCTCTCTCTAAATTATCGAGCGTATTCTTGTGAGTATACTTTGAGTGTTGCTATACGGTATGGGTTTCACAAAGACTATACCGAAATTCAAATGTAAGACGATTATTTTGAGGTAAGGGTATTATTTTCTTCTTAAATGATATTTTTTTCTTCAATATCATTATGTCAAGTATTGGTGAACTTTTTTATCAAATTTGGAACTTGTTGTGTTTGGGGTTATTTATTCACGATACTAAGACTATTCACGATATACTACATTATTCATTTAATCATTCACAAGACTATTCAACTAAAAAATAAAATTTTTTTTTTGTCCAAAATATCTATTCGGATACTAGCTTTGATTCAGATCCATGTTTTGATCATTCTTGAATTTTACACCAATATGATTATTTTCAAGTATTTTTGGACATGGGTAAAACAAAGTACTTAATCCTTAATCCTTAATCCTCGTCATTTTGTTTCACCGGATTCGCTTTTAAAAATGTTTTTCATCATCCTCACTCCTAAATGGTGATATAAATGAATATCTTTGGCTCAGTAGTAAAAAGATGAACGATTAATCGATGAATATCTTTGGCCCTCAGAAGTAAAAGATGAACAGTGTTGAGATTAACATGACCAACTGGTGATATAAAATGAATATCTTTGGCTCAGAAGTGCAAAGATGATTAAAGATGTATATTGATTGTTATTACAGGATAAACTATTGATGATGGATTTTTAAACCTTGAAGACAGGTAGAATTTTTTCTACGTGACTCTTCTAATGGATTGTTGCTTCACCGCATTTGTTGATCTAAAACTTGTTGTCTATCAGATTCTCGTTAGATTTTTCCCCGTGAAGACTAACGATAATTTGTCAGATATTATCTTAGTCATAATATTCTTTATCGGGCTAGTTTGAGCTCACCCTTTTCCTTTTTGTTCCATTTTTCTTCTCGTGAGGTGAGAACATAAAGCAGGATCTAGCCTGGGTATGGAGTGATGGTTCTAGGAAGATGTTTTAATTGTCCTCACTATTTCGTAAAAATAGTGTATGAATAATTAATGAGGATAATTAATGAGGACTTATTTTGTGTGTATATTTGTATCTGTAAGACAATATTTGTATTCAAACTCACAACAGATTTATGCATCAATTATTGTGGTAATAATTGAATAAAACTGAGTGACTTCTCATGTAAGCATCAATAATCAAAGATAATGTACAATACCGTAAGATACTATACAATCACGCGTATTACTGTACTTTTACCACCGGGTATTTCAACAGTTAACGGTAAAACTTTCGCTGTTATTTTTATAAAAAGATATTTTTGTCGTTTTCTAACTCTGACAGTAATTCCGTTATAGGGTCCACCGATAATTGTGTTGTCGTACGAATATTTTCTGTTAAAACGAATATTCTCCGACCAATCGAATATTTTATAACAACTTGCTTACTTTGTAAAATTTATAAATATTACCCACAACTATAACATTATATTAAATCCACACCATAATATTCAAAAATATATTTTTAAAAAAATTCATCTTTATTCATAAAAGTTGGGGTCTTACATTAACTATGATTTTTCTAAAGTGTTGCAGTGCACAAAGAAATTTTAGGCGAAAATTCAACAGATAATACAAAAAGGATTAGGGTTACATATAAAACACCTTTTAAATATAAACTCTAACTAATATATGAGTTACCAAACTCCTAATGGACTTCTTAATTTTAATTAAATCAATTATTTAATCATCTACTAAAAAAATTTAACTTTCTAAACGAAATTAAAAAAATTAGTAACTTACCATTTCCGATTCAATTACGCTTTTATAAAATATAATCAATTAATATTTAATTATTAAAAAAATTCTGATTATTACATTCTTCCCCCTGAAAAGAATTTCGTCTTCATAATTCAAATAAGCTACGAAAAAAATTTATTTTTATTTAAATTGCATAATTATACATAAAGTTTAGTTATGACGTAACATCACTATTAGTAACGATTAAGGCTGGTACGTCCATCAGTCCACACAGTTGTCCATGTACGAGTAGAAGATTTAGCAGCTACCGTGTCAAGTCCTCGTAAGATTCTTTATTTTGCGTTGAATTAAACCACATGTTCCATCGTTTGTGCGAGCCCTTGTCAATTTCTTTGAGTTTCATTATTGGAATTGTACTCTTAAGAACATAACTCAAAAACACAATTTTTTTTCTATATTTAAATAAGGTTCGAATATCTAAAATATTTAAAAATTATCTTTAATTCATAAAAAGGTCATGTTTTACACCATTCCTTAATAGGAAATGGAGGTCACGTGCAAAATATAACAAATCGCAAAATAATTAACAAAACACTAATAATTTCAAGATATTTAATAGTTGATAATCCATAAATGTCGAATTAAAACTAATTCTCCAAAAGTTCACAGAATAATAAAAATTAATTAATACTTAAAATCTAAATCAACTAGATGGTCAAATACAAACTCTCTCTTCACACAACCCTGAATCACATCTGTAAATCTGACGGAAGAAAAACACAATATGAGATAAATGTCCAGTGCGAATAAATGATGCCAAAAATAATAAACCATCTGAAATGAATAACTTAACAATTTAAACTTAATTTAAACGAACAAAGCTAACACAATAAACTGTAAGTTGAATCTCCAAAGTCAGAGTATACTATAATTGAATCAACAGATTTAATGAGCTCATAACAAAATAAAAATATAACTTGTCACATAGTCAAATTAAAATAATGACACAAAAACAAATCACACATTGAATTGCGAATTCAAATGCATGTAAATCGGAAGGTGTGTCTAACACAACATCACAAATCCGCAAAATAAAACAGAAAACTAGAGTTGAGTCATACGCATCCTGAACATACATGTCAAATGACCAAAGCTCACACCTAGAGCAACCTACAAAAGGATACGTTGTGGACTGATCACACTGTCACATAAAGTGTCATGTCTCAAGGATAAGATGATATGCTTGTGGTACATGTGGTTATAGCTCAATATACCATATCTCTTATTCTACAAAGCTATTACGTCACCACACATACGACATAATATTAATAAAAAAGTTCTAAACGTAAATGTTGAACCAAATCAAATCATGGACAAAATACGTCTAAATTAATGTAACAACATTAGGTTTTTAGCTTTAACTTATTTTTTAACTCTAAATAACTATGTATAAATTCGAAGATTAAAAATAAAAATTAAATATTAAATTTAAAAATTATATAAATTGAATATTAAATCTTAATAAAAGAAACTACTAACATTCAATTGAAAGTCTTTAATAATTTTTTGCTAAAACAAAGTTTGTAATTATTGTATAGTAAGTTAAATTAAAATTCAAAAAAATATTTTATAATTATTATATATACAAAATAAATAAGAAAATAAAATTAATTTATTTAAAAAATAAACTCGCACTTAGTACGGATCTTATTTTCTTCCCCTGGGACCCATATCCACAAGTGTTGAGTCAGAAGCTGCAGATAGACCGCACCCAGCGTACGCTAGCATATCCCTCTTAATATCCCCAGCTAATTGGTTCCGAGATGCGCACCGTCCACTTTCTCATTTCTTCTTCTTTATCACAAACTTAAGTCTATTTTTTTTCGTTCTTCTTTATCGCAAACGCTACTATTTCAAAAATATGTGTCCTTGATTTACGGATGTTCCCTTAATCAGGCTTTGTAAGTATTTGTTCGGTGTCCAATTTTGTAGGAAGCTCAAGAACTTGAGATCTTCAAGTATAAGTTATGCTTGAAAATTAAGGTGAGAATCATGAGTTTTACTTCTTCTTTTTTATTACTTTATAGAAGAGGGGAAATCTCGTACCTTGAATTAGAATTTGTTTTGGTGCCATTTTATGTGTTCTTGAGGATTTTGTAGTTAGGAAGTTAGTTCAGGCACTAGGGTTTATATGAAAATAACTGTAATTGTTGTTGAGATGACACTCGATTAACTTGTTTCGGTTGGAATCTATATTTACTAATATGGAAAATTGATGAATTTGGATGCAATTTAACTTTTTTTCTTCACGGCCTTTTTAGAGATAGAACTAAAGGGAGTAATAATTTTTATTACTGTTTTAGGTAGTTTGTACTAGAAAGGAGAAATTATGCTTAAGAAGTAAAAGTTAAGTTTTTGTTGGGACAATTGTGTTATTTGGGTACAGTAGTCTCTGCTTTCTGTTCCTATAGGAATTCTGCTAGCAAGATTAGAAATTAGGTATTATTGCTTAAAAGTATTTGTTGTTATTGTTGATCCTCTGTACTTGAATGGATGACACTGAGGATGATGCGAGGTATCCACCAAAGCCATATGGCATGAATCAAGGTTATGGGTCATCACATCGCCCAAAGCTTCCAGTCCGGAATGCATCTTATCCTCATCAGCATGTAGGCTATCAAAATGTTGAAGATGACGATGAAGAAGTCAATGAAGAGGAAGAGGAGGAAGATGATGATGATGATGATAATGATAATGATGAAAACAATATTAAGCAGAATGGCAAGAGTGAGGATGATGATGGTGATGATAATGGTGGTGATGAAGAAGAGGATGATGATAACCCAAATGACTATCATCGGAGGATTGAAAGCATTGATCAACATAAGCACCAAAAGAAGAGGAAGATGAAGAGCTTGTTATCGAGTTATGAATTTGCTCCTCGAGTTGTAGCTCCATCAGTAGTGGCTACTTCAGCACCAAAGCCATCATACGGCATGGATTTGAATTCACTTTCAGACTGGACTGAACATGAGACATTTGTTCTACTAGATGCTTGGGGTGACAGGTTTCTTCAGCGGGGGAGGAAGAGCCTTCGATGTGAGGAATGGCAAGAAGTTGCAGAAAAGGTTTCCCAGGAGTCAAAACTTGAAAGGTCTGACACTCAGTGTCGAAACCGTTTGGATACATTGAAAAAGAAATACAAAAAGGAGAAGATGAAGCTAGAGGGCATTGGTGGTTCGACGAGTAAATGGGTGTACTTCAAAAAGATGGACATGTTACTGTCATCAACTCCGCAGCAAAAAGGCCTTCCACGTGGAGTGGAATCTGGGGAATACGCGAATGCTAGTGTTTATTTGAATCGTGTTAATGGATTGGATGAGATGAGGGATAGTCCAGGAAATTCAGTATCCGTCGAGGCTGAGGAGAATGATTCAGATGTGCTTCCGCCCAAGAGGACAAACAGAGGTGATGGAGCTTCTTTCAGATTGCTTGCAGATTCTATACAGAAATTTAGTGATATTTATGAGAAGATTGAGAGTAGTAAGAGGCAGCAGATGCTAGAGCTGGAAAAGATGAGGATGGATTTTCATCGGGAACTGGAAATGCAGAAGAGGCAGATATTGGAGAGAGCACGGGATGAGATTGCAAAAATACGGCAAGGAGACGAAGAGAATGATGTTTCTGCTGAGAATGTCAGTGGGTAATATATCTATTTCCTGATTGCTAAGCATATTCACTTCTTGTTGTTGTTGTATTATATCTGGGGCCTTGTCCCTCTATTATGGATCTTGTCTTTGAGGCAATAAGGTTGTTGGTATGAATGAAATGTATTTGATTGAAATAAAAATGAAACTTTGGATGTAATTCATTTTTCCGGTACTCCATTAATTTGTTCCCATCCTTTTCTTACTTTTCTATTTTTGATGAAGAAGAATGACACTAGCTGAAGGTATCCATCCATCTTTATTTGGTTGCCAACTTGAAGTTTATAGCTGATATATATCATTAAGTCAGTTGTCTATTTGTTGCAGGTAAATTTGCAAGTACGTGCCTTCATAGGTTCCATGGATTTTTAAATATGAGTACCGAGTGGCTGGTCGTGGTATACTTTCATCCAACTGCAAGTGTAGTTTATGTTCCGGAGTTAAGTTGTAGTGCTTAGGTATAATATCCTTAAAAGGTGAAATCATGATTCATGAGGGATGACGAAAGAAATGACAGATGGTTGGCAAATGAGAGATTCTCACACAGCCAAAATTGATTCGGAGCAACTAAAATTTTGAGATCCGATTACCATGAAGTTTATTTTTTAATAAGTTGGTCAATTGGCCAATAGAATGCTGACACACATAGAGCTTCGCCTGCCTATCAGTACTCTATTGGATTTTTTGTGCTTTCAGAAAAAAAAATTGGAATATTGATGAAACAAAAAAGCTGCCCTTTTTTATTTATAAGGAATATCAAAATTACCATTGAACTCAATTAAACATATGTAACAGCTACTTTATTCTACCATTGGTAGAATTAATTAATAGACTGATGGAAAGAACCGAAGAGGTAGATCCCAAATTTGTCCAATTACCTCTACACCAGCTGAGAACCTCTGCGCCGGATTGTGGAATTTTCGCACCATCTCTCCTGTTTATTTGTTGTTTAAGATATGATGAAAATTTCAGACCATGGTCCCGTAGCTCAGTTGGTCGGTCTTGTTGAAGGGCTCTAAAACATGTTTTGATTTTTTTTTTCTTTTTATAAAAAATAATTTCTTTTAAAAGATATCCTTATTTTGTTTGTCCTTATAGAAAATTGTTAATTTTATTATAAAATTTTCCTCTAAAAACGTGTTATTTCTTAAAAGGATGGATTTTTCATTTTTTTAACTGAAAATTGTTGTTTCTATGTTCTTATAAAAGTCTAGAATAATGTTGCTATCAACTCAGACTGACAAACATTTACCAAGCCGTGGCGGCCGCTTTCAATTGCAAAATTTTAAATTTAAAAGAAAAGGCGTTTTTTGGCTCGACCACGTAATAAACCCAAAAAAAATAAGATAAAATATGCATTTAATTAGTCTAGCCATGAACCGGACTTTGGGCACATAATTTTGGCCCAACAAAACCAGGGCCTTTTTTGGCCCGCCCGTTTTTGGTCTGACTCGCCACCCACCCGACCCGTTTGAGCTTGGCCCGCTCGTTTGCCAGGTCTAAACACATCTGTATATTTAGATTCAGTCATATTAGGATGAGCTGTGTGGAATTTTTTTTAGGATGAGTTGTGTGGAATTTTGTCTCAATTTTGCATTTTTTGTTTCAATCTTCATGGGTATGTGTTTTCTAATTTTTCCTTCATGGAATCGAATTGGGTCTATGATGAGTTTGTGTTTTTTGATTTTTCCTTCATGAGATCGAATTGGGTATGTGATTCGGAGGCATGAAAGAGGAGGGAGAAAAGGAAGAAAAAAGTGTAAAAGAGGAGAGAAAAGAAAATGGGAAAGAGGAGGGAGAAAATGGTGGTCAAAGAAAGAGGGAGGAAAATAGTAGTTAGCATTTGTGTATTTTTTCAAGTCACGTAAGAAATTACTTGTTTTTTTTTTTAAAATTGGCATGATTTCTTAACATACGTGAACAAAATTGGACAGAATAGCCTGATTAAAATTTTTTAAAAAGTACAATAGGTCAATTGTATTTTTTAAAATTACAGTGACTCAATGCTTATAACTGGACAAACCCAATAGATTTTTTCACGTATTTTTTTTTGGCAGGCAACATCTTGCGTGCAACTGTGTTAATCTCTACGACTATTGCCCAATACTTCAACTTACTACAAGTTCAATGACAATCGGACAACTAGTTAGTGCAACATGTTAATTGAACCCTACAAAATAAAAGAACTCAAATAATTATTCACAAGGTTCAATTAATCAGTATTTACTAGGAATGTTCTCAAGCGTCAACTCAGCCTCGATGCAAAAAGGTATTACTTTTTATTTAAAAACATAATTTGTATTTAGTATTATTTTTTGAAAATTGGCAATAATCATTAAAGACCAATTATTTGGCTCCCTCCTCAACCTTTCTGCAAACATGTCTCGCAATTTCATCAGAATAAAATATACAGTGCAGCCAGAGGAAACGTTCTTTCATAGGCTATACGGTAAAGTGGCTCACTTTAAAAAAAACCAATAACAGAAAAGAGCATGGTGTTTCCACTTCACAAGCTTCTAGCAAGGAAAGTGGCAAGAGTATCACAAACAAAAAGACTTCAAACCCTTTCAGACTTGTAACAACTTTCAGAGTAAATATACGTCCCTTTCTCTAAATAGTAGAGGAGTTCGAAGATCGTAGCATATTTCTCTTACAAACCCTTCTGAAAAACAGGCTTCCAGAGACCTAGCTTATAAATTAAAAATTAAATTTGGCAAAGGGCCCCATTTAAATGGATTTACAGGTCCAACAAGCCACTCGCTCACTTTTCGTCCATTAAAAGGTGAACAGTTGTACAAATGAAAAATATCTCTCCCTGCTTAAAATATTTTGAAGCAAACAAAATTACAAGTTTATGCTGCGGTCTCAGATTTTTCAGTTTCCATCGGCTCTCCGGAATACGGTGGTACCTCGCTTCCACCAGCCGCATCCTTGTTTGGACTGGTGTAGTTTTCTCCACCCTGAGGTTGATCACTGCCTTGGCTACGTGCTGGAGACGAAGATTCCGGAGTGGCTGGCTTCACTGGCTTTGGTTTCGTCATTATCGGCCTACAAAACCTGTACTACAAGTAAATTCAATTTGTAAATGTCATGACAAAATGTACCAAACCAGAAATACCAACATAGAAGCAACATGCATGGCAAAGCAAAACACTTCCATGCTTTGCACTAGTCAGACTCCAATCACATAACTAATAACCACAGACTAGTAAGATTCCATGAAACTTAAAGCAGGTCTACACAAATTGAGTATGTGCACATACTAAATCCCAGAGGCTGAAAAGCACTTGGATAAGAAATTTAACCACATGCAATTCAATACAACTATACACACCTGTCAAGTGCTTCAGCTTTCCTTCTCACGTCAGCTGACAAAAGAACTGGAGTCGAATGTTTAGGCAGCGAGTTCTGCTGCTGCTGCTTCTCTCGTAACCAACCCTCTGCTTCTACACATTCGTTCAAAACCTGGTGCATCCACACAAATGCGAAACAAATATATACTTATTAGCTCTTTAAGATAACATAGAAGAGAGATGTAGAGAAAATCATTTCACAATGCATTACCTTTTGTTTCTCTACTACTTCAATGTGATCAAACTTTGGATCATTCGACATTGCAGCTTCTCTGTAGCTATTGAAACAATATACTAGTTGATCAATAACAGCACCTCTTTCAGAGTGCTCCTTGTAGCGCACCTCAATGGGGTCACCCAGCTGCAAGTTTTGAAGTTCAAGTAAGATGATTCAAATGATTAAAGAAAAAGGCACTTGGCAAAGGAACCAACCTTCTTGAGCTCTTCAAGCTTGGCAATATAAACACCCTTTGTTTCATCCTCACCATCTTCATACAACCAGTCCTCCACCTGCTGAAGGATAGCTGTGAACTCTTCTCTCTCTGGATCAGTAACAAACTCCTGATATTTGTCATGTAACTGAAGGACAAAGCAATAATGTGAGACCAAATGTCGAAAGAACTTTATATTCAACTCAACGTTAGGACTATATTGTACCTTATTTCTCATAACTTTATATTCCATTCAATGTTAAGCCTATTGTACCTTATTTCTCATGTCATAGACATAGGCCTCCACAGCATTCTTCTTGTCTTTAGTTTCTTCCATAACTCTATCTTGCAATGCCATTTCAAATTCCTTCTCCACTGCTTTCTGCACATCTGCAGGTGCCATTCCCCCATATACCACCTCTTCCACAGGTATGTTCGACTTTTTCACCTTCTTCTTTGGAACCTCAACCTTCATTCCAAATCCAAATTACTAATCCATTAGATGCAAGGGCGATGCAGATTGTAGCATCTTAAGAATGACAAATTAGAAATAATAATGCATGATGTAAATGTATATGATTGAACACCAAAAGCACCATATTAAATGGCATATGCTTAAACACTAAAAGTCAAGACTGCAAAATGAGCAAACAGTTCGAACTCGATTTGTACTCGACTAAAAGTTCGATTCGAGCTCGACTCGAAATATAAATGATTCAAATATGAGCAAATTTAAAGTTTGATAAATTACTCGAACATCCTCAAATTGTAATTTTCTATTGATACTCGGATAATATTCGTTCCAAAAGTTCAAATTGTTCGGGTTCGATTCGAGATCGTGGTGTAGTTAAACGAGCCTCAATCAAATCTTATTTTATACTTCGATAGATTTTGTGAACCAAATCTGAGCAACTCAATACTCGGTTTATTTACACCCTTACTAAAAGCACATCCATATTTTGTGTAGATTGGATCAAAGTGACATTTAAAGTTTGTGCCCTCCCCGTGAAACAATGACAGCATACAAAAACAGTTCGGTTAGTAGACATGAAGCCTACATCTCTACACCCCTCCAATTAAGGGTAAAACGGGCACTTTCCTCGAAGGACTCCAAGGAGACAATTGTCAAGCTATAATGAGAAGGAAGAGTTAAAAACCCAAAGGCATGAAAAGAAACATTAGAATCAGTTCTTTCAACCGGCGGATGACTGAAAAAGGGTGTTTAAAGTTTAAACAATATGATGGTATAAAATCCAAAAAAATATCCATTCTAGCACTAAGCTAGTACAAAGCAGATATACATAACATAATCATTTGCAGGTTTATTGAGATGTTTTACTCCTAGAATGACCAAGTTTTAGTGTTGAAAGTCACCTTTCAAACAATTTTCTTTGTAAGATTACTCAGGAAGTCAAGTACTAACTCATTATTCTGCTAGCATTTCTAGGAGCTCCATCATATCCTCTATTCCCCATCTTATCCTTTTTCTCTATATGCATGTCCCACTCTTTGTGCTATTCAAATTTCTGGCAGCATTAGGATCAGACTGCATTTGCATGCACTGATTTGATGCCAAGCATAGTTGTCAGAATTGTATGATATGTGATGTGATACGTATTGTACGATATGATACAAAGCCAATTTGATACGTATTGCAAGGTGGATCAAAAATGACACCGTATCATTAGATTCATTCATGCGAAATGATACAAAGCACGATGCTTTTTAAAGTTAACAACCAACTTGAAAAAGTTTTAGGTAGATCCAAAAGAGTAAAAACAAAAAATTTTAAGCCTTCTACCATTTCAAATGAAGAGGGTTTTTAATACAAAAAATATTATATATTACTGGATGAGCCTTCCACTTTTTAGAGTTTTATATCTTCTTCAAAATGCCGCTCTATTTTTCTCATGTCACTTTCCATAAGCAAATACATATATCTCCACTTTTAATTTCAATTATTCTCTTTTGTTTTATACATTAAAAGTGAATTTGAATTTTCGCTTTCTCTTGTTACTCTATAAAGATTACTAAAATAATATCTAATAAATCAATTTAGAGTATTTTGACTACTATTTAAATTTTTAGTTTATGATAATATTTACCTCCAGAAACAATTCACTATACAATACATGAAACACGATATGGGGGTTTTCGATACTCTATACAATTCACAATTTGACAGCTATGACGCCAAGAAACAGGCGAACTTAGAAAGATTCCAAAATTCAGCTCCGCGCTTAGCCAACAACTTGGGCTGCCTCAATACATACCAAGCCAGAACAGGGAACAAATGGATACTCTATATGCCTATATTATCCTCGTCGCCTTCAAGAACATAAACCTACCTGCTTAGGTGGAAGGCCTGCTATCTCCCATAAGTTTAAAGATAACTCGACTTTCAAGGAAAGAAATCCCGAGATTTTATTTGTAACAGAAGAATAAACAATACAACTCCCAAATCAGTAGAAGTGAATCTTCTTTAATAAAACACCATCTTTAATAAAACACCATAAACATGCATGTTTGCTTTTAAACAATTTAGGCTATTTTCACTGACCTTTGAATCTGTTTCCATTTGTGCAGGCTTGTCTCCCTCTTGAAAACCATTGTCAGACCCAGGAACATCAGTAGCACCCTTAGCATCTTGCATATTTGCATCAGCTTCAGAGGCAGAAGAAGGGATAGCTTCGGCTGGAGCTTCATCTGTGTCCATCTTAGTGGCTTCCTTTGCTGATTCTTTTACAACTGGGACCTCAACTTCCTCTTCCTCCAATAGCTGAAATGAATATCAATGAGGTATACTAGCTTAATCAAAAATTTATCAATGAGGTAGGCTTGAAGAATTGTCCAACTTGAAAATAAATTCAAAAGAACAAATTTAGGTATCAGCACAACTTACTGTTGCTGATTCAACTGCAACAACTCCATGCAGATTTAGGCGAACCTTCACCTTTATTTTTGCCCGCTCACTCTTCATTGATTGAAAAGGACCAATCTGTCCATCAACATAAGAATAATAATTTATAATACTGAACCAATCCAATCAGTTGTATACTTGTATTGAACATTAGATTATAAATGAGGAGAAACATCAACTGAAGTTGTCCTATTAGGAAATTTGAATAGACGTGCATACTGTATATGTGCTGATCTTCGCTGGTGCCTGCAGTTCACTAACATCAGCATACTGAACATCTATTGTGAATGTGCCAGGCCTGTAAAATGTCAGAGCCTTCACACTAGGAATGGGATTTCCCTTGGAGAAGACAATAGTATTTTGTTGGTTATCTGCAGCTCCGTTCTGTGCATCTGGAGCAGCACCTTTCCATGACAACGCAATTGGAAAGGGGAAGCTCTCGTTAACCTTCAAAACCAAGACCAAATCAGTGCTTGCATGGCCATGTAAAAATTACAATGATATAGTACCCTTTGTCCCAGATTATTTGCAACATAATTTTTTTAACATGTGGCACACATTATAGATGAATGACTAATAACATAGAGCAATAAGCAGCAAGTTATGAACAAACAAGGTTATGTGAAATACTTGTCCAAAGAAGCATACAGATTAATGTCAGACGCATACCCAATAGATGTGAATGTTGTGCAACTGAACTAGTTTTACTATGGATACAAAGGACCACTAATACTACCATTTAAGAAAACCAACTTATTCTTTATAGTAGAGAGAAAATAAACAAAAAAATATCAGTAATTCAACTAAGTAGGCATGACAACTCTGTTATGAGACAAAGTGGCACAAGAAAACTGGTACTTATTGCCTCAAACACAATGTTTGCTTAGCATAGCAAAAACTGTACGTGAAAGGGGTACAAACTCATGAAAAAGCAGCAGTTTTGTTGCCTAGTCAGTAGTAAGTACTCAAGTATACCACTGTTACAGCAGGTCAGCAGCAAAGACTAGCACCACACAAGTGGGAAAAAAAAATATACATAATCCAATGGATGAGAGAAATCTTCACCTGGAATTCTCGCACTTTGAACGTCGGACTAAGAATAGCACATTCTAGAGCACAACCTTTAGCAACACACTCACTAGCATTCATTGTACGCCTAGGCTCCTTACCAAAAAACTCAGTCAAAATCTTCATTATAGCAGGAACACGAGATCCTGAACCAACAACCTCAACAGCATAAATGTTTTCCACTGTTAGCCCGGCTTCTGAAAGAGCCTTCTCCAACGGCTTCTTCACACGTTCCAAAATTGGTATGCTAATTTGTTCAAACTCGTCCCTCTTGATAAAACCCCTAACATCCTTCTCGTCCATCAAACACTCTATATTCAAAGGAGCCTCCGGATTTGCACTAAGAACCTTCTTGAGCTTCTCACAACCAGCACGAAGCCTAAGGCAAGCCCTTGCATTCTGGTAAACATTGATCTTATACTCTGTTTTAAATTTTGCAGCAAAGTACTGGAAAAGAACTTCGTCAAAATCTCTCCCACCAAGAGATTGGTCAAATGAATGGGATAAAATCTTTAACTGGCCTTTCTTGAAGCCAGCAATGCATACTTGCATGCTAGCATGACCAATATCAACAAATGCGACATTTAGCTGGTCATTCTCGGGTAAATCTGTCTTATAGATACCGTATGCCAAAGCCGTTGCTGTAGTTTCATGAATTAATCGAAGAGGATGTAACCCCGCAATCGTAGCTGCATCAATAACAGCTCGTCTTTGAAGATCCGTGAAATATATAGGAATTCCAATACAGCAATCCACCACTGCTGCATTCAGGTTCTTCTCTGCTATGCTCTTCAGATCGGATAACACCATTCCCAAAACTTGGGTTGGCGTAAAGCTTCTCATTTCTCCCAGATACCGAGCATTGATTAACGGATATCCATCAGGACCTTCAGTCACAGAAAATGGCAGAGACTTTATATCCTGCTGCAGCTCAGGGTCTGAAAATTGGCGTCCAATTAACCGTTTTATCTGAGAAATTGTGTTCTTTGGGTTCATCATACTTGAAGCAGCCCCAGCTGTTCCAAGGAAACGCTGCTTGTCACCAAAGCATACAAGGGCAGGAGTCTCCCGCTTGGATTCATCATTGAGTACAACATCAATTCCCCTTTGCCTTGCAACAGCAACAACACCACTCTCATTCCCAAAATCAAAACCAACCACGCTCATTTTTGCAGATTAAATTAGCTTTGGGGCACAGATCAGTCTTCTGACAACCTGAACTTCATCGCACAAAAAACACCACATATCAAATCCCACTGAATCTTAAATATAACCGCAGCTTCCCTACCATTAAAATGTTAGGACTATAGATAGATATGGATAAAAACTGTCTCGCAAAAACAGTATCAAATATCTAAAAGCAATAAAATATGTAAAGCAACACAGTATAAAAACAATTCTGCTTGGTTGAATGAAACTTTTGACATCTATTGTGATGAAAATTAAATAAAGTTTATATAGAGCCTACTTCAGTTCCAAATTCAAGGTGAGAAATCAAGTAACAATATGCCCAATGTCACAACAACCCATACCACAATTTATAAAGTAATCAACCCGACATTCAGCATGCTAAATAAGTTTCCAAATCACTAACTCAACAGAAATAAAGTCCATTTAAAACCTAATCAGAAACCAACTACCACAATGTTATCAAATCCGACCAACTACAAAAAAAACATACTTTCAACGTGACAACAAATTTATCAGGAAAAAATAATGAAACATGCTTCGACCCTCAGGTGATACGAATTCAACAAACCTACTAAACCAATCCACAGAAAATGGTTGAAACCGGAAGGTTAGCTTCACTAATCAATCAGAGGAAGTTACTCTAAAATCTAATCACGATTAAACGGTGTAGATGTGGCTAAATCTATAAACTGCAGATCTGAGAGTTGAAGAACGATAAAGGTAGGTCGTCTTAGATCGTAACTTAATGATGGAGGATCGAGTGAGCCGCTGTGTATATAGACAAGATGATGGAATCCTCTCTCCAAATACTTTGGCGGAGAGGCAACGTCTGCACGAACAAGTGTGCTCGTGTTTGTATGTGGTGGGAGAGAAAACTTAGAATAGGGAGTTTTTCTGATTCTGGCAAAATTTAAGTTAAAATATTCTGCAAATAGCTAGGTGACCGGTCAATCAAGTGGTCCTGGATGTGTCTAGATGTACTTATTATTCTAGAAACGTCTCTTCGACTTTTAGGTCTCTTCTCTTCAACTGTTGCCGGGTATTGGGCCTGTGTGGAATTCAATCTTTAGCCTCTCTAAATTTGGGCTTTAACTGTTCCTGCTTATTGGGTACGTGCGACTCGGCTTTAGATTCACTAATTTTGGAAAGAAATTTCTTGCAAGGTGAAATGTGGCAAAAAAAAAAAACAAAAAAAACATAATATATATGTCAACAAATATTTAACGTAATTAGATTGCGATCAACGTAAAAGTGTATACGATAAAATATAATAAATTAAAGTGAGATCTTTCTTAATTTCTATCTATCTCATGTATGCACATATATCGCAATCATAATTCTGTTGACAATTTTTGCAATATATAGCGAAACTCAAAAAAATATTGTGAATTGTATTCTATAAGGATATGTAATATTAATATTTGTTCTATTAGTATTTTTACAATTTGAAGCCTGTGCAAGACGCAAACTATCTTTCTTGTATATTTTTTATTTATCAAAATAATATAATTGTAAGTTTCCTTTTTGATTATATATATATATATATATATATATATATATATTTATAGCATCCACTTTTTATGGCTTCTCTCTTACTACTTTATTGTGAGATTTATAAATGCATGTGTACATATCAAATTATAATTATATTCATTTAATTTAAACATGTATTATTATAATTATATAGTTTGTATTTGATAATTATAAGTTGATGTTCAAATTATTTTTGAAATGACCAACCAAAATAATTTGGATCATATCTTCTATTGACTTGTCTAAAATTTGATTATACAATTATAATTATTGCAACTATTTAAAAGATATTATTAATCACTCATTGAAAGCGAAATTAATAATAAATTATATCATGTTAAGTGATGAATATGTTGTTATTCATTATTAAAAAATGTCACGTATTATATTATATAATTATAAATAATATATGTAAAAACAAATATAAAGTCAATAAATAGATATCAGATCATACAATTTATTAGCTTACTTTTTTAAATAATAAAACGAGGCATAGCTGTTTTTTTTTTTTTTTTTTTGTCAATGTTGCCCATTTAAACATAATGCTTTAGCCATTCAAATTTCAACAATATGAAAATAATACATCTTGAGACTTTCTATATTAATTTTTTAATTGCGAGTAACTCAAAATATTTTTAACAAGGTGTTTGATATTCGGTCTCCTATAATAATATAGGTCACAATCGTAATTTAGCATAAAACTTCTACAATATATAACGATTCTCTTTATCATACTTTCCACATAAATGAGTTTTTTTCAGTATTATTTTGTTTTTGTCTTACATATTTATTTTTCTGTATAAAACAATATACTATTGTCAAATCATGTACTATTAATGCCCTTTCTACAAAATAATATTGTTTGGTTTAGTTTGTTTTAAAATTTATATGAAAAAATAACATTGATATAATTTATTTTATTTTGATTAATACGATAGCCATTATTGAAAATTACTTAACAAAAATTACTAGTATCTACTTCCTCCCTCCGTAATATATAATCAATATTGAATTTTTAAAATAAATTTGAGATATTATAAGTTTTGAATTAATATGAATTAATTTGAGTTTAGATAATACATATATTAAAAATGTAAACTATCCACTGTTAATTATAATATATTTTAGTTTCAAAAATTAAATAAATCACATAAATTTTAGATTTTAAATGAATACTCCTGTGTGTTCATAAAATATACGTTGAGGGTTATTGCTAGTTGGAAAAAAATACCATCATATGTAAATTAACATAAGTAATTAATTGATGTGTATATCCACAACAAAAGTTGACGTATTTTTTATTATAATATATTTGTTTGTTGCATTTAAAAAATATTTCAAAATAACTTAAAAAATCAAATTTAATTTTATTAAAATTATTTTTCAAATAGAAATATTAAAATTTAAAACCACACAAATTAATTAATTATAAAATCAAATGTATTTTTTTACGGTGGGGTGGGAGATCGAGAGTAATTGAGTATTTATTGTTAACAAAATTTTATACATGTAGACAAGTCAAGTATTAAATTGTTTAAGTTTTATTCATAAAATTTATCGAATTTAAAATAAAATTTAATTGAATCTAATTTTATTAAGTACGATCTATAATCGAATCTGTTAGATTGAGTATGACTCGAACCCAAACCATTTTGTTCAATTTATAGGGACATGTCTGAGTCACTCGATGCTTATTTTTCGATCGAATTCAATTGAATTGAATTACAACTACCGGTGTCAGTCAACGGTCGTAACGACGACGTATAATGCCAGAAGCACGATACATGGCGGGAAAATAAAAGCGGGTCTGGAAAGATCTGCATTTCTAGGGTTTGAGATGAACCAACGGTTCTCCGGCCTCCGTTATCAATTCCAGCTACTCGCGAGCTCAGAGAGGAAGAAAGAGATGCCAACATACAAGATTAGGGGAATCGATGTGGATTTCCCCTTCAAAGCCTATGATTGCCAGCTCGTTTACATGGAAAAAGTGATCCAATCCCTACAAGATGTACGGTCATATTTATCTTATGCATTCCCTTTTAGCTATACACTGTTTACTGAATCCATTTTTTTCCACAACCTTTTCATGATATATATTTTGATAGTCAATTAGTACTTTTATCACTACTATGTACTAACTAATGCTCCAATTTCATGTATACTGTAACTGCCCGCCATTTGAATCCCCAAGTTTGGGAGATGCCAATACAAAAAACAATTATAATTATATGACGAGGAGTCACTTAATTACACTTTTCACTGAATTTTCCCAATACACATTTAGCAACAAAAATAATAGTTTTAGCAACTACACAGAACACAATTATTATTATTAGCGCGATGAATGTATTGTCACTAAATCTAACTTTTTTTTGTCATTACATATGTATTGGAGAACATTGGGTGGGAGGTGTAATGGAAGTGATTTAGGTTCATGATTACAGTATCAATAAACTCGTACTGATAGTGAAAAATTACAATAATCAGTTACACTAATCACACATAAAAAAGGACACAAGTCCCACATTAAGGAAATAAACTCAAACATATATGTGAGAATTAAACATGAGACATAATGTATTGCTTGTAAGTTTTATTTTGGAGAAGGAAAGGTAAAGTTTATCTTTTTTTTTTAAAAAAGGTGGAAGGAAGAACTTTCCCATCCCACCCTTTCCTTTCACCTAAAATAAAACTCACAAGCAGGCTCTAAAAGTCCCAGGGCTTTAACACAATGAAATTGTTCTCACTTTTAAACCTGTAAAATTTTGTATATACTCATGACAATAAATTTGTGATAAAAATAGTTTGGCACATTTTCAGGGTATCAAGGCCCATCATCATACATTCAGTATCAAATTTCATTATTGTGGCTACCGGATTGACAATGTAGTTAAAATATTTGTGATATATAAAGTATAAATTAGGGAATCTGTTTTATCCCTAAGTTTGTTTCGGTAATTCAAATCACATTGAGGGACATAATTAACTATCTACTTGTAATTTGTATGTGAATTTGTGTTCCTCATAGACAAGTACTATTGGGATTTATTTGTTCTTTCATTATTTGATAGCATTATATGAACTTGTTCTCGGATATGTTAGTTTTTCTTTGCTCAATGAGTGATTCAAACTGTTATATAATATATGTTTTTTGTTTGATTTAAAAATTAAAATCTTACAACTACGTTATATAATTATATTTGTAAAGCTGCATCCTCTACTTCTTTTATGTCCAAATTTACTCTAATGGTAAGTTGTTTTAAGTTAGAGTTGAAATTTCACGAGTGGTTTTAGCTATCCTAGTAGAAGCTACATCTGACACAACATGTCTCATATTAGTATCGGAAGTTTAAACTTAAAAAATATCATAATATTGTCTACTTACATGTTTATTTGCTGTCTGCTTAGTTTTTCAGAATGGTCATACCTAATAATTAGAGAACAGTTTATTGCTGATTAGTTATAATAACCTCATATATCTGAGCTTTATAAAATTTAAATTGTAGCATTCTTGATGAATGTTTGGTCCGGTAGTATAGCAATAGGTAAAACAAATTTTTATATTGATTGTTTTCCTATTTTTTAAGGGTCACTTTCCAATATCATTGTTGTTATTAATAGTGTATTCTTACTTATGTGTACACACATGCCTATGGCATGGCAGAGTTGTAATGCACTATTGGAGAGCCCTACTGGAACAGGAAAAACCTTGTGCCTTCTTTGCGCCACATTAGCTTGGAGGAAGAGTTTGGGTGGGTTTTCAACTGGTAAGAGTACAAGAAGAGGTCATGACGGGGGAAGCAAACATTCAGAAGACATGTCATCACAATCTGATTCCCCAAAATTACCCACCATAATATACACTTCACGCACACACAGCCAACTTCGGCAAGTGATTCAAGAGTTGAAAAGAAGCAATTACAGGTCAGAGTTGATAAACAATTTCTTTCTAATTGATTGAAGATTTTTTGTTCTTAGTGATAATTTTTTTGATTTCACCATTATTTTCTAATTCAAAGGTAAACAGTGCCATTTTCTATTTTAAAATCATTAATTAACTATAGGTGTCTCTTTTTGTCTTTTTTGTTTGCTTATATATAAAGGATCCTGTCTACTGCTGTACATATTCCCCCCAATAATAAATGTCTAGCTTCAACTGAAAAGTAACGCTTTTCAAAATTATGGTATTACCGATATGGTAAATGCAAAGTTGATTCTGTTGCTGATATAGGGTTTGTGTGGGATGATATCAGTGTTTCTGGTAGAAGTAATCTAGTATATGGAGTCTGAGAAATCCACAAAACTTAGATTTATAACCAGTGTATAAAATACCAATCAGTTTTATATTGCATATGATCTGACACTTAATTGTCACAATTTATCTCCCCATAATGTTGTTATGTTTGATACAGAGATTGTGGTGGCCAAGGTATATCTACAAGCAGAAACTGTGTACCTTTAGGGATATATTTAAAAGTGTTTCTAAACTTGTATGGAAAATGAAATACGATTGAAAAGATTATGGATTCGGTCCTTTTTTCTTTTTAATATTTTTATCATGTACCTGTATTCATGAATTTTAAAATTAGTTATGACACATTGCAATTGAGTTATTGTATTATTTACTGTATGTAAATATTTCATGCGGGTCTAACAATTTTTGGAGCATGTCTATAGATAATTCACTTTAGTGTATAAAAAATTGATCCATTGCCATGAACGTGTCAATTTTTAAAGATTAAAACTACTTAGGAAATTAAATAAAGGGTCCTAATATTAGATTTTGTTATTTGCTTCCCTTTAATCCTTGACAGTTAGTTGTTTTGCTAGTCTTTTGTGGCTTTGCATTGTAATATTTTATTTTTGGTTGACTTTTATATTCACCCTTAGTTGGATTCTCAATGCCATTTGTAAAATCTATTTTTTGTATTAAAAAAGTATTCTAATGTTAGATAACTATAGGCCGAAAATGGTCGTACTAGGATCTCGGGAGCAATTGTGTATTCATGAAGAAGTGAGTTTACTTCGTGGAAGGGCACAAACAAACGCCTGTCATTCACTTTGTAAAAAGCGTACAAAGCGGTACTGTGCCCACTTTTCTCGCGTTGCAGGTAATTATGTCTAGCTGAAGTACCGAGCATGCCATTTTTCTCTATTTTTTTTTGGTTTGGGGGGGGGGGGGAATAGAATGGTAGGGACGTAGGGTTAATGAGTATTGTGTTGGATGACTTGAGTTGATGCATCACATAATAAGGAAGCAAATTGGAAATAATGAGTATGACAATATGATCTCCTTAAAGCTATAATAAGTATGACTATGTACTCTTCTTTCAAGTAGTCTTTACTCCTTCTGTCCAACGTTACTCGTCTCCTTTGTTTGGCATGCGTGGCTTGCATTTAAGACTATCAAAAGATATGTATTGATTTTCTTAACATATTTCATAAATCTGTTGATGATAAATTTTTTTATTTCTAAATTATATTATATAAATGTGTTTTTAGCACGCGTTAAGTTATATGCTAAACATAGTCAAAGAAAGGCGGTCAATAAACCAAAAAAGGGGAAGGGGGTGGGACAAGTGTACCTTTATTTTTAATTTTGTTGTAAATGGACTGCTTCATTATTTCTGCATCTTGCCCTTGAAGAATTCATGAAAAGTAATCTTGATCTTGGAGAAGAACCTATTGACATAGAGGACTTGGTCAACTATGGAAGAACCTGTGGAGCGTAAGGTTTTTCTAATTGCTATTTTCATTTATGGCGACTTTATTAGTAAATTATGCTTACTTTGGGGTTTAATTTTAATCCATATTTTTAGGTGCCCTTATTACATGTCACGAGAGCTTCACAAGGTTGTTGATATCTTATTTGCACCGTATAACTATCTTATTGATCCCGGCAACAGAAAATCTTTGAGCATCGAGTGGAACAACAATATTCTTATATTTGATGAAGCTCACAACTTGGTAAGTAGAAAGAGGTTTATTGGTATCCTGTTCTTATTTTTGAACATCCATTTTCTTGGTTCTACTATACACAGTGAGAATCATATTCCTGCAGGTTTGGTATGTCTTATAATTTGCATTACGTTTTATGAACTTGATTACTAATGGATGATTTTTTAATTTAAATATCCTATAAAAATTCAGGAAGGTATATGTGCGGATGCTGCCTCTTTTGATCTGCCCTCTGGGCTTTTGACAACTTGTATTTCTGAAGCAAAAAGCTGTGTAGACCTTTCTGTCATAAGGAGGGATAAATCAAATGACAAATCATGTAATCCAGATAATTTTGCTATTCTTAGAGGTATGTTGAAAAGCTAGATCTTCCTCAGATAGTAGATGAAATGAAGATATGTCAAACTCACTTTTTCCTTTTCTTGTTAAATTTGTTATAATTTGGCTGATATGAAACAAATTTACCAGTATATTAATTTCCGTATGTATTACTTGCATAGAGCTAATGAGGCAATTCTTGGCTGGTTACGCTGAAGTAAGAGGTGGGGTGTGTGCTACCTTCACGAGTAAAACAAGAGCGAATTTATATTTGG
Organism: Panax ginseng; assembly: GCA_020205605.1. Classification (NCBI taxonomy): domain Eukaryota; kingdom Viridiplantae; phylum Streptophyta; class Magnoliopsida; order Apiales; family Araliaceae; genus Panax; species Panax ginseng. The sequence continues at coordinate 510,250 of CM035148.1, forward strand.
CTATCAGGCTTCTAGCTCATTCGATTGCATCTAGGTCTAGTCAAATTGAACTAGTTCCTCTCTTTTTTTATATCATTCCTCAAGTCCCCATAGGTTTGATCGTTTAGAATTTGACCCATTTTCTCATTGAGCGAAGGGTACAAAATAAATCAGATTGATTTTTCTATCAAAAATGCTATGTGCTTCCTCTACACAAATCATCTACATTGCATTTGAATATATAACTATTTGATTCTTCTAGTCTTTCATATCAAATAAATTTGAAGCACGTTTCCTTCAAATCATTTCTATGTGCATTTGTAGTTTCTTACTAGATCCTCATATAATACAGCTCTTCTTCTAAAACTTGAGAAGCGGATTTCTGAAATTCATATTGAATCCAAAGAATTGGGTTTCACCAAGCCTGGACCATATATTTATGATCTACTTGCTGATCTAAATGTTACTTATAAGACTGCCACCATGCTCATTGATATAATTGAGGAAGCAACTCTACTTCTTGAGGAAGGTTAGCCCCAATTATTGTCCAGATTTATTGCGAAGATGATGCATATATAGCATGTGGTTTTCTTACGTAGATGCTATCTAACAGTCTCTTTCTATATGCTGATAGTTTTTGTTGTTGATTTTATTTTACTTAAATTTTTTTGGGGATTTAAAAACATCTTCCCCACCACCGCTCTTTGCTTCAGATGCAAATGCTACTGACAAAGGAGTATCTCACAAGGTGAAGGGAGCTGTCTGCAGGCTGGAGAGTATTGGTGATATTCTCAAAATAATCTTTAGAGATGGTGGTACCACTCATGCAAACTACTATCGTGTAAGTTTGGAATATAGCAATGTTGGATCTTGGATGCCTATATTATTTACACCTTCCCTTGAAGATGGCATCATTTGCATCCTGCACTCTGATAATTCTTGTCTGACACTAATTTTTTACTCCAGGTTCATGTTCAGGAAGTGCATTCAAGTGCTTCTGATTCCTTTAAAGGTAGAGCGAGGAATATTTCTTCTTCTCAGAAGTTCAAGCATGAGCTTCATTTCTTTTCTTGATGTGTACTACAACTGTTGGTTTCTGTTTTTCATGTAACAGTCAAACAAATTTTTCTGGTTTGGATGCAAAATTATCATAAATTTGATACTTGTGTTGAATATAATAAAACAAATTTCATGAAGAACAATCACAGTCAATAATTTGCAGTAAGATATTACTACTTCTGACTGCAATGCAACGAGCCTTCGTTTTTAAATCAAACATTCAGTGTATGCAGTTGACAACTGGTGGGAATTGAAAACATGAACTAACGATAGGCACATTTAATTAATCTTGTAGCTCATACATTCTAATTATTGGAATTTTATACTTGAAACTCAAGCTCACAAAAGACATGGATCTATCTTGATTCAAGTTTGAGTTATTACTGATCTCAATATTTATTATAGAAAATAGATTATAATGTTAGAAATAGAAAGAATATCACTCTACTCAACTCCCCCTTTTATCTCAAACTAGTTGGGGCATGCTATAATGTATCCATATGAAATTGTCAACATAGAAAGACAGAGAATAGTATAACCAATTAAAATAAAAATAAAAGGTGGATAAAGGACGAGGGATGCGTCATATATTGCATGTCGTCTGTATAAAATAGTTAGCTCTTATGACAAATAAAAATGATACATTAAAGAAAATCATTTTCAAGTGCAGTACACAGCATTCCGTGGCTAAACATATAAAAGAGAACTGCTTTCATTTTTCATAGTCCGAATTTAAGTAAAGTAGTTTTCATCTGTATCTCTCAAAGGAAAGCTGATCAGCACTCTACAAATATTTCTGATTTTAGAAATATCTCTTAGAAGGACTTTGTGAGATACTTTGATTGTATAAAGGATATCCTTTCTGTTATGTTTTGTTCGTACATAGCCTACATTCTTTAGAGAATTGTACATGATGCCGATTTCTGCATCTCTCATTTACAGTTGGCAATAAATAATTCCATGCAAGTTCATCTTTGAGACAATCTGCCAAGATATGTTCTTCTACATTTTGTTAAATGTTGCAGTCTTGCAGAGCTTGTTATTTCTTTAGTAATTTATTTGCCTAATGAAGTAGGGATGGATTCTGGAATAGGTTGTGATATGCATTTTCAACTATAAGCTTATAAACTTATCCATGGAATTTTGGTGTTACAGGTAAGGCATCTAGAACCTTAAGTTGGTGGTGCTTAATCCAGGGATTGCATTGGAAGAGTTCTCCAAGTTGGGTGTGGGATCTATCATTTTGACATCTGGTACATTATCTCCAATGGATTCATTTGCTGAGGAATTGAAGTTGTAAGTCACTTGTATTTGTGTTGTTTTCCTTGGAACTTGTTCCTCTCATGACTTATAAATCCTCCCCCCCCCTTCCTCCACATTGTAGAGAATTTCCCATACGTTTGGAGAATCCTCATGTTATATCAGGAAATCAGATATGGGCTGGCGTTGTACCAGTGGGTCCATCTGGTTATTCATTCAACTCTTCTTTTCGGAGTCGTGATTCTCCAGAATACAAGCTGGAACTTGGCAATGCTATTGGTATACATTTTATTGTTGATTCACTTTTAAAATTTTGATTAGCTCATTTTATTTATTACATTATTAGATCACTGATTAGGACAACTACCTCTCTTGCAATTGCAGAGGTTCTTGTAGAAAAATCCAATTAGGAAAGTAATGCAACAGGCAATAATAAAATCTTCATTCATCTCTTATAGTCTTATAAAATTATATAATTGTCGTGTTTTTTCCAACTTTTTGCCTTTGCCTTTGTCTCCCCCTTCCCATGCTGTTTGGTTGGCAAACTGGAAAATGGGACTGAACATAAGATTATTTTTTTCCTTTCTCTCTCCCTCTCTGGAGTTGTCCCTGTAGGTAAGTTTTCTTTCCATCCTCTTATCTTCTTAGTCAAAATGTTCTCTTTTAGTATGCACCCCCTTTTCCCCCTTATTAACCCAAATTGAGTGTTTAATCCTTATTTCTTTTGAAGGCTTAAAGGGGTAATAATAATGGCGAACTTGTTGATGTGGGGTTGGGTTTTTCATTAGATTTTACAATAGTTGTGATAACTTAAATAATAATCAAGCTGTACACTTTGCAGCTATAGCAAATACTGCTTCTCTAAAACATATCCCCATGACTGCTGATTTTCAGGCACATTGCAACCTAATTCGTTGCCTAAATTCATCAAAATTTCCTCAAATAGGAAATGTTGGGGTGCGGAGATAATCATCCACATTGATGGTTGAGGGAGCCAATAATTGAAGAACTAGGAGATGAAGATGATAGAAACAATCAATTAAGAAGACATCTGTAGTCCTACCAGATTACATATATAGGGTTTTTTGAGGAAAATGTGAATATTATGAAAGAAAGATGAAGGCTGGAAGATTTACAACCAAATTTGAAAGTTAGAAAGAGATGTGAGTAGAGATTTCTTGAAAGAAATTGAGAATTATATTGAACAAAGAGAAATGATAAAAGTAAGAAGATAGGAAATATGTTACCTTTGAAGAGAGAATCTCATGCAGCGAGAGAGCCTCATGCATTTCGAAAATGACTTATAGACTTGAAATTAGCTAGTTTGTTTCTTTTAGGCATGGTTTTCCTTGAACCACATTTTTGTTTAAGCATCAATATTGGAATTTTCCCAAAATGGTTTTCCTTGAACAAACAAAGCTTGGTTTTGTTTAAGAATGCAATATATATATAGACACAAAGACAAAATGGAGGTAATTTTAGTATTGAAGCTAGTAGCTCACACCCTTTTGGAAAGTGCAAGATCCACCTCACCTAGGCGTGATGAGAAAGCAAAAAGCTGAAAAACCCACCACAAATATATACGAGAGAAGTGTTCTTTTTCATAAATCATATATGCTATTCTAGGATATGTATATGGAATTATTCTGAGAAAAAGCTCCTGGAAGTCACTTTTATCCCTTTGCTTTTAGGTTACCCAAAAAAAGTAACACTGGATAATTGTTTGACAATGTTTTTTAGACTTGGCAAAACTGACCCAGCCCGCCTGCTAAAATTTAGGCTTTGGGCTTATATATTTCTACCCAAAATTATGGGCCTTTTTGGCCTGGCCTGCGGGTGGCCCGGCCCACCGATGAAATTTATTTCACTTCATATATTCAAAAATCCCATAATACTAATGATAATTTGATATTTTTCTACATGTAGTCCACCCATTCTTTTTTCTCTCTAGTAACATGAGTAACCCACCTATTAAAGAAACAATAAAAAAGAAACTTAGCAATCTACTTTAATTTTCTTTATCCCAATGCAATAGTTTTAAATTATAAATTTGTCCAAATTATGATATTTCGAATGATGTAGTTTATTTCTAAAATTTATAATACTTAATATAAGTTTGTGAAGACTGAATTAAATTGATTGAATAGATAGAAAGGTTAACGCAAAAAAAAATAAATGAAAAAGCCCGCGGGCCACCCTGCCCGTTACTCTTTGGGCCACGGGCCTCTTATTTTAAACCCGCAAAAACCTGGGGCCCAGCCTTAGTCTGACCTGTTTGAGCTCGGCCCGCCACATTGCCATGTCTAATGTTTTTGACTTTGGAATTTGATTTTTCAGTTAATCTTGCTCGAATTGTACCAGATGGGTTGCTAGTTTTCTTCCCATCTTACTACCTTTTGGACCAATTGATTGGGTACTGGAAGAATATGGTAAGTCCGCCTAAGGCAAATGATGAAGAATTATCTTTTGTTTGCTTGCAGTTTTGATAGACCTTGCTCAATATCTTGTAGAGTCATCCAAGCTCAGCCAATTCTAGCACAATTTGGGAAAGGATTTGCAAACATAAGCTACCTGTTATAGAACCTAGACAAGCTTCACTCTTTCCTTCGGCAATTGATGTAATTCAAAACTTTCTCATATTATTTTCTATACACTGTTTTCACCTTAGATTTTCCAACTGCATTGGTTTTTGTGCAGGATTTTATGGCTAAATTGAAGGACACATCATGTTCTGGTGCAATATTTTTTGCGGTCTGCCGTGGCAAGGTATGATTTTGGCCTGGAATTTATTAGGAATTTCTTGTTGTATTATTTCAGCCTTTACATAATTTGTTGACCTTTTCTTTTAATTAGTAGATAAGTCATGAAAATGGGCACAAGGTATACAAAAACACTCCAAATTTTAATTCACCAGAATTTCCCCTATATAAGAAGCCCTTACAAAAAGTAATTACATCTAGGCTCCTAAAGCAAAATCCTCGAAGAAATACACAAAAGACACAATCGATCCAAGAAACTCCTGATTTTGCCAAAATATAAAAGCTCAAGAATAAGAATTAAAATTCAATCTCATGACGCTCATTGTCTTCATAATACCTATTATTCCTTTCCCTCCAAATTGTCCACCACAAGCAGTGTGGAGTGAGATCCCATCTTTGTCACTAACTAATTCCGAAAACAGTTTAGCTCTCGTGTGAAGAAAGACTTTAAAGTTCTATTCTGTTTCATTAGTAATGAGAACTTCACATTGATGCCAGTGCGCTCAAATTCATGACCTCTGGCAACATAACGTACTCCCTTTGTCATCCACACCTCTTGCGTTAGGATGAAAGCAAAAATCACGACAGTTGCATCAGGGATTCTTTCCTTAACCTAATTTTGATAACTGTGCTTAGTGCCTGGATGTTGGAATGGATGTGATGGACATGTTGTGGTATTAAGTTGAAAGTAGTTCTGTCATGCCAATATTTTATTTAATTACTTCTTCCATTTTCTTTTGGATACTGATCTTATATTTCTCCCAGAATTATTGTGCAAGCAATTTCTAAAGTTAAGGCTGCATTGAGTTCCCTTGGAGGAGCATAGATCGATGCGACTTGGGAGTGATAATTCTACCGAGTCTTAGCTTGAAACATTACATCCTTTCTAATTATTGGTCCCAGATACTCTCGCAGTTGAGGAATTAGTGATGTTACTTGGCATTGGGCTGGGGTGTGTGTGTATAGTTTTATGTCTCAGGAGAATAAGGTGCCATACAAGGGGCACCAAATCCCCCTTTTTGGTTTATAACGTAGAGTACATCAAATTGGCAGTCTATTCGATGTTAAGATGACATTCATCTGTATTGACGGAACAAAAGTAGGTATTAGAAACTTATTATTTATTTATATATTTTCTAAAAAAAAGTTTTGGGTGTAGAACCTAGCGAAAAGGTGGCATATTGTAGTTATAGCCATGTCTACATATATAACAAGTGTCGGTGGAAAATAAGATGTACATTTGTACATCCTTCAGATTTATCTAGCATTTTACTGACATTTTAGCATCTATCTGCATTTTAATTTTCATGCTTCACATGTAATGGTAGTAATCCTTTTATGCCTAAACTGTTGAAAAGTTTTATACACTACTATTTTTTGATGTATTAGGTAAGTGAAGGGTTGGACTTTGCTGACCATGCTGGCAGAGCTGTGGTCATTACTGGTACGCCGTTTGCGACAAGAACTGATCCCAAGGTTTGTTTGCCTAGTACTCTTTTTGCATAAACTCTTTGAAGTAATTTTTTTGCGAATTTGCAACTGTTCCATGTTCTTAAATGATTTTTAATTTGTAATACGTTATTATAAGGGCCTGGTTTAAATACTACTATTATTCTATGAAGTTTAATTTTTGATACACATGATGCTTATTACTTTTGTACATGAAGATAAGATGAGAGAGAACCTCTTGAGATGGTATGGGCACATTGTGGGTAGGCCTTTGGATCTCTTGTAAGAAGTGATAGGCTCAAAACTGGTGAGGCCTTGGGCAGTGGTAGACTGAAACTAACTTGGATAGAATAATTTAAAGAATAAGACATGCAATATATGAACATAGCATATAATATGGCTCTTTATAATGTAGAGTGGAGGAAAATGATTCATCTAGACGACCCCAATTAGTTTGTTATTATGCTTAGTTGAGTTTATGAAGCTTATTACATTTTGTAACATTGACATTATTTGCCAGCAGTACCCCCCACCTCCCTCCATTTATTTTTAAATCATTAAACAAGAAAGATAAATGTGGAAATTCTGTGTAAAATGGAGGTGATTCTTCTCTCTCTCTCTCTGTTGGGGAGTGGGGTGGGTTGGGGGAATCAAACCTTTTTAGTTTCATCCACACAAAAGCAACAGAGTTGTACTTCCACTTCAACTGGGTAATTAAAATTATTGTCTTGGTTGAGCAAGATAAGAACCCGTTGCAGTAAGTTCTCGTCTAATATCCCAATTCCGAAGTCATGTCAATCAGCATCCTCGTATTTCATCTGCATCAAGTATGATAAACCAGAGCCACAAACACCGTGTGCTCTATCATTTTAGTAAGGTTTCACATTTATCATGAAAGCGCATATAACATAAGAATTCATTGTATTCCAGGAAACATAACTAGACATCACCCTGCCAGCTAAAAACAATGTCATTTGTAACTTAAAGAAATAAAAAGCTTATCCTGATGTGACCGACTTCTGTTCATGGGGTGGACATTGATTCCCCCACCATCCCACCATAAAAAAAAAGAGAAAGAAAAAGGCATGAATAATTGATGGACCAGAAGGACCAGAACAGATGAAACTTTCTCCATGTGCGAAATAAAATCTGAAAGTATCAATACTAAATTCAGTAATTGGTGTCTTGAGTTTGAATTTAAAACCTTTTCATAAGGCCTGTGCAGTTTAATGTGTTTTTCTCTTTATAACTTCCATTGCTTGGTTAAATACTAAAACTGTTGGCAATCAAACCAGCATTTGTCCCATGTTCTCTGATATCATGCTTGCTGTTGCATTTTAGGCTTTTTTGCAAAAATACAGATATGCATAGCTTTTAACTTGACATACTTCATTTTGAAATTTAGATACTTCTGTATGTAATGTGTTGGATTATTGTTTCTGCATACTATCTTCGTATGTTTGTTTTATTTTAGCTTATTTAATCTAATTTCCCTGATGTTGTAATAATTTTGTATGACCTATGATAGGTGCGTCTCAAACGTGAATTCTTGGACCAACAGGCAGTGTCAATGCCGCTACGGACACGATGTAAGGTGAGATTGAAATACCTGTCATAGAACACCCTTTAATTTTTTGTGGTCCTTTTTTTTCCTTTGGTAATTCCGCAAGTTCACTAAAACATTGACTTTGGAATTACAGGTTTTAACCGGTGAAGAATGGTATAGTCAACAAGCATCGCGTGCTGTAAATCAGGCTGTTGGCCGTGTCATTCGTCATTGCCATGACTATGGAGCAATTATTTTTTGTGATGAAAGGTCTTTAGTACCAAAATCTTTTCCTGAAACTATCACAAACTCCTGGTTGTTAAGTTGGTAGCAAACATTACAATTAGTTGTGTTAGACATAGCTATTCATGATGCTCTGTAAGATTACTAAGCTGGCTAGGTCAAAGGGGTTAGATTCCTCCAATTCTGTCTGGCTCGAATAAAATTTCAATAAATTTTACAATTTTCTGGGAAGATACTGACCATTCAAATGTTCTAATACATAATAAATGCTGCATCTGTTTCTTATTTCATCATTGTGATTGTTGGATATAATTGCCTATAAAAACATCATTTCCTACATTTTAATGCTGTCAATGCCGTGTTTATGATTTTTCTGCTCTTTAGGTAATTAATCATAAGAAACTTTGACATGGTGCTAATTGTTTGACATCTAGTTCTCACTTCAGCTTTTGTGTTGTAAGCAGGTTCACAAACTCAAATCGTCAGTCCCAAATATCACTTTGGATACAGCCTCATATTAAGGTGCATATCTGGGACCTCTGGGTTTTAATCTAACTAATTAATTGGCAAACATCCCCCTAATATAATCTTTATTTATACAGTGTTACTCCAAATTTTGGGATGTGATTTTCACATTAACTCGATTTTTTCGAGATGGAGGAAATCGTGGTCCTACAAAGCTAGAATTGTCCCGAACTGAAGAGCATCTTTCATTTAATGGTATCAATGCCAGTCTTTATGTTCCTTTTATTTACTCTCAACATCTACTGAAAATTTGTTTATCAAGACCTGACAATTGGTTTCATGAAATCTTGCTGCTTTCTGAATCAGCACAATAATAATAACTACTTCATTACCTTGTGTTATGATATTGCTCAATGTGTAGTACTATTATTATGGTTTAATGATTGATTATATTTATTTTAAGGCTAATTTCCAGCAATGCATTAATAACAATGATCGAGAGCGAAACTATTGGTTGGTAGTTTTTTTCCGATAGCAATATCATAGATTGACTTTGAATTTAGCAGTTTGATATTAATTTATTTAATATGAACTTACTGAACCTGAGATATCTCTGCCTTGTTGTATGATGATTGATATCCCTGATCAATAGAAATAAAGTTAGTAAATGCATCGTCAAGGCTGTAGTTTTTAGTATGAAATTGACAAGTATGCGATCATTGATGGAAACCTGTTTGAAGACCAATTTATTCTATTATTGTGAATGCCAAAATCAGATTTACACCATTCAGTATGAAGCCAACACAAATTGAAAAGCAATATGCATCTTGGGCAGGAATGGAAAGATTAAATGATTTCTTCATATGTGGGTTTGCTAAAATATGGGAAAATTTCATCTGATGCCTTGACTAGATAATATTCTCCAAGTGTGTAGTTTATGTTATGTGTTTCATGTGGTAGTTTTTGGGTAACTTTTCCTTCTGAGTTTCTGACCCATGTTGGAACCGAATCATACTGTCATCACGATCTGTTTCAAGTAGGATCTTTTAAAAACTTCAATTTTTATTATAAAATAAACATTAAAAAGGCGACGTCTAATGGTCTGACACTTTTGTAGAAAATGTAAATAGGCAGGACAGCAGCCAGTCTGTGGACAAAATTCTCCTTGAAAAGTTTCTTGTGCCTCTGGTAACTAATTAAATACTGTTTTGAGTGTATGTTCATTTTCAATTATGGATTAAATATTATTATTCATATAGATCTGCTAATTCCTCTTCTTGCTTGGTGGATTGTCTTCAGGGCATGCCAAAGGATCCAACTTACTCTGCTGAGTCATTATCTACTTTAGCTGATGTTAAGCCAGGCAACTTTTCTGGTCAGCTCAGAGAAATACCTCCTGCTAATTGCTCATCTCTACCTTCATACAAGCATCAGAATCCGACCTTGAAACATTCAAGTGATCTTTTCTACAGTGAGAAAAAATTGTCAATTCCTGGGAAGAGAAATATTGAAACCAGCAAGCATATGTTAGTTGATTTGACCAGAAATGAGTTGCGAGATGAAAAACTAATGGACGAATTGATTGCACCATGTTCTTCGAAGAAGCCAAAGCTGGTAAAAACTGAGAACAATCTAAGTCAGCATTTTAAAAAATCTCATGAGCTTCAGTTTGCTGTCAAGAAAACATCACTAAGCAATCCATCTTTTGTTACTGATTCGGTGAAACAAGAGAGATTACAGATGTCTGAGAACATGAAAAATGCTCATAATGGTTTAGCAATGTTGCTTGAAGATGAAATAACTGCAAAAAGGACCCCCCATTTTATCAGTCAGAAAAACAATGGTGCTCTGTCTAGCCCTGCACCAGCACCTTGTGGTGATGAGGAAAAAAAGGGATCTACTTTTCTCAACCTGGTAAGTATTTTGAATTCTTCAATTTTTGCAAGAGTAGTATTAGTTCTCTAAAGTAGAGGCAGTATTTTCACTCCTTAAAAGGCTGCTCACATTTTCCAAATCCCCAGTGTCATCATGTCATGAATAACTGAGCATAGTAGCTAAATATCTTACAGGTCAAAGGGAAGCTAACTGATGCAGAATACAAAGAATTTGTGGGTTTTTTGAAGGCGCTGAAATTGAAAGCAGTGAAGATAGGCCATGTTCTGCAATCCATTGCAAGATTATTCTCTGCTCCAGATAGGCTTCCGCTTCTTCAAAGGTATAGAGTTTTCTCTGCACAATTAGTGGTAGTTGCCTGTCTAAAGCAATTTGATCAGGCTTATCATTGTGCTTTAAGTGACTCTCTACCCTGCATCATTTGGGTGGATTCCTCAGACATAACATAACTAAGATTAGCTGTTGTATTCCTTCAGTCTTGGTAGAATCTTTTACTTATCGTGGACTGGGGGGATTCTGGGTCATTATTCTGATTGGCAAGTTCACTTTCTTTATTTATTTTAGTGTCCATTATATTTTAGCGCCAAGTACCTTCCAAGTTGGAAATGGTGAACTTAATTTAAAAAAGAGTTAGAAATGCTGACAGTGTGATATATTCTGACCGTTGCTCAGCTTGTCATGTAACACATTGTGCAGTTATAATCTTTTTCATATCAACTACTTTGCTTTGGATTCAGCTAATGAATTCTTCCTTTCTGGTGGAAAGATACTTGAGCATGGCTATGCTACATACACCTTGCCATGTGAATAGCCATTTAATAAGTGAACTTACTATTTTCCATTTATTATGTTAAGCAAACGTGGAGCATTCTGTCTCATTTTGACGTGACACTATACTGTGTAATTAATTGGTTAAATCAAGAAAACTTGAAAGGCATAATATAATTAAAAGCTTAGTTTAACTCCAAGAGGTGGGAGAAACGGCAGAGGCCTTGAGGAATAGCGTTGCTAAAAGCAAGTAGTTCAGTTTTCCTTTCATGGTTATGGTGGTCCGAGACATCGCCTTTATCCTAAAAACTTGTACCAACAATCCCATCAATGAACTCCTTTGAAATTCTTGGTGCTTGCTCTGAACTCGTACAGATGATAATTAACTTAATTAGTTTCATCAGACCATGTTGCACCAATTGCTAGGTTGGAAAAACCAAGTGTTAATCTCTTGTTGAAAAGTGTGCTGTTTGTGCCTCCTACTTGATATATTGTAACTCTGGGGTATCAAGTATACAGTATACTTGGTACCAAATTTTATGGGTTGTAGGTTATTTTTTTCTGTTTGATGTGTTTTACAGGATAGGTAGCCAACTAGCCATATAATTTGACCTTTTACTATTATTAATGGCCATCTGTACAAACTAAAGTAAGGAACTTTAAATTACTGTCATTTGAAACAGATGTTCCTTCAACTTGTACTGTCAATTGGTTTGGATCTAAATCAAAAGTATTTATCCGAAATCAATTTATTTATTTATTATTTTGTGAAAATTTGACATTTCCATATTACCTTCTACTTGAATGAGTATATACTGCTGTATATGCAGTTTGTTAAAGTGGTAATCTATTCTTCCACTTTAACGGAACAATGGTGAATTTAAACATCATATACTTTTGAAATTTTAAATTTCAAAAAGAGACTCTTATATTGGGACATCTTATAGCAGGGACAATTCTCAAAGCAAATATTATCACCAAGGTATATTCAATTCAAACCCCCACAGGCCCCAGCTCTACCTGACAGCCATACATTTTCAGAAATACTCAATTGCTCAATCATTTATGTACTCCTTATATGATCCTTGTGAGACATACTTAGTTACGTTATATTTGGATTGACAAGGACCTGGCAAAAATGCATCATCCAATTATGAGGTTGATTGGGTTTATTGCCTGTGACAACTTTCTAAATCATTTTGGAGTTTATGTCACCCCTTTTATATAGATAACTCAATTGTCTCCATGTTTTCAATACCTACAAGACTTTATTTTGTCTTATATAGCATAAAATGATCTCAATCTTTTTTTGGTCCTTGTTGACAGATTTAAGGACTATGTCCCTGCAAAATATCAATCTTTATATGAGCAGTATCTAAAGTAGACCTTTGAAGTTGAAGGATTCTTCAACCTAATGGTGACAAAGTATCCCATTTATGCTGATGTAAGTCCCTTAAACGACTAGCTTCAGCATCTAATTGAAACTTGTAATATATTGCGCGTCTTATCTGCAGATTATCTGGGATTGGAGTTGTAAAGTTTCTGTTTCTGTCTAATATACTGTGAAGGAAATTCTGGAGTCATTGATATCTTAGTTTGTTGCCAAGGATGTTCAACAAGTTACCATTTGTGCTGCGTGGAAGTTGGAGTCTCACCCATATGGAGCTAGCATGTTGGGTAGAGAAGTACAGTTTTAACTGATGCGTTTTGAATCAGAATATGAGTTCACTTGAGTCTTTGCCTTTGGTACCCCAGGGTTGGATATGAGATTGGAATGGGAGATCATTATATATCAGGTTTCGATGTTATTCTTGTATGGAATAATAAGACCATTTTGGGGAGTCGGATATCCCTTATTTATGTGTAATTTTACTTCCTAGAAAATTGTAAATAGTGTTAATTCTGTTTTAGATGCTATGGTAGTTTATTTTTAATTAAATTTTAAGATTTTGCAAATTAATTTTTAAAATTCAAAATATATCTAATTTGTAATAGAAAAGAGTACTTTCGGAAATTGTAGGAGCACTCGGCCTAAGGCAACAAAAACATCTCATTATCATTGCTCAATTTTTTTTATATTATGTTTGTGAGTTTTAGAAAAGAATGGAAGTGATAAGATTTTAATTATATTTTTTTTTATTTGTGAGTTTAGAAAGAGGGAATGAGAATTTTTTTTTTTTAAACTACACTTGTTATATTACCTTAATATGTAACTTTCCCATCTTTTCCTCTCCAAATCCTTCCACTTTTGAGCCAAAAATAAAATTAATTTTACCTCTAAATCCTATCTGTTCCTCTCTAAAAAAATACTCACAAACATAAGATTTGAAAGAATTTTAATTATCTTCCCTTTCTTTATCCTAAAAAAATAAATTATAAAGACGGTATGAAATTACAACTGTTTAAAAAAAGGTATGAAATTACAATTGATAGTTTTACCATTTTTAAGGATCAAATAATACTATTTCTGTCCCAATAATATAGAGGTCAGGATGGCCGAGTGGTCTAAGGCGCCAGACTCAAGTTCTGGTTCTCGTGAGAGAGCGTGGGTTCAAATCCCACTTCTGACAATTGGATATTAATTTTTTTTATCACCGATACAGAGGGAAGAAAATAATAGATCATCATCCGCTACTCTCTCTCTCTCTCCATTCATTTCCATGCTGTAATGGAATAATCAAGTAATTAGGAATTTTAATTTGGAGAAATTAATCCAAATTAAACAAAATGAATCCAATAAACATTATGATTTGATTATTTTATTCCAAAATGAATGAAAGCCAGCAAATTGTAGTACCCTCCTCCTAGGCTCCTACACTACTAGTGCTGATCTGGCCTGGCCACCAATAAATTTTGAATATTTGCATGCTAGCTATAATATTATGTGGCCTACTACGTCAAACCTAGCTTCTGCTTGATTCTTTGTTTGAATTAGTATTAATTGATTGAGTTTGAACTAGCTAGTTTAACTTAATATTCAGTGTGATCCCTAGGCCCTAGCTAGCTATTCATCATTATTGGTGTTTTACTGTCTAAAATATGCAAATTTTATATTTTTAAAAATTAAAAATAAATTACATGAATTTTAAATCTAAAAATAATTTATATAAATTTTAGACTTAAATATAAATTACTACCTTAAACTATGGACCATATTCCACTTCAGTGATCCACCTTTTAATTTTGTCAATTAGATGATTGAACTATTAATTTTTTCCACTTTCATTCAATTAGGTCTGCCACGTCAGAAATTGCTGACGTGGCCGTTCGGGTGGGTCATAGTTGAGTTGATGTGTAACAAAAAAAATATTTTAATTTTTTAATTAAATATTTATTATACATTAAGGGCAAATTTGTCAAACCACATTATATTAAATATTAATACTAATAAAAAATAACAAAAGGAATTGAATCTAGCTTCCATGTGAGAAATTGAATCTGCCCACATTCATCCCCGCCCTCAACAGTTGCTCAATCTCCACCGATCTCGACGCCGGCCCCAATGTTTAGGGTTTCTTTTTCTTCCCTTTTCTTCTTCCCTTTTCTGCAAACACTATTCTCTCTCTTCATCTCCCGAAACCCTAATCTACAAATTTGGGTGTTGTTGGGTCGTGATATTTCTCCTATTGGGCCGAATGGATTGGGCCTACTTATTCAGTTAGTCCATTGGGTCTTCACTATTGGGTGTTGATATTATTGGGCCTAGTCACTTTATTATCTTTGTTAAGTCCTTCTAATATCGGACCAAATCAGTGGGTCAACCCATCATATATTTAAATATCTTCACTTGAGTTTTGAATAAGTGATGATGGCAAAGATAATGGCCGACTGATATCTTACATGGCATTAATAAGGATTGGACAGTTGGCCAGCGGTGGACAGAGGGGATGGGATTAACAGGTGTCAGGAGGGTCAGTGGCACGGTAAACCAGGTCCTGTAGTATATCATAGCAAGGAGGTCTTCACAAAGAGGTGCGTTAACGTTCACATTCATATTCACACACATACAACGGAGAATTATTATCTCTCTCTCAATACACTAGACATTACATTCTCCATTGTTAACCTTGTGAACATCGATACTGACTCTCACGCCTGAGCTATCCCCCGACGGTCGAAGCCGTCAAGCTCGTGGTGTTTATCGTGTTTACTGTGCAGGATCAGGCGTCTTACATGATTGGGATGCGGCAAAAGATCTTGGCGTTAACATTGGCGCTAGAAGGAGGGCTATTTTCTAGTGTTCTTGAGTTATCAATCACAATATTTCCAGTTATTCTACATCGGAAGTTATGGCACAAACAGGGGGTTCTCGTTCGAGAGCCCATGGCGAAGCCCGAAGATGGTTGGTCTTTGCTACTGACAAAGAGCATGATAATGGCCGAAAGCAAGTAAAAGGCACCCCGCCTAGAACTCGACACCGAAGTGGTTAGACTGACATATCGATCAAGTTAGAAAGAAGTCTACACTTTAAAGACATGTCTCGAGGCCATCCTCGGGATCGAAGCAGACCCAACAGCCATTTTCCTGATTGACCGAAGAGGGTACTCCGCCCTATTGGTCTTCGGAATTATGGTCGAAGCAGAGTAGATGAAGACCCAACAACCATTTTTTTGATTGACCGAAGAGGGTACTCCGCCCTATTGGTCTTTGGGATTATGGTCGAAGCAGAGTAGATGAAAACCCAATGGCCATTTTCCTGATTGACCGAAGAGGGTATTCCGCCCTATTGGTCTTCGAGATTATGGTCGAAGCAAAGTAGATGAAGACCCAACAACCATTTTCCTGATTGACCGAAGAGGGTATTCCGCCCTATTGGTCCTCGGGATTATGGTCGAAGCAGAGTAGATGAAGACCCAACAACCATTTTCCTGATTGATCGAAGAAGGGTATTCCGCCCTATTGGTTTTCGGGATTATTGTAAGACCCCGAATTTTTTTTAAATAAACAGAAATTTCCTTTATTTATTATTTTGAAATAGTAAGGGTGGATTTGATTAATGTGGTTAGTTATGGGTAAAATGCGCAAATATTTTAAATAAGTAAGTGGTGATATAATATTCATTATTGTCGGGGAATATTCGTTTGGTCGTGGAATATTCAGATCGCTTGGGAATATTAAATGCACGAGCAGCCATGACCATGTGTGGGCCCCATAACGGAAAGCGATTGGAGGAAGAAAACGACAAGAATAAGTTGTTTATAAATAGCAGTGCAATTGTTATTGCTATTATCATTGTTGAAATACCCAAAGTGGTTAAAACACACGAATACGGCGTTGTTGCAGACAAGAAGACACTGCAGTATTGCACCAATTATTGATTCTTACGTAAGAAGGCATTCCTCAATAATTGTTACGAAGAATTATCGCTCAAAGATTTTATTTTATTGATTCAATAATTAATCGCATTGATATTTTATATTATCGTTGTTTCAATAATTGTCATTACACAAAGATTTTCATTATCGAAGAAATAATTCATATTATCCGAATAATATTATTAGATAACATTATTGGCAATGTCTAGAAAGTTACTTCAAGGAGAGGTTTGGTCACCTAATCAAGGCTACCAAGAAGGAGAAATTCTTATTGGAAAGCCCTCTCTTTCCAGGAGAACTACTGGTTGTCCAAGATCTTGTGATTCTCAGTAATATTATTTGTGAATAATTAATTATTGATTTATATGATGAGGAAAATATTGATTTTATGTGGATATAGATGGAGAAAATTTTTAATGTGACAATTGTTGAAAATTGAAATTTTATCCTTTTCTAATAAAATAATTCATTTAAATATATATATTATTATATTTTAATAATATAATAATGGTGATATTTTTACAACGAATGTGGGATATATGAGTATACGAGGAGAAAGAGTATTTTTGTTGCAATAAATGTTTAAAACATGTTAAACATGTAAATTGGACCCCATTTATCGATCGAAATTTGATTATAGCACTGTAAAATCGCCCATTTGTGGATTTTGGTCAATTTCATTTGGAATTTGGAAAAACTTTCTTCCGCAAAGTTGTAGAGAATTGAATTTCCTATAAAAACTAGCTTAGATTTGAATTTTCCGACAAAAGGGCTATTTATTGTGAATTATTAAAGTTCAAGTTCAAATAATTGTTTTTTGGAAATTTAAAATAATTTAAATATGAAAAACGTTTTTTGTGGGTCTAGCATGTGATTTGAATGTGTTGAATGCAGATTTTCAGATTCAAGAAGGTGCGTAGAGAATTTTAATATATATATTATTATTTTAATAAATTTTCTGCTTTTGTGTTCTAAGCAATTTCCTATAAATAGGGTGCTTAGGTTAGAATTGAAAATCACACCAGAAACTGGAGTTTTCTTTCTCTATATTATCGAGCATATTCTTGTGAGTATTTTGAGTATACTTTGAGTATTGCTATACGGTGCAAGTTCAAGTCATAGCCTATATCCGGTGTTTCAACTAGAAGTATTGTCTTTCGAGGTAAGGGATATTATTTTTTTAAAAAATGATATTATTTCTTCAATATCATTATGCCAAAATATTGGTTGAAACTTTTTATCAAATTTGGAACTTTTTTTCATGTCGGGTTACTTATTCATGAGTTCTTATTCACGAGTTACTATTCACGAGTTATTATTCACGAAAGTCTTATTCACGAAGCGTGAAGATGTTTTTTTTTGTAAAATTTCTATCTTTTGGTGTCGGAGATTTATTGCTCACGATCACGGAACTATTCACGTATACGATACATTATTCCTAATCGACACTTTATTCATCGAAAAATGAAATTTCTTCTTTTCGTCCAAAATATCTATTCGGATACTAGTTTTGATTGTATCCATGTTTTGATCATTCTTGAATTTTACACCACTATGATTATTTTTGAGGTATTTTTGGACGTGGATAAAACAAAGTACGAATCCTTAATCCTTAATCCTTGTCATTTTGTTTCACTGGATTCGTTTCTTTAAAAAATATATATATATATTTTCATCATCCTCAGTCTTAAATGATGATATTATTGAATATCTTTGGCCTGTAGTGCAAAGATGAATAATTTCTGGTGAATATCTTTGGCCTGTAGTGCAAAGATGAATGATTTCTGATGAATATCTTTGGCCCGTAGTGCAAAGATGAACAGGTGTTTAGATGAACATGACCAACTGATGAATATCTTTGGCCTGTAGTGCAAAGATGAATATTTGATTCCAGATATATATTGATTGATGTTACAAGGATAAAAGATAGACGATGAACTTTTAAATTCATACATAGAAGATAGTAGTTTGCATTCTCTATTTAACTCTTCTAATGAATTATTATTTCATTGCGTAATATTGATTTAAAACTTGTTGTCTATTGTATTCTATTAGATTTTTCCTGTTGAAGACTAACGATAATTTGTTGTATATTATCTTAGTCATAATATTCTTTCTTTGGGCTAGTTGAGCTCACCCTTTTCCTTTTTGTTCCATTTTTCTTCTCGTGAAGGCGAGAATATAGCGAGTACGAAGTCGGGGGTATGGAATGAAGGTTATAGAGAGAGTTGTTTAGTAGTCCTCACCATTTTTGTAAAATAATGTATCAATAAATGTGATGAAGATTTATTTGAGTATAGATATTGTCAGAAGATAATATTTGTATTCAAACTCACAGATTTTTCTTGTTGTAATAATAAAGTTGTAGTTGTTTACATACCATGTATTGACAACTCGTAATAAAGCGATGTATACCTATTTTGGGGGCGCCACGGTTGGTATCGAGCTTAGGGATATGATCTCTGGCGGAGATCGGGGAATAGAACTAGGAGGAGAGACGAGTAAATCCTTCGTTAGTGTGTCCTACCTAAGCTTATTTGTTAGTTGGTCAAGATATAGGGATATTATGTGATATATTGATTTCCTTAATTAACCCTTGTTTTATGACGGTGATTTGAGAATGTCGATTGCGAATATTAATAAAGTGGAAATGAGGCCGTGGAGGCGCTCAGTACTCACCAACGAGGAGAACGTGCAACAGTGACAATGTTCCTCCCGTGAACAACACCTTGGCGAGATGATGAAGCGAGGGATGTTTAGAAGCTTTTTGCAGTTCATGCAAAATCGCACGAGGGAGACTCGTGTTCAAAATACGAGGAGAAATGATAGCAATTCACGGGTTGTCACAACAAGCAGATTCAAAGAGTTGGGACCACCGAATTTAAGGGAAAGTCGGATCTCGATCATGGCGGAAACATGGGTCAAAACAAATTACCAAGATATTCGATGTCTTGGGATGCACGGAGAACAGAAGGTTCCATTCGCCACCTTTATGTTCCGTGGCGAAAGGCGGATCATCAAGGTGGAGTCATGAAGCGTACCCATCCAAACCAAGACTCAAAGATGTCTTGGGAGACGTTTCAGAAACTATTTAATGACAAATACTTTCTTGAAAGTGTTCGTCATATGAAGGAAGTGGAGTTCATCAGATTAGAACAGAACAACATGACGGTGTCTCGAAGACGAGGCAAAGTTTGCGAGTTATCCGAGTTTGAACCTCATTTGGTGGAGAATGAGGAACGATGACACACGGATGTTTCGAGAGGTTTGAAACCCAAGATACGACAATATCTCATTTTCATAAATTTTCTCTCTATTCGGATGTTGTAAACAGGCTCAATTATTAGAAGCGAGATAACGAAGTACGGTCAACCGAGGGACCACAATCGAGGATCATACCGGGAGATAGCGATCAACAAAACAACGATAACCAGCGGATAAAGAAAAAGACGGACAAAAATGGTAACCACTCTGGTGGTAATCATGGCCATGAAAATAGATGAAACGAGTCAGCAGGAGATTTTAAAAAGAGGAGATTTAACAACGACTATGTGAAGACGACAGTGCCGGCAGTAACTGGTTCTAAGGGAGGAGAACGACCATCGGTCGTATGCTACAAATGCGGAAAAGAGGGACATATCAGTCCAAACTGCCCACAATAGTTCAAGGTATGCTATAATTGTGGAAAGGAAGGACATATCACTCGAGATCAGACGGATAGCGAAACCTAGTTCAATGAGGGACGGTGACTCAAAAGATCGTCCCCGTAAAAGTCAAAGTCAGCGGTTCTGGAAGAGGGTTTGTTGTGGATCGGTCAAAATGCGAGGAACCCAAACGAAGTGATCACGGGTAAGTTATTTATAAATTCTTGCGAAGTTTATACCTTACTTGATACCGGCTACCCATTCATTTATCTCCCGCTTGTGCTCAACGTTTAAACTTGACTCGGGAGAAATTAGACTTTGACCTATCTGTGGAAACTCCGTTAGGAGAAACTTTCATCACATCCAATCTGTTTATAAATCTTGTTTGATTCAAGTTGGCACCATCACCTTACCTATGACCTTATCTCTTTAAAGATACTTGCTTTTGATGTGATTTTAGGGATTGATTGGTTAACTACTCATCATGCCAAAATTGATTGTTTTTCGTAAGGTTGTTAGTTTTCATATTCCTAACCAACTTGTTGTATTTAATTCAAGCAACTAAACCATTAAAATCAATCAACGCCATATTTAATCATAAAGCTATTCGTTTATTGAAAAACGGATGTCAAGCTTTCTTAGCCCATGTTATGGATTTGAATAAAGACACGTCAAATTTGAATAATATTCTGTTGTTATTGACTTTTCCGACGTATTTCTAAAGAACTTCTGGCCTACCCCGTAACGTGAAGTTGAATTCTTTATTGATCTTGAACCCGATACAAAGCCCATTTCTAAACCCCATATCGAATGGCTCCTATTGAACTTCAGAGTTAAAGGTCCAACTACAGGAGTTGTTGGACATCGATTTCATTCGCCCCTAGTACATCTCCTTGGGGTGTGCTCTGTTTTATTCAGTAAAGAAGAAAGAGCGGTAGTATGCGACTTTGTATTGACTATCGAGAATTGAACCATGTCACCATCAAGAATAGGTATCCTCTACCTCGTATTGATGACTTGTTTGACCAGTTGCAAGGAGCACAATTATTTTCAAAGATCGATCTTCGTTCTGGATATCATCAGCTGAAGATTAGAACTGAGGATATTTCAAAGGCGCGCCCGAACTCCCGAGACGGGCATTATGAATTCTTAGTCATGTCTTTCGGATTGACTAATGCTCCTGCGACTTTTCATGGATATGATGAACCGAGTATTCAAGGAATAGTTGGATCGGATTCGTTGTTGTATTTATTGATGACATCCTCATATATTCCAAAAGTCGTGAAGAATATGAGCACCATTTGAAGCTGGTACTCCAAAGGCTTCGTGAAAACAAACTATATGCCAAATTGAAGAAATGCGAGTTATGGCTCGAGGAAGTAGCATTCCTTGGGCACATGGTGTCGAAACATGGAGTATCCGTGGACCCAACGAAGATTCAAGTAATACAAAGTTGGGAGCAACCAAGTCGGTGATCAAATACGTAGCTTTCGGGCTTAATTGGTTATTATTGGAGATTCGTGGAAGGATTTTCTCGAATCGCTACTCCATTAACTCGGTGACTCGGAAAGATATAAAATTCAGTATGGAGCGAGGAATGCGAGAAGAGTTTCCAAGAGCTCAAGAGAGACTCATTTCTAAGACTGTTTCTAACAATACCATCCGGTACGGATGGATTTGTTATCTACAATGATGCTTCGTGCAAAGGGTTAGGATGTGTTCTCTCGCAACGTGGGAAAGTCATAGCCTATGCCTTGTGATAACTTAAAGAGTATGAGAGGAATTATCATACTCATGATCTAGAGTCAGCGGTGATAATTTTCGCTTAAAGATATGGAGGCACTATCTATATGGGGGAGAAAGTGGAGATATATTCGGACCATAAAAAGCCTTAAATATTTCTTCACTCAAAAAGAACTCAACACGCGGCAAATGACGTTGGCTCGAGCTATTGAAAGACTAACGACCACACTATTCAATACCATCCCGAAAAGCGAGCGTGGTAGGTGACGCGTTGAGTAGAAGATCATATCGCAGGGAATGAGTGCGATGATGGCGAGTATACGATAGAGCCAACTTTAATAAAAAAGTTAAGGTTGCTCAAGCCACCGAATCTTGAGTCGATGCGCATTATGAAGAATAAAGTACTAGAAGGTGCTATTCCTAAGCGAGAATTGATGAAGAAGGAATACTTGAGTCCACTCCGCACTTTTGTGTTCCTAACGACTCGATTTAAAAAGTACAAGATTATGATGGAGGCACACAATACACCATTTGCAATCCATCACGGAAGTACTAAAATGTATCGTGATCTTCGACATACATTTTGGTGGAACAATATGAAGAGAGAGATTGCAAAGTTTATCTCGATGTGTTTAACTTGTTAACGTGTAAAGGCGAGAACATCTAGTACCTAAGGGTCCGTTGCAACCACTTGAGATTCCAAAATGGAAGTGGGAACACATTACCATGGATTTCGTTACGGGTCTTCCTACGGTTTCTCAAGGCATCAATGCCATTTAGGTTATTGTTGATAGATTAACCAAATCGCTTTCATTTCTTACCGTCACGGAGACTTATTCCTTGAACGTCTTGCTTTAGTATATATGTAAATGAGATTGTGAGGTTGCATGGCATGCCGGTATCCATAGTTTCGGATCGTGACCCAAGATTCACTTCAAGATTTTGGGTTAGTTGCGCAAAAGCTATGGGCACGGATTTCGATTCGATTGGGCCGCAAGATACCATCCTCAAACGCACGAGACAATCGAGAGAGGACTATTCAAACTCTTGAAGATTTATTAAGACTACGTGTCCTAGACTTCAAGAGGCGGTTGGGATAAGTATTTACCATTGGTGGAATTCTCCTACAACAACAGCTTATCGTGCAAGTATAGGTGTGGCTCCATTCAAGCTTTATATGGACGAAAATGTCGCTTCTCAAAGTATGTTGGGAACGAGGTGGGTGAAGCAACATTGTTGGGACCCGAAGAGTTGAATACGTATGACTACTGGAAAAGATCCAAATGATTCGACAACGATACAAAACCATGAGATCGACAAATGAGTTATGCAGATCTTAATCGAAAAGACGTGGAATTTAGTATTGGGGATCACGTATTGTTGCGTGTAGCTCCATGGAAAGGAGTTACAAGATTTGGGAAACGAGGAAAGCTCAATCCACGATATATTGGTCCATTTCAGATTCTTGACCGAGTAAGAAATGTAGCCTATAGACTCGCGTTACCTCCGAGTATGTCTCGTGTTCATAATGTGTTTCACATATATGTACTTCGTAAATATGTGAAAGACCCGAACCACGTTATTGAGTTAGAATCGGACGAGATAGCCAAGACTTAACGTATGTGAGAGGGTACTGTCAAGATCTTGGATAAGAAGGAGCATGTCCCTACGTCTGAAAGGTCATACCACAAGTTAAAGTTTTGTGGAGGAATCATGCTATAGAGGAAATGACCTGGAAATTAGAAACAGAAATGAAAGCGAGGTATCCTCATCTTTTCGAAACACCAGGTACGTACGTCAATTTCGAGGACGAAATTTCATAAGAATGGGAGGTTGTAAGACCAAATAATTAATAAATGAAATTTAATTTCCTCTAATTATTATTTTGAATAGTAAGGGTTGATTTGATTAATGTGGATAGTTATGAGTAAAATACGCAAATATTTCAAAATAAGCAAATGGTTATAAAATATTCATTGTTGTCGGGGAATATTCGTTTGGTCGTGGAATATTCTTGTTGTCGGGGAATATTAAATTTACCATGGTTGATCTTTTATGGGCCCCATGTGAAAGCGATTGGATGAAGAAAACGACAAATATAAGTTGTTTAAAAATATCTACGTAAGTAGTTATTACAGATTATCTATCAAAATACTCTAAATTGGTTAAAACACAAAAGATATGGTATTGCACCAATTATTGATTCTTCGTGAAGGCCACTACTCAATAATGGTTACGATAATTCTTATTCAATATTTTATTTTATTGATTTAATAATTCTTTGCGTTGATATTTTATATTGATGTTGTTTAAATAATTGTCATTACACAAGATTTTTCATTATCGAAGCAATAATTCATATTATCCGAATAATATTATTAGATAACATTATTGGCAATGTCTAGAAAGTTCTATCTAAGGAGAAGTTTGGTCACCTAATTTGGCGCCAAGAAGGAGAAATTCTTATTGGAAAGCCCCTCTTTCTTTGAACCCGCCTGGTCATCAATATTGTGATTACGTAATATTATTTGTGAATAATTAATTATTGATTCATATGATGAGGAAAATATTGATTTTATGTGGATATAGATGGAGAAAAATTTTAATGTGACAATTGTTGAAAATTAAAATTTTATCTTTTTCTCGATAAAATAATTATTTAAATATATTATTATATTTTAATAATATAATAATAATGATATATTTTACGATGAATGTGGGATATATGAGTATATGTAGAGGAAGAGTATTTTTGTTACCAAAAATATTTAAAGCATGTTTATGTGTTGTTGGAACCCATTTCGACCGAAATTTGATTATACACGTAAAATCGCCTGTTTGTGAATTTGGTCAATTTACATTTGGAATTTGGAAAAACTTTCTTACGTAAAGTTGTAGAGAATTGAATTTCCTATAAAAACTTCGCAAGATTGAATTTTCTCGATAAAAGGGCTATTTATTATGAATTATTGAAGTTTTGAAGCTCCGAAATAATTGATTTTTGGAAGTTTAAAATAATTTAAATTAGAAAAACGTTTTTGATATATTTGGTGGGCTTGGTTGGTTGTTGAAATGAGCTGATTTCAGTTTATAAGAGTGTGCGTAGGAAAAATTTTATATATATTAATATTATATTAATTTTTCTACTTTGGTGTTTTAAGCATTTTCCTATAAATAGGGTGCTTGGGTTAGAATTGAAAATCACACCGTAAATCAAAGTTTTTCTCTCTATATTATCGAGCGTATTCTTGTGAGTATTTTGAGTATATTTTGTGCTTTATCTGATTGCAAGTTCAAGTCATAGCCTATATTCGATTGTTTTCAATTTTAAGATCTTGATCTTCCGAGGTAAGGGATATTATTTTTTTTCTTTTCAGTAATGATATTATTTCTTCAATATCATTATCTTTGAAATATTGATCTGAAGTTTTTATCAAATTTGAAACTTTTGGTGTCTGAGTTCTTATTCATGTATAATGACTATTCACGATATCTGACATTATTCACGAATACTGACTGACTATTCATGAAAAATAAAAACTTTCCTTTTCGTCTAAAATATCTATTGTGGATACTAGCTTTGATTGTATCCATGTTTTGATCATTCTTGAATTTTACACCACTATGATTATTTTTGAGGTATGGATAAAACAAAGTATGAATCCTTAATCCTTAATCCTTGTCATTTTGTTTCACTGGATTCGTTTCTTTAAAAATATTTTTCATCATCCTCAGTCTTAAATGATGATATTATTGAATATCTTTGGCCTGTAGTGCAAAGATGAATGATTTCTGATGAATATCTTTGGCCCGTAGTGCAAAGATGAACAGGTGTTTAGATGAACATGACCAACTGATGAATATCTTTGGCCTGTAGTGCAAAGATGAATATTTGATTCCAGATATATATTGATTGATGTTACGGGGATAAAAGATAGACGATGAACTTTTAAATTCATACATAGAAGATAGTAGTTTGCATTCTCTACTTAACTCTTCTAATGAATTATTATTTCATTGCTAATATTGATTTAAAACTTGTTGTCTATTGTATTCTATTAGATTTTTTTCCTGTTGAAGACTAACGATAATTTGTTGTATATTATCTTAGTCATAATATTCTTTACTGGGCTAGTTGAGCTCACCTTTTTCCTTTTTGTTCCATTTTTCTTCTCAGGAGGCGAGAATATAGCGAGTATTAGTGGGGGTATGGAATGAAGGTTCTAGAGAGAGTTGTTTAGTAGTCCTCACCATTTTTGTAAAATAATGTATCAATAAATGTGATGAGAATTTATTTGAGTATAAATATTATGCAGAAGATAATATTTATATTCAAACTCACGCTTTTCTTGTTGTAATAATAAAGTCTGTAGTTGTTTATGTACCATGTATTGACAACTCAGAATGGGTGATGTATACCTATTTTGGGGACGTCACAATTATTAGTCAATCATTTCAAATCGATGGGCAGCGAAGTGAATGAATAAATCAAAACTATCGAATTCCTTTAGTCCGGTATTTCATTCCTTCGTCCATCAGGTCCGTGATGGAATTATTGTCGAACCAGAATTTCATTCTATGGCTTGAGCTTCGGTAGTTGAAAGCTCTTCAATTGGTACTTCTGTAGAGGTCGGCGAAGATGAACCCTTTATGTTGCTATTTGATGTTCATCAGATGGACTTCGGTAAACCGTATTTTGGGCCTTTATTGGTCTTATTATAATTCCTTTTGTCCTGAACCGATGTCATTTATAGTTTTCTATTAAACCTCCTGTTTAATAAAAAACTAGGGGGCAATGTTGGGTCGTGATATTTCTCCTATTGGGCCGAATGGATTGGGCCTACTTATTCAGTTAGTCCATTAGGTCTTCACTATTGGGTGTTGATATTATTGGGCCTAGTCACTTTATTATCTTTGTTAAGTCCTTCTAGTATTGGACCAAATCAGTGGGTCAACCCATCATATATTTAAATATCTTCACTTGGGTTTTGAACCGGTGATGATGGCAAAGATTATGGCCGACTGATATCTTACATGGCATTAATAAAGATCGACGGTTGGCGGTGGTGGATGAGAGGGATGGGATTAACAGGTGTCAGGAGGGTCAGTGGCACGGTAAACCAGGTCCTGTAGTATATCATAGCAAGGTGGTCTTCACAAAGAGGTACGTTAACGTTCACATTCATATTCACACACACACAACGGAGAATTATTATCTCTCTCTCAATACACTAGACATTACATCCTCCATTGTTAACCTTGTGAACACCGATACTGATTCTCACGCCTGAGCTATCCCTCGACGGTCGAAGCTGTCAAGCTCGTGGTGTTTATCGTGTTTACTGTGCAGGATCAGGCGTCTTATATGATTGGGACGCGGCAAAAGATCTTGGCGTTAACAGGTGTGATTTTGTTATGCCGTAGGCGGCGGAAGACATGGGTATTCAATATATACTGTAAGAGAGGGAGGAGAGAGGCAAGGGAGATGGGTCTTCTTTTGGATATGAAAACTTGGGTTGTGTTCTTTAAAATAGTTTTGATCTTTTAGCAAAACCTCATGGGTCATACAAATCACAAAAAAGGCCACCATTAACATGTATGCTCCAGCTCAAAACCACACAGAGTTTCTATGAATTGCTGGGTATATCAAAGAGTGGGACCCTCTCTAAAAATCCAAAAAGCTTTCAAGCAGTTGCCCAAAAAAAATCACCGGTCTGTTATCATTTTGTTTGTAGACTAAGAGAAGATGGCGAAACCCGAAGCATTCTTGACGTCAACAGAGATAATAGGTGGAGGAACCAAAGGCGGTCAGAAGACCTCCACCGTCATGGCATGACTCAAGATGTCATAAAACCGTGCCAAAGCGAGACGCTAAAAGAACAATTCTCAAACATGATTTGAAATCCAAGGAGTTGTCTTCTACTCGAATTCAGCCTGATCGCCACTAGTTCGGTATATGAACTTCTCTTCTTTCTGGACTTATTTTGAAACTTATTTTGGGTTGGGATTTTTCAGATCTTGATGTTTGCCTGTGTTGGGGGATTTGGATGTTGGTTGTTGAATGTTGGTTCTTGTTCGGATTGGTCTTGTCGAAAACTGGGTTCAGTCATATGGCTTCGGTCTCGGCGAAAACTAAATTTGGTTTAGTTTAATTGTTAATTTATTAAGTTTAATTTATGTTTGTTGTATAATTTTTAAAGTTAAGTTACTTAATTAATTATTCATAATTATGTTTTTTCTCCTTTCTGTAATTTGTTAATTATTAAAGTTAATTTTATATATTTTATAATTTATATTATTTGTGTAATTTTTTATAGTTTTATTTGTTATTTTACCTTTTTATTCTTTGTCTCATTAAAAATATATATTCTTTTTACACATAAACACTTATTTATCCTATTAGGATGCCACATCAGCAATTTCTGAAGTGGCAGACCCAATTGAATGAAATCAAAAAAAAATAATAGTTCAATCATCTAATTGACAAAATTGAAAGGTGAATCACCGAAGTTGAATATGGCCTATAGTTTAGGGTATTAAATCATATTTAAGCCTAAATTTTATAATTCAAACTTATCTTATTTTTGGGATAGAGGATGTACATGGGTATACATAAAATAATTTTATCTTTTATTCAAACTTATCTTATTTTTACATTATATATACATAAAAATAAATTTATCTTTATTCAGACTTATCTTTACATTCTCTTTTATTTTTATATTTATCTTTACATTATCTTTTATTTTTACATTATGTATACCTAAAAATAAACTCATCTTTACCTTATCTTAATATGGGAGAGCACCGCTGCTGCGCTTCTGAAATTGTGGAATGGAGATATGTATTATTATTGTTGACACGATAAGGTAAATTCCTAGCATGGATTGGGGATGTGAATTTGCCATTATAAGGTACATGTTAGCGGTAGAAAATTTGTCCAATCTCAACCTTCCATTATCCAGATCAACGGTAATCAACTTGTTTGCTGAACAGTATCCATATATATATATATATCCAGGGAGGATCTAAAAGCGACCAAAGGAGGCGGACCAAAGCAAAAACACGCTGGGTTTCGAGGTCAACCAGCGTGTTTTTTCGACCTGCACTCTGAAACTCGCGTGTTTTTGTCTTGGTCATTTCTTTCATTCAGCTCTTTTAATCATTTTAGATCCTCTAATATATATATATATAAGGCATAAGCTGCCTTGGGGGGCGGGAGGAATTGAAGGAATAATTACTATCCGAGTCTAAAGAAGGAAATAAAGGAGAAGGCTGACAAGGAAGAGGAGCATCAGCAACTCAGCAAGTAGTGTTTTGTGAATAACCCATTATGCAGTTTTAGCCTCTAAAGTCTACTACTCCATTCCCATCAAAACCCTTTTGCAATAAACAAACTTCCACCGCCCCTAACAAAACAAAGGCCCAAATTAGAAAATAAAAATGAGGTTGGGAATTGCAAACAAACGACTTACAAGTGGATGGAACCTTGAATTGGCGCGTCATCACAAGCTTCCAATTTTAGGGTCCCCATAGTTGGCCAAGTGCCACATACAAGTTTCACCACCCTTTTTATAACCACCCATGCCCATGCTAGCGCGTACTAGAAAGAGCCCACTCATTTCATTTCATGATATAGAGAATAAAAGGCTAAAGCAATCACTTTCAGCGAGTGAATCAATCCAAAGCTTTTTATTTATTATATACTCCCCCCCACCATCTTTTCTTCTCCACCTCCTCCTCCTCCTCCTCCTCCTCCCTTATACTAATTACCATCATAATTTCCCTTATCTTCATTCTCAACCGTTTCTTTCTTAGTAAAAACTAACAGATGTGTTATCCGAGTGTTCACTGGGTTGGTGCCTATGACCAGGCGAATCGAAATCGGATTTTGGTGGCAACGGTGCAAGAGGCTACTAGGCAGCAGGTGGCAGTTGATGAATCGGTGAGCATTAGAGTGGAAGATGGTGGAGGAGAGATGAAGCAGTGTGTTTGTTCACCCACGCGCCACCCAGGTTCGTTCAGGTGTAGGTATCACCATACAGAATATAAATGGGTCGGTCGACTGGGACCCAAACCCAGCTAGTAATAGTAGTAGTACTTTTGTATTATTTCTATCGTACAAAATGGATTTACCTCTGGAACTGTATGTATTTCTCGTTCCCCTTATAAAGCCAATTCCCGGATGTCCCTGTATGAAAAGTTTCCAAGATCTATAGGAGTACCTGTTTCGGTTTGTAATCTCTCTCTATTAAGTCCTTCCCAACAGAAACTGGTCCCACTTCATATCTCTCCCCTGTTTCTACTAGTGTGTGTATGTATTAACTTGAGTTCAGCTCCACCACATAATAATTTATAACGTTTCATCTAAATGCCTACTTTTGCATGCAATGATAACAGTTAGAAATTTATAAACGTAGATTGAGTTTTATTTTTACCATTGTGAAAAATGATTATTATTATATGGTTGTATTTTGTCCTTAAAAACATAAAATACACGTATTTTTTTATTAGTATTATTTATGGATGACTAGGAAGAGTTACTTTAGAGATGATATCTTTACCACAAAATAAAATTCAATAATTAAATTGAGCGGGGCTTCTTACGTAGTATTATACAAGGGGAATAGTAACTGGCATTAACAAATTATCTTTGCACAAAGATGAAATCGAGTATATTATATATTTACATGGACACAATATCTCCCCATGATAACAATATGATGACATAATTACAGGAAGAGAAGGATATGGTTGCTTGGCACCTTCCATATGATATCCACATTTATCACTGAGAATAGAATATAAGAGTTAGTAAAATAAATAAATACTCTTCTAGCAACCACATTCTAACATCTTTCTTTTTTTTCCACCTCCTGTATTGCACATTCTATCATCTATGAGCCTATATAAAAGGTATTAACAGTCAGCTATCACTTTTAATCACTGACCCCCTAACCTCTTCCAGCCAAAGGATAAGAAATATATAGTAATATCTCCCTGTTGAGGGGTAACAACACATGAAGCATACAAGCAATTGATGGGCCACAAGTACAGAGAAGCATCAACTCAAGGAAACCAAAACTTGCTAAGAAAAATAACAGTATTAAAAATGAAAAATGAAAAATGAAAAATGCCTTACCTCCGGGTAACAATTTTGACGAACAATTGTTTGATTGTGAGTGTTTACGGCAACCTCGCATGATACTTTTGCCTGTTAAGTTAATTTATGTTAGGTTAAGAAAAATGTTCTTCTGATCTACAAATGAAGAATGTATGCAAAGAGATTTAAGGGAAGCAACAAGTAAAGTTGGCTTTAGGGTAAATAAAATAAATAAGTATCACTACTGGCTTTGTGATGGTCCAAACTGCAAATACTAGAACAAACAGTCTGCAAGACATTAGAAAAATCCATGTACATAAAATATCATGAAACTCCATATCAAGGTCATGGACAATATACATGTATTCAGCTATGTATTCAAAGACGAACAATAATTATATGCTCATCTATTGTGACTGGTGATCCAAAGAGTTTTCAAATTCTATACATGCCAAGGCATATTTGGTAGTGTCCGATTCATCATTCTCGTTTTGTAAGTTTCTCTAAGGTGCACCTGATAAATCTACCATGCATGAGAGAAAAAAGTGATCTGGTCATTGAACAAATACAGCAAACAAAAAATAAGTTATAAACAGATGCTCCTAAAAACAATACTCCCTTGTCCTTAAAAAGGAATACTCCATTAAGCTTTTGTCCATGGGTTGATTGCATTTGTCAGGAATGTCCTCTATTAAGCTTTCTCTAAGGGTAATTTTGTCCTCCAACATATATAACAGACATGTCCTTATACCACAACCCAAAGCTTTAAATTAAGGAGAATTATCCATCCCTTTTCTTAGATTGGTAGAAACCACTCTGATCAAAACGAATTATTCATTCATAAGAAGTATGGGATAAGGTTCAAAAATGCCCCTGACATTTTCCCCAATGTCTACCGAACACCTTATACTTTTTTTTTCTTCCAAAAATACCTTCAACCCCTGCCGTTGACAGACATGCCAAATAGACAAACAGAGTTGACAGCTAGACATATTTTGCTGACGTGGCTGCCACATGGAAGTCAAAAAAATTAAATTAAAATATTTAGTATATTTATATTTAATATATTTAGTAAATTTACATATATGTATATTTAGTAAATAATTAGAGAGAAAATTTCATTTCCATAATTAAAATGCTCCTCCTTCTCTCTAGATCTTCAGTCACGATCTTCCTCCTCTCCCCTTGGTAGTAACCCTTGGCAGCTCATCCTCTGCGGCATAAAACCCCCTTCAAATCAATTCTCTCTCATCGGTCGGAAAAAAAAATGGATTTAACGCCGCCTTGAGAAATTCGGGGCAAGCGTCGATATCGACGAGAACCTCATCGCCTTCCACGTGTACTCCTTCAGCTCCTTCCTCTTCTCCGGCCTCATCGCTTTGGGACTCAAGCAGGCCATACGCATCGCAAAGAACTCGTCTGGATCTGAAGAACTCGTCTGGATCTGGATCTGATCCAGAAGATTGGGTTTCCCCTTTATAATAACTATTGATGCTTAGTTTTCTTAACTTTTTATGTCTTTCTGAGTTAAATTGTTCTTTGGATGATAAGATTTGGAGGCCACAAATCATCTCGCCACCAATTGCCAATTTTTCTCCACATAATGTAAACTTTTGAGCGTAACCTGAAATTAATAGACGTAAATATTGTTGGCACTTTGATGATAATTTCTGGTTTATTATGTTTGTAATTTAAGCTTTTAATGAACAATAGTTTGATTTTTATTTGTTGGTGGACTGGTGGTGGTGGTGGACTGCTATTGGTGGTGGTGGTGGTGGACTGGTGGTTTCGCTTTGACCGATTCTGACCACCTAAGTCGAACAATGAGAGGTTGGAACCGCCGTCGATATTCTAAACCCTAGATTTACGGTATCGTGTAATGTTTTTAGAGTTTTGATTGGGGCCATGGGCTGCTTGCTCCTTTTTTAATTAGTGTAAGCAATGTAATTAGTATTTTACATATTTACACTGTAATATGTAAATATATAAATATTTTTATTTAATTATTTTACTAAATATTAGTATTATATATTTTTTAAATACTAAAATACTATTTTATTTTATTTATTTTATTTTTATTATTATTATTATTATTATTATTATTAATATTTTAGTATTTTACATATTAGTATTTAATCCGGACATGTGGCAGCCACGTAAGCAAAATATGTCCAAGTGTTAACTCCGTTTGTCTATTTGGCATGTCTGTCAACGGTAGGGGAATAATCGACCCAAAATTGTAACGTTAGGGATACTTTTGGACAAAAAAAAGTATAGGGTGTTCGGTAGACATTGCGGTAAAAGTCAGGGACATTTTTGACCTTTCTCCCTAAGAAGTATTCACCAATGTAAGTTGTGCACAATACAAGCTGTTCCCAACTCATCTATAATAATAAGATAGAACTCAATTTGAATTTGGGCGGGAAAGCACAAGGACGGTTCAGATTCATTCTAATTTTCAAATTGTTGAAACGGAGATAGAGATAAAGGATTTCATTAAGCCGTGCCGTCAGGCACGGGCAATTACTAGTCTTCAATAAAAGTCACCTTTAATCAACTACAGTCTACAGATACAATATCCTGCATCACTCTTTAAGTTGCAAAAATCCATCTCAACATTTCCATTTTGGTGGTCACATGCTTGTTTCTTCATTGTACTCGCATAGAGATAGAGGTAGAGGTCTGCAAAAGTCAACCCGGGACAATAAAAACATTTGGCATTTCGACTTTACAATGTCATAGCTATTGTCTTCAAGCTTGACTCAAAGATCAGATTTAAGCTGCCTGTAACCTAATCAAGTAGGTCAAGTACAATTTTGCTATATTTGCACTTTGCTGCTCATATTGATTAAAATTATATGCTGAAACTAATGCAAATGAGATAAGAGCAGAAAAGGTAAAAACTATAAACAAAATGCTAGAGAAAAACTTTTGCAGAACGAAAAGTGTGAATCCACGAAAGCCAATCTGAAGACCCTTAAGCCAACCATTAAAAACAGTATCTCTGGTTTTCCTCTGATATAAAACTTCAAATTACAATTTGTTTCTTTCTACATCTGAAGTCTCTGGTTTGGAAATTGGAAAGAGTGAAGGATTCAAGGAAGGAACGGAAAAGAAAACCCATGAAGTGAAAACATCTAAATATATAACCTGACAGATCTAAAATCAAGTAATGTCTATAATCAAGTATATTAAATATATAAGCATGGAACCCTCTATATTAAGCCATTGACGTTATAAGCATTGTAATCCATATTATTATAAGTAAAGTGCACTCGATCTAATTACTTAAGAAACTTTCCAAGCATTAACAACTTGCTTAACATGCTAAACAAACCACTAAACAAGACTAACTAACCCCACCTGCTCATGACTCATGAGTAGCATAGCATACAAGCAATTGGCAATACTATTTACCACTAAGCATTCAATTACAGCTTTATCTTCAACCAATGCTTCTAAAATCTGAAAATCACTCTAAAATTTTGTACATTGTCACTAATGGAAATATTAATCATCTCTTCCACTATTACTCAATTTTATTAGTACTTTGACCAATCATAATTCCAAATTTACTTCTAATCCTTCCAAATCATTACTTTACTCTATCTTTCCCTCTTGGAATTAAGCCTATCAACAAAGTTTGGCTTGCTAACTCTATACCATAGACATTATGGACAAAATTATTTACAAACAGTTACTATTCAAATGCTCACACAAACTCTATACTAATAAACTATAGATAACTTTTACCTTAAGGGGAAGGTTGAAGAAGAACAAGCCAAGCTGACCTTCTACCTCTGTGACGGTATCAAACGGAATTGAACATCTGGCCAAATCTTCAATCAGCAGAATCGTATCTGACAGAATTTCAACCCCATCAAGCTCAAGCGTAGCATTAACATAAGACGATCCTCTTGGCCTAATATGGCCTTGATTGGATTTAACGAACCCTAGCTGCTTTCCTCTGTACCCAATCGAGGCGGTTAGGGAGCTATATCAGAGAGAGTAGATGTCAGGGTTTCGAACTTTGACGGTGAGGTCTAGCGTGATGTCTAGTGATATGTGTGGGACGGCGCTAACGTGAAAGCGGCGGAGGTGGAGGCGGGCAACGCTCAGGTCAGGATCGGAGGGCCAGAGGATGTAAACGACGGTAGCGAGGAGGAGGACTGTGGCTACGGAGATGAGTATCCGGCGACATTTACAGCGATTAACGGCGGGGAGATAGATAGGCAAAACGATGTAGTTTTTCCGGTTGTTGCGATAGTTGATATCCGGGGGAAGACGGTGGTAATAAGTTGAAGAATCGTCGAGTTTCCCGGGCGCCATTGGCGGGAGTCTCACACAGCCCCAAAGAAAAAGTTGGAACCTTTCTTTCAGAAGATGAGAAGGAAGTTTTCAAATTTTCTTTCCCTTCCTCTCCATCAATATAAAACTCACAAAGGGTTGACCGACTTCCTCTTTTCTGCCGATATTCTGGTGGTATGAATCTTTTGGTATTTGCTACTCAGGGTGCTCATTCTGGTACACTGATAATGTGTGCCGGCCGGACTAAGACCGGATATTGCCTTTTTATTTCAACTAAATTGAAGTTTTAACAAACACTACACTGAAGAATTATTAAGCATCAGTCTATATGTGACGCACACTATTTGTGTGAAATTAAGGGGAAAAAAACTCCGGAACTGATCATAAAGCTTTTTATTTCTCAATGCTTTGGCACATTGGGAAAGTACAAGAAAAGAAAGTGGATTTTCATGTCTCAACACTGTTCATCTGGAATATATTACAATTTTTTAAGTTATACAAGCAAATTATACAGACAAAAATACATATATCTCACTATGAGCTTTCATTTGCTGTACGCGTCTTTGAAATGGATAACAAGTTTCTGTACATATCTGAACAAGCAAGAGAAAAATCTGATATTGATCGGAAAAGCTCCGGCAAGCGATTTTTTAAACTTGTCAAAGACTTGTCCCGCACTTGAACGCACTGTCTCTTGTAGGCTTCCTCCTCTTCTTCCAACCTCTTCTTTACCATCTCCACTGCAAACTGCCTCTCTGCAATATTTTCCTTATCCAGCAACCTCTCTGGGTCATTATCATCCGGGGGAGTTCCCCGCTGCATATGCTTGTTATACCAATCTTCAAATTGTCGTGTTTTGCGGTTAAACTCCTTTCGGGACTCCTCGCACTTGTCCCTCAATTTCAACTCCTCTGCTTGATATTGTATTATAGTATTCACAACAGCCGCAAAGTTGAATATAGCAGTTCTTGCAAGCTCCTCAGGAAGCTTATCGAGGTGATCATGCCAGGCATGTAGAAGATACTGAATTGGAGGATTTTGAGGCCTTTGAGGAGATGAAACCTTCTCCTTCAAGTTGTTATCTATGGGAATGAGATTTAGTCGCAGCCAATTGTTTAGTTCTTTTATGTACCGTTTCTGTTGGGTCATAAGTTTCTCAAACTGTGAATTCCACTCTTGGACAACAGCCCACAGCTGGACTGTGCGTTCATGGTGGTGTTCGCTTGTTTCTTTGGGGGACTGAGAACTGTCCACATCCCTCAATGCCTGCACAATTTTCGACTGGCTTTGGTGGTGTATTCGCATGGTCTCCCACATTGTAGCCATCCTGCAGTTATACACAAAATGCTCGTGCTTTGAGTTTAGAAGAATGAAGAGCACATAGAATTTTATTTCGTTATCCTGTCAAATAGAGAAGATAAGACATTCTACAGGAAGTGCAGAAGAAAAGATGTCAAGAACTGTTAAGAGTATATATAATATGTTGTCCCACATTGAATAGCTTGAGAAAATATGTCTAGTTTATAATGACTTGGGTCGACTCTTCTCATTGCCAATTGATTTAAGTTAAAGAGCTTGATGTCTTTATATACTAGACTTTGAGCCCATTTTATAAACTTAACATGGTATTAGAGTTCTAGGTGTGCAAATATTGGGCCCTCTATCTACTAGCTTTACTTGACATGAGTGTTGAGATCGGGAAACTAAGACTTGGAGACTTGAGAGGCTACTCCACTCATTGCAAATTGACTTTGAGTTGGATGCTTCAATATGGAATCAGAGTAGGCACCATTCATGTGCAGGCCAACGGCCTACGTGTTTCATGTCACCCAATTAAAATTGTCCATATGTTTGGCTCAAAATTATGTCACACGTGAGAGGACATGTTGAGATATAAAGTCTCATATCGGACAATTAAGACCTGAAAACTCAATATATAACTTGAGAGGTTACTCCATTCATTGCCAATTGGTTTTGAATTAGATGTTTAAATCTAACATGGTATAAGAGCGGGCTATCCATAGGTCTAATTAAACATTTTTCTTAGCCTTCATTCTTACACACTTGCAGTCCATTTCTTAAGGGTCAAAGCTACCCATTTCTTAACTAATACTCCCTCCGTCCCAGGATAAAAGTTTTTATTACTATTTTAGGTAGTCCCAAATTAAATGTCTACTTACCTTAAATGATCTATTTTTACAATAA
Organism: Panax ginseng; assembly: GCA_020205605.1. Lineage (NCBI taxonomy): Eukaryota > Viridiplantae > Streptophyta > Magnoliopsida > Apiales > Araliaceae > Panax > Panax ginseng. The sequence continues at coordinate 547,989 of CM035148.1, forward strand.
TTTGCCTAGAATACCCTTATTATTAATTGTTATATTTCTATTCTCTATGCATATTTATGGAGATAACTAATAATGTGCAAAAAACTATGCAATTAAATGAAAAATTAAATATGGATAATTTGTCATTTTATTCTCTTTCTTAATATGCGCAAAAAGTCAATCGGGAATTTTATCCTGGGACGGAGGGAGTACTACTTATCAATTGGGCCAATAGTTGCCCGTGATTGACTAGCTTCTTCTGGGCTTGCTTATCTTGTGTGGATCTTCATATTCATCAAGGTTCACGTACAACCCTCAATACTTACACGTGAGGGGGAATGTTATATAATATCTTGTCTCACACTGAATACCTTGAGAAAATATGTCTAATATATAATGACTTGGACCAACTTTTCTCATTGCCAATTAGTTTTGAGCTAGAGAGCTTGATGTCTTTATATACTAGAGACTTTGGGCCCATTTTATAAATCTAACAAGAACTTTATCTATACCCAAGAAACAAGAGAAAGAATATCAATAATTAAAATTACATGCAGGGGTGCAGGTAAATTAACTGTTCGTTGGAAATATATGATACTGTCCAGTATATTAGTCATATAGATGCAAACATAAAAAACCATAGGAGTATGCTATCTATGTGCATGCATATTTCCGGAACATAACTTACCCATCAACAAGTGCAACAAGTTTTGGGTACAATTGCTCATCACGTAGACGATTTATCTCTGAAACAGTTGAATCCATGGATTGCATATCAACAATATATCTTGTATGCAGATGACTTACTGCTGCTTTTGTTCTTTCCAGCGAAGCAGTATTTGCACCACGTTTCTTTAGCTTGTTCAGTGCAGCAACCTTTTTTTGATATTCAAGTTTCATCTGCTCACCTGCCTGTTGAGCATCAGCCAAAAATCAACATGCAAGGTAATTGACATTGCATCAGCTTGGAGATTACTAGAAACAACTATTGTATTTTTCAGTTTTATACAAGTAACACCCAGTGGTTACTAGGAACGCTGGGTATGCGGAATGAAATCTAGTACAAGGAACGCTATCTATGTTAGAATGCACAAGGCATTTAAGTCTCATACCACGATTCGGAACTTTAGTACCCGGCATGTTAAACGTAGGGCAATATGAGTTCCCTGGTAACACCCAAACACCCACTAGTAACATCCATGCCTTGAAGGAGCACATTTAGCAAAGAATGTATTGAATTTATGATTAATGAGAAAAAAGCATATGTAGCAATGAATATCTTGAAATTATGCATGGCGAGTAAATAGAAAGCCAACCAAGATAGTCCCATCTTTTGTACAAAAGTAACCATGCAAACTCCCTATATCATAATAATTCAGTAAAGAAATAATACAAAGATGAGACAGGGGCTTGGTTCCAATGACCATCCCTCCCTAGCATTGGCTAGGTTTCGAGCCTCATCATCCCCCACCCATCCCCACTCCCCAGGGAAATTGTAGGTGTGTGTATAGATATACATAAGGGAGATTGATTGTATAAATATAGATGGACATAAAATAATAAGACGCCCACCAAAAATTTGAAGTATTACTTAATTAGGATAATCCTAGATCCATAGAGCTGACTGAGGTCTCAAATAGAGCATGGTAAGCCCAAAACTTAATACACTATCAGCAGATGATCAGTGACTTGTGCCTGCATAGTGTATTTGTAGATCTTACGCATATATCATTCTAAACAGTGCTGTTTGTAATATTATGTATGCTAAACAAGGATCGTCAAATCTGCCCTTTAGCACCTGATTGAAATTTAATTTCAACAAAACAAGTGAAGAACTAAGAGAGACGAGTGGAGAAAAATGAAGTATTATCTTCACAAATGGAAACTTGTACATATGCACATCACCACCCCCCCCACCCCACCCCCAATTTTAGGGAAAGAAACTGCTATTATATTCTTAGTAAGTAATAACAAAATACATGTGTTACTTCTGCAGTCAAAAGGAAATTTCATATCATCATCTAGTAAATGGAGTTGTCCTACAAGGGACTTAAAATTTGTTTCTCCAACAGTTCTCGTACCTTTAAATTAAAAGTTCAAACTACAGCCACTTGCACCCCCATATAAAGAAAAATGTACCGAACCATTGCCCATATGAAGAATATAGTATTGATCGCTTAATTTAGTTACACCAAAAGAGAGGAGTTTCCGAGACAGAGAAACTTTGGCAGTTTGTCTATCTCACTGAAACTAAGAACGAAAGCAATCCCAAAGTTTTAAGTAAAATCAGAAAACACTTTTGAGGATGAATCTTGAATTTTAACTGAAAAAAGTTCAACGTACCTTGACTTCATCAAAAAGTTTTTTCTCCCATGCAAGCAGCTTGTCTAAAACCGTTGCATGAGTTTCGTGCTCTTCAGAGTCAAAGTCATCGTCCCCATTATCAGTATTTGGTAAACCTCGAAAAGACCTATTCCATGTGATGACACGCATTACCCTTGCAGAATGATCAATATGGCCTGCAAAGAAAATACCCATTTATATAAATGTAAGCATTTAAAATTAAATATCTTCATTTTGTCATCCAATCTTTCTCTATACTGGAGCAAGTGGTATTAGGTCACATTCCTTTGGCATTTGTTGTAGACAAGTTAGATTAGAAATAACCTTAGGAATTGTACAGTATAATAAAGCTTCTTCAGCCGGTACTATGCATGTTGTGCTTTAGGACCGCTTTAGGCTTTCCTTGGGAGTTTTCCAATGAAGAGGAGCAGAAAATGTTTAGGAGAGAACGGAAAAGAATAAAAGTATTTTTTTATGACAAGGAACCAGACCAATTATAGTATTATACACCACTCCGTGACGCAAAACTGAACTGCAAATCTCAGATACTTGCAGCCATCCAGAAGCCACATATATCATCGGTTGATATCAAGTTTTCTTGTGCCCGATGAGAATTGAAACCTTGATCTCTCACTCAAGAGGTCTTAAACTCAACCCTATAACCACTGGGCACCCTTTCGGGTAATTTGCTAATGAGTTTAAGGAAGAAGAGAAATTACTTTCTATCATGTTTGCTTCAAGTCAAGAAGAAAAGAAAACGAAATTGTCAAGTCTATATAGGAATTATAAAGTTATATTAAATGCTTTATTACCTTCTCTATAGTTCTCTTCATTTCTTTTTGTCACTAAAACTCATAAGCAATACAAATGGAAATAAAGTGAGGAACTTTGTTCCCATCATATATATTTTTTTACAAGTTTTCTTCCAATTTATCTTCTCTGCTTTCCAAATATAAATTCTCAAGCATAGCGTTAGCGAGCATTGTCTAAAGATCACAGGAGATGAAAAGTGTGTTTTAAGTGCTTCTCACAAATATGTCAAACACAAACTCGGGATAATCTTGTTCACTAATTTTGAACAAGTTATTCTAGTTGCTAAGAATAGAATACTCACTTTCTCACCTACAAATCCGATGGGTGGTATCATCAAGAGGATTCATTTCTCCAAATGCTAATGCAAAAATTAAGGTAGCACCGGTCTTCTTTGTATTATTTTAAATGTTCAATCACCATTACCATGATTAGCATCAAACTGTCAGTGTTTAGCACCACCCTATGTAAATCATTTTTATTACTTTTTTAACATATATTGACACACACACACACACACACACACACACACACACACATATATATATATATATATGTGTGTGTGTGTGTGAGTAAATATGTCAATATATTTTTCCTTGTAGATTCTTGAAAAAAGTCTGATTGCATTAGCTATAGCAATGACTTATTCCTATGATACCAGTACCACCCATTCAAATCTGAAGGTGGGAGAATAAGCAATCCAATCAATTGCATTAAGCTAAAGAATATGGTCAATAACCTCGTAAAGCATCCAAAATCACAACAGTCGACATATAACACAAGCTTAAGAAGCTTTCTAATGCCCTCTCATCTAGGGAGTATTATATTTTCAACTATATTAGAAAGAAAGAAGTTATGTGTTGAACACACAAAAAAGTAGCCATATATAATTGGGCAGTGGCAGAAAATTATTAATGTTAGTATGCTACTCAAAGAGTCAAATAAAACCTTTAGATAAGAAAAGGCAGTTTTGTCCTAAAGATTCACCCAGACATATCCTAAAGTGAGTCCGTTTGACTAACTTGCCTAATTTAAAAGTTATAGGACTAATACGTTTGAGTTAAAAGTTCTTAAGACATTATAAGTTTGAGTACATATACTTTAAACAAAATGTCCGGTTTTAAAACTTAACAGGAATGTTATGTATATTAATGCATATAAAATTATTCCACACCATTTCATTAAGATATTATTTCTTTTAACCATTTCCTGTACAATTCATGACTTGCCAGAAAACAATTAATGACTTGCCATAGCTACTGAAATTCACTTAGGTCTGATATCATTATTGAACTTCTGTGGTTTTGTTGTCTAGTAACTAGTAAGGATTCCAAACACCACCATCTTCATGACAACAAGAAAATATGGAAAGAAACAGCATCGTTGTTGCAAAGTTTGGACCTTTGAAATTCTCAAAAGCATATAACAATTTTATTACCTCTATTGTCTGCAAAATTGGAGTGGTAATGCAACCGATTGGCCTCGAGCATCTTGGAAACTTCGTAAGCACTCTCCGATGCCTTAAGGAAACAATCGTCAAGCTCACTAAATATCTGCAACAAGTTCACACTCCCACCACCACCTTTCCCCATTCTCTTTCCTTCCCCTGGAGCCACTACATGCCTCACCTTCTTCACCACCTTAGCTGCTGATGGTGGCGGCTGCTGCGTTTGTAGTTCAGCCGCCCTTTCCACCACTTTCACCTCCTCGGCTTTCCTCTCAGCCTCAGCAGCCCTCATCTCAGCCTCAGCAGCCCTCCTAGACCTTTCCTCGAAGGCCTTCAGCTCAATCTCTTCCTTTTCAATTCTAGTCTCGTCCACCTCAGCTAAGTTTGGTCCAGGAACGTTCTCCATCGTCGGAAAAAAGAAATCCCACGACATTCCGTTGGTCTCCGGCAGCGGAGGGGGAGGCGGTTCACGCTCACTCAAAGGTGGCGTTAGCGGCGGAGAAGGTGGAGGAATCCGCAAATCAGCCTCAGTTTCAATCTCTCTACTAGAGACTCCAGTTTTGACGGCGCTAGCACTTCTTGTGCTTCGATGCCTTAAGCTGTGACTGTGATTCTCGGTGTAGTCGTTTTCCTCTTCATCTTCTTCTTCTTCTTCCTCCTCTTCGATGATCGGGTCGGATCGAGATAGTTCAGGTTTGGGGATGGAGAATTCGGGCATGGTGGCGGCGCGTTGCAGAGGGGGGTGGAAGTTGGGGAGAGGAGGGGGAGGGGGAGGGAGATTGTCGTAAGAGGGTTGGGGGACGGCAGGGATGGGGGCGCCGGCAGAGGTGGTGGCGGCGGGGAATTGAACTTCGCCGTGGGCGTAGTCGCTGAGGGCGGCCCCGGTGTTCTTTAAGGCCATGGTGTACAAGGAGTGAGCGGCGGCGAAGGCGTTGCGGGCCGAAACGGCTTCGTTCATGTGCTGCTTTCGTTCTTTGCATCGGGTGACCGTTTCTTCGTTCTCGATCTTTGATTGGCCGCACCCCATTAATTCGGTACTACTAGTATTTACTATGGCGTATAGGATAGGGGCCGGGAGAGAGTTTATCGAATTATTGGGTTGGAATCATTTTAATTAATTAGGTCTGACGATCGACAGAGAAAATTTAGACTTGGAGAAATAAGAAATTGTAAACAAACAAGGAGACGCAATACTAGTACAAGAGTGAATGTCAAGCAAACACTTGAAACGACGACGTTGCTGCTGCGATGAGACGGTGGGAGGAGAAGTGTATATTTTGCGGATTGTAAGTAGAATAAATTTTCGTAATCAATATCAATATTCATAATTATAATTATAATTATAATTATAATTATAATTAATTAAATGTAAATGTCATCAATTTATTCTTATTCATCAAACTAATGCACCATACGTCTTAGTCTACCTTAATGACTCAGCACTCATAAAATAAGTAGTATTGAGAAATAAATTTCATTGATTAATTAATTAATTATTCCAACCCTTTCTTTGAAACTTTTTCCTCCTTTTAATAAAACATAAACATATATCTAAAGTAATGGCTTTTTGTCTCCCGACTAAATAAAAAGAAAGATGACAAGATTAGACGTGAAGGGCTCTTCTTGTGTGTACTGTTGTAGGTGATCAGGCGGCCTTCCATGATTTAATTCCACAAATTTTAGTCAATTCAACTCTTTAAAATATTACTACAAGTTGTAGGAGTAGTATTTTAAAAAGTACTCGTACGTACCCCGCATGTTCCACTCTCACCAGTTAACTCATAGAATAAAATGTGTTGCAAGCTCATTTAAACAGCAGTTTTGCCAAGAGACTGCTAGGAAGAATATCCCAAGCCAAAAAGGAACTGTATATAATAACAAGGGAGCAGAAATAAGAAGAAGAAATCCTTACTTACATTAGGCTAATAACTCTTAGATACATTAAAACTTTCTCCACGCGAGACATTGTAACTTCAGAAGCGAGCTTTTTTAGTTTCCAATTATAAGTTCTAATGTGGGGAATTGTGCTGAATTGTTAACTTCAAGCAGAAAAGTTCAGATGTAGTTTAGACTCTTGGGCATGGTCGCCTCTCATACTTGATCTGCCAAATCTCAACGTCCTCTCCTCTGTTGTATTCACTCACATACTGTGGAATCCGACTTAGATCAATGCATTTGCCCACAAAGCACTGGAAAAATCCATTTTCAAGGCCTTGGCATTCTGCCATCATACATTGCCAAATTAACCCCAGCCTCGATAGAATTTAACACTCAACAATCTAATATATACTGAATGAATGGAGTTCTTACCATTATCATCTCTTAGATAACTTTGGAAGTGCGAGTATCCATTTGCTACAACACTGAGATCATCCAGAGTGAAGTTGTAACGTTTTTCCAGTGCCAAGTATAACATCTGAAATAAGAGAAAGGAAAAACATATTGTTTAGAACTCTTTTGCAATGTACTTCAAGAATTTACTAGCCATAGTTTCTTTTTCTCCAATCAGATCGATAGAATGTCAAGCACAGTATCCAATTAAAGGTCGACACATATTACTATATAGCAGCCATCTAGACTCTCAGACCATCTAAGAATGCTGATCAGTCCAGAAAATCAAGTGAAAGATGAAATTCTCCAAAGAAATCTTATAACCTGATTACTTAACCAACTCTATGATTATCATGATCAAACAAAAGTTGCATTAGATAATGAAGTCAGAATAGTACATCAAAAGTTGCAATGTATTAAGAGGTGAGGATAAAAATATCACCTAATTGGTGCAAGTTTTTTGATCTTGAAGATGTCCTTAGAAGACTTTATGGTGATCTAAAGTAGGACATCTACTAATTCATTGGCCCCAACATGACATTACTACCCAAAACATAATGTATCTGACGATTTTATCTTTTTAACTCTTGCCTTATCTGGACGCTGAGACATTAATCTCTCTAAAGTACTGAAGAATGCATCAGTAAGGTCATCGCTGTAGATTACATCAGCAGCTACAAGAAAAGAAGCTCTCTGAAATTCTTCAAGTTCTTGAGAGATCCAACCGAACCTACATGACCAAACCTAAACAACTTGAGCCTACGTCTCGACTTAAAGACCTAGAGAGAGTGTGATTGGGAATTGAATCAGACGATCAAGTATAACAGATGACTGACCTTCCTTGAGATGCAGAACTTTTCTCCAGTGAAGGCGGCCACGAAGCCTTCCAATCAAGTTCACGTACAAAAATTGAAGCGGGAAACTTTCCAGAATTGAGATGAACATTCATAGCACAATTTTCGAGTACTTCATCACCGTGGTCTGTCAAACATTGACAAGGTTAACTTAAACTAGTATATATTATAAATGCATGAAATGTATTAAACAAATATACATATACATATTTATATTTATATATATATATATATATATATATATATATATATAATTATATGCACACAATTGTATGCATATGCATATACATTTCTATAAGAACTTTATTAATAAAAATAACTGCCAAATGGGGTGGAACCCAGAAATAAAAAAAGAAACTCTATCTGTACAAACTATACACAAAATGTTGTGCACCAATGGTAGGACCCATGAGGTCCCCTCTTGCTATTTCTCTTTTTTATACTGTTTGTGCACAACCTTTTGGGGGTTAAATCACTTTTGCTCCAATGAACTAAACGCCAATTTACATTTACATCACTAAATTGATCTATTTTTCCGGTTAACTCATTGAACTAAGTTTTTTTTTACAATAATTCAAAAAATCCGTCAACTCTGATAAAATCTTAATGGCAATCTGCATGGCATCTATGTGGTATGTTGATGAGGAGAGAGAAATTGAGGTGGAAAATTAAATTAAATCAAATTCAATTCCATAACAAAAACTAAATAAAATATAATTAAACTAATTAAACATAACAAATAATTTAAATTAGTTAATGAAACAAACTAAACGAATAATTCATCAAACAACTAAAATAAACTAATTAAACAAATATTACAATTTAAACAAACCCATCATAAACAAATTAAAATCTCATGTACAGACGTAACCTAAATCAATTAATAAACTAAATTCAAATATCATGTCCTGTTGATCAGAACCAATATAAATCCTCATCAAATCTAACTAAAAATTAATCTTTGATGATTAATTCAACATGAATCTGCATTAACAAAATGCCAAAAGTTGTTATTATTGCTCAATTGAATTTTTTTAACCCAAATTGCTTCAGGGCACATCAGATCTAGGAAAAATATGATACCAAACAATTCGAAAGATTAAGCAACCATATTCACTATCTAGCCGCCGGTCACCTTCTCTATTGTCTTCTTCGACCGTACCCCTTAGGTTTAGAGCCCCACTGAAATAAACTCCAATTTACATGTACGTCATTGAATTGATTTTTTTTTCCAGTCAACTCATTGAATTGAATTATTATTTTTTACAAAAATTCAGAAAATAAGTCAACTCTGATAAAATCTTAAAGGCAATCTATGTTGATGGGGAGAAAGAAATTGAGATGAAAAATTAAATTAAATCAAACACAATTCCAACTTACAAAAAAATGAAAATTAAACAGAACAAATAATTTAAATTAGTTAATGAAACAACCTAAACAAATAATTCATCAAACAACTTAAATAAACTAATTAAACAAATATTACAATTTAAACAAACCCATAATAAATAAATTAAAATCTTATGTACCCTAAATCAATTAATAAATAGAATTCAAACCAGCATAAAATCAAATATCATGTCCAGTAGATCAGATTCAATATAAATCCTTATTAAATCTAACTAAAAATTAATCTTTGATGATTAATTCAACATAAATCTGCATTACTAAAATGCCAAAAGCTGTTACTACTGCTCAATTGAATATTTTAACCCAAATTGCTTTAGGGCACATCAGATCTAGGAAGAACATAATACCAAACAATTGAAGAATGAAGGGGAAGAAGAAGAGAATAAACATAAAAGATTAAGCAACCATATTCACTAGCAAACGCCGGCCACCTTCTCTATTATCTTCTTCGACTGTGCCCCGTAAGTTTTGAGCGGTTGCGTCGTAGGCTTGAGCCGCGTCTTTAGCGGAATTGAAAGTACCGTGCCAAGCCCTCATTTTTTCCAAGGATCTCTAATCTCCGTAGCAAATCTTTCCCACGACCTCTTTCTCACTGCTCAAAATTTCATCTTTTTGGATCCGGATCCCTATGTTTCTCTAGCGAACGGTGTCGATAAAACTGCATGTACCACTCTCCTCTCCTCTCCGATGATGATAAGTAGATTTGACTGGCAAATTTAAAGACAAGATGATGTTCTTAAGCAAATGGTCAAGATGGCAACCCGTTGAACACAATCTAATGTGAAAAAAAAAAAGGATTGGGCAGCATGTTTGGTATATTTTAATTGTGTGGGCAAGGAAATCGTACCTTGCTAGGGTTAGGTTTCGTGTTGGCTGAGGAGGAGAGAAATCCACGAAAAGTACGGAATTGATTGATTGATGAAAGAGGGAGAATAGCGGTGGGCGATTACTCCAACGACGCGTGGCGCGAACTCCTAGAATCCGGGAACCGTGTTAGGTATGAGGATTCCAAGAGCCTTCTTGAGTCCTTGAGTTGAGAGAATGTCCAAACCCTTTTGGTGCTTTTAGGTGGAATCTCCAAGCCTTTAAGTCACCAAAAGGGTCTCTTTGATCTTCCAAGAGTCCAAGTCTTGAGTCTGAAGAGAAGTCTCAACTCTTTAGTGCTTTTAGGTGGAAAAATCCAAGCCTTTAAGTCACCAAAAGGGTCCAAGTCTTGTGTGTCAGAGAGATCCCTTTCCCAATGGAATGGAAGGGGTATTTATAGGGTTCTTCGGAAAGTAGTCATGTCTGAGGCACATGCTTTCGTGGAAATTTCGGAAAAACCCTTTAGTCATTAGAATAATGCCCATATTGCCTCGTCCTTCTAGCCACCAATCCAATCCTCAATCAATTCCCAAAAGCAGGCAGCCTCCACGAGTCTTACGCGCTCGGGACACGTGGAGGCTTATCCCGAGTTCAGCACATTTATTTTCGACTTTTCCATCTTCATTCCATTAGGTTATGCGAACCCTAATTTGCACATTTAATGAGGTCGTGGAAACCTAATTGTGCATTTAATTCAATTAGGTCATGTGAACCCTAATTTTGCACTTGGGCCCACATTTGCCCCCGCATGCAGAGAGTCGCATTCCCAAATAGGCGATCGTGCAAGAAAATTATAAGCCTTTGAATGATTTTGCAGGCTCTTTCTTGAAACAAATTGGGAACTTCTCCAAAAATCTTTCCATATCTTGTCAATATTTGTTTCCTTATTTTTTTTCAGCAATGGAAACAATGAAATATAATCAAATATAAATAAATTTTAATCTAATAAAATCCTTCTTTTGGTAAATCAAACCTTAATTAATATTAATTTATTTTTTTTTTCGAAAATAAAATCAAATGTTAATCTTATGTTGGAAAATACAATCAAAGCTTTCTTTGTTTTGGAAATAAATCAAATCTTAATCTTATTTTGGAAATAAAATCAAAGCTTTCTTTGTTTTGGAAATAAATCAAATCTTTCTATATTTTGGAAATAAACCAAATCTTTCTTTATTTGAAAGCAAAAGATTTTACTTTTTTATTTATATATATATACATATATATAAATATACATATATATATATATATATGCATATATAAATAATCTATTTTCGAAAATTACCCCTTGTTGGGAATAAAACTAAATCTTCTTTATATTTAGCAAATAATATCTTTATATATTTTTATTTAGAAATGAATTCAAAGATACTTATCTTTTGGAAAATCTTCGCGGCGAAGGAGTATTCATTTCAAGCAGTTGATTGGTAGAGCAACAGGACCTCAAAGGTATGAAGGGTAACAGCCCCTAGGAAGTCGAGAGGCTTATATGGTGAAGCTTTACATAATTTTTTATTTTTATTTTTTTTTTTATGGGGTGAAAAGAACGACCTCTTGTGTGCCTAAGCAATATGGTCGCCCCTAGGTGGCCTAAGGCAACATGGTCGCGCATACTAGGTGGCCTAAGGCAACATGGCCTAGGGAACAATGAAGTTTGGAGGAGCAATTACTATTTTGATCATAAATTTTGACTCGTTTGGAGTTTGGGGCCCATAATATATCAAAACAAAGATATCGACGAGCCCTACAAAGTCAAAATGGTCGAACCCTAGGTGGCCTAAGGCAATATGGCCGAACCCTATGGGAAAATGAAGTTTTGGAAGAAGCGATTATTATTTTGATCATAACTTTTGACTCGTTTGGAGTTTGGGGCCCATAATATATCAAAACGAAGATATCGACAAGCCCTACCAAGCCAACATGACCAAACCCTAGGTGGACTAAGGCAACATGGCCGAACCCTATGGGAAAAATGAAGTTTTAATGAAAAAATGAAGTTTTTGGAGGAGCAACTATTTTGATCATAACTTTTGACTCGTTTGGAGTTTTGGAGCCCATAATATATTAAAAGCGAAGCTGGCGAGGAGCCTACAAAGCCAACATGGTTGAACCACAGGGGTCGAACCCTGGGGGCGAACCTACAAAATTTTTTTTTTTTTTCCGGGACTCCCCAATCTTTCTTTTGTCTTTTCGATCCTCATTACCTTGATTACATCTTGGGTTTTTTTTTCCCTCGGATAATAAAGAAAGACTTGACGTTTCATCCCACGATGAACATGAAGGAAGAAAAATGCTCTACATGCGGTGAAACCGCTCCAGATGGCCAAACCCCCAGGGGCGAACCTGGGAGCCGAACCCTGGGGGGCCGAACCACAGGGGCGAACCCTAACTCTTTTTCATCATTGTTTCATCTTCTTTTTTGGTGTTTTGAAGCTTTACTCTCGGATATTCCTCTTTGGCATGGTGTGCACTTGAGCTTAAGCACTTTATTTGGCGTCCCTTCGCGCTTCTTTAGATCCCTTATGCTGAACTCTTTTCTTCTTTTTTTTTCTTGCAGGCCCTCCCTGTTGAACATTCTGCAGACTTGGGAACAACCAAGGAGGCCCCATTTCTCAATGATTGGGAAAGAGTTCCCCTCCTTTGGTCTTTTCGTCGTCTTTTGGAAGCAAGTCCAAACTTATGCCCGTACAACTTTTCCTCCACCATGTAAGGAAGGCTTGTTTCATATCCAACGGCTTGTGGAAGTTGGGATGACTTCTTTCTCGATTCATCTAACCACATTCAAGAATAGCAACATTGGATCGACTAGCTACTTAGGAATGCTGATTATGTGGATAGCTTTACATCCAGCTATGTAGGAACATTCATATCTAATAGGACCATGGTTTTTTTCTATCTACATATTCATCACTGCTTGGGATGAATGCACCTTTACTCTGGAGGATGTCTATGCCATCTTTCGGTAAGTATTTGCCCCCATCTCTTGAAATTTCTCTTTCTTTTGGAATCAAGAAGTCATTGAGAACCAAACATTTCGTGAAGGTTCGATAACTTCAAGGCCCGATAGCCTCAAGTCTGTTGATAGTGTTGAAGACTGGCGATAAGATCGAAGGCCCGATAATAGCCTTCAAGATCTATTGATAGCCTCGAAGACTGCTGTGGCCTCAAGACCTCTTGATGGCCTCAAGACCAAGCTTTAGGTATTCCTCTATCTTTGATTTCTGTGTCGTGACCTTTGGATCGTGAATCGTCAGTAGTTCTTTTCATTTCTGTATCAGAAAATCATGTACATTTATTTCATACAAACTAACACTTGAATCTATACTTTTCTTTTCTTTTTCCTTTTTTTTTTTTTTTTCCCTCTTTTTTTTCTTTTTTTTTTTAAGAAATTTTAAAAAACGTTCAAGTATAAGTGAAAGTTTTGTCAATTTATTGATAATAAAATTGCTTTTAACGAAAAGCATAACATTTCATATATAATAAATTTTGCTTTTGTCGGTGAAAGCATAACGTTCACCACTTTTAGAGATAAAGTGTAACTTTTTCGGGTCTGAGGGCTTATAGTCAGGTGCCTCATTCACTTTTGATGATAAAGTGTAACACTCGGTGCCTCGTCACTGGTCGTCCAATTTTTGGCAAGTGCGATCTCACGAGGACTTGAAAATGGGTGCCTCGTCACTGGGTCGTCCAATATTTTGGCAAGTGTAATCACGAGGACTTGAAATCGGTGCCTCGTCACTGAGTCATCCAATTTCTTGGCAAAGTCGGTCACGAGGACTTGAAATCGGGTGCCTCGTCACTGGGTCGTCAATTTCTTGGCAAGTGCTTGGTCTAAGAGGACTTGACCACTAGTTTAGAGTGGACCACCATCTTGGGTGGGTTTTTTTTTTTTGTCAATTCTTGTGCCTCCTCCCTTGGTCATCCAATTTACTTGGGCAAAGGATATTCGAGGACTTAAACCACCATTTTTGGTGGACCACCATCTTGGGTGGATTTTTAATTCATATGTAGTTCAAAGTTTGTTCGATGGTACGTAGAGCCAGATTTGAGTTCTTGACTTCCGGACTACACCATGGGTGATGGTATCGCACGTTTTTCTCTAGTTCAATCTCCCTACCGCCATTTTCTCATGGTATATCCTCCAGTAGTATCGTAATGATCCATGTGGAATGCCCCCGCGTATTGGTGGTATATACATGTAAGTCGATCTTCTTTTCATTTCTTCGCCATAACCGACCAAGGGGCCTTGGAGGTTTCACCACTCCGTGCTTTCGACCCATTGTTTATCTGGGCTCTGAACGCCTTCTCATTGTATGTGATAGCCTCAAAACTAGCATTGTGGTATACTTGTCCCCACGCTTTTCTCCGCTTGCGTTCAAATTCTCATTCTTCTCCCTCGCTTCCTATGGTTTTGATCGAGAATCCACCAAAGCCACAGATTGATGTCTCTTCGCTTCTTCCATGTATCCATCGCACGGTCATTTGGTGGGAAATGTCGTGATTCCACCCAAGTCTTCGCAAAAGATGAGAGGTCGCAAATGAATTGCACGCCTTGGTAATGAGGTGGGGCTTGAAGGCGTCTAAAGCACCATTGTTGCATATGCTAACCAAGTTCTTTTCTTCAATTGGTTCTACACACTTACGTCTTCGGGCCCTGAACCTATCCACATAATCGGCGACTCCTCGTTTGCTTCGCTTGAATCGCATGAGCTCTACGATGGTTACTGTTTTTCGCACATAGAAGAATTTCTTAAAAATTGCAATTTTAGATCATCCCAATCATGGATCGATCCTTCTCCAAATTGTAGTACCAACCAAGGCACTATCCGTCAAAGTCTTGTTGAATTCCCTCATCAACAAGTTATGGTTGTTTACTTCATCATATCCACAGCCATGGAGACATCGATTTCTACGAACTCCGCAACGTGTTCTCGGCATTTCCTTTCTCCTCATTGTATTTTGGAAGCTGCGGTGGGTGCTCAATATATACCTGTTGGGTAAGGTTGCCTCCGAATGTGTGCGAGGGTAAGGAGGAGTAAAGTCTAACTCGAGGGTCGAGATGTCCATCTGCGAAGTTGATTGATCACGTCGATCATATCATCCTTCGTCACATCTTCGGCCAATGGCGTAAACTCTCGGGGTGTGTTGATATATCTTCAGACGGCAGAATGTGTATGGTAGAGAGGTTGGTTGATGCACGCTTGCATCACGCATAACCGCATGGTGGAAGATTCTTTGGCTCACTCATTGGACATTGCTTGGAATGTTTGACATTCGCACTGTGAAAATGATGGGATGATGTTCGTTTGAGGTTGGCTTGCTTTCAACCTAGGTTGCCCGTCACCACCTGTTCGAGCTCAAGTTGATTCTTTGGAACCGATTGAATTTCCGTCGATGGAGGTACAATCTCGGTTCTCTTTGTTATTCTTGCCATTGTTGTTGTCCTCTACTCTACTTGTTCTCCATGCGAATTGCACGGGAACATGGCCTTCAAGGTAGGGATCTGCATCAATTCTTGGTGGAAATTCCACATCTCTTCGCTTCCTTCAGATCTCCAAAAGATCATGGCCATCATCATACCTTGTCCTTCCCGTGCTTCCTTCAATGTTTTGAGCATCTCCGGTTGCACAACATTCATTTGTTCTCCACTGCATCGTCGCTCTTGCCTTTCTGCGTTGGTTTGTTGTTGATTGGCCATGTATAGTGATGTTGAACTCCCTTAGAAGCGTCTTTAATAAGTGGTTGGTCAAAATCCAGTTGCGCCTTGGAATGCTTGAGTTACTTGCTTTGAACCGGATCCGGTGAGGTAATGCTATTTGTTGGTGAAGTGGCTCTTCCTGTAGTTCTCCCACTTCGAGTTGTGGGCATACCCTTCACGAATTCTACACCTTCCCCAGCAGCGTCGCCAAATAAATGTGGGCAAGGAAATCGTACCTTGCTAGGGTTAGGGTTTCGTGTTGGCTGAGGAGGAGAGAAATCCACGAAAAGTACGGAATTGATTGATTGATTGAAGAGGGAGAATGACAATGTGGGCGATTACTCCAACGACGGCGTGGCGAGAACTCCTAGAATCCGGAACCGTGTTAGGTAATGAGGATTCAAGAGCCTTCTCGAGTCCTTCAAGTTGAGAGAATGTCCAAACCCCTTTGGTGCTTTTAGGTGGAATCTCCAAGCCTTTAAGTCACCAAAAGGGTCTCTTTGATCTTCCAAGAGTCCAAGTCTTGAGTCTGAAGAGAAGTCTCAACTCTTTAGTGCTTTTAGGTGGAAAAATCCAAGCCTTTAAGTCACCAAAAGGGTCCAAGTCTTGTGTGTCCAGAGAGATCCCCTTTCCCAATGGAATGGAAGGGGTATTTATAGGGTTCTCTGGAAAGTAGTCATGTGCAAGAAAGCACATGCTTTCAGGGAAATTCCAGAAAAACCCTTTAGTCATTAGAATAATGCCCATATTGCCCTGTCCTTCTAGCCACCAATCTAATCCCTCAATCAATTACCAAAACGAGCCGCCTCCACGAGTCTTCTGCCTCGGGACACGTGGAGGCTTATCCCGGGTCTAGCACATTTATTTCTGACTTTTCCATCTTCATTCCATTAGGTTATGCGAACCCTAATTTGCACATTTAATGAGGTCGTGGAACCCTAATTGTGCATTTAATTCAATTAGGTCATGTGAACCCTAATTTTGCACTTGGGCCCACAAATTGTTTAACCTTTTCTTAACTTTTTAATATACTAACAAAAATTAAAAGATTTCTACTTTTTAAGCATATTTTTATTACTAATATACTCTCTTTTTTATCTAAATAAATTGTAATTCTAACTTGGCAGACAGATGAATTTGTGAGGTTCACGTGGACAACTGAATAAAATTAATTTTTTTATCTTTTGCCGTTAAAGTCAACTGGTTTGGACGGATATTGTAACGTTTTGCTAAAAGAAGAAGTACAATGAGTGGATTGAAAAAAAATTGGTTCAGTGATGCAAATGTAAATTGGCATCAGTTCAGTAGGTCAAAAGTTATTTAACCCCAACTTTTTGTGTATAATTTGTGTCCATAGCATTATTCATAAAATAATACATGAATCGTAAAATTTTGTATTAGATCCCATTTAGAGGAGAACAACACAAAAAATAGATAAATTTCAAGAATTTTTATTATAAGATTAACATCAATTAATTCAAGATTTATAATTCAGTAATTATTTTATTTTATTTTTTGCTAAATCTAATTCAGTAATAATGTTTTCCTAGTGGCTTCTTGAGTTCCTTCTTTGACTCCCTGAATCATATAATGCTCACATTTGTGCAGCATAATTCGGATGAATCATTATTCATTTAGCTGATAAGCCTCCTTTGGTTCACTTCATTCTATAACTAGTTTATATACCAGTTTAAGAAAATTTTCTTTGAGAACAAAAATAGAATAGACAGAGAATGCTCAGAAAGCGTATGTACACAAGAGTAACAAATTCCAAATTTAGAATAAGCCATCACGAACCAACTACATATAACAGAATAAAATTATGGCATCATGCATAGCCATGAAAAATCTCTAGAGCAGTCAAAAGGCATCATGGAGAAGTCTGTTTCAGATTAAGACAGACAGGTATTTCATATTTGAAAGACATTCTTGCTTATCAAAGAGGTTTGAGTTTGAAATCAAATTAAACTCTTGTTCCTAGCAGTAAAAGAAGCTTATGAAAGAATCTTTAGAGAAATCAAAATATCCAACCTACTCACTGAGCATAATAGTTAAAAATAAGTAAACAGAAAAGGGGGAAATTGGAATTAAGAAAGAAAAAAATAGGATCAAAACCAAGAAGATTAATTGAATAAGTTTTATACTACAATATGTCCAAATAAAGTATGAATTATATATGTAAACATAAGTATCAGAATATATAAAAGTTGATTCTAAAACCAACAAAGCTGAAATGACACCTGCAAGAGACAATTAATTTTAGAAGTTTAATCATTGATACCTGTTAGAAACACCGTTTTAGCAACACGTGCAAGCAACATGCCAACTAGCCCTGGAAAAGACAGTGTTACAAAATCCTGTCATAGTATCATACAATAAATACTAAAGTTCAGTAAAAGGTGAATCAAAACCTCATGTATTTATTTGAGAACCATGTGCAACAGTAGAAAAAAATTTGTAGTTTCTAGGGAAAAAAATACTCAACTTTTGAATATACAAGAAAGCTGAAATATGATAGCGGGTTTATGCTTAAGAGCACAATGTAATGTGGTCATGGCCTCGGCGACGACTAGGCGTCCTAGAGACAACGCCGAGCAGCCAAGGCTTACGCCTTGGTAGCTGGCCCAAGTTAAATGATTAAGTCATTTTGTACCCATGACTCATCATAACCCATGAACTAGCTATATGATGTAATTTTTATTATTTATTAGACTTGTAATGTCTGATGATTGTTGACTTGGTTCATCCTTTATTCTCTACAGTTTTAATATATATAAAATTTTATTGCCGAATATGCTTTTGAAGTAAAACAAATAATGTATAAATTGTATATTATTAACGACTTGTCATATCATATGGGCGTCATGGCGGGCGCCTTATTGCCTAGGCGTCCTGACGGTCAACTACTGTCGTAGTGCCGTGACAAGTCTAAGATGATACATGAAGAGGAATATGAGTCTTATATTTTCGATTTCCTAATGAACACTTATAGCCAACAAAATGTCCAAGGGGTGAAAGGCAAATAGTATATTAAACATAGTTTTAATCAAATACGTAAGGTTTACCAATATATTTAATACAACTATCACTTCTATGTTGTGTTACTCGGACTCGCCTGTTTCTGATGGAGTACCTGCGTCTAGGAATAAGCAAAAAACGGGTTAAAACCGAATTACCGAACAAAACCGAATTTTTTTAACCGAATTATTTCGGTTATTCGGTTTTTTTTTCAAATTTCGGTTATATCCGATTTTTTGTTCAATATTCGGTTTCGGGTTCGGGAGTAAAAATCAAGCTATTCGAATATCCGCAATTCCGAATAACCGAATTTATTAATTAAAAATAATAATTTTATACTTATATGATATATCTATTCTATATTTCTATTCACCCAACTGAACCCAAGTGGGCCAACCAAGTCTGTTGTCTTCAGTCTTCACTAAACTTATCTCTTCACTAAACCAACTGAACCGAAGTGGGCCAACCAAGTCTGTTGTCTTCAGTCTTCACTAAACCCTTTTCATTTCCCAAACTTATCTCAGCCTTTGGTCTCTCTCCTCTCTCAGCCTCTCACCTCTCATCTCTCATCCAAAATCCAAAATCCAAAATCCAAAATCCAAAATTCTCATCTACAGTCTTCGCTCTTGTTCAATCAAGCTGTGCCTCGTCAATCGCCTCCTCTTTCATCCCCATTTGCCTCTTCCGTTCGCCGTTGCTGATTGAGTGATTGTGGCTAGCTCTCTAGATCTGATCTGGATTGTGATAAAAGAGAGATTTGAGCTGTTTTTATTATTACTATGAGTTTGTTCTATGTTTTCGTTGTGGTCTCTTAGATCTGATCCAGTTCTATGTTTTCGTTGTGGTGTTTTAAAATTGAATTGCCATCAAATCTGTGGCTTTGTTTTTTCTTTTTCTGGTAATGAGATTTTTATGCTGATAATATGTTGTATATATTATTTTCATTTCGGTTATTAACCGAATAACCGAATAATAAATTCGGTAATTCGGTTATCTACTATTTCGGTTATCAGTTCGGATATCAAAATGGTGTTATTTTCGGTTTTCGGTTATAACCGAAAACCGAAAGCTCACCCCTACCTGCGTCAACACAATCCGACACGGGTGCGGGATTTGTGTTAGGTGCGGCACTTTCAATTCGAATACGGCTCTGATGCTTAGCTGAATCGTCCATTTTGCACTTCGCCCCGCCCGAATTGACATCATAGTTGTCCTAGCTTAACAGCAAGCAATGTGGCGATGCTCGCCTTGGGGTAGACTGCCAAGTCGTTCGGCTGAAGAGAGTCCTAAAACTGAAGAAGAAAAGGATCTGGAAAAAAAAAAAGAGGAAGAAAAGGATCTGAAGAAGGAGAAGAAAAAAAAAGTATATGAAGAAGAAGAAAAAAAGGATCAACTGAAGCAAAAGAAAAAGAAGACTTCTGACTTGGATGTCATCCACTTATGTATGCAATAAGTCATTACCCACTAAAAGACAAAAGTAGTAGTGGTGTTTGTGTAACACTGGTGTTCCATTTGTTGTTCAATAAATAAATAATAAATAATTAACTTAACATAAAAAGTAAATAATAAATAATATAATAAAAAACACCCTTTAAAAAAATAATAAATATGAAAAATAATAATAATACTAATATTAAATAATAAAAATAATATAATAAAAAAACACCCTTTAAAAAAATAATAATAATAATAATTAATAATAATAATATTAATTTTTCTTTTTAACAAAACAATAAATATTTCTACTTTTTTCATAAAAAGTAGTAAATAATTATTTTGTTGTTTTAAAAAGTAACACTCTTTCTCCATAAAATATTAAATGCTTATTGCATGTACAATTTTAACCCTTAAAAGTTATAATTTTGACCACATAAGTCTTGTCATTTTGAGTTTAAAAATGAATATATTTTTTAGTATGTCTATAATGTAGATGAGAAACCCAAAGATTATTTCATTTTGTCATATTATGATAAATGCATGTCTATATGAATTTAGACAGTATAAACAATTAAACACTATTGTTAAAAAATCATAACATACTGTATCCCCGCACCCATGTCCAAATTCGGATCTATATCTGCGTATCCTCTATTTTTTGACTTCACGTATCCGACACCTAGATTTGTACTCGCACCCGAGTCCGAGTAACACATCTTCTATAAGACCGACACACACAAAAATGTTCATGATAATACGAGAGAAAATATTTAAAAATATATACTTTTTTGATAGAATATTGAAAATATATATGCAGTCAATATACAGGCAGTAGCAACATTTTGGAGGGGGGATAACATCATTATGGGAGAAACTTTTTTTGGTAAGTAACCTTTTATTATATATATACATATACATATTATAAATATGTATATATACACGCACATATATATAACTATATTTTTGCTCACGAGGATTTGTCCCAACCATGTGTCACATTACACCGTAAACCCCAGGAATGTGTAACCCCTTCTCACATAATCAGGCAATTACAACCCAAATGAGTTTTAGAGTGGCCATGAGGATCAATACTAGAATAATAAGCATAGATTTATTTTTATCTTATTTCTTCAAAAGTATGTTGCTTTAAAGTTACCTAATTAAAGGGCGAATAAATAATTTTTATCTAGTATTTCCTAGTAAAAACTAACATAGCTACCAAATTAAAAAAAAAAGATTGGGCATAAGTTACCAAATTTAATTTTCTTCTCTTTATATTCTCCAACACCATTTAAACATAAATGATCCACAGCTTCCATATTTGTAACCACATTATCAAAGAATTAGAGGAAAAAAGAATTATGATGGTCTATGTACCAATCAATAATATTATCATCATATTGTCTCAGATCAGATGAGAGGGTAGTGGAAACATCATAATAAAATTTAATTTTGGGAAGTTTGATTCCTAAAACTTCTAATAACTTAATAAGTCAACAATAAAAAATTAAGTTCCAATTTATAAGTGAACAAAACCTCTCTTTTGATTATTTGTACCTACATGTACTATAACCACATTTTTTTTTTGAATCCTGAACTTTTAAATTACAATAGAATAGCAGAATACTTGAGAAACACATTTAAATAGGCAAATATTACCACTTTACCTGTACCAGCACCAAGCTCTACAGCAACAATTCCATCAAAATCTGATGATGTAAACATTTTATGCAACACAAAATCAGCTAGTACCAGTTCTGCTCTCCACACCTGATAAGGGAATTTTGGACAAAAACAGCCAATATAACAGTTGCTGAGTTAGCTACAGATGACATGATGGATTTTGAGATAATAGATTGCAAAAATAGGATTCAATGAAGCAAACCCCGAGTAGAGAAACTTTTAGTATTCTGAAAGCATCAAATAAAAACAAATTACTTGGCAAAAAAAATATCACCTGTAAACCAACACATGGAATGGATGAAGTGATAGTATGCTGAATAGTCATGGAAAAATTGTACTCGGTGTCTTCTGCACGTAGAGAATATGGTTCATTAGAGTTTTTTATGAGAAGAACAAATATGCATAATGCATACAATATAAAAAGTACGTCATTGATAATATTAATAACAGCCTCTGTTGAAGTTTTCATAAAATAAAGTTGTATAGTTATCTCGCCACCCAGCCAGAAACAAACCAATATATAATAAGATTGAGAAAAATGATCAGCAATTTCATTAATGCTAGGCATTGCATTTTTTTTGGAAATAGATCGATTTGGATCATCATCCGTATTGTTGGATCAAGTGGATCATGGTGCAAATCAATAATTCATTACATGATGAATCAAATCATTGATCCATTATCATTCTTGTTGGATCATATTGGATCAGATCGTGATTTTCTCTGCTCAGATCTGACCCATTGACAGCCTTAAGCCAACAGAGTGATTTGGGCTAGTTTTTGCAACTTTCTAGACAGTAGACATAGCCAAAATAAGAGTTGCCTTTCAATGAACATACATAATCAAGTAAGTTTTGATCTTAGCAGCTAATTAAATTATAGTTGAACTTTTTCATATATAATCACTTTCAGGGTGTAATGAGACTATAATTTTCGGTAACATCAAAAGGAGAGAAGGTTTATAAAGTTTATTCAATCTAATACTGCCCTCTAGATATAGGTGGCAAGAGTTCTATATGAGACAATGTTACGATATATGAAGGAGTATACACATTTTTTATCATGTCTAACGTCTTTGCTTTATAAACGTAGCATGGACTGGTAACATACCAAAATTTTATTATGAAAATGGACAACTTATGATAAGAAACTTGAAGTTAATTATGACTTACTGCTGCGCCGATTTAGAACAAGATCACCATCATCATCCAAGCTAATAACTTGTTTAGTGGAAGTCAGTTCACCTTTTCTTACACAATCATAATTTCTCTCCATGAGCTCAACTTCTATATCAATCAAAATCACGTGTAAATCAAAGTTTATAAAATAAAATTAAAAAAAAGTTAACTTAATAAAACAACCAGATAGTATTTTCCAACAGTCATACATGTTAGATATCAAAGTTTACAAGAAGACCCATCCTAAAATAACATTAGTGTACAAGCTATCTTGATTATGCCACTTTTAATGATATAAATAACCTTAGATAGTTTATCTTTAGATAGCTGTAGCAATATTTTTACCCAATTCAGAGGTGTCAGTTAAAAGAATTTCTCTACTAGTGTTCGATTTTAAATTCTCAGTGGTTCGATGATGTATAGCAGAAACTTACAACTAACTCAATAATACGTACTTTACGCACGCAAAATTAGATTCCAATTACCAGGTGGAGGCGAGAAAGTGAAGTGAGAGAAGTAGGGGCCGGTAAAATTAGGGGGGCAGCCTAAGTGAACCTCGCTCATTACTTGCTCCGCTTCCGGGTCGCCGCAGTCCAAAGGTGCAGCGATCTCCGGCGATGTCGGATGTGTTCCTCTCATTGAAAAGATGAAAGTTAACCCTCCAAAGGGATCCACAAAAATAAACCCTAATTTATGAGAATCACTCTTTTGATCTTTCTACATAGAGGAAGAGCAGGTACTGCATGCCTAATGATTAGTGTTACTTTTTAAATAAGTACACAAGTTTTCATAGGCATTCAGGGCCATTTTGTTTTAAGAAAAAACTATGCATCTTCTTCTACTAGTATTTATCATCTTTTCTCTGTTAAGCGTTGCAAGTTTGCAACATCAGCTATTCAGCAGTCTTGCCGGTGAGGTGTGGTTTTACTTATTTTTCTCTTCCAAGTGATGTTTGATTTTTGATATTGTAATTCTTATATTGTAATAATGAATTATATGTTTGATTTTAAAAAAATGAGACTTCAAAAAATCTGTCTAACTAGTTATAAAATTATTTTGGGCCCTATTAAGTTTAGTTATATTATTATTATTTTATAATACTCTCAATTTTTAAATTTTTTTATTTTTGTGGTTGTCTTTTTCAATTTTTTTAATTATAAGATTTTAAACTTTTAATTTTTTTTCTCACTTTAGAGATTATCTTCTCAATTTTTTTAATTAGGATATTAAATTTTTAACTTTTTTATTAAGTTAATGTCACATCAAAAAATTAATTACATGGTAGCGACACGTGATTAAATTATTTTAAATAATAGTATAAAATATTTAACTATTTAATTTTTTTTTCTCATCCTTCCAAATCGTTCTATGTTTGAAGGAAAAATTTTAAGCTACAAATGAAATGAACTTTAACTCCAAATCATTTTGTTTTCTCCCTAAAAAAACTCTCAAATATGAAATTGAAAGATATTTTTATTATTTTTCATTTCATTTCCACTAAAAAAAAACTTACAAACATGGTGTAAGGAAATTTAATTATGAGTACATATAATTTTAACTGTTTTAGCTAACCAAGATATCTTACACCCTCTAGTTCAAATGTAAAAATATGTTTTTTTAAATAAAGAATCTTGAGAATAATTTATATTATCAAATGTACTCATAATATTGTTTAAGAATTAAGTTGTGGTTAAGGCTGTAAAATGAGCAAACAATTCAGGCTCGATTCGTACTCGATCGATTAAAAATTCGATTCGAGCTCGACTCAAAATATAAATGAGTCAAATATGAGCACATTTTAAAGTTCGATAAATTACTCGAACCACCTCAAATAATAATTTTTTATTGATACTCAGATCATATTCGTTTGAAAAGTCCAAACTGTTCGGACTCGATTCAAAATCGTGCTAGACTCGGTAGTTAAATGAGCCTCAATGAAACTTTATTTTATACTCGATAAATTTTGTGAACTAAATCTGAACAACTCAATACTCGGATCGACTCAGCTCGTTTACACCCTTAGGTGTGATGCTAGAATAGTAGTGAATTGATACTAATTAAAAAATAATGGTAAATTATAAATATAATGGCGAGTTCCGCGATAAATGTGACGCCCCCAAAATAGGTATACATCACCAATTCTGAGTTGTCAATACATGATACAGAAACAACTACAACTTTATTATTACAACAGTAAAATTGTGAGTTTGAATACAAATATTATCTTCTAGACAATATCTATACTCAAATAAATCCTCATCACATTTATTGATATATTATTTTATAAAAATGGTGAGGACTACTAAACAACTCTCTCTATAACCTTCATTCCATACCCCTACTCGTACTCGCTATATTCTCGCCTCCTGAGAAGAAAAATGGAACAAAAAGGAAAAATGTGAGCTCAACTAGCCCAGTAAAGAATATTATGACTAAGATAATATACAACAAATTATCGTTAGTCTTCAACAGGAAAAAATCTAATAGAATACAATAGACAACAAGTTTTAAATCAATATTCGCAGCGGAAATAATAATTCATTAGAAGAGTTAAGTAGAAAATGCAAACTACTATCTTCTATGTATGAATTTTAAAGTTCATCGTCTATCTTTATATCCTGTAACATCAATCAATATATATCCGAAATCAAATATTCATCTTTGCACTACTCAGACAAAGATATTCATCGATTGGTCATGTTCATCTAAACACTGTTCATCTTTGCACTACTGGGCCAAAGATATTCATCGAAATCATTCATCTTTGCACTACTGGCCAAAGATATTCAATAATATCATCATTTAAGGCGAGGATGATGAAAAATATTTTTAAAAAAGCGAATCCGATTGAAACAAAATGTGAGGATTAAAGATTAAGGATTCGTACTTTGTTTTATCCATGTCAAAAAATACCTCAAAAATAATCATAGTGGTGTAAAATTCAAAATGATCAAAACATGGATACAATCAAAACTAGTATCCACTGATAGATATTTTTTAGGCGAAAAGGAAAATTTTCATTTTAGATGAATAGTCTTAAGTATTCGTGAATAAGTGTCAGTATCGTGAATAGTCTTTGTATCGTGAATAGTAACTCAGACACCAAAAGTTCCAAATTTGATAAAAACTTGAGATCAATATTTCAAACATAATGATATTGAAGAAATAATATCATTGAAAAAAAATAATATCCCTTACCTCACAAAAAGCAAGATCTTAGTTGAAATCTGGGATATAAGCTATGACTTGAACTTGCAGACCGTATATAGCAATTACTTTCGAGAGTATACTCAAAATACTCACAAGAATACGCTCGATAATATAGAGAGAAAACTTGATTTTGGTGTGATTTTCAATTTAACCTAAGCACTCTATTTTAGAAAAATGCTTAGAACACAAAAGTAGAAAATTTAATATAATAATATATATATATATATACAAATTTGTCTACGCACCTAGAACCATCTGAATTCAAAGAACTTGCATGTGTTTAATGAGGCTAACCAAACACAAAAAATGTTTTTGTTAATTAAAACTTCCAAAAATCAATTATTTCGGAACTTCGGAACTTCAATAATTCATAATAAATAGCCCTTTTGTCAGAAAATTCAAATCTCGCAAATTTCTATAGGAAATTCAATTCTCTACAACTTTGCAGAAGAAAGTTTTTCCAAATTTCAAACATAAATTGACCGAAATCCATAAACAGACGATTTTACAGGCTATAATCAAATTTCAGTTAAGAAATGGGCCCACAGACATGTTTAACATGTTTTGAACAACTTTTGCAACAAAAATACTCTTCCTCCTCATATACTCATATATCTCACATTCATTGTAAAAATATCATCATTATTATATTATAATAATATAATAAAATATTATTTTATCACAAAAGATAAAATATCGATTTTCAACAATTGTCACTTTAAAAATTTTCTCCATCTATATCCACATAAAATGAATATTTTTTCTCATCATATAAATCAATAATTATTTATTCACAAATAATATTACAGAATCAAGATCTTGTGACGGTAGTTCAGGAAAGAGGGCTTTCGATAAGAATTTCTCCTTCTTGGTAGCCTTGATTAGGTGACCAAACCTCTCCTTAGACGAACTTTCTAGACATTGCCAATAATGTTTTCTAATAATATTATTCATATAATATGAATTATTGCTTCGATAATGGAAAATCTTTGTGTAGTGACAATTATTGAAACAACGATAATATAAAATATCAACTTGACAATTATTTAATCAATAAAATAAAATCTTGAGCGATAACTCATCGTAATAATTATTGAGTAGTGCCTTCTTAAGTAAGAATCAATAATTGGTGCAATCTGGCGTCTTCTTGTGCGGCAACAACACGTATTAATGTGTTTTTAACCATAGGGTATTTCAACGATGTAAAGCAGTAACAACTTCTGTAGTTATTTTTAAACAACTTATATTTGTCGTTTTCTTCATCCAATCGCTTTTAGTTATGGGGCCCACACAAAATTGCTTGGCGTCGTAAATACGAATAATCCACAAGCGGTAAGAATATTCCCCAGACCAAACGAATATTCTCCTAAGGCAAAAATAAATATTTTATAACCACCGCTTATTTAAAATATTTTAGCATTTTACCCATAACTAACTACATTAATCAAATTAACCCTTACTATTTCAAAATAATAAATAGAGGAAAATAAATTTTATTTATTAATTATTTGGGGTCTTACAACCTCCCCTTCTTATGAAATTTCGTCCTCGAAATTGACGTACATACCTAGTGTTTCGAAAAGATGAGGATACCTTGCTTTCATTTCGTTTCCAACTCGGTCATTTCCTCTATAGCATGGTTCCTCCACAAAACTTTAACTTGTGGTATGACCTTCGTTACGTAGGACATGCTCCTTCCTATCCAAGATCTTGCCAGTACCTCTTCGTAACGTTAAGTCTTGGCTATCTCGTCCGGTTCTAACTCTATAACGTGGTTTGGGTCTTTCACATATTCTGAAATCTGGATATGTGAAACACATTATGAACACGAGACATACTCGAGGTAACGCGAGTACATAGGCTACATTTCTACTCGGTCGAGAAATGAAATGGACCGATATATCGTGGATTGAGCTTTCCTCTCTTCCCAAATCTTGTAACTCCCTTCCATGGAGCAACTTCATGACAATACATGATCCCCTATACTAAATTCCACGTCCTTTTGATGAAGATCCGCATAACTCTTTTGTCGATCTTGTCTTGGTTTGTATCGTTGTCGAATCATTTGGATCTTTTCGGTGAGTCATATACGTCTTAACTCGGGTACCAATAATGTTGCTTCACCCACCTCATCCCAACATATTGGAAGCGACACTTTCGTCCATATAATGCTTCAAATGGAGCCACACCTTTACTTGCTCGATAAGCTGTTGTTGTAGGAGAATTCCACCAATGGTAAATACTTATCCCAAGCGCCCTTGAAGTCTAGGACACGAGTCTTAATAGATCTTCAAGAGTTTGAATAATCCTCTCGATTGTCCGTCTGGTTTGAGGATGGTATCTTGAAGCCAATCGTAAATCTGTGCCCATAGCTCTTTGCAAGCTAACTCAAAATCTTGAAGTGAATCTTGGGTCACGATCCAAAACTATGGATCTTGGCATGCCATGCAACCTCACAATCTCATTTACATATATACTAGCAAGGCGTTCGAGGAATAAGTCTCTCGTATCGGCAAGAAATGAAAGCGGAGACTTGGTTAATCTATCAACAATAACCCAAATGGCATTGATGCCTTGAGAAACCGTAGGAAGACCCGTAAAGAAATCCATGGTAATGTGTTCCCACTTCCATTTCGGAATCTCAAGTGGTTGCAACGGACCCTTAGGTACTAGATACTCCGCCTTTACACGTTGACAAGTTAAACACATCGAGATAAACTTTGCAATTTCTCTCTTCATATTGTTCCACCAAAATGTATGTCGAAGATCACGATAAATTTTAGTACTTCCAGGATGGATTGCAAATGGTGTATTGTGTGCCTCCATCATAATCTTGTACTTTAAATCAGAGTCGTTAGGAACACAAAGTCTGGAGTGGACTCGAAGTATTCCTTCTTCATCAATTCTCGCTTCCGGAATAGCACCTTATTGTACTTTCTTCTTCATACGCATCAACTCCGGGTCGGTGGCTTGAGTAACCTTAACTTTTTCTATTAAAGTTGGCTTTATGCGTATACTTGACATCATCGTACTCATTCCTGCATATGATCTTCTACTCAACGCGTCAGCTACCACGTTCGTTTTTCCAGGATGGTATTGAATAGTGTGGTCGTAATCTTTCAACAACTTGAGCCAGCGTCGTTCTGCAAGATATTGAGTTCCTTTTGCGTGAAGAAATATTTGAGGCTTTTATGGTGCGAATATATCTCCACTTTCTCCCCATATAGATAGTGCCTCCGGATCTTTAAGCGAAAGCAACGATCGCTCAACTCTAGATCATGAGTAGGATAATTCCTCTCATACTCTTTAAGTTGTCGCGAGGCATAGGCTATGACTTTTCCACGTTGCATGAGAACAAATCCTAACCCTTTGCCTGAAGCATCGCTGTAGATAACAAATCCATCCGTACCAGATGGTATTGTTAGAATAGGTACCGAAATGAGTCTCCTCTTGAGCTCTTGGAAACTCTTCTCACATTCCTCGCTCCATACGAATTTTATATCTTTCCGAGTCAGCTGAGTTAATGGAGTAGCGATTCGAGAAAATCCTTCCACGAATCTCCAATAATAACCAGCTAAGCCCAGAAAGCTACGTACTTCGGTCACCGACTTCGGTTGCTCCCAACTTTGTATTACTTCAATCTTCGTTGGGTCCACAGATACTCCATGTTTCGACACCATGTGCCCAAGGAATGCTACTTCCTCAAGCCATAACTCGCATTTCTTCAATTTGGCATATAGTTTGTTTTCACGAAGCCTTTGGAGTACCAGCTTCAAATGGTGCTCATATTCTTCACGACTTTTGGAATATATGAGGATGTCATCAATAAATACAACAACGAACTGATCCAACTATTCCTTGAATACTCGGTTCATCATATCCATGAAAGTCGCAGGAGCATTAGTCAATCCGAAAGACATGACTAAGAATTCATAATGCCGTCTGGATTTAAGGCGGTCTTTGGAATATCCTCGATTCTAATCTTGGTGATGATATCCGTAAGCGAAGATCGATCTTTGAAAATAATTGTGCTCCTTTACCGGTTGGTCAAACAAGTCATCAATACGAGGTAGAGGATACCTATTCTTGATGGTGACATGGTTCAATTCTCGATAGTCAATACAAAGTCGCATACTACCGTCTTTCTTCTTTACTGAATAAAAGCAGGAGCACCCCGAGGAGATGTCTTGGGGCCGAATGAAATCGATGTCCAACAACTCCCGTAGTTGGACCTTTAACTCTGAAGTTCAATAGGAGCCATTCGATATGGGGGTTTAGAAATGGGCTTTGTATCAGGTTCAAGATCAATAAAGAATTCAACTTCACGTTACGGGGTAGGCCAGAAGTTC
Source organism: Panax ginseng (assembly GCA_020205605.1). Classification (NCBI taxonomy): domain Eukaryota; kingdom Viridiplantae; phylum Streptophyta; class Magnoliopsida; order Apiales; family Araliaceae; genus Panax; species Panax ginseng. Next base: position 578,597 of record CM035148.1, read on the forward strand.
TTTAGGAAAATCGTCGGAAAGTCAATAACAACAGGAATATTATTCAAATTTGACGTGTCTTTATTCAAATCCATAACATGGGCTAAGAAAGCTTGACATCCTTTTTACAATAAGCGAATAACTTTATGATTAGATATAGCGGTGATTGATTTTAATGGTTTAGTTACTTGAATTAAATACAACAAGGTTGTTTAGAATATATAAAGCTAACAACCTTACGAAAATAATCAATTTTGGCATGATGAGTAGTTAACCAATCAATCCCTAAAATCACATCAAAAGTAAGTATCTTTAAAGAGATAAGGTCAACGGTAAGGTGATGGTGCCAACTTGAATCAAACAAGATTTATAAGCGAGTGGATGTGATGAAAGTTTTCTCTAACGGAGTTTCCACAGATAGGTCAAAGTCTAATTTCTCGAGTCAAGTTTAAGCGTTGAGCACAAGCAGGAGAGATAAATGAATGGGTATGCCCCAGTATCAAGTAAGGTATAAACTTCGCAAGAATTTATAAATAGCTTACCCGTGATCACCTCGTTTGGGTTCCTCGCATTTTGACCGATCCACAACAAACGCTCTTCCGAGAACCGATTGACTTTGACTTTTACAGGGACGATCTTTTGAGTCACCGTCCCCATTGAACTAGGTTTCATTCTGCGCACAATCTCGGCGATATGTCCTTCCTTTCCACAATTATAGCATACCTTGAACTGTTGTTGTGGGCGTTTTGGTGATATGTCCCTCTTTCCGCATTTATTGCTATATGGACCGGTGGTCGTTCTCCTCCCTAAGAACCCGATTCTTTAGGAAACTTTGTCGTATTCACATGGTCGTTGTTAAATCTCCTCTTTTTAAAATCTCCTCCCGACTCGCTTCTTCTATTTTCATGGCCATGATTACCACGGAGTGGTTACCATTTTTGTCCGTCTTTTTTCTTTCTCCACATTTGGTTATCGTTGTTTTGTTGACCGCCATCTCCGGTATGATCTCGATTGTGGTCCCTCGGTTGGCCGTAGGTACTCGTTATCTCGCTTCTAATAATTGAGCCTCATTTTACAACATCTAAATAGAGAGAAAATTTATGAGAAATGAGATATTGTCGTGTATCTTAGGGTTTCAAATCTCTCGAAACATCCGCGTCATCGTTCCTCATTCTCCACCAAATGAGGTGCTGAACACGGATAACTCTGCAAACTTTGCCTCGTCTTTGAGACACCGTCGTGTTGTTTTGTTCTAATCGATGAACTCCACTTCCTTCATATGACGAACACTTTCGGAAAGTATTTGTCATTAAATAGTTTTGAAACGTCTCCCAAGACATCTTTGAGTGCGGCTAGATGGGTACGCTCACGCAGACTCCCACTAGTAGTCTGCCTGCGCCGCCACGGAACATAAAGGTGGCGAATGGAACCTCTGTTCTCCGTGCATCCCAAGACATCGAATATCTTGGTAATTTGCTTGACCCATATTTCCGCCATGATCGGATCTCGCTTTCCCTTAAATTCGGTGGTCCCGACTCTTTGAAGCGCTTGCATTTGTGACAACCCGTAAATTGCTATCATTTTCCTCGTATTTTGAACACGAGTCTCCTAAATGCGATTTTGCATGAATCGCAAAAAGCTTCTAAACATCCCTCGTTCATCATCTCGCTTCAATGGTGTTGTTGTTCACGGAGGAACATTGCCCATGCTGTTGCACGTTCTCCTCGTTAGTGAGTCTGAGCGTCTCCACGGTTTCATTTCCCTTTATTAATATTCTCATCGACATTCTCAAATCTTTGTCATAAAATAAGGGTTAATTAAGGAAATCAATATATCACATAATATCCCTATATCTGAGACCAACTAACAAATAAGCTTAGGTAGGACACACTAGCGAAGGATTTACTCGTCTCTCTCCCTCCTAGTTCTATTCCCCGATCTCCGCCTGGAGATCATATCCTAAGCTCGATACCAATTGTGGCGCCCCCAAAATAGGTATACATCACCCATTACGAGTTGTCAATACATGGTATAAGAAACAACTACAACTTTATTATTACAACAAGAAAGCGTGAGTTTGAATACAAATATTATCTTAAACAATATCTATACTCAAATAAATCCTCATCACATTTATTGATACATTATTTTATAAAAATGGTGAGGACTACTAAACAACTCTCTCTAGAACCTTCATTTCATACCCCGACTCGTCTTTCATTATATTCTCGCCTCACGAGAAGAAAAATGGAACAAAAAAAGGAAAAGGGTGAGCTCAACTAGCCCGATAAAGAATATTATGACTAAGATAATATACAACAAATTATCGTTAGTCTTCAACGGGAAAAATCTAATAGAATACAATAGACAACAAGTTTTAAATCAATATTCGCGAGTGGAAATAATAATTCATTAGAAGAGTTAAATAGAGAATGCAAACTACTATCTTCTATATATGAATTTAAAAGTTCATCATCTATCTTTTATCCTTGTAACATCAATCAATATATATCTAAAATCAAATATTCATCTTTGCATTACAGGCCAAAGATATTCATCGATTAATCGTGTTCATCTAAACACTGTTCATCTCTTTACTACTGGCCAAAGATATTCATCGAAATCATTCATCTTTGCACTACTACAAGGCAAAGATATTCAATAATATCATCATTTAAGGCGAGGATGATGAAAAATATTTTTAAAAAGCGAATCCGGTGAAACAAAATGACAAGGATTAAAGATTAAGGATTAGTACTTTGTTTTATCCATGTCCAAAAATACCTCAAAAATAATCATAGTGGTGTAAAATTCAAGAATGATCAAAACATGGATACAATCAAAGCTAGTATCCACAATAGATATTTTAGATTTAAAAGGAAAATTTTTTATTTTTCGATGAATAAAGGCCGTATTCGTGAAATAGTGTCGTATCGTGAATAAGTGTCAGTATACATGAATAAGTAACTCAGACACCAAAAGTTCCAAATTTGATAAAACTTCAGATCAATATTTCAAAGATAATGATATTGAAGAAATAATATCATTATAAAAAAAAAATATATCCCACTTACCTCACAAAAACAAGATCTTTAGTTGAAACAGGATATAAGCTATGACTTGAACTTGCACAGTATATAATAATAGTACTCAAAGTATACTCAAAATACTCACAAGAATACGCTCGATAATATAGAGAGAAAACTTGATTTCTTGTGTGATTTTTAATTCTAACCTAAGCACCCTATTTATAGGAAAATGCTTAGAACACCAAAGTAGAAAATTTAATATAATAATAATATATATATACAAATTTGTCTACGCACCTAGAACCATCTGAATTCAGAAAATTGCATGTGTTTAATGAGGCTAACCAAACACAAAAAACGTTTTTGTTAATTAAAACAATTAAAACTTCCAAAAATCAATTATTTCGGAAATTCGGAACATCAATAATTCATAATAAATAGCCCTTTTGTCAGAAAATTCAAATCTCGCGAATTTTTATAGGAAATTCAATTCTCTACAACTTTGCAGAAGAAAATGTTTTCAAATTCCAAACAGAAATTGACCGAAATCCATAAACGGGTGATTTTACAGGCTATAATCAAATTTCAATCAAGAAATGGGCCCACAGACATGTTTTGTAAGACCCCAAATAATTAATAAATGAAATTTAATTTCCTCTAATTATTATTTTGAAATAGTAAGGGTTGATGTGATTAATGTGGATAGTTATGGGTAAAATACGCAAATATTTCAAATAAGCAAGTGGTTATAAAATATTCATTATTGTCGGGGAATATTCGTTTGGTCGTGGAATATTAAAGACTTCGTCGGGGAATATTAAATGACAATAAGCAACCATATGTGGGCCCCATGCTTGAAAGCGATTGGAGGAAGAAACGATGAGAATAAGTTGTTTATAAAATACGGCTTGATTATTCTACAATTTCATTGTTGGAATACCCAGTGGTTAAAAAACGATGTGTCTGGCGTTGTTGCACAAGAAGACACGGTATTGTTGTACCAATTATTGATTCTTACGTGAAAGGCACTACTCAATAATGGTTACGATAATTCTTATTCAAATATTTTATTGATTCAATAATTCTTTGCGTTGTTATTTTATATTCTTTGTTATTTCAATAATTGTCATTACACAGTATTTTTCTTTATCGAAGCAATAATTTATATTATCTGAATAATATTATTAGATAACATTATTGGAAATATCTAGAAATTTCTGTCTAAGGAGAGGTTTGGTCACCTAATTGCGCGCCAGTAAGGAGAAATTCTTATTGGAAAGCCCACTCTTTCCTGGGAACTGCCTGGTTGTCAATATTGTGATTCTGTAATATTATTTGTGAATAATTAATTATTGATTCATATGATGAGAAAAATATTGATTTTATGTGGATATAGATGGAGAAAATTTTTAATGTGACAATTGTTGAAAATTGAAATTTTATCTTTTTCTGATAAAATAATTCATTTAAATATATATATTATTATATTTTAATAATATAATAATGGTGATATTTTACAACGAATGTGGGATATATGAGTTTATGAGGAGGAAAAGTATTTTTTTTGTTGCAAAAGTTGTTTAACACATATTTTGTGTGTCGGTAGACTATTTCTCGTAGAAATTTGATTATAAAGTTTGTAAAATCGTCTGTTTGTGGATTTTGGTCAATTTTTGTTTGGAATTTGGAAAAACTTTCTTCTGCAAAGTTGTAGAGAATTGAATTTCCTATAAAAACTCACGAGATTTGAATTTTCTGACAAAAGGGCTATTTATTGTGAATTATTGAAGTTCTGAAGCTCCGAAATAATTAATTTTTGGAAGTTTAAAATAATTTAAATATGAAAAACGTTTTTTGTGGGTCTAGCATGTGATTTGAATGTGTTGAATGCAGATTTTCAGATTCAAGAAGGTGCGTAGAGAATTTTAATATATATATTATTATTTTAATAAATTTTCTACTTTGGTGTTCTAAGCAATTTCTTATAAATAGGTGCTTAGGTTAGAATTGAAAATCACACCAGAAACTGAAGTTTTCTCTCTCTATATTATCGAGCGTATTCTTGTGAGTATTTTGAGTATACTTTGAGTATTGTTATACGATGCAAGTTCAAGTCATAGCTTATATCCCGGTGTTTCAACTGTAAATCTTGCTTTTCGAGGTAAGGGATGTTATTTTATTCGAAAATGATATTATTTCTTCAATATCATTATGCCGAAATATTGGTGGAAACTTTTTATCAAATTTAGAACTTTTTCATGTCAGGGTTACTATTCATAAGTTACTATTCACGAGTTACTATTCACGAGTACTATTCACGTAAGCGTGAAGAGATGTTTTTTGTGAAATTTCTATCTTTTAGTGTTTGAGTTACTTATTCACGATATCTGGACTATTCACCAAAAAATAAAATTTCTTCTTTTTGTCCAAAATATCTATTATGGATACTAGCTTTGATTGTATCCATGTTTTGATCATTCTTGAATTTTACACCACTATGATTATTTTTGAGGTATTTTGGACGTGGATAAAACAAAGTACGAATCATTAATCCTTAATCCTTGTCATTTTGTTTCCACGGATTCGCTTTCTTTAAAATATTTTTCATCATTCTCAGTTTTAAATGATGATATTATTGAATATCTTTGGCTTTTGTAGTGCAAAAGATGAATGATTTCGATGAATATCTTGGGCTGTAGTGCAAAGATGAATGATTTCTGATGAATATCTTTGGCCGTAGTGCAAAGATGAACAAGTGTTTAGATGAACATGACCAACTGATGAATATCTTTGGCCTGTAGTGCAAAGATGAATATTTGATTCCAAATATATAATGATTGATGTTACAGGGATAAAAGATAGACGATAAACTTTAAAATTCATACATAGAAGATAGTAGTTTGCATTCTCTACTTAACTCTTCTAATGAATTATTATTTCCGCTGCGAATATTGATCTAAAACTTGTTGTTTAATGTATTCTCTCAGATTTTTCCCTGTTGAAGACTAACGATAATTTGTTGTATATTATCTTAGTCATAATATTCTTTACTGGGCTAGTTGAGCTCACCCTTTTCCTTGTTGTTCCATTTTTCTTCTCAGGAGGCGAGAATGTAATGAAATACAGTGGGGTGTGGAATGATGGTTTTAGAAAGAGTTGTTTAGTAGTCCTCACCATTTTTGTAAAATAATGTATTAATAATTGTGATGAGGATTTAGTTGGGTATGGATATTGTCCAGATGATAATAATTGTATTTAAACTCACAGTTGTTATGTTGTATTAATAAAGTTGTACTTGTTTCTGTACCATGTTATTGACGACTCAAAATGGGTTGGATGGAATGGACCTATTTTGGGGGCGTCACATGTTTAACATGTTTTGAACAACTTTTGCAGCAAAAATACTCTTCCTCCTCATATACTCATATATCCCACATTCATTGTAAAAATATCATCATTATTATATTATAATAATATAATAAAATATTATTTTATCACAAAAGATAAAATATCGATTTTCAACAATTGTCACTTTAAAATTTTCTCCATTTATATCCACATAAAATGAATATTTTTCTCATCATATAAATCAATAATTAATTATTCACAAATAATATTCAGAATCACAAGATTGGCAACTGGTAGTTCCTGTGGAAAGAGGGCTTTCAATAAGAATTTCTCCTTCTTGTAAAGGTATGATTAGGTGACCAAACCTCTCCTTAGACATAACTTTCTAGACATTGCCAATAATGTTTTCTAATAATATTATCAGGATAATATGAATTATTAGCTTCGATAATGGAAAATCTTGCAGTAGTGACAATTATTGAAACAACGGTAATATAAAATATCAACGTAGCAATTATTGAATCAATAAAATAAAATCTTTGAGCGATAGAATTCTTCGTAACAATTATTGAGTAGTGCCTTCTTAAGTAAGAATCAATAATTGGTGCAATCTGGCGTCTTCGCAAACAACGCCAGACATCTTGTGTTTTAACCAATCGAGTATTCCAACGATTAAAGCGGTAACAACTATCCGTTATTTTTAAACAACTTATATTTGTCGTTTTCTTCATCCAATCGCTTTTCAGTTATGGGGCCCACACAAAATTTCGCAAGTAAATGCGAATATTAGACGGTAAGAATATTCCCGACCAAACGAATATTCCCCGACAAAAATAAATATTTTATAACCACCTGCTTATTTAAAATATTTACGTATTTTACCCATAACTAACCACATTAATCAAATCAACCCTTACTATTTCAAAATAATAAATAGAGGAAAATAAATTTCATTTATTAATTATTTAGGGTCTTACAATAAACAATGTCAGACCATTGAAGACAGAGCGTGAAGTAATCAAACCCACCGCCGTTGATGTCAATGATACAAAACACTCTGATTAACATGATCAAAATTTGAAGAGAGAGAATCGTTCCGGTGAGGAGAGAATTCCAAAATAAAAAAAAACTAGGACAAAGAACAATTGAATTGAAAATAAAACGTACCTTGAGATCCGGTGCGAGTTTGGTTCCAGGAAAAATGAAATATCTACTTTTTCGTACAAAATGGTTTGTGACTTTATGCGGAGGTGTGAGAATGAGGTTAAGAGAGACGATGAAGAGAATAGGGCCGAGTAATTAATCAAATTGGGATCGAAATCGCGCCAAAAATCACACAAATTACATCAACGATTTCGGCGTATGTGACGGTTTTAGGTATGTTGAAAAACCAAATTTACAATTTTGGTTTGGTTACTAGTCAAAACCGCACGCATAAAACCGAAACCATACCAAATAATCAGCATGTTTATCAATTTTGTTACGAGTATATATAATTTATCTACTGTAACATATTCTTTTCATTGTATTTTAGAAGATAAATATTGCAGGGTTGAATGAAGAATCAGCAGTATCAATTATGTTTACAAATTAAGAGTGGTTTGTTATTTCCTAAATCAAATGTGATAACATCGTATTATTCTATCATATAATTGTTGATGTCTGAAATAATTTTGCTAAGTTAGCTCCATGAATGTGTTCACTACGTAATACGTTTGTAGATTCTTAGATTCATCGAAGATCCAGAAGTTGTGGCCACCACATTGAACAGATTCTGCATGAAATTTTGGTGTTCTAAAGTCAGGAGATTGTGAGATTTAAAAAAGCACTAAAAAGCTTCTAAATTTATTGTTTAGATTAAATTGTATCCACGAGAGGGGGGATCCAAACTGGAGTTGGTATGTAGCTTGTAACCAAATTTACGATTTTGTTATTTCAATTGGTTTTGGAACCGAAATCGCATCGCACAGTTCAAAATTGAACCGCACCAATCACAAACGATTTCATGTGTGATTTTTGATTTGTCAAATCGCACCGCAACTAAGCGGTTACGTGTGCGGTTTGAGTTTCAAACCGCACCATGCTCACATCTAGAAGAGACGATTTAATTTAAGAGATAAGGGAAATGGAACAGAAAGAGAGAATTGGAAGATCGATTGAAGGAAAATGAATTGTTTTATTTTTTCAATCTAACAGAGTCGACTTTAAATTAACAACCAAAATAACTCACCGATTTTTGAAATTGAGGATTGGGTACGACTTTTTATATACATATATAATTATAATTATGTCATTTTATAGTTATAAAATATAAATGTATCACTAAGTTTGAAACAAAAATAATACTAATTATTATATTTGTATTTTTTAAAGTTAATTAACTAGATGATTTTAATTTTGTAGTTTTATAAATTATTTTCAAAAAATAGAAATATATTTCTAATTGAATAATATTATGTAAGACCCCAACTTATTATAAATAAAATTGAATTTTTCTTTATTCATTATTCTAAATTAATAAGGGTTAATTTGATATAATTCTTTGGTTATGGGTGAAATGTGCAAAGTTTACAAAATAAGCAAGTGGTTATAAAATATACATTATTATTCGGGAATATTCGTTTGGTAGTGGAATATTCTTTTTGTCGAGGAATCTTAAATTTGATGGCCTTGATCATTGGTGGGCCCCATAACGGAAAAGCGGTTGGATGAAGGAAAACGACAAAGATTGAGTTTTATAAATAACGACGTAAATTATTACCGCTTACTTAACATTGTTGGGTTACTTGGAGGTTAAAATACTGATGTCTGGCGTGGTTACACAAAGAAGATTTACCAGTATTGCATGATAAAGATTGTTGAATTATTGATCCTTACGTAAAGTAAAGCACTACTCAATAATTATTACGATAATTCTTTATTCATTATTTTATCTTATTGATTCAATAATTCTTTGCATTGATATTTATATTATTATTGTTTCAATAATTGTCATTACACAAGATTTTCCATTATCAAATCAATAATTCATATTATTTGAATAATATTATCGAGATAACATTATTGGTAATGTCTAGAAAGTTCATCTAAAGGAGAGGTTTGGTCACCTAATTAATGCTACCAGAAGTGAGAAATCCTTATCGAAAGTTCTCTTTCACAGGAGCGGCTACGGTTTGTCGATCTTGTGATTACGTAATATTATTTTGAATAATTAATTATTGATTATTATGATAAAGAAAATATTTATTTTATGTGGATATAGATGGAGAAAATTTTTAATGTGACAATTGTTGAAAATTAATATTTTATCTTTTTCTGATAAAATAATACATTTAAATATATTATTTTAATAATATATTAACGGTGATATTTTTATAATAATTGTGGGATATATGAGTATATGAGGAGGTAGAGTATTTTGTGGCATTAAATGTTTAACATATGTTTTGTGTGTCGGTGGACACGATTCTTGACCGAAAATTTATTATAGACTGTAAAATTGCCCGTTTGTGGATTTTGGATAATTTCTGTTTGGAATTTGGAAAAATTTTCTTCTGTAAAGTTGTAGAGAATTGAAATTCCTATAAAAAGTCGCGAGATTTGAATTTTCTGATAAAAGGGATATTTATTGTGAATTATTGATGTTTTGAGTTCAAATAATTGATTTTGGAAATTTTAATTATTATTTTCAAGAAAAACGTTTTTCAAAGGTTGGTGAGCATCTTTAACATGTGGTTGGTGGCTAAAATCAGATTCCTTGGTGGTGGGCTTGAATATTTGGTAAATAATAATAATTTATTAATTTAGTCTCCTTTGCGTTCTAACATTTTCCTATAAATAGAGGGCTAAGTTAGAATTGAAAATCACACCGAAACAAAATTTTCTTTCTTTTCTCTCTAAATTATCGGCGTATTCTTGTGAGTATACTTTGAGTGTTCTTTATACTGGTCTTGGGTTTCACAAGACTATATCTGAAATTCGATCAATACGATTATTTTGAGGTAGTGGGTATTATTTTCTTCTTAAATGATATTTTCTTCAATATCATTATCTTCAAGTATTGGTGAACCTTTTATCAAATTTGGAACTTGTTGTGTTTGGAGTTCTTATTCACGATATACGACCTTATTCACGTATATCGACTTTATTCACGAATACTAAGACTATTCAATAGAAAAATAAAATTTTTCTTTTTGTCCAAAATATCTATTCGGATACTAGCTTTGATTGTATCCATGTTTTGATCATTCTTGAATTTTACACCAATATGATTATTTTCAAGTATTTTTGGACATGGGTAAAACAAAGTACGAATCCTTAATCCTTAATCCTTGTCATTTTGTTTCTTTGGATTCGTTTCTTTAAAAATGTTTTTCATCATCCTCGGTCTAAATGGTGATATAAATGAATATCTTTGGCACTGTAGTGCAAAGATGAGCGATTAATCGATGAATATCTTTGGCACTGTAGTGCAAAGATGAGCAGTGTTGAGATGAACATGACCATTTGGTGATCTAAAATGAATATCTTTTGGCTGTAGTGCAAAGATGATTAAAGATGTATATTGATTGTTATTACGAGGATAAACTATTGATGATGGACTTTTAAACCTTAGAAGACGGTAGAATTCTTTTCTACGTGACTCTTCTAATGGATTCTTATTTCCATTGCATTTGTTGATCTAAAACTTGTTGTCTATTGATTACGTTAGATTTTTCCTGTTGAAGACTAACGATAATTTGTTGTATATTATCTTAGTCATAATATTCTTCTTCTTGGGCTAGTTTGAGCTCACCCTTTTCCTTTTTGTTCCATTTTTTCTTCTCGGGAGGTGAGAACACAAGCAGGATCGAGTCGGGGTATGGAGTGATGGTGCTAGGAAGATGTTTTTATTTTCCTCACTATTTCGTAAAATAGTGTATGAATAATTAATGAGGACTTATTTGGGTGTATATTATGCAGAAGATAATATTTGTATTGAACTCACAGTTGTATTGTTCGTATTCTACACATACATCTCAGATTGTCAAAGTTGTAGTTTGCTTTTATACCATGTATTTTGGCGATTTCAGAATGGGTGTTGTATACCTATTTTGGGGCGTCACATATTATGTCTTGTAAAAATTTCAAGTAAAGAATAAGATAACTTATAAATGAAAATGTATAAAATATCAAATTATAAATCCTCCACCTTATTAATTTTTTTTCTTCATATTATTTGTGTAAACTTTTATGTATAATTTGTGATGATCTAGACACGATAAAGCATTGAATTGGATAGGGCCGAAAAAGGCCAGTTTTGACATTTAGATTTGTTAGGCCCATGGTTCGGGTTAGGTAGTACCGGCCCATGAGCTTTTTCTTATATTTTTTTTCTTCAAAATCTTGAATCACCAAAAATAGAAATGATAATAAATATAAAAAATAATAAAATAATTTATAATAAACAATAATTCTAATTACTTAAATTAACTACATATCTCAATCAATTAAAATTTTAATAGTATTATAATTTTAGATATTATTCTAAAGACATGATTTGGGATAATGATTTATTTACTTTCCAAATAAGTAGGGGGAATGCATAATTATGGGATAATGATTGATTTACTTTCCAAATGTACTACAATAAGTAGGGGGATTGCATAATTAAGGGATAAAATTATCTATATTATTGTGTACAGATTTTGGACTTGCAATCTAAAAAATTAGTGGTTGATTCGGATTATATATCGCTAGTAATTCAAAGTATATAATCAAATTTGATTCTTTAAAATTAATATAATTTATTTAACTTTTAAAAATAATAAATAATCGTAATTAATACTAATATATAGATAATTTTAAATTTTTATAATTATATTATCTAACTTAAACTAATAATTGTTATTTGTTAGTTTAATAGTTTTATACTTTGAAATTATTAACTACATATCTCAATCAATTAAAATTTTAATAGTATTATAAATTAGTATTATTAATTAATTACCTACATTAACTACATATCTTAATTATAATTTTCAATTATAGTTAAAATATATTGAAGATTGCATTAAAAATAAATAATTATTGTAGCTTAGTTGGTTTAAACTTTTATTTATTTACTTACAAGTCTTGTGTTCAAGCCTTACAACCCATAAGTAGTAGTAATATTTTATTTTTTTAAAAAAAGATTTATGGGTCACTTGGACGGGCCGAGCTATAAATAGGCCGCCCAAAAAGGCCCGAAAGTCCGATTTTTGACGAGTGGCCGTTCCGGCCCGCGGACCTGGAGCATCTTTACCAGTTCTAGTCATACCATTACTCAAATTTTGTAATTAATGCTGGGAGTATGTAGAAACTAAATAGTAGAAACCAATCGCCGGGTGATTTTGCTTCCACAAGGGTGTAAAAGTAATTTAAAGGAATTAAAGTATTAAATATACGGTCCTCCAGGGTCTAGACAATAGAATATAAAAAAGGTATTCATACAATTTCCGAAGGCCAAAAAGTAATCCGATTTGGGATTAAGGGCTATCTTATTAATTCAATTTTCTCTTCGTATCAGAGAAAACCCTAGAAATCAGCTATGTCGTCCAAGCAAGGTATTTTGTCTTTCTTAATTCTTAAAATTATCTATTAAAAGAACTTGTCATTTTGTCGATTTTCTTTAGGATATTAACCTTATTATTGTGTTGCGCAGGTGGAAAAGCAAAGCCTTTAAAGCAACCCAAGGCTGAAAAGAAAGAATACGACGAGGTATTAATCATGAAAGATTTTTTCCTTTATGATATATTTCATGGATTTAATGATCTATTATTTATTTGTAAATTTTATTGAGATAATCTATATTCTATGGTATTGAAAGTGGGAAATTTGGTAACTGGGAGAAATTCCTCTGATTGTTTATTTATATCTTTTTTGAATTGTTGGGAGAGAAAATAAACGAAAAATAAGTGAAACTGTTTTGTCGCATCTAGTCAAGAGGACTTTTGAGTATGTATAATTGAAAATATTTGTAGTGTATCTGTTCATCTTTATCTCCAACAACAAAATTTTTGCATCTGGTATACTGAATGAGTTAATAATTCTTTTTTAAACTTGGGTGTTGTTTGATAAAACTGAATGAAAAGTTCTGAACGTTTAAGAACATCTGAATCAACTGAACAGAGCAAATGCTATGAACGCTGAATGAAATAAGATGTTGATAATTCATCTGTTAAAACATCTGAATGATTGTTTTTTTTTTTCATTTTAACCTTTGAAATATACCCAATAAGTTTGTTAGGCAATTATTAGTGTGTTATCTTTTCTAAATGACTTAATGGAGTTTTGTCATATATCAACATAATAAATTTAATTGTGAATAATACATTAATTTGTTCATTTTCATTGCATATAATACATTAATACAAGTTCATTTATTTAATTTTTCAAAAGTATTCAAATTAAAATTCAATTGGATATTCTATTAAATAGAAGCCCATATTTTTATTGTACTATCAGTTAATTAATTTTTTTTGAAATTATTTGATCTAGTTCAAGGTCTGAAGAATTAAATGGTCATGATGCTCAGTTGTGTTACGATGAAATATTACTGATTTTTTTTCCTAGAGAAAGATTGAAATAAAGCAGTGTTCTAAAAGTCGCTAGTCGGTCCCAGGTCGGTTGGCTACCGACTAGAGACTAGGGGATTAGTCGGGGATTAATCGGCTAATCGGATTTTCAATTATTTTTAAAAAATATATATTTTCCTTCCTCCTTCATAAGTTATGAGTAAGTAGAATAACATAAGTAACACAAATCATCAAATAAAAACATGGAAACTAAGTAAAACCAAATAGTTTGACACTCTTAAGTTCAAAACCAATTAACCAAATGAAACTAAGTAGCACAAAATCAATAGTCAATCACTCCTCCTTTTTTCCATATCACTCCAAGACTTGCTCTCCATCGGACTCAAACTCATAATCCTCATCTTCCTCTTCGTTGTCATCATCTTCCGACATAAACTCGTCTTCATCTAGTTCTCGCACATTTATACCACTTCTAGGTAGAAGGACCTCATCCGCCCCCATTTTTTCCGATTTTCTCGACTTTTTCCGATTTTTCCCGACTTGTTCCGATTTTTTTATTTACTCCGACTGGACGACTTTTCCAACTAGTCGCCGACTAGAGCCCGACTAAGTCGGCCAGCGACTAAATCAAAGGACTAGGCCTAGTCGAATCGTTGAGGCTCCGATCCCGACTTAGTCGCCGACTAGGCCGACTTTTAGAACACTGAAAGAAAGGATAAAACAAGTATTTTGTTTAAATAAAGGAGGGTATCCTAGTAATAAGCTATTCAGTACACTATCTGACCGAATAATTTCAAATTTTGTGACTTACCAACTCAGGCCAATTCAGCCAATAATCAGACAACGAAAATATTTATCAAACGGTTAACTAATCTGACTGATTTAGATTTTGGGCCATTCAGATCAATAAAATGCAAACAAACAGCCCTTTACTTTTTCAGTTGCCTAAACTGGCATACATATATAATAGTGCAAAACTGTTACTTTTTTTTGCTAAATAATTGTTATATTACATATATTTGTTACTTTTTTTTAATGGAAATAAATAGTTCTAATAGTAGTTCCCCCAAAAAAAAAAATAAAAATAAAATAAATAAAAAAAAATAAAAAAAAAATAGGTGTGATCTTATATACATTAGCACTCTCCCTTTACTGTTATGATTCGTATTTCCTACTTCATATAATAGTGTTCTGATTCACTTGCATGAACTCTGAATATTTCAATTACACTCAACCCCCGGAAACTGTTGAAAATTATGATTTATGACAACCAATACTTTGGCAATTTTAAACAAACAATAAGCATTTGTTTAAATTCTTATGTTGCGAGTTACATATTGTGTCATTTGGTATAAACTTGACAGCATAGTGTTGTTATGGGCTAGGAAGCAAAAATCACAATGAAAAATGAAAAGAGTATGCGAGGGAGTGGGGACAGTTAGAAGTGGAGTTGTGCGTTGGTAATTTATGACTTCAAGGACCGTTTTCCTGAAAACATGCACCAGGATTAAAAAACTTAAATTTAAAAGTATCGATCCCCTCCTCTCTAAAGGTCAATTATCAATGGTCCACATGGTACTTGCGTATTAGTATGTACACCGATCTAGTACTGCAGAATGACCTGTGGAAACTTTTATCATGTATAAGACACTGCTTACAAGTTACATCTACAGGATTTAATGTTTATGTTATTCCTTATTGAAATGTATCTGTCCATGCAGGATGATTTGGCTAAACTTCAGAAGAAAAAGGAAGAGGAAAAGGTTAGATTGTGCTGTAGTCAATCTTGTTTTACTGATATGGTTATGTTGTTTTGGGTATATGGCTGAAATATGGTTGCCCCATGCTGTGCAGGCACTCAAGGAGCTCAAAACCAAAGCTCAACAGAAGGGGGCATTTGGAGGTTCTGGGCTAAAGAAAAGTGGGAAGAAATGAGTCCCCCCATATCAATGTACACGGACGATTTGTGCCATGACTAGGAAATGCTTGTATGCTATATTCTGTGGATTGGACGTCATTAGTTCCCGCTGAACGTTTGTGACTTATCCTATATTTAAATGAATGATATTATCAACTCCTATTTTCGCCCATAAAATTTGTGCTATTGTTGCCTTACTAACCTTAATAATGGTTTGAGGTGAAACAATATAATTGTTTTTGCGTAAATGGAACATAAGATTTAGAACAACTACTCAACTAGCATGAGTCACGTACATCGCCAATCGTATATGATTGGAAATTGGAATGACACGAGCAGTTGGCAACGTAATCCAACTCTCTCATAGAGCATCTTTGATAAAAATAAAAATAAAAATAGAATTAGGCATTTTAAATAAAAAGCAAAAGCAGAATTAGGTGTATCAAATTTGAGATGCTAATTAATGGTGACACATTATGGATAGACCCTTAATAACAAATTGAAAGGAAGTGGTTAGTTTGAGTAAGTTGGTCAATTGAATGCTCATACATACGCAAGGGAGGTTCTATGTTAGTATATTAATTAATTGACCAATTTATCAAAAATTAAACTTCATGCTAACTGAATTTAAATCCAAAACACAATTCTATTGAAATGAAACATAAGGTTGTGGTAATGGTAATGGTAATGGTAATAAACATAAGTTTGTGGTAATGGTAATCCTAGTCACATGCCATGATGTGCAGCTGATCCTCTTTGTTGATACGGAGGGAAGGTGGAGCCCCTTTCCCTCCCTCATGTGATTCAGCCTTTATATCCCTTTGCGTCACTTTTCCATTTTCCACCCACGGTGGGAGTGAATGGAAGGTCTATGACGTGTACAGATTCAATTGGTCCACGCCGTGACCTCCTTGTGCTCCTCTGAAAAGAGGTCGTTCATACTTTGGCCTTTTCACAGAGAGAGTCCCGCCAAATTAGCATCGGTGTCTTTTGTTTCGGTCCCATTTCTACTCTTTATCTCCCTCTCTCTCTCTCTCTCTCTCTCTCTCTCTCTATATATATATATATATATATATATATATATATACATATTTATCATATGGAATAGTAGTACTTCACAATAAAAATAAAACTAATTTTCCTAAAAAACCATGTGCGAGTACAAGTCGGAAATAACATAAATACGTGTAACGGGAGGAAAAAAAAATAGAAGTCGGAAATAACATAAATACTTGTAACGTGACAGCTCTTACCGAGAAGTTCTCTTTTCTTCTTTTTGGTGCAACTGAAAATAAATAACTTATCAAGTCTTTTTTGGAATTGGGATTGTCCTTTATACCTGAAATTTGACAGAGATAAAACCTTTATAGGAGCTATTGCATATATATTTGATGAATCCTAGCCACACATGGATAGAAAGTTCTAAGGAGACAAGTAAAAAGGGTTATAGCTTTTAGATTGATTGATGATACTCTGTTTCAGAATCCCTAAACAAACCCGGTTTGAATCAAGAAGAATATTCTATATTCAATTGGTTGAGTGAATGTTATAGATGGATTTCTGGCCGGAGTTTCTTGCAAACAGTTGGGGAAAAGAATTTGTAGCCGGAGGGTTGGGTGGTGTAGCAGGTATTATATCTGGTTATCCACTAGATACAGTCAGAATCAGGCAACAGCAATCGGGCGTTGGTTCCCGCTCTGCTTATAGCATCCTCAGGAATGTCGTTGCTACCGAGGGGCCGAATGCCCTCTACAGGGGCATGGCTGCACCCCTAGCTTCTGTTTCTATCCAGGTTATCATTCTCCATTCATCTTTATCACCCTTTTCATTAATTAGTATATTTGTTCAATACGAGGCAAGCTTATGAGATCTTTATGTTAGATCAAGGAAAATATCCCACACAAGTGTCTTCCTAAAACAAGTATTTTTAAGGATTATACAAGACAAAAATTAAACTGCGGCTACCAGGATGCTAGGCTATAAAACAGATTACACATGATTTTCTGTCTTAATAGGATATCAATACGAACAGATGGCGATTTTTTAAGTTGGAACATTGGTCAGCAAGGCTTAGGCTTCCCTATAATGAAAATCATCCTTCTGTGTTTTACCCCCGATTCATTTAGCTTTGGCAAAGATTTTGCTGGATACAATCAAGATATCTCCTTTACTCCCTCTGGGTGATCCAAAATTCAGATTATGTAAAGGTCACTTTCACGAGGGTGATGATGGGACTAAAGGTGTCAAGCTCCCCGTGTTATATAGATCAACTTTGGCTCCATTGGCTAACGTTCTACCGACCAATCCTCGTAGCTTTCCTGGTAAAATTGAAGTACTACATTTACCAAACCTCATTCCTAAGTCCTAACCAAGGGAGAAAACAGATGCTCCAAAAAAAGTTTCAACCTTTAATGTTAAGACAGAACTAAATTGTATGTAAAAGGTCACATTCATTGTTAAACAGAATGCTTACAAATCCATCTTTCATAAGAGAATAAATTGTTAAATATAATTGCTGTGTGAGGAACAAGGATGAGTCTCTGTTCGTGTTGTGATGTATGTAAGAGAGCAAATTAGAATTATAGCGAATGAGCACCACAAACTCATCAAAGCGAATATCAGGCTGTTTTAAAAAAATCATTAACACCAAAATCGGATTTCTTGAATTATATCATCCATTTTCTTCCAAAGCATTAAGATTAGAAAAGTTCATTCTCTTGATTTTTTACTTGAACCACGATTACTGACTTCATTTGCTACGGCAGAATGCAGTGGTTTTCCAGATATATGCAATCCTGTCGCGAGCATTTGACTCATCAGTTCCCACCACAGACCCTCCTTCCTACAGAGGAGTTGCCCTGGGAGGAATCGGAACCGGTGCTATACAAAGTCTAATTCTCTCCCCTGTTGAACTAGTAAAAATCCGTCTTCAATTACAGAGTAAGGTTCATGGCAAACCTGAACAAGCAGAGAGCCTTAGAGGTCCGAGAAGTGTTGCCAGGAGCATATTTAGGACAGAAGGTTTGCGAGGAATCTACCGAGGTCTAACCATCACAGTACTCAGAGATGCTCCTGCTCATGGTGTCTATTTCTGGACATATGAATATATACGAGAGCAACTTCACCCGGGATGTCGTAAAAGTGGGCAAGTAACCTTCAGAACAATGCTTATGGCAGGAGGCCTTGCTGGAGTTGCCAGTTGGATATGCTGCTACCCTTTAGACGTGGTTAAAACCAGACTTCAGGCTCAGTCTCCACCTTCTCCAGTACAATACAATGGCATTGTTGATTGCTTCCGCAAAAGCGTTAAACAGGAAGGATATACTGTGCTGTTCCGAGGATTGGGAACTGCAGTTGCCAGAGCTTTTGTAGTAAATGGGGCTGTCTTTACTGCTTATGAAACAGCTCTGAGGTTCTTATTTTAACAACAACAACAATAATGGAAGCATTCCATCAGACCATGCAATCTAGAGGAAAATTAGCCTTTACTTATCAAAACATACATCATTATTGGCATCTATACAAAATTAATTGTTTATTTCTGCCAAAATCATTCCAATTATTCACAGACCTTCCCTATAAGCATCAATATTTTTAGACAGTTGAATGGAATCTAAGAAGTAAACACCGGAAGAGCATTGACCAACTTATAAGTCATTTGTTCCTATTCACCTGTTCGGGAATGACTTATTTTTTTACTTATAAGTTGAGTTTTAAGTCAAAAAAATAAGTATTTCTAACTTATTTTAAAATGATTTAAAAGTCATTTTAAAATAAGTTAGTTTGACAAAATGTAATGTCTATTTTGCCCCTCTTTTTATTAATGTTCTTTTTAGTAATTTTTATATTTATTTTAACTTATAAGTCATTATAAGCCGAACACCTTCAGAACTTGTTTTAACTTAATTTTTGACTTATAAGTCAAATTGATGCCGAACGCTTTTACTTATAAGTCAACTTATATTATAACTTATAAGTCATTCCCCAACAGGCCTGAATGGACAGATTGGCATGACAAGATAGTTGTCTTGGGCAGATTGGCATGACAAGATAGTTGTCTTGTTTCAGGATGAGTATTCGATAGTTATAACAACGACGTAAAAATAAATACATTTGTGTCATTCTTATTCATATCAATGAAGATAAACAATCAATTTACACAACTATGATCCTTTCTTTTTGTATAAGGAAAATTTATCATAATTATATTTTTATTTAATTCATTTCATGGTAAATTAAACTACCATGAGTCAAACATAATACAATCATATACTCTTAGATGGAGTAACAAACAAAGCAAGTACATCAAAAACCTCTGATTAATAGGTGCCTCCGGTACCAAACTGTTCGACCCTGTCCTCAGTGAGATTAAGCCTTGACATTGCATCATCCAAGCCTGAACTCAGTTCTGCCAACACACGCGGATCACTATAGTTTCTCACAGCCTGCACAATTGCCCTAGCTTTCTTGAAAGGATCCGAACAATTAAAAATCTCCGGCCCAACAAATACGCCATCGCATCCCAATTGCATCATAAGGGCGGCGTCTGCTGGTGTCACAATGCCTCCAGCAGCAAAATGCACAACAGGTAGCCTGCCCATTTGCTTTGTTTGCGCCACTATATCATAAGGGGCGGCGATCTTCTTTGAAAATGCAAAAACTTCATCATCATCCATGTTAGTCAGGGTTCGTATTTCACCCATAACTTTTCTCACATTGCCAACTGTCTCAACAATGTCACCGGATCGATACGAATCCCCCTGAGCCCGGATCATTGCCGCGCCTTCTCTCACTCTCCTCAACGCCTGTCCAAGATCTCTGCACCCGCAAACAAACGGAAGTCCAAAATTATGCTTGTTAATAAAATGATCTTCGTCAGCAATGGCAAGAACCTCGCTTTCGTCGATATAATCAATTTCTACAGCTTCCAGGATTTGGGCTTCAACGAAATGCCCAATTCGGGCTTTTGCCATCACTGGAATTGAAACGATTCGTTTGATTTCTTTAATCAGAGATGGATCAGGCATGCGCGAAATGCCGCCTTGAAATGGGTCTGAAACGATTATACAGCAAGCTCCGGCGGATTCGGCGATCTTGGCTTGTTCGGGGCAGGTGATTTCAAAAATCGCGCCGCCTCGGAGCATTTGAGCTAGTCCGACCTTCATTGAGAATGAGTTCTTCTTCTTAGTGTCCGTGATGGCGCTGTTGTTGTAAATGGTAACGGCATTATCGCCAGCCATTGCCAAGTGTTGGACAAAATGCACCAATTAAGGAACAGATGAAACAAAGCTTTGTTGCATATTTAAAGTTGGTATGTGTTTATTTGTAGTGAGGGAGTGAGAAGCGGAATGGTCCGAATGGGGCAGGAAATGTGAGGAGAGGCGGTGCTATTTCGTGAGTTCCAGAAGCTGCGGGGAGAATAATGGAGGAAAGATGTAGAAAGTTCCTGTTCTGTTAACATTTTCTCTCTATTTAAATTTTTATACGATATAAATAAAATTAACACGTATCACTATCATACTAAACTTCAAAATCAAAATATCCTTTTATCGCTCCATTAATATGTACATTGTTTTTGATAAAAATTTGAATGGTTGAGAATTGTTATAAATTTTAACACTAATTTTATTTTATTTAATTATTTTATTTTAAAATATTATATAGAATTTAAATTTTGAAATATTATATTATGTGTTTAACTGTCATTTTGATTATTTCAAATTTGGTAGTCGGCATTCATGCGTGCTCCACCCTCCCACTTAAGAATCCAAACATTTGGATGTTGTCGTGACGCTTTTGTTACGAAAGTTACTTTCGATGCTTACGCTGTAAGCCAACAACAACTCCGATCACATCAAGAGTCTTGACGTATTCATCGCGAACTCTCTTTTGTGGTGTAATCATCGTTCAATTAAAGGTAAAAAAAAAAATTGAATAACGTCTATCCCTCTCTTTTTTGTTTTTTGTTTTTTGTTTTTCCTTCATCAAATTAATTTGTGAATTTAAAAGTTGATTTGATTAAAAAGGAGCAAAATAGAGTTAGTTATATAAGCATAATTAGGTTGATGGCATTCTTCATCTATGTATATGGACATCTATTGTTAAACGAATGTATTCAAATAATTAAAAAGTCTTTTGGTTTTAGATTAGTACATGTACCTAATAAATTTACAAATTAGGTCCCATATCTTTTTTTTTTACATGGATGAATTTAAAATGTCTGACGTCATCAAAGAATTATCAAAATCAACTCCTTACGAATTATGGGTCAACTCAAATATTAATTATATTATGTATGATAACTAAATGTGTCAATTTATTTTTATATTTTTTAAATTAATTATCAATTTATCTATTTGCGGACTTTTTATATATAAATAATCCGTAGAATCGAGTGTCAACATTCTAAATTTTTTATTGAATCCAAAGAGAGTTTCACAAATTCAAATTGAATCCAAAAAGAGAGTTTCACAAATTCAGGTTTGCTGTATTTCATTGGTCTTTTGCTTATAGAAACAAACATATCAGAGGCCAAGACCACAACATACGTGCTTTAACAATTTGATGGTGAGTTTTAAAAAGAACAGAAAATTTAAAAAAAAAAAAAAAAGACGAAAAACTTAATTTTTTGTCTAATTTATTTGTTATCGAGTTTTTAAATAAATACAAAAAAGTGACAAAAAATTTGATCACTTTTCTTGCCAAACTTTTTCGTTTAAAAATGGACGGATTTAGACGAAAAACTAAATAATATAGGATCATCTTTTATAATTTTTATTATACCCTCTATATTACAAATATAATAAAACTAGAGAATCAATTACAAACTTCTTTTATACAATACGACAAAAGTGTAGCTGAGAGTCTTTACACGAATATTGTCTTCTAGACAATATTCAAACTCAAATGGAGTTTTCATTACATTTATTATCACACTATTTCATAGCCACAATCTCGGATCATCACTCTGTCCTCCGACTACAAACTTCTTCATACAACTGTCGTGCAAAATACGACAACACATATGCGGTGTATATCAACTGTAACTCTCATCCCTTTACTTGGATATCATCTCACAGTGATACCTTATATAAAGGTACAATCAATAATTATTTTAGAAATTAAAATCTTTGGAAAATGTTCAAGGAAACCTTCGTACATGGGAAGCCATGCATCTAAGTTATACTCCCTCCGTCCCAAGATAAAAATCCTGGTGGACTTTTCACGCATATTAAGAAGAGAAATAAAATGACAAAATTATCCATAATAATGTCATTAAATATGGAGAGAGAATTATAATAAGAAAAGTATGAGATATTTAATGCTACGGGCATAATAGAAAAAAATGTGTAAAAATTTGGTTATTAAAAGAAAGTGGACATTTAACATGGGACAACCCAAAATAGTAATAAGGACTTTTATCCTGGGAGGGAGGGAGTAATAGATATCATATGACTCGATAATTATCCTTGGTTGACCCAATAGACCCCAAAGAAAAACGAGAAAATTACTATCATGTTCTTTCCAATGGTGAGTCTTCTCTTGCCATATAAATATCTAAATGGTCTTCAATTGAGAATTATATTTCAACCAAACTCCAAAATTATATAAGTAGTGCTCGTAGATATAATCAACAAGTGGATGTGCACAACCCTGTCTTATGATAACACGAAGTCGTAGGTCATTAGACATCTTGTATGATAGTGACAAAACATCATTCCAAAGTTGGGTTCACCTCACCCTATTCGATTCACCAAAATCAACGGTTAAATGACGTATAAAATATGACACATTTATCTAAAATTCTCAATAAAATTATTTTCATATTGTTTTAGGGAAACCTCAACACCTATCGACCACCGTTCTATTCCCATGTTACCCCCGCTCGACCCAGCTAAACTCTTATTACCTGAAAGGAATTGTGAAACAAAAGGGTTAGCACAACTAGCTCGGTAAAAAATATCACGACTAAAGATAATTAAATTATCAATAGCCTTTATCAGTAATGAATTAGAGATTTAGAACATATGATAGATGATGAAACTTTTAAACCATACTTGCAGCGGAACGAACAATCCATTAGAAGAGTCAAATAGACCATAAAGTCTATTAACTTCTTCATGTTAAAAGTCTACCAACAATGTTTTAACCTTGTAACATCAATCAACAGTTTTTGTTCACAATTATGTGAATAACTCATAATCATAATTGTAGTTCTAAATTCCTCTTCTCATCTAGGACGAAGATAATTTTTATCACCTATTTTTACCTGAAACATCAAAGATCATGGTTATACCAAATCACAGTTCATGTGCATAATCATACTAATAAACTCATATTTGTACTACAGGCCAAAAATATTCATTAACAGCTCGTCTTTGCACTACAGTCCAAAGATATTTAACAACATGTCATCTTTGCACTACGAGCTAAAGATATTCAATAACAAGTCATATTTGCATTACGGGCCAAAAATATTTAACAACATGTCATCTTTGCACTATGACCCAAAGATATTCATATTTCAACGGAATATATAATCGTTTCAGAATTTATATAAACAATAATTATAACCATGTTAATCAATTCACCTTTGCAGTTAAGCTAAAGATATGCAATTATAAATTCAATGGTCATGATCATACCAGTTAACAATTCATCTTTGCACTACTAGCCAAAGAGAACCCATAGTCACGATCATATCAATAATCTACTCATCTTTACACTCAAGTGAAAGAGAAATTTCAACAACAGGGTTATAAAAATGTTATATATGATAAAAAAAATAATATAGTCAAAACATGAATTTAATTTCAAGAATAAGATTCATAAATCAACGATAATTTGGTCCAAAAAAAAAATCAAGTTTGTCGTGAATAGTACCCCATAAATAGTAACTCGTGAATAGTAACCCGTGAATAGTAACTAGTGAATAGTACTCTATATTTAGAGAAAATTAATATTTATTCATAAAAGCTGGGGTCTCACAATCTGCAACCGCAACCACAACCACAATGCACGGTTAATACAAAATAAAATCGTACTGCATTACATCCACATATTGTACACTTTTATACGATTATACGATTACAAATGCGGTTTCTTGCTTTCACCTACTCCATCCGTTCCTTAGTATAAGTCGTTTCAGAGTTGTGCACAAATATTAAGAAAATGATTGTATATCATTAAATATAATATCAGTTGTCTATATTATTCTTATATTAGAAAAAGAGAATGTTATTTATTGGGGGGAAAAATAGTGAGAGAATCAAAGTTATATTTATGACTTTGGGGTAATATTGAAAATTAAATAATTAATGCTTACTTAAAATTTTCAAATAACTTATATTAAGGAATAAAAATAATTTTCTAAAATAACTTATATTAAAACATGGAGGAAGTAATATTTTCTATAAATTTCAAAGAAGTAAATTGTATATAGACAAAGTAGTATTTATTATAATTTGGATTTTCAAAGAAAAATGGTCGGAGGGAAACAGGTGAAAAAGACATAAAACAACGTAGCCCCACCATGTGGGACGGTAGCCACTCCACGCCTGATCTCCTTCTATTTGGAAAAAAATACTGCTGGGGCCCACGCAACGTCGTCTACTCGTAACTATCACAAGTAATGCACGCGCCTCACTTCACCCCTCACTCCTCTCTCTCCTCTTCAAATTTCAAAACTCCGGTGTCTTCTCCAGTCGTGGTTTCTATTTTTAATTTTTAATTAATCGTTGACTCTTTGACTACTACATTTGGTAGTAAAAGGTAAAAACTCGTGCATATTTCTAATTTCATTGTTAGATGCAATCTCGACCGTTGAATCATTCATTAGGTAATAAACATTTGAATTACTCCTACAGTCCTACTACTGCCAAAAGTAATCGACGAAAAGAAAAAGCTCAGAGAGAGAGAGAGAGAGAGAGGGGCTTTGATTGAAACTTTGAGAGGCAAAGAAATTATCAATTAAAAGTCATCGTCTCAGACAGAACAGAGACAAAAGGGAGCTCAGTTTTGGTTAATCCATTTTAAGAAAGAGAGAGATGAATGCGGTGGGGAAGAGATCCGGTGCATCGGCGGCTCATCACCAGCGACAGTACTCAGATAACTTCGTCGACACATCATCATCATCGTCGAACGGTCGCTGGCTTCAATCTGCTGGTCTTCAACACCTTCAATCTTCCAATCCTCCTGCTCCTGCTCCTCTACAGGTTCCGATCTTTTCCTGCACTTCTTTATTAGGAGTATTATCTTCATACTCACTCTTCCGCTTTATTTCGAGATCTGATTCTCTCTCTCTCTCTCTATATATATATATTATATCAGCAGGACTTCGGTTATTATGGTGGAGGAGTTCAGGGCTCTAGAATGTATAGGAATACGCAGAGGACATTTAGTGGAGGAAGTGACTTGTTCGCAGAGCCTTTGACTCCACCGGCTAATTCTAGAGGCGGCCAGAGGAAGAATGGAGCCGACGAGTCCAATGAGTTCAGTCCCGGTCTCTTAGATCTGCACGCCTTCGATACTGAGCTTATTCCTGAGGTCATTTTCCTGCCTTTTATTTTAAAGATATAATCTTTTCTACTGTTTCATTTCACTCATATTTCTATTGGTAATATACTAATATCCTATTGAAGCTACATTTTGCGGTGCAGCAATTGATCCCATCTATTTATAAATGTATTACAAATTTTGGGCGTATTAAGGAATGTTTGTTTGATGCTAATTACCAAAGGGGGATTGGAATTGGAATTGGATTTGTTAGACGTGCATTTTAATTTGAAAAAGCTATGATATATTTTGCCTTAAAAATATATGCTATTGACTATTGTTTACTGAAGTTTATATTGTATAACTTAGAACTTTTAGTTCATTTGGATTTATCTTGGTGACTGATATTGTTGTGGATCATATTGGCAGGTGCCAGTTCCCGGCATGTTCGATGGTCCTTCTATGTATCATTCTACACGGGGCCGGAGTTTTGATGACTCAGAACCATACTACGGAAACATCAAACAAGCTGGCAGAGGTCGTGGTTTGGCAGGGAACAATGCTTTGAAAACTTTTGTTCCTGATAAAGAGAAGGCTACCAATGTCGCAAAGATTAAAGTTGTGGTATGTTTCCCAACTCCAGATTATATATATATTTTTTTCTTTAAGAATTCTACCAGTACCTGATTTCTAGCTTGAAGTTTTTTGAAGTATATTTTTGATAGATGCAATTATGCTTTCTGCAATGATCTAAAAGGCGTTAGGCGGGAGGCGGACGGCTGAGGGGCATAGCGCCCAGGGGCGGGGGCTAGGCGGAATTTCTTATTTTAAGCCAATTTAAAAATTTTATCTTACATTTATCCAAACAAAACAATAATATAAAACAAAACATTCTATAATAAAGATAATAAAGACAACTTAAAGTTCAAACACATCCATATTGCTAATTTCAAAGTTAAAACACAAACATGCAATTATTCAAAGTTCAAACATATTTTTAACGTATTAGTTTTATTTATAAACAAGATTGTTATTAAATAATAAAATTTAAAATTTCAAGAATTTAATTTAATATTAAAACTTAAGAAACTAAACATAAATTTAAGAATTATATTGAATTAAATAAATATTACAAATGTATTATCATTTATATAATTTGAAGTTGATACTAGTTCAAAAAATTACAATTATAATAAAATTATCCATTTTGATTTGATATTGTTCACTTCTGGTTGTGATTTGATATGCTACAACCTGTATTATGAATATGTTAAATCATTAGAAAAATAAATATATCTGGTTTGGGTAGTTATTAAAATAAAAAAAACTCTCCGCCTAATTTATTAGGGGGATTTTTTTGCCGCCTTGGGCCTAGGTGAGGCGCCAGGGGGCCTAACGCCTAGGTGAGGTGCCAAGGGGGGCCTAGCACCTAGGCGAGGATTTTTAGAACACTGGCTTTCTGCTTAATGGTTTAAATCTGTGGCTCCTATCTTTGCTCTAAAATGTGCTGATGATGTGTTTGTTACAGGTGCGCAAGAGACCCTTAAACAAAAAGGAGTTGGCAAAAAATGAGGAAGACATCATAACTATAGAATCACAATGCAATTTTCTTACAGTTCATGAGACTAAACTTAAGGTTAGTAGAAGTGCAGGTTAATGCATCTATTTTTGTGCAGCTCTTGGTATATAGCTCAAACTATTCTGGAGTATTATGATTAGTAAGAGTTAAGAACACTTTCTTCTTGCACAATTCCATAATACTTTCTTTGTTGGCTTTTCATAGATGATCCATGCTTCACACCAAGGAGTATTGACATTTGTACAAGATTTGACTTTTCAACTCACTCTTTTTTGTCTCCATCTTATATTTGATCTCTTTACACATCCTAGCTGGTACACCTTTAGCCATTGTCATTGAACAATCTTATGCATATTTGAACAATCTCACTTTGAACATGAAGAAGAAAAGAAAATAAAAACTATTAGATTTATCTCCAATTAACTCCCCTTACTCAATCTCTTCACTCTCTTGTGATCATTTTTAGTCTTGCACACCAACTTCTTGCTAATAAATAATTTTTTTAATAGTTTATGGTTTCAATCTAGGTAACTTGGCTATTTCGATGATCTAACATGCATTTTTTTGTTTGTTGAATCATATAAACATTTTATTGCAAAATTGATTATTTGAAATGCTTCAGATTTTATATTTTGGCTGAATTATTATACTCTCTCTGTTATTTGTAAAGTGAAAAAAAATTTGTCCCCCCAAACGATTTCTAAAGTATAGAATTCAAATTCAAAATGTTATATAAAGGCTATTTAATCCTCAAAGTACTTAGGTCGCTGATTTTAGAAAAAAGAGACAATCAATTAGTACCTACGTGGGTTCCATTGTGGATAAAATTGGAACTTATTATTACTCCCTCCTCTACTTTGATTTTCTTAATTTGTGCGACATATGTAGACATCGTTAATATAATGGGAATTAATTTGATATGTGCTTTGAGACTTAATTCGATTTGTTACCTTCATTTGTACTTAAAACTTGGGAATTCCCCAACAACTGAAGATTTCAATATAAACACAACCTTAAAAGTGTTCAATTTTAGTTGGTATCATTTTTGTTTAATGGGAGTATCAGAACAACAGACTGATCAACATGTTACATTCTTCTTGGTGGTTTTATTTGTTCTCTCATATTGTAGATATACTATACTCCAGTTATGGGCATCTGCATTCATGAAAATTTCAAAAACTTGATCTTGTAGGTTGACTTGACAGAGTATGTGGAGAAGCATGAGTTTGTTTTTGATGCAGTGCTGAATGAGGAGGTTTCTAATGATGAGGCTAGTGCATAGAAAAACTAGAAACGTGATGATTATAAAAAGATAAACTACTACGGGATCCTCATTTGAACTTAACTATGCTTGTTTTCTGCATTTCTTTCTGTAGGTTTATCGTGAAACTGTGGAGCCCATAGTTCCAATAATATTCCAGCGGACTAAAGCAACTTGCTTTGCATATGGGCAAACAGGTTAATTTTCCTGCGATATTGTTAGAGGTCCTTTCAGGATCAGCATAGTTTTGTAGTTACTAAATATGGAGATTCGATATTGCCATATTTTCTTATATATTTAATCAAACTAAATTATTCTATCTAGAATGTCATTTGTTTTGGTGGTGTTGAGAAAAAAAAGGGAGATTGGGAGGGTATCCCTGAGCAGACATGTGCATAGTTCAATATGAACCTGATTACTCGTAGGCAGACAGATGTCTTGTTGAATTGTTACATTGGTGCTCTGCTTTTCAATATTTTAACTTGTCTTCAAACTTATGAAGCATTGACACATCCTTATATAAAATCTCAAAACCTTGAACTTGCTATCAGATATAGTGTATCGAGAGATGGGTCAGGGATTCTCAGAAGATTTACGTATGCAAGTATAAAATATGTATATTGTGTTTTTTTTTTGTATTCATCTAGGTTCCATATTTCATTTTCCTTTTTCTTATGCTGTAGGAGTAAATAAACGAGACTTTATGAGATTTGTAATTCATTATCATTTTATAAATTTTCCTTTTCCTTTTTAACAAACTACTCCCTCCATTCCAAAATAAGTGACGTTTTGGAAGAAAAAATTTGTTCCAAATTATCTGTCGTTTACAACTTTCTAGGAGAATAAATTATTTACTTTCCTATATCACCCTTACCTTCTCTCATTGTCCAAAGAAATTCTCACCCTTAGTATTAATAGTTTTTAACTTCCCATAAAGGGGTAATGATGGAATTTCTCACAGATTTTAATTATTAAATGATAGTATTAAATGACTTTCTTAATTCATGTGCAAAAACCTTAAACGACACTTATTTTGGAATGGAGGGAGTATTTGAAAGAATTGCATTATGTATGATATACTATTCCGTTCATTATATCTCATCATGATATGCAGAAAGCATTTATTTTGCTAATGGATTCTACTTTGAAAAATTGAAAAATGATCGTGTCCTCAACTTCCGTAACTTTCATCTTAAAAATAAGGAGCTGTTATTTCCAATCATAACATTACTATTTCATAAGATCTCCTCTCACATGAGATGTTTGTGGGCCCACACCCTCACATTGGAGGAACAAACAAATTTTTACTTGTATAAGTAACATTACCTAAACATTATGCCGAAACTTTAAAATTTTAATTTTCGTGTTCAATACATTCGTGACACAATCTTATTTTTTTATTTGTATGTTCTGTGAATTAATTATCATTTATTTGGATTCTCAGATGTCCTTTGGTATTGCGAGACTCCATTCTTCATTCACTACTTGCTTACTTAATTGTAATTGTGATGGGTGTTTGTTTAGTTTCCACACTGTATTTTATCTTCCTCCAGTTTCTTTGAGTAGAAAAAAAACATAAAAAACAACACTCAGAACTCCCACTAAGAGAATAATGGAATCTCCTGCCGTGTATAAAATAATTTTTTGTAGCCGAGTAAAGACATTTGTTGAGCGACTTAACTGACTCTTAAACTTTGAGAGGGCCGTTATGCTCATTACTAAACTTGGTGAAGAGATGAAATATAACTTTTAAATAATGCTTGATGTATTTTGGGAGAAGCACATGTTAGGTTTGCTACTTATACCCAATCCAAGTTTTCTATCAGTTGGGAGTCGCTGTTTAATTAGAATATATTTTAGAAGAATACGCCTGAAATTTCTAAAGTTGAGGAGAGTATATCTTTTACCTCTTCCATTGTCATGGCTATATTCCTAATTGCTATTTGCTCCAAATACTGTTGTGAGTAATGTTTTCCCTACCCTTTGTTTTTGTTTAGGAAGTGGAAAAACTTTTACAATGAAACCGTTGCCCCTTAAGGCATCCCGGGATATTTTAAGACTGATGCACCATACATACCGGAACCAAGGGTTTCAATTGTTTTTCAGCTTTTTTGAGATATATGGAGGAAAGCTTTACGATCTCCTCAATGATCGGAAGTAAGTTGAATCATCTTTTGCCCTAGAATTCTAGATTAATGCAACCACCCTTATATTTCGTGTTACTTGAACTCTTCTGTGCAGAAAACTTTGCATGAGAGAGGATGGTAAACAACAAGTTTGCATTGTGGGTTTACAAGAATACAAAGTATCAGATGTGGAGACAATTAAGGAACTCATTGAGAGAGGCAATGCAACTAGAAGTATTGGCACGACAGGTGCAAATGAGGAATCCTCCCGATCACATGCCATACTTCAACTTGCCATTAAGAGGCCAGCTGATGGGAGTGAATCTAAGCCTGCTAGAGTTGTTGGCAAACTCTCCTTCATAGATCTTGCTGGAAGTGAACGTGGTGCAGATACTACAGATAACGATAAGCAGACAAGGTAACAAATCTTTGATGGATTCTTCTCAAGTCAGAATATTTAATATAGGTTAAATACACTTCTGTCCTTGAAGTATCTCCCCTTTTACACAAGTGACCCTAATCTAAAAAAACTTATAATAGTAGCCTCCTAGTACACTTAATAAGCAAAACTGACCCTAAATTCATTTCCTTGCTTATGTGTCAAAGAGTTGCTAACTGATATATAATTACTTTCTCAACTACCATTACTAACTGATATACATATACATATACATATACATATACATATACATATACATATATATATATATATATATATATATATATATATATATATACACACACACACACACACACATACACGTGTATCATAAATTTCTCAACTAAAGTAAATGTCAAAAATATTACTTTACCTCCATAAAAAGGAGTTCCAAACTCTTCCAAATATGGATTTCTCGTCACACATACCATTGCAACTTGATTTAGAACCTCGATTAGCTAGTTGAGAGCCAGAAACTCATAAATTTTCTCCAATTTGATGAACTATCAAGGTCGATCGTTTTTCTACTCACAAAGAGCTATCTTTTTACCCAAATAAGTTTTTCCAATTGTTATTAAGTGAACAATTTTCTAAACTTGCTTGTATTGGGATTGTATTTCATAAATAACTGTATAGTCAATGTGATTTACGCGGTCATATACAGTCAAATCGTATACAACAGGCCTTCCCCGTGACACGTTAGCAATTAAATAGATTTAGATTCAGTTTTGCTTACTTAAGTGTACTTGGAGGCTGCTGTTATATATAAGTTCTTTTTAGATTAGGGTCACTTGTGTAAAAGGGGTGATACTTCGAGGGACATAAGTGTATTTAACCCTTTAATGTAATAATTATGGAGTGCTTTAGTAAAGAGGTGTGCGTTTGACTCAGGAGATCCTTGCTTGAAACTTGAAAGTCTACTTGAGCCAGTTTATATCTTATGTCAGTCTGACTTAATTTGAATGTTCTGACTAGAAGTTCTTAGTTGTCTACTCGAGTTTCAAATGTAAATCCTATTTTCTTCCTTGTAGCTAAGACATCTGTATTTGATATTTGAACTTTCAATAAGAAAGCTCCATTTGAAAATTGTAATATCATTGATCATGTGTAATGAGTTCTTAGTTGTCTGCTCCATTTCTAATTGCTGTTGTAGAAGGGAAAATTGTGTTTTTTCTTCACTTTTATCTTCTAACCAGGTGTTGACATGATTTAATGCAGAATGGAGGGTGCTGAGATAAATAAAAGCTTGCTTGCACTAAAGGAATGCATAAGAGCTCTTGACAATGACCAGGGCCATATTCCTTTTAGAGGCAGTAAATTAACTGAAGTACTGAGGGATTCGTTTGTTGGAAACTCTCGGACTGTTATGATATCTTGCATCTCGCCGAATGCTGGATCATGTGAACATACTCTTAACACCTTAAGATATGCTGACAGGTAATAATAGTTTATAGATTAACTAATGGTTAAAATTCCAGCAATTCTATAATGTAATTTATTGATTATTATTCTAGCTATGCTATTTCTATTAAAAAAAAATTACATTATAGGGTTAAGAGTCTCTCAAAAGGTAATAAAAAGGACACATTATCTTCAACCTTAAACCTAAAGGAATCAACTACAATGCCGTTATCATCTGCTTTACCCCGTGTATCAACCTTTGAAGATGACATAGCTGATTCATGGCCTGAACAAGCTGATGGAGAGGATTATGATGCATCAGAAGAGTTCTATGAGCCAGATAAGCCGTCTTGGAGGAAGAATGTGAAAGGTGAAGCATACAGTTTTTCGGAAGATAAAATGAGGAGAGTCGATGGCCAGACAAAGTGGAAAGAACCACCGAAATTTGATGTAAAAAGCTCGCATTCTGACAATGATTTGAATGCTCTACTAAAGGTAGGAATTGTAAGATAATCATCATTTTACGTTTATCAGAAAAAGATCTATACATTTGACCTTTCATAACTGGTTTTGTCTGTGTCAGGAAGAGGAAGATCTTGTAAATGCTCACCGGAAACAGGTGGAGGATACTATGGATATCGTCAGAGAGGTTTGTAATAATGTGTTGGGCTTTACCATTTTACTCCAGTAGGATATATTCAAGGCAACCATGTGCATCTTAGTTCTAAGTTCTATAAGAGGGTTCTCAAGTATATAGGACATGGCCAGTGCAAAGAAGGCCAATCACTAAAAGAATAGTGGGCAGAAGATTATCTTAGAAAACTTTGAAACCTCACAAAATCCACCAGTTGTCTCATTTACCATCACTGCATCGGCATGTATATTTCTTTTCTTGACCCCCAGATGATTAGTGGTGTTCATATCTTTAAATACATCTCATGCAAGAGGGATTTGGAAATTATAGAGTTTAGTTGTGTATTTGGAAATGTTACATATTTCTTTTGTCCATGTAGGAGATGAACTTGTTGGTTGAGGCAGATCAACCAGGAAATCAGCTGGATGATTATGTCTCTAGGTTGAATGCAATCCTATCTCAGAAGGCTGAAGGCATCCTACAGCTACAAAACCGTTTAGCTCATTTCCAAAGGCGTCTGAAAGAACATAATGTTCTGATTTCTTCTTCTGGATTCTAAAATTTGTTTGGATGTATAGAAGTCGGATTTATTGGGTATTGCGAATATTACGACCTTGATCAGCTAAGTGGTTGTTGGTTTAGCTGATGCAAACTTTTGCTTATCTGGGAGCATGTTCTGGTGCTGTAGTTGCAGTTTGGAGGATTATTTCTTAGTCACCCCGCAAGTCTTGTACACTACTTCTGCCAGAGTTCAGGGACCAATGGTTTCCACTTTGGTTCAGGGGGGATACAGTTTCCTGTTGGATATTATGGGGTTACAGTTTCTTTGGTGTCCCCCTCTCCCCCCCCAACCCAACCAAACCCCCAACAAAAAGAGATCATAATTCCTTGCTTCTTCGATCAACTCATAGAAAACCATGGATTAACATGTTACTCTTTCATGAGTTTGTAAAGATTTGCAGCTGTTTATTGTCTAGATAAAGCAAAAAAAAAAAATCTTGTTGAAATGAAGTAATTGATGTACAATTTTAATTTTATACTGATATATGAATATATCATTTGATTCATCTCTTATTATTTTCAGGTTTACGTGTCGTGTTAGGTCTATATCAAATATGTGATGTTATTTGCATATTTCCTTTTCCTTGTAAATTCAAATGGTAGATGTCAAATTGTTTTATGTTTTGTGATGTCAGAGTGTTAGGTCTATATCAAATATCTCGCATGCATATCAAGATGCATGATGAAGTTGAGAAAAGGAAAAATGTGGCCACTATGACGATCTACAGTCAAACGCTGCATCCATGAGAGCAGATCATGTGTCCTCATTTTTCTCTTTCTATTTAAATTTTGACACATACCCATTTATTTAACATCAACTAATTCTAAAATTAAATAAGTGATTATGTGTCAAAATTTAAGTGGGGGGACACAAAGAAAAAGGAGACGGAAGATCTGGTCTCAGTCTAAAGTACTAATTCTTCAATAGGTTACAAAAATTTGATTAACAATTTGAATTACAAACTTTGGACTACTAATCATTGATCTGATCTACAATTAATGACTTCATATAGTAAAATTAATTTTGTTACTAACTTTTTGAGATAAGATCAGAATTGATAGTCCTCCACATGAATGATTTGAATAAAAAGTTACTCGTGTTTTATGATATTAATGATCGATCTGACCCACTAATTTTTATCCAACAAAATTTAAGTTTAAAATGTAATACTCCCTACGGCTACGAGTAGATAAATATGTCTAATTTAATATGCATTACAAAAAGGCATTTACTTTATTAGAGAGGAATTATTTAATTTCAAATACCAAAGGGATATTTAAAAATATCTGAACATTACTCTCAAACTTTGTCATTGAATTAAATTTTCAATAATAGTAAGTGCACTAAAAGTAGAACATATGTATTGCTTATCAATCAAAATATGTAAAATATTCAATTGTAAGTCTTGTTCCCTATTTTCTTTTTTTTTATATTGCGTGTACATAATTTGTTTGTGTATAGTTGGTTTTCCTAAAATTATTCTTAAATTTCACCAAGGATAAGAAAACTCAGTTCCCCAATCCAACGGTCAGGATCATCCATTAACCCTCCGAGAGATTGATTACCGATTTACCGTGCCGTCCGTGTGGTAACTATTCCGTACATCCCAAGCAAGTAACAAACTTTCAGTTACAAGGACATTTGCGTCATTCCGAATTTCTTTCCCGCCAATTCAGTATGCCCCCTCCCCCCTGCAACTCATTTCTTAATTATAGAGAGAGGAGCGAGAGAAGGGTTTTGAATTTGATAGTAGTAATAGAAGAGATCTAGTTGGGATATTGAATGGATTTCACGAGAAAAATAAGCTTTCTGGTGTTTTTACTGCGTGTTCTGATATCTCTGAAGAATCAGAATGCTGAAACCAATAAAGGCTCTTCTTCACCTTCGCCAATGTTGATGTCTATCAAAGTGGAGAACAAGTACGAAGAAGGCGCTGTTGACGATTCTCGATCGCTAGAATACGATTTCTATCATCAAACTTGTCCAAAAGCTGAGCACATCATGCGATCAACACTTCGTGATCTCTACCAAATTCGCTCTGATGTCGCTCCTGCTCTATTGAGACTTGTTTTCCATGATTGTTTTATTGAGGTAATTAATTTTCTCGTTGCTTCTTATATATAGATTATGATCCTTTATTTAGTTATTTTTTTGCTTTCTAATTTCACAATCTCATTTGGCCAGAGCTGTTAGGGTCTCTCTTTGATTGTGATAGTATTTCTTGTCATATACATGGTTGCAGCTCTTTATGTGGAGTAATTTTCTTGTTCACTGATGTGATTTCAATATAAGTTTTTATTGTTCTGTTCATTTTTTTCTTAATTTATTGTGGATTTTATGTTTTCTTTCTTAGTATGATAGCTAGTATTTCAATTGTAGAGTTTCAACTAATTTTTGTAGGATTTGATTATGATCCGAGTTTCTAACTCTATTTCCTCAATTTCTCTTTGTTTCGTAATATCTAGCTGAGATTTTATTTAATTGTTGCTTGGGAATCTATGGCTCTGAAGTAATTATAGTTCTTCGATTTGCTTTTATCAAACCCTATTAATGTGAAATTCTTTGTCCCCAATGGGTGGTTGGTGCTGTACTATAATCCTCTGATATGGATGAATTATAATCAATTTGGTTCAGGGATGTGATGCCTCAGTTCTATTGGATGCCTCTGGTGAAATTGACAGTGAGAAAGAGTCACCACCCAATCAATCCTTAAAGGGTTTTGATATAATTGATATCATCAAGTCACAACTTGAAAAAGAGTGCCCTGGAACAGTTTCCTGTGCTGATCTTCTTGTCTTAGCTGCCAGAGAAAGTGTTGTTCTGGTGAAAACTCTCTCTCCGTCTGTGGTCTCTCTCTCTCACACACACAACACACGCATACTCACAACACAAGCAAACACACACTCATTCTCTCGGATCAATAACTAATTGCCTCTTGTTTGTTTTGGACTCCAGGCTGGTGGCCCATTTTACCCTTTGCACACTGGCAGGAGAGATAGTATTCTGTCTTACCCAGAAATTGCAACATACGAGCTTCCGAGTCCCCAAGATGATCTTTCTAGAGTCATTGCTTCGTTTTCTTCCAGAGGATTTGATGAAAGGGAGACAGTTTCTCTATTAGGTACTTTGATTTTCTTCCTAGAAATATCT
Source organism: Panax ginseng (assembly GCA_020205605.1). Lineage (NCBI taxonomy): Eukaryota > Viridiplantae > Streptophyta > Magnoliopsida > Apiales > Araliaceae > Panax > Panax ginseng. The sequence continues at coordinate 616,073 of CM035148.1, forward strand.
GGTTTTCAGTTTATAATTGTACTAAATACTTCCCCTCTTACTTGAGTTTCTATCTTCCAACTGGTTTGGTCTTTCAGTTTATTTCTGTTATCAGCTTTTGTTTCCGATAGAAAAGTTTTGGACATAATTATAAAACTAAAGTTGAATAATTCTGATTTCTATGATTGGAAGGCTTTAATTGGATTATTATCATTTAAGACCTATGACTCTATGAGTGGGATTACAGCCAACTGGGGCTTATATTGGTTAAGGCTTGGTCTGTTTCTAATAAACAGAATCATCTGATGATTGATTTTGCCACTTGTATTTGAGATGACAGGGATCAGGGTGTTTGTATGAGCTGGTATTTTTTTACCTCTAAACTTCCTCCTCTTTTTTAATTGCAATCTAACTTGGTTAGATTTTCAGAAGATTACCAGTGCTGTAATCTGATAAATAGACTGTAATTCAAGTTTTTCTTTTTTAATTTGACCAGGAGCCCACAGCACTGGAACTATTCACTGCAAGTTCTTTCTCAATCGGCTCAACAACTTTAGAGGGACTGATGAGCCAGACCCAACCATGGATATCGAATTCATGAACTTCCTGATGTCAAGATGCAATAGCAGCCACACCTCAGCATCATCACCATCATCAACACCACTATCACCATCACCGTTAGCATCGCTGTCACTTTCACCTTCGCCATCTTCATTTTCACCTGTGAATATCTCAGCAGCTTCCTCAATCCAAGACACAGGAATGAAGATGGACTATGAGGGACCTGGTAGAGGTTTTGGCACTTTATACTATCGTGGTCTTCTGCAGGGTAAAGGACTACTCTATGTTGATCAGCAGCTAACAGCAGGGGAAGAAACTGAAACTTGGGTCAGGGCATACGCCTCCGATGCTAACTTGTTTCAAAAAGACTTCGCTTTGGCAATGATGAAGCTTTCAGATTATCGAGTATTGACTGGACCAATGGGCCAAGTTAGGCTGAATTGTCGCCAGGTTGTTTGATGCAGAAAGTGGGTTACCGGGATTCACATCTTGTTTGATCAACCACATTCTATCTGCTATTGTTGTTATGTGAGGAATGTTTAGTTAGTTAGATGGCTCGCTGTCCTTCAGTTTAATTTGAGATGTTAGCTTACAGCCTTACACGCAGACAATTATGAATGTATTTTTTCACCAATAGTGAGCATGATGATCTGTTTCTAAAAGTTTGTCTGCTGAGTATATAAAATGCTTGAAAGAAACTTCCGACTGAACTCAAGAAAATCAGAAAGTTGATGGAAATTGTCGAGTTTTTCTCTTAATAAATACTACTAGGCATGAATGTGTTTACTCAGCAGCTGAAGCAGATTCTCTCAAAGATTCAAATTTTTACAGAACAATTATATCCAATAATATAATACTAATCTGGTAGCCGGGATAAGCTATTATCAGCACAGTCAATGAGCAAGTAAAAAATTTCTTTACAACCTTCAAGCTGCTCTATAACTGACTTTATTTCTACTTAAAAGATATCAGAGACCCTTGCAAACATAGCCATAATATGTAGTGAAGCTTTAATAGGAAGTCAAATTTACCATGAACGACCTTTTAGAACCCCTAGTCCAATTGTTTCTCCTTAGGAAGTGGCATAACATTATTTTGTACAATATCAAACATGCAACACAACCATCAAGTCAAGACAGGTACGTACATGCCACTTGTTAATATTAGTATTTCTTTGCACAAAATAAATACCACTACAGTTTGTTCTTTAGAGCAGTAGTGTTCAACTTTAAATCCATGTCACTTATTTGTGCACCACAGACATCTTCCCAAGACTGCTTTAACCTGACTTAACGTAAACATTCTCTTAAACACCAGTATACAGTTATATAAATGATTGGTTCTGTTTTTTTAATCTCACTTGCTCCAAAAATAATTGTTAGAGACTACCCCTTTGCTTCTTGAGTTTGAAAAACTGATGCAGTTGTCTGTGGACATCCCCGTAGTTATTCGTTGTGACGAGACGACCTTTAATCCACTGTGGGAGCTTGGTGGTTGGGTGCGGAAAGACTCTTTTGGAGGAACCAGATGCATAGCGGGTGTCAACCAACAAGATTGCTGCATAATCATTTCTGTGACGAATTGCTCTACCTAGAACATGAAGTCAAGGAAGAGAAAAGGATCAGAGAAACTTTGATAGAGCAGACATCTAGATATGCATAAATGGCACAAAGAGCAAGAGAAAAAACAATAGTCCCAATGACATGCCGCTTACACACAAATAGGTTTGACCAAAGAGTAGCTACTGTAGGAAAAACTGGCTTTTATTAGATTGTTGAATTGATTAGCAGCATTTTTACTCTATCTAACAAAAGTGCACCACACAAATTAAAGTACATTGTCAGTGTTTTCAGCAATTTATGCAGCATGTTTGAGTCAAAATTTTATACTGGGTCTGATATGCAGTGTGACTTTCCAGTTCAGTGCACATTTGTAACAAAGTAATATATGTGTGTGTATCCTAAGCGTATATAAGACCTTCTGCAGATGAGTAGGGTAATTAGCACACACCGATTGATTGATTTACAGCTTTCATGCAAAGATTCTCATAGTATTCTCTTCCTCTGCGCTTGCAACTTCTTAGAATGTCAAACCCAGCTTGAACATCCCCACAGCAGCATTTAGTATCAACTGAAAATTTGGAGGTTTTATTTGAAGTTGCATCTCCAAGTCCTTCAATATGCTTCACCCTCTCTATGAGCTCAACATCAGATGGGCTTGGGTATGGCAGTCCAACCATAACTATGCATCGTCCCATTCCATCACTGAAATTAATACCTTCCGATATCTTTCCACCAACTACAGCAAGGAGAATTGCACCATTGTGAGGTACCAGATCATCTTTTAGATCCCCACTAGATAACACATCAATTGTCTCCTTGTACTCCTTAAGAATGAATTCCACATTTGTGTTTCTTCTAGGTTCTCTGAATATACGTTTCTTCTTCATAATCCTCGCAAGGATGCCGGAAGCTTTCCATGCATCATACACCTGTCCTTCATAATCAAATGAAGAAAAGAACACAACAATTCCTTCAGGGATCACCGTCACCAAATTACAAAGAAAAAGCCCAAGCTCCTCAACCTGTCACTTCAAGCCCATAAACATGCTTTAGTCAACCATCTATTTCTGGAGAAACTTTTGGAAAAACTAAAAGTGAATAACAATTACATTATAGAGTTAAAGTACAAACATAGCAGCCACATTGATTGAAACCATGCATGTTTTTGAAGATTACAGAATCTTAGTCATGGTACAGAAGTTGAAGTGTAGAAACCTCAAAATTTACAGAATACATGCAAATTCATTTGACACAAATAATGTTACAATGTCAAAGAAAATAAGGAAATAGTCTCCGTGAAGAAAATATCAAAGAATAAAACAAGTTACTCACCATAACAGATGAGCCTCTAGAGCTGTAGCTAAAATCAAAAGACTGGCCAGTGGGACCATGTGAAACAGCAATCGGTAAAATATTTTCAGAGGGGACTATGTGTCCACATGAAAAGAAATTAAACTGATCTGGTGGTAACCATGGAAAAAGTCGCTCTCTAGTCTCCTCTACAGGTTGTAGAGTTCCACCAGCCAAGATGACAGCATGCGCTTGATCCACAATCTATTAAAAGCCCAAACAATATTTTAGCACAAGGATTTGAATAACATTATGCAGGGAAATAGATTCAGGATGTTAGAATCTAAAATTTTGGGCAAACCTCAGAAAAAATCTTTTCCCCGGTGAGCATGACATATTTCAGATATCCTCCTCGTTGCACAGAGCATGTTGGTCTTGTCCTCGAAATTATCATCCTTCCATCACCATCATTATTTGTCAGTGACAGCAAGAAACCAACCAATGCTTGAAAGTCAGATAAAGTGCTTCCCTCTTCGCTTGTTTCCTCTTCATCTTTGAGTGCTGAATTTTTTTGTGAGCTTGTTTTATCTCTATAACCACTAACCTGAGACAAAGTGCATTGGGAAACTTGAGATAAAAGGAAATGAAAGAAAGTTCTGAGTGGCAAGGGATACATAACTAAGTGTATGAACAATCACTTACCTTGTGAATAATATTGCTTTCCTTTATATACTGTAACAATTTAACCAAGTTTATGTTGTCAATATTGAGAGAAAATAAGAATTCATTGATGGCCATGGAAGAATCTAATGCACTTGTTGAACCAGAAACTTCCTCCACACATGATGAATCAATGTAGCTTGATGAAGTCTTGCATAAAGTTTGGAGAAAAGCTCGAGTGAGAACCATCAGAGTTTGGATATATCTTCGGTTGCCTGGTCCTAAGAGATTGCAAAATCGTTGGAAGTACCTCTCTAAGTAGGAATGCACATGCTCCAACTGAAAATGGAGGAGTCAACTGTTTACAAACTTGCAATGAATTTAAAATAAAATTTTTGAGAAAGTCAAAGATCCATAACTCCAGATAAAATGTCACGAGCTTATTTTGATTTCAATCCTATTTAAAAAGAACTCAAATTTTATATTTTCTACTGAAGTCAGAGAATAAACACACACACCCCCACACACACACACCCAAAAAAAAAAAAACCCATAGAGAAAGGGAGTAGGAGTACTGAAAGATCCAGACATCAAAGTCAATAACTGGGAATGAAGAGAATTTAAAAGTAATTTCTATTACACAGTAGGGTATAACAGCAGTATAAATTCAACAACAAGAACAATTGACACGGTCAACTAGCTCCCAAGAAGCAATTATACTGAAGAAAATTAATTTAAATTATTTATTTTTTTATTACCTGGAATAAAGTAATTTTTGAGTCATACATGCTGATGAGAGAATCAGCTAGATTATGAGCCTCATCTATAATAATAATATTATTCTTCAAACCTAAACCAAGTGACTCTCGGGATGATTTTGATAGAAGAGACTGATAGGGAAGAATAATAAGATCAGCTGCAGGAACCACGCTTCGGGAGCCATAATATGGACAAGTTCCTAACTTGGTTCCAAGGTGAACAAGGTCTTCAATGTCCAGTGGCTCCTGCTGAGTCACCTCCCTCCTGAATTCTTTTTGTTGCTTATGTTTTTTAAGCAATGGGCATCCACAAGAAGCCTTAGTCCGACGTACACTTCCACCAGCACCCAAATTCTGCAATCAACATATCAACTTTGATTAAATTAAAAAACAAAAGGACATCATGTCCTAGGAAGGCAAAGTATTTTATGAAGCACTGAATGAGATTAGAATGCAATGTGCATTTACAAGTTGCTTGGGGAAATCAAAACCCAACAAATAAAGTAGAGCACCATTTTAAGCAGGCTAATGACGTCACAATAACGATGGTACTTCATTTCTGTTCAAAAGAAAGTGTATTCTCTGTCAAATTTTAAATAACAGGTTCATAGTAGTAAAGGAAACTGATATGATGACTGTGACAAAGTGACCAGATCCTGAGCAAGAACAGTCATCTGAAGATAGGAGTCGATCGAATTAAATATGGTGGTTTAAGCACCGGTATATGGATTGGCATGATTATGCCAATCGCAATAAGATACTTTCTAGCAATGGCATGGTGTGGAATTTTAGAATACCAGAACATAATTAATAGCATATTTCTTACTCAAACTACCTTGTAGCAGTGGTATGCTATGGAGTAGATGAATACCAGAACATAGTAAAGGGTCATATTTCTTAATTCAGTTAGTCAGGTGGATTTAGAACAGTATATCATTCATAATGTGTGATCTAACTAGTAAGAGCCTACTTTTCTTTATAGTTTGATGTACCATACAATAAGGCCGGAATAAGGCCAGATTGCACATAATAAGGCCACACAACTCAATAGGATGGCCTATTTCATTAAATTAGTAAGACCAGATGAAGAAACAAAGTCATCTTTAATACCTTCATTTTCGAAACTTCACTTTTCTTGTTCTTTTGAAGCTCTAAACATCTCTCATTGATGCGAGCAGGATTCCCAAGCTTCAATACATCTGAAACAATGCCCCGAAATAATGATGTCCAATATGTGATAAAATTTCAAATTTGACAAATAGATTGGTATCCCCTAAAAATGACAACACGAGATAAAACTTCAATAATATTAAATATTTATGTACCTTTATTTATACATAAGTTCTTCCTAGAACCCAAGTTGACAATCTTCAGTCCACTAGCAAACACAGTCTTCCTTAACTCCTTCACAAACTGCGATAACTGTGAATGTGTTCGACTACAAAAATAAATCTTTAAAGCAGCCTCCTCCTCTTCATCATCTACCTTATCTTCTTCATACTCCTCATCACTGGATGAACTAATGGAAACTTTCCCGGCCTTCCTCTTTGATTGGCCAATTTCTTCCCCTTCACTCTCATATTCTTCAACCAAAAACTCCTCATCGCTGAACTCCACATCATCATTTTTTGCCTTCAAATTCTTCTTCCCTTGGCTGTGAATATTGGCTTCCTCTGCCATATGATTGAGTATCTCTATAAAACTATCCCCATTTCTGTTCTTATGAAGTTTATTTGATTTAAACCCTAATTTTTTATTTTCCTTGGCTTTCTTCTCTGGTTCTTCATTTTCCTTGTTTGCCACAAAATTCCTCATCCAATCAGGTTCATCATCTGACCCAGATGTTCGATTATGATTCGAATCGACTGGAATTTCAAAATTTTGGCGTTTCTTCCTATCAGCAAGCCACTGCAGAGCACTGCAAATGATACTTAGGGTTTTCCCAGTCCCTGCAGTAACAAGATGATCAAGAACCGCTGCAATATAATTTAATAGGGGATTCTAGCTACTGCTACTACTACTACTACTACTACTACTACTACTACTACTACTACTACTACTACTACTACAGTAAAAGCGTGTAGTAGAAATTAAAACATCACAGTTATAAAGATAGTTAGCACATAACATAAAATTGACTTATCATAGAGGAGTACAAATTGAGAATGCACATAAAACATATAGATATTTGGTAATCAGGAAGCAAGAATAGAGAGAGAAAGATACCGGTGGGGCTTTCGAGCATGGAGATGCCTCCTTTGTCAAGAGAATTGTAGAGAGCGTTCATGAAATCAATTTGAATGGAGTAGGGTTTAAATGGGAATGCTGGGAATTTCGACTCACTTTCTTCTTCTTCTTCTTCCATGTTTGGATTCATCTTCTCTCTATTCCACATTGATATATCTGCTTTCTCTGTCTCTTATTTCAGTCACTTTTTAATAGCATTAAAGCTTTCCCGCGCTTTTGAGACTCAACTTATGGTGCTTACGCGGGAGAAGTCTTTCTCTGAGTAACAGTAACACTACAAGACATAAGGCCCAATTGGCAGTGGGCTGGAGTCCAATTTATGCACTTTCTTGATTGTTCAATGTTTTCTATCAAATAATTTGTGTAATTATTTCGATATAGCATCGCACTCTTAGGCCTAAAACTCTAATTTTATCTCAATAATAAAGTACTAGATAACTTATTTTCATGTGCAAAGTACTACAACAATTATAAATTAATTATAAAATATTATTAATTATCATATTTGTTATTTTAAAAACTTGAACAAAATCATATGAATTTTAAATTTTAGAATCTGAAAAATTAACTTCAAGAATTCAAAATGCATCTCTAACTTTAAAATAGAGAATATTAATATATTAATCATAATTATAAGGAAGGCAAAGAAAATTACCGTTGTCACTAAATTGTTTAATATCATATGGTTTTTCATTTGTAATCTGTCCATTTCATATTTAGATATTAAGAGTCCTACTTTTATGTTAAAAATATATCCAAAATAAAGTTTCAAGCAACTGAAATGAGGATTGTTATTATGGGTCGGAATCAGATGGAGCAACTTCTTTCTTTCCGCCGTCTCAAAAACTAAATCAGTAAGAAAAAATAAAATAAAAAATTCGAATATTAGGCACAGATAGTACTGCAATGGCAAAGCAATGCCTCCTTTTGAGGTGTATTACGCATCTGTTGTAATCAGAAAATTTACAACTTCCTTAAAAGCAAAACCTAAGGGGGGAAAAAACCCACACTGGACTGTGGTACTAATGAGCCTGCTCATTAATTCAAGTTACTTGTAACATTTCTCCTGTCTACTGCAATATGGATCGCAAATTCACAAAATCAGCCCACTCTGGTCCTTGTGAGCTTTTGCTTATCAATTCAAATTGCTAATAGCATTACTTTTGTGCTGTAATTTGAAGATCAAACCTGCACCTTTAAAACAGATGCCATAAGAAAAGAGTGACCGCTCTGAATCTCTCATGATTTGCCACAGAAGAAGAAAATCCCATTATATCTGTTTGAGTTCTCCAAATTTTTCCTTTTCTTCATGCAATTGTCTAAAGACTTTATCCAGCTCCGGGAAAGCAGACAAGAGCAGCAGCTCAAGGAGGCCAAAAGCTAGTTGCTTCAAACAAACAGACGACTGCCAGGTAAAAAGCCCATTATTAGATGAAATCCGTAAACAACAGCAAGAAAGCTAAACGCAGCAACAACTTTTCCATTTAATTACATATTATTGACAGCAAGTCCCATTTGTAAAATTTGCAAATATTAAGGATATGTTTTTGTTCTATGTATACCCCTAAAAGCAATAGATTATTAGTTTAAATTGTGGTATGATAATGAAAAACGGACATTGTGTCACTTTATACTTCTATCTCTAATATGTGGACTCTTTTTGTGGAAAAAATTAGTTGGCAAACTACACCCTTTTAGTAGCCACAGGTGCATGGAATGTTATAAAGGGAGAAGGGGGGTTATGACTGTTCAACCACTTACATGACAAGATCACATGTATAAAGAAGACATCAGCCTGATCAATAAACCTTAGGATGACATGATCAGAGCTATCAAAAAAATTACAAATCAGCTTGTTTTTCAAAATGAAGATCACCTGTAGGAAGTAGTAGAGGTCCTTTGCACAATGATCATACTCCTTACTACCGACAAGACCTACAATGGCAGCTGGTGCATTATCTGCATCAATTTAAGCAGATTAATTTAATGTATACAAAATTAATCGCAGGAAATGTTAAATATCACATTACATTGTCATAATGATTGTAACACAGAATATGGATTGGACTGTCAAAGTACCAATCATTAGCTCATAAACAAATTGTTCAAGCCGTTGAGCTTCCTTTTCTTGCAGCTCATCCTGTCTCCTAATATTATCTTCCTTAGGTGAAGATAGTGGTGCTGGAGGTTGCCCATGAGGGGAACTATATGGACTTGCAGAGGGGGTTGGTCTTTGTCGCTTTGGATGCTTTGTTAGAAATATTCCATCAGGCCAAAGAATCTGTGAATCACATGGAATCAGATTATATATTCCACAGATGCATTTGATTAAACAAGCATAACCTTTTCTATACAGGTAACTATACTTTAGTCTTATTATTTCTATGGATTTAGACAAATGATTGGCATGCCAATTTTTTACCATAAGCTCTCAATGTATACCATAATATCAAGCCAGCTTTCAGCTTATTAAAGGCCAAGTGCATACTACTAAAGCATTAGCAAACTGATCTCGGGGTAAACCTTGCTTCAGAGTATGCCTACCAGCAAATACAAGTTCCAAAGTATTGGCCTATTTCCTTTTTCTTTTTAAGGTCTTGAAAATTTAATATTACTACCAAGAATGCTCCAGTGGTTTTCTAAATTCTTTTGCAAATAAATAGCAAATGTCAACCATACCAAGAAGCAAAGGGAGTATGCACTCACATTGTATCAGAAAATAAAATAAGAGATTTACTCAAGTTTTGAAAATTTTAAACAAATCAGGAGAGCAAAAGTGCATCAAAGATCACCTGCTCAACCCGCCTGATACCTGAAGCAACCACTGATCCCCTACGCAGATTTTGGATTTTCTCAATGAGCCAATCATCAAAGGAGTCACCCATTCCCAGTTGCAAGACCTGCTTGGCCACCCAGAAAGTCTTTCGCCTAGAATGCAGCCAATGTTAGCAATAGGTTGAATAAAAAACAGCAAGTCTAACTGGTTTATCCGTGTTCATACCTGATCCATCCCCCATCTTGAAGCTGGAAAAGAACATCAACCAAATCTAATATCGGTACACTTAAATTTGGTGGTACCCACTGCATTAGAGAAATAAGAATCATGAAACCTCACTCTGACCCAAAGCACAATAGATTTCAAAAAAATCAAATGGTTGGCCGCATTGTACATCATGTATATATATATACACACGGTCCGGAGCTCACCCTTTATCTAGCTCACCTTGCTCACCCCCCTTTAGCGACGGACCGGGCGACGATTCGGTCCGTCGCTATATATAGAACCGTCATCTTAACTTTTAGCGACGGACAACATATAGCGATGAACCGAACATATAGTGACGGACCGAATCGTCGCCCGGTCCGTCGCTAAAGGGAGGTGAGCAAGGTGAGCTAGATAAAGGGTGAGCTTAAAATTCGGACCGATATATATATATATATATATATATATATATATATATATATATATACCAAAAGATTTTAGTAATTATTCTGTAAAATGGGATACAGTAAAGAGAAAGAGGTGAATTGAGAACACGTATTTATACAAGTCTTACATCACTAGGGAGTGTTGGATCAGTAACAGCATCAATAGGCAAATCAGATGCTGGATGTGAACCATAAAGAGAAAGAGGTGAATTGAGAACACGTATTTATACAAGTCTTACATCACTAGGGAGTGTTGGATCAGTAACAGCATCAATAGGCAAATCAGATGCTGGATGTGAACCATAAACTTCACCTTCCTGGGCAGTATTTACCAACTTTCCGTTTGAATCTGTTTTGTCTTGCACCACTTTATCGGAGTCATTACTTGAATCCTCTAATGCTTTTCCAAACGCTTTTGCAGGCTTTTTTGGATGAGGGGGGGTTACACGTATTGTGTGCAACCTCGACAAATCAGTGACATGAGTAACCCTTTTTTGAGACATAGATTCCTTGCTTTCAGAATTTTGAAGTTCTCTCTTAGAGGAAAGCGGATCCATTATAGACCCGGCGGAATTGCCTACCTCTTTATTATTTTTATGTGATTTATCACCTACATCAAAAAAAGTTGGACAATAATAAGAGAAAACGAAACATTAAAAGCAAACAGAAATCATAACGTAGATTTAAACAAAGCCCAGTAACATGATTCACCTGACAATGTTTCAATGATAGATATAGAATTTGCAAAACTATATGTCTGCATTAGACAAAAATAATAGTCAGAGAGTCCGATATTCTCCATAAAAAGAACATACTTAAATTACACCAAATATATATATAAATATATATATATATATATATATATATATATATATATATATAAAACCTGAGAATCAACACTAAGAAAGTCCCAAACTTCTATAGATCCTGATATGGCTGGGAGCTGCAGAAGTTTCTGAGGAACAACGCTATATAAGTCCATTAAAAGATTCACAACAGAATAAATGAAAATATATGTCAATTCCACCAAAAAAAGAGAATTGGAATATAAGTATACTTCGTTATATATTTCATTAATATAAGTAACAGAACGTAATTATGTAGATAATATAACTAAGCTCATCAGTTGACCCCAACAAAAGTGCAAAGTGAAATAAAAGCTATCTGTCTTTAAGTTGGACGTGCTACATATATAATGGAGTTCCTCACAGCCACAGAAGAAGAAATACGGGATATTCAATTAAATGACATGACAAAAAAATAAAGCATAATGATTACAACTCCAAATTTGTGTTGTGTGCTATATATTATTCCCTCTGTTCCACAATAAAATTCCCATTGCCAAAAAAATTTGTGCCAAAAAAAGAGTCAATTTGTATAAAAATTTTCAATATCCACAGTGGCTGTCCTCTTTCACCAATCTGCATCATCTGATTCTTTCCACAAATGCAGTTGATGTCCACCAGACCTATTTAAGTTCATAAAGTAAATATTTCCTTTCTTCCCTTCTTTTTCCAAATAATAAACCTATATGGCCTAAATAATGTTTTTAAATGTACATACTGCTGCATTCCATGATACTGCGGAATAGTGTAAAAAACAGGTGTTTCTAAGTTTTCCAATGGCCAAAAAATTATGTGAAAAAGAGAAAATGAAGGAGAATAATCCTTCTCAAACAAAGAGAGCATATCCAATAATACATAAGTATGTGACCTTCAAATATTCGTCAAGCAATTTACTACGTTCTCGAATTACAGGCACGTCGAGACCTGTTGACAGAAAATGCTTGGGTGGCAAATGAAGTCTATACTCTGAAAATTCCTTAAGACGTCGATGAAGTTCCTCAAAATGACGAAACCTGTAAGCATCAATAGAGCACAGTTACAATGCCACAGCTTTTACATTGCAAAAATGATACCACAAACAAGACATATAACAATAATTACTGAAAGGATGCAAGTAGAAGGAGAATGACAGAAACATAAAAGATAATTGAAGGACGTATCCAGAGAGTTTATGGCATATTTTTAGCACCTTCTTTTGATAGACCAACTACTGTTGTCTACATCTGTAACAGATATGGAATAAACAGCAAATGTGCTTGAGCCACTCTTCACAATATTAGCGCCCAATACCTGCAAAAGGAAATGATCTTACATTCTTTATAAGTCCCCGTATATAAGAATGAGATCAAGAATGCTGGAAGGTATAGAAAGTACTAACGGATAACATAATACCTCACATCTTAATTTCAAAAAAGAATCTGTCAACAATGAATTAATTGGAGCATTAAAAGCTGAACTGTTGCTTTCAGTTATAGAAATAGAGGACACTGATGATGAAGCAGTTGCTCCACTGTTAACTCTACCCAACAACTCAGCCTCAGAATCACCACTAGAGTCCTCAGATTTCACATGTAGTTCAGAAGAGTTCAATATATCCTGACCATCCCCCAGTAAGAAGCTAGTTCTTTCAACCTCTTTCCAGACATCCACCTTCTGACTGCTTGATCTTGACTTTCTTCTTGCAGACTGTGTTTTAATTAATCTTTGAGACTGAACACGCCCCTTACTTGTCTTCCTCTTTTTATGGCCCTCAGAAATTTCAAGAGGATGATGAATGTGAGAGACTGAATGATTTCTATTATTTTTACCATCCCAAACTTTAATGCTTGGAGTATCAAGACCTGTTACATTGCAACTTTCTTCATCTTCAGAAGGAAAAGAGCTGCTGCTCCCTGAATCTGCATTGTCCAAATGTAGACTGTCCTCATCATCTTCTTCATATGAAGCAACTTGAGGATAACCTGATTTTCTCCAATCATTATAGGGGAATAACTTGTTCCCAGCAGGACTGTCAGAACCTCCAATAAGAAAAGCATGGTTCCTATTGGGATTAACCTTGGCTGCATTTGTCTTCTCTCTCTGCCTAGACAAAGGATTTGAATGATCCCCTGCTTTAGCAAAATCTACAGAAGTACTTTGTTGAACTGGCAATGTCGACCAATCGGCACCTTCTCTATTTTTGTAGTTTCTTCCTTTAGTCCACATATTTTCAAAATTCTCTGGAGCCAGGACTTCGGTCTTCCGACGAGAAATCACATCTAACATGTCACCCCATTCTCCTCTGGAGTGGTGTCGTCGAATACATCTTCCATCACCGGTCTGAGATTCTAACGCCAAAGAAAGTAACGGATCCTTTGAAAGAAGCTCTCCATTCACTTTGTCAGCCTCAGTATTATTCAAGGAAGAACTAGACTGATCCTTTTTAACCTGCATGAGTTCAACACCCTTCACAGAAAGATCTAGAGACCGAGAATTATAAACAGATGATACTTTTGAAGATCCATTTGATTTAGATTGTGAAACCACATGTGCTGTTGCAGCTCCTTTATCAGCCTTTCGAAATGACATAGCCACGGATTCAATCCTTTCATTGATAAACCTAACACAACAGAAGAAGAAAATTATAAAGAACAACAGCATCTAACTAAACCATGGATGTAAGACCATGAAAATGATTACCTTGGGTTAGCTAAGTTTAACACTGGCCGCATTACTGTACAAGAAAGAAGCTCCCTGACAATATAACGGAATAAAGAGCACTGCAGTTCCTCTGCCTTGAAGGTGAAAGAAATGAGGCCATCCACAAGATGCTGCAGAACCTGTAGTATTCCACACAAAAAAAGAAGGCAAAAAAGTATCAGAACCACAGCAAGACCAGAAAACTAGCTTCGCCAGGGAAGATCAAAGGATCGGCTGCCTAAATATTCTTTTGAGATCAACAAATGGAGTCCTGAACCTTGTGCTCTGCATCGGCAGAAAATAGAGCAGGGTGCAATTTATTCTGGGCAGCTAGGACATATTTTAGTTCCACATCTCGCTGTCCTATAGTCAACGATCGCAACTGTCGCTTCTGAATCTTTAAATGACAAGCACGGAAAAGTTCCAAGTGGGAGCAAAAAAGATTGATAATATCCCTGCAGCATCCAAGCAAACGATTTCCCAGTAGGTATACTATATAAAAATATCTCAATGTTAGGAAAAGGACCAGTGAATCTCTGGATTTAGAACCTTGTCAGTAGATCTATAAGGTTCATGTTTCTCATGCGACAAGAAATTTCGCCCAGCACACCATTTATGATCTGCACCAGCTCTTCGGGACCTTGTCTTTCTGGTGTTATGCGACAGTACCAGAGATCTGTCACCCACTCGGAAACTAGATGTCTAGTAAACTGATCAATTGCATCCTCAACCACAGGGGAATTCACTTTCCTTCTCCAATCAGATTTTTTTATGAAAAGTTTAGGACCATCTTGATGTTTTGTTTGAGAATAAATATTTGCAGAGGATGGTTTGCTATTATATGCTGCAGCTTTCCTCCGCATGTCAATATCCAGTGAAAAATAGCGAACAATGATGATTAGGAAGGCGGCAGTAGGCAAGTTTACCAAAACTGAAGAGCTTGTTACTGACACAAGTATAAGACAACAAGTTGTAATGGTGAGGAATACAAAAACACAATTATCAAATTTTGATCAGCTGCATATTCCTAAACTTTCAAGTATTATGCACCAGCCTCAATAAAATAAATTTTTATTCCTCAATGCTGCAAAACATAAAACAGCAAAGAAAGTAAACACTTTCCCTAACAAGTTGACCAAAAGTCAGGAGATTGTTACTGGCACAAGTACAAGACTGCAAGCTTTCATGTCAAGTGTAAAATCTGATCAGGGACGAATAATTTTTAAATTTTCAAGAATTATTCACCCAGCTTCAATAAAATCAACATTTATTCCTTAATGCTACAACGAAAAGAACCACAAAGAAGGAATATAATTTTTTAAATACTCAACTATACAGAACCTGTAGCGTCAAAAGGATAGATACAAACTCTGGCAGGGGAGCGGATAGAAATTGATACATAACATATTATTGCCCACTTATTCTATAAAACTTAATAAAGATGAAGAAAAAGTAGTTGGGCTGAGGATTTTGTAGTTGTATGTAAGATTTATGCCAAGTCCCCTTCCCACCACCTAGGTTGATTAAAGATAATAGAGAGAAATATACTAAAAGATTTTGTCATAACAGGGAAAATATTTAGTTTAGTTGTGTAAGAAAAGGAGTAGCGCTAGACGAGAGGGAGAAGGCAGCAGATTAAGTGTACTTCTACAAATCAAGACATAAATACATATCTATATACTTACAAGTAAATGCATACACATTCATTGCAAGATATGACTGTAAAATGGGTTTATTAGTATCACTAGCAAGTAGCAAGCTATAGATTTCAAACTAACATTTGGTGTTAGATTTACTTTTATGTAGACCCCATAAAATAGCACCACCACGGGCAGAGACACCTGTTCTCTTCAAAACTGATACATGGACCCACAAGGAATCACATGGTCATCATGGTATGACAAGTCAACACTGTCCTACAAACAGAAAGAAGTTAAGAACAACTCACAAATCTCACGTCCTCAAATAAAATTAAACTCCTTGTGTGCCAAATATGGAATGCCCAAGAAGGATAGACTAGCTAGATATGTGACATAGAAATGTCACAAAATGCACCAGGAATATTTAGCTGCGTGGTCTGGTTGAATAGAACATGAAGTCAACGAGGAGGACTGAGAATTTCCTCATTACAAGTTTACAACATGTTGCTCAAGCAACTTGGGAGAGGATGTTAACTTCATTTCTTTTTCTACCTCTTACTTTTGTGTTACTATTTGTAGAGAAAATCAAATCATGTGTGGGGCCCAAAATAAATACAGAGGCAACCACCAAGGCGCCAAAGCCTGCAAGGAAAAAGATCATAGGCCTTACCTACAGTTCTATATTCATTCCATTCTTTCTGCTTACCTCTTTCTTTCTTCAATTGGAGATAAGGTCATCGGAGATGCACTCGAGCTATTCATTGTCCTTTGGCTAGATAAAGAGGGAAGGTTCTTCGTTTTCAACTATAACCCTAAATCAGCTCATATCAAATAAAAGCCTGGAGAAAATACATATTTCAATGGAAGATAAACAAGCATTTAAAAGACCTTGATTATCATCTTCACATGCAAATATAGATGTGCCAATAAGAGATTAGGGTACAAGATCACTACACATTCTAACAGCTGTATCTAGGCCCCTCTAAAGAGTCTCGCCGTCCATTGCCATTCATTCTACTGTCGAAGAACATAGTTTTTGTATGTATACTTAAAAGACAAAACTAGCTTGACACTGCCCCGGATTAATGGCAAAAATATGAACTATACGACCCTGCGAAACTTAACCAGACATAAACCTCTGTACCATAATAAAAATCTGAACTGCTCACTATCCACCAACATAAATCAACCTCCGAATAAAGATATTAATTAATTTCTCCATTAATTTGAACACAGCCATGCAGATACTCCACATATGTCAAAACCCCTACTTTCAACTTTGCAACAAAAAGACAAACTATATGGTTATAATAACTCAAAAGGCAACTATATCGGAATTAAAAATCTAAAGGTAGCAAGCCAAAATTTTAACTTAACTGATACTACAACATATAAATGCACATATTAAAATTCAGATTCCATGAGAAAGTATAAGCATAAATATTACAAATTCCGCCGATAATATATTATTGAATCCAATTGAACAATAGTGCTAGCTACTTACTTTATTTCACATTTGACATTATTCTAGATACATACATATGCACATACTTGATATTTAACATTTCAACACCTATTAATAACACTGACAGATTAGAACATAGTCCACTAAAAAATATAGAAAACATAATTTACTAACTAATAGAGAGAGAAAACAATAATTACAAGACATGAGATAAGACAGACCAACAACACATATGACCAGAAAAACAATCCGCTTCTTGGCTTCCTCGACGAGGTCCCAAACCGTCACCAGTTGATTTTCGGTGCTCATGTCGGACCCTCGGATCAATCTTTCACACTAGAAATTCATACAGCAATTCAATTGCTCAATCTAATCGCTTTTCCTCTCAAAACTACCAAATTTCGGTGCACATGTTGGTTTGGTTTGAAAGATTATAACTCATTGAACAAAATGGATCTATTCGTACAAGGGATGTATTGATTCGAGCTAAGAAGCAATTGAACCAATGCAATGGTTCGGGATGAAACAATTGAATCGATGCAATGGGTAAAATTGATAAGACCATTTGATGAATCGTTACAATGGTTCAACATATCCTTTCAAATGAATATATCTCTAATATTTAAAATACATTTTCAAATGGATGTATCTCTTCAAAAGGGTACTTGGAAACCTATAAATAGATTGTAAATCCAGCCAAGTTTAGTACTTAAAAATCATTCTAAATCCTTCTAGAAGTTCTTAGGAAAAATATCATTCTAATATTTTTTCTTCCTATAATTTTCTTCTCTCTCATTTATAATTTTGCAGTAGATTTGTTTCTACGCAACAAATTCTAGTACCTAGTAAGGGGCCAAAATAGTCTTAAGGAAATAGTGGTCAATCATTTAATTCAGAAGTAATATTGTTGTTCATCAAACTAGGAGCGGGTTTCAACACTAGCTACTCACTTCATTTCACATTTGACATTATTCTAGATGCATACATATGCACACACTTGATATTTAACATTCCAACACCTATTAATAACACTAACCGACAGATTATAACATAATCCACTAAAAAATATAGAAAACATAATTTACTAACTAATAGAGAGAGAGAAAACAATACTTACAAGACATGAGATAAGACAGACCAATAACACATACGATCAGAAAAACAATCCGCTTCTTGGCTTCCTCGACGAGGTCCCGAACCGTCACCGGTTGATTTTTGGTGCTCATGTTGGACCCTCGGGTCAATCTTTCACACTAGAAAATTCATACAGCAATTCAATTGCTCAATCTAATCGCTTTTCCTCCCAAAACTACCGAATCACATCCATTTTAAGCAATCCGCTTTATTCAATAAATCTCTGACAAGTATACGAGATACTATCAATGAATGCAACAACATAAATTGTTGAACGGGATAGAATACTGAGTAAGTTATACAATACGGATTATAATCTGTTCGAGGAGGTTTAGAATTTATTAGGAGGTTTAGAATTTATTGCTCAGAATGCAGATACCGTTAGGTTTTCTAACTGTGAAATCTGGCTCTCTCTTTCTCCAAATTCCACGCTCTGAGTTCTGGGTGAGAAAAAATCAACTGCCGAATACTGGTTTTTCACTTTACGGAGATACTACAATGAATTGGAAGGCAAAAAAGTTGTTGTCCCGCTCTCTGAATTTTCAGGGGAAGAATTTAGAATGCATTTTTACCCATTTCCCACAAAATATATACTGTATATAGGAAAAATATATATATATATATATATATATATTACACAGTCATATATGACGCTATAGTTCAAAATAAATCGGCGCTACAAGTGTACTATATACTTAATATATTTACATATAGGATATAGCCCATATTAACCCACTTTTGTAAGTACTCCCTCGGTCCCTTAATATTAAAAAAATAATTTTATAATATTGATTGTACATTGTTTTTGTATTGAAAAAATGGACGATTATTTATTGGGTAAAAAATAGTAAGACAACTAAAATTATATTTAATATTTTAAATAATATTAAAAATTAAGTAATTAATATTTACTTGAAATTCTAAAACGTCTTATATTGAAAGACAAAAATATTTATATAAAATATCTTATATTAAGTGACAATGGAGTAATGAATTAATTTTGTACACTAATATTAGGGCAATTTAGAATTTTACTAAACACAATTTTCAATCTTTCACTTTTGGTTTTGCTCATGAAAGTTTCTAAGAAAAATTAATTCTTTATCTTTCCAGAGTTTTCTCAACTTACAAAAAGGAATTTTCAGAGAAAATTGTAACTTTCTTGTCCTTTCCTTTGTGTTTTTAATTTATAAATAAGGGTTACCTTGTTTAAAAGTTTTGGGGTAAAGAATGCTAAGAATTTAAAGTGAGGGATGATAGAATAGGAAATGAGAGTTTTTCCCCACCTTAATTATGTTTGTATGTTTACTTAAGAAAGTTTCATTATGTATAAGATATGGATGTCAAAATATATTTTCTTATGTTAATGTTAAGAGTAATTTATAAATAAAAAAGAAATTTAGTAATCAATCCCTATGATTTTGTCCACTAAAAATTGACTTTATTTAAGAATCAGCCTCTTTTTTGAATTGTCTAAAGAAAATTAGATTTATTTTTTTTAAACATTTTTTATGCTTTCTTAACCCGAAAAACAATTACAAACAATAAATTTCTGGGGAAAAAAATCACATATATATAAAGTTGCCTGTATTTACAAAGTGGAACTAAAGGGGTTGAGATGTGAACTAAATAATATATATATATATATATATACAGAACCGATCAGGTGAGGGTTCTCTTACTTTGTTAAAATGCGGACCTTTTTTTTTAAAACAACTAAAAAAAAAATTTAATATTTTATGAAACTGATATTTTTTTCATAATATAATGTTTTAGGCGTGATTTGAATACCTATACCAAAAATGGTGAGTACGATGCATGCATCGCATGCACTGCTTTTGTTATCGTGATCCAAATCACATCAAAAACATTGTATTATGAAAAAATTTCAGTTCCATCAAATATTAAACTTTTTTTCTAGTTATTTTTTTAAAAAAAAACAAAAAAAAAATCCGCATTTTAACAAAAGTAGAAAGTTTTAATTCGATCCGAACCTATATATATATATATATATATATATATATATATATATATATATATATATATATATGTAATGAAAAACAATGAATCAACAATGATGTATACTATATTTTGGTTAATAATTCAATGGTAGTTATCTGTTTTTTCACAATCGGAAATAAAATGGACTAAACTTGTAGTTTTGTCCATAACAGATTCCTAATTCACTTGTATCTTTTTATTTTTGATTTTCTTTTAAACATTCGTAATAATTTTTTTATCTTTATCCCTACTTTACATTGTTATCGGATAATTCTACATGATAGGGCCCAATAACTCAACATGTTACTTATATTAATTTCTTAAATAATAAAATTCAAGATATATCAAACAAATAATGAAATTAACAGAGGTCAAAATCATGAGACAAACAAAATTCGAAATTCTTAAATAAACAAAGGTCAAAATCAAACCAAACAAAATATCAAAATTTGAACCCTATATTTTATTTTTCTGCAAAATAACTTCGAATTAAATAATTCGAGATGCCGCAAATGAGACTTTAAGAAATAAGACAGTTGGGGAAGAATATCGTCAAAATAAATTTGAAAATGAAAATCGTCGGTTGAAGAAGTTTTTGAGAAGACGAGATTCAGAATGTTGCAAATGACCCTTTTTAAAGTTGACATGTTCACTTAAATGAGGGTGTGAAATGTCATTTTACATACATAGATAAATGATCTCTTGGCTCCCTCTCCCTGAGTAAAATCTTATATAGATATTAAAATAAAAAATTAAATAAAGATAAATAAAGTGCTGAAAAATGATTTATTATTTAAAATTGGATATAGGGAGTTTATTGAAAAAATGATTGTGAATGCTCTTATTGTTTGGTTCGTTAATACTCCTTTTAGTTTGTATGGAGTAACCATGAAACAGGATATCATACCCGATATTCAATCTCAAGAAAACATATAAATTAAAAATATATCAAAAATAAAAATAATATATATTATGATTATTTATTTATTTTTGATTGTGAATTACATAATAAGTAGTGATGATAATTTTTTTGAATAAATATAAACAAATAAAACTTTTTATAATTTTATTCAAATTCATATATATTAATAAGTTTTACAATTGCAACTCCACATAAATATGTAACAATACTACCAAAAATGATATTAGATTTCGGTCCACTTGAAGGACATTTTCATATCTTTTAAGATCCACATCACTATATAAAGAATATTATTTGTATTAATTTTTAATATTGTTTTTTAAATATTTTCAATTATTGAAAGATAATAAATTATATAAAGATAACTTATAAAATTATTGTTTTATACGATTAAATAGCAACATAACATGTAGATAAATTTAAGAGAAAATTTAAAGAATGCAAACTATATTAACAAATTGCGTTATTATTATTTATCACGATAAGAATAATTAATTAATCATATCAATATCGAATGAATTATGAGATGTGACATATGAAAGTAAATAAAGTCTTCATCAATGAAAAAATAAAAGAAAATGTATATATAAAACAATTAGAGGGGTATGTCTTTCAGGTTTAGAAACACATGACATGTTACTAATGAATGGTTTAAAACGTGAGTTTGGACGGAAGAAATGAAATGAAGATTGAAAAAATTAATTCCGTTATAATTAGATTGAATTATTTTATATTCTTTTTTTCTCAACATTTTCATAAGGCTATGGACATGAAATATTGAGTAAATAATGTTAAATTTTAGTCGAAAATTTAAAAAATAAAATAATGGTTCAATTGCAAATAAACACATTTTTTTTCTCATTCCATTCCCACATTTA
Source organism: Panax ginseng (assembly GCA_020205605.1). Classification (NCBI taxonomy): domain Eukaryota; kingdom Viridiplantae; phylum Streptophyta; class Magnoliopsida; order Apiales; family Araliaceae; genus Panax; species Panax ginseng. Next base: position 638,123 of record CM035148.1, read on the forward strand.
TTACTTTAGTAATCATATTTATTTAACTTATTATCTTCTAAAAATTATAGATTCTAGTATAATTTTAAAAGCAAATTACCTTGGTTTGATAAAACGTAGTAATTAGTTTTTGTACTAATGCATTTAAAATGATGAAGAAATCTAAGTAATTTTAGCATATAATAATCAATTATATGTTTGTTTGGAATCCGCATACCACGTCGTTTTGGAAATTTCCATAACAGTCTCTGTCAGTCCACTTTTTTTCCGCCATGCGATGAAGGATACTTTTACAGTCGAAAAAAAAAAAATCTCTTTCGAAACTTGAAACTCGCCGGCGACTATGACTTACAAACATGAAATCTCTGAGGTGACGTCACCATATAGGCCGGATTCTCTGCCACCCACTTCGTCGCCCCCGGGGAAGACTTATAATAATAGGAGTACTACATTGGTTGCGCTCGGTGCCGGTATTGGGATTGGCGGGACAATTGTGCTGGCTGTGGGTATTTTCGTCATTTGGTATAATAGGAGGAAGAGGCGTCTTGGTTTAACGGGCTCGTGTGAAGCTCCCACAGAAGGTCCCAAAGGTGATTCTTTATAATAATAATTGTCAATTTTTAATTAATTAATTTCTATTACGAAAGTATTTGTTTATTTAATTGTTGGCTTTGTTTTTGTTAGGATGTAAAAAACGAAATAAGTAGAATCTGCTCTGTATTTTGTTTTTTGAATGCCCCACTTTTTGGGAACTAATCAAACTTCACCAAGGAGGAAAAAACAAACAAGTTACACATCCCATAATAGAAAAAATAAAGTCAATGGAATCCGAGACACAGTACCACCTCAGTCTTATGGCTAAGACCTCATTGGCACGTGCTCTGTATTTGATGTTAGGTAATTGAAGTTTATGCTAGTTACTTAGATGTTTGTATGCTTCTGAATTAAAATTTCCAAGTTTCTCATTAGAAGCCTCTGTAAATAGTTTATATTTTGTATTGCTGATTTGATGATGAACTGTGGTGCACACCAAATTCGTATGTTAGTTAAACCATTATGCTACACCAATTAGATTGCTTTTGCCTGAAGTATAACTTAATCAAATTAATCCTGTCAAAACTCAATTCGATTTTAGTCTTCACCTATATTTTTCATGAAGGATATATACTCTGATTACCATATTATTGCTTCATCGCCATCACTATAAAGTGATCACATTTAAGATATCTGGATGATCGTAGCAATGAAGTTACTTCATGTCCAGTTGTTTGTTCAATTGTATGATATTGTTGCTTACCTTAATTGTGAACTTACATATGCCAATGCAATTTATGCTATTTTTTGCTTTCACCAGAGGACCTCTTTGGTGGTCCACATCTGCATCTGCATCTGCAGCAGACTGCTTCTCAAGCATACCATAAGATTGGACTACCTTCAAAACCTATTCACCCACCAGGCATGATGTCCTATAAGAAACAAACTTCAGCAGGTATTCCTCCTCCTGCACGACCACATTCAGTGAGCAGCAGCTTGGACTCTGAGAAGCCATTTTTGCAGCCTTCATCAGGTCTTAGTTTGGATTTTTCAAAAAGCACATTTACATATGAGGAACTAGCATCAGCGACTGATGGTTTCTCCAACACTAATCTCCTCGGTGAAGGTGGTTTTGGGTATGTCCACAGAGGAATTCTTTCAAATGGGAAAGAGGTTGCAGTTAAGCAGCTAAAAGTGGGTAGTAGACAGGGAGATCGTGAATTTCAGGCTGAAGTTGATACTATTACTCGTGCTCATCACAAGAATCTTGTCTCACTAGTTGGCTACTGCAGCTCTGATGCTCAGAGAGTGTTGGTTTACGAGTTTGTTCCAAACAGAACCTTGGATTTCCATTTGCATGGTGAGCCCTCATGTTAAATGCAGTACTTTAGCAACATTATATTTATTTCTAGTTTTGATTTCCTATTGTCCCACTATTTTGGCACCAATTTACTTGCTGAAATACAGTTTTTACATGTTTTGATGCCCAAAATTCTATCTATGGCATAAGTGTGATATTACTGTTGAAAAATTAATTGCAGGGAAGAAAGGGCAACCTCCTCCTATAAATTGGGCTCCTCTAAACTGGGCAACTAGAATGAAAGTTGCACTAGGATCTGCAAAAGGATTGGCCTATTTGCACGAGGATTGTGAGTTTTCTATGCAAGTGACCCTTGTTTGTGACCCTAGACAACCATTTTGAAGCTTAACTAGTTATATCTGCAGGTCAGCCCAAGATCATCCATCGTGATATCAAGTCTGCCAATATTCTTCTTGATAAGAGTTTTGAGGCAAAGGTGAACTTCTTTGGACATATTCTGGGTTAAGGAATTAATATTTCTCAGACAATTTACTTTCAATTAATATGCATATGGTAGTCGGTAGAAATTGAATCCCACAGACAGACAATGAACATAACAAAGATCTATATAAGTAAGAGAGAATCTCATAGAGTCTTTGAGATTTGAGAAAGAGGATAATAAGAGACCTTCTGGTTTAAAAATGGAATAGTTATACTTGATGTATGTGTTCTCAAGATTTACTGTCTTATGCTTATTGAAATTCGTGTACGAAAATCTTGTCTAGGTTGCAGATTTTGGACTTGCGCGTTTCAGTCCTGATACTGATACTCACATCTCCACCCGAGTAATTGGAACGTTTGGGTAAAACCTTTTTCTTGTTCACTGAAATTCTTTATTGCTACTGTTGGAGATAACACAATTTCATTTTATGTTTGGTTTGAGTCTTTTATTTTCTAGATTATGTTATTTCACAAGTTGGAAGTCGTAGTTGGTGCCACTTTCTAATAGCTTAAGCTTTTAGATGAGTTGGTTACTTAACATGGTATTAGAGCTCTGCACTTTAATTTGTCCCTTCTCTATAAAGTTGCATTTGAGGGGGAGTATTAGATATAATATACATCAATGCCTCTTTCTAATAGCTTAAGCTTTTAGATGAGTTGGTTACTTAAAATTATGTTATCTCCAAGACTCCAACGGCTACCATGCTCATGCCAGATAGCATTGGAAGTTGATGTCCTATATTCTCTATATATTTGTGTGTTTCTTGCAAGGTGCAAGCAGGACCTCTCTCTCTCTCTCTATATATATATATATCTTTATATAATATTTACCATACATATTTGCATATGTAGTTTTCATTTACAGATGCTTCACCACTTGCAGTTATATTGCTCCAGAATACGCTCAAACTGGGAAATTAACAGATAGGTCAGATGTCTTCTCCTTTGGAGTCATGCTTTTGGAATTAATAACTGGACGCCGACCCATTGATAAAGATGAAGGTCAATTCAGTAAGGAGGATAATATTGTCGACTGGGTGAGTTTTCTGTTTATTCTCTGGTAGTGGTTTATAAAAAATCAATACAGTTGAAAGTTTCGTTCTATTCTTTAAGGTAAGTACTCTATATTTGTGTGTATTCCTTTTCTTAATAATAAAGAATTATGGTTGTCATGATTCTATTTTCTCTTGCTGTCCTTTACTGAAAGAATTCAAGCTAATGTTGTTTGCTGATTTCAATTCTGTTAGAGCCTAGAGGCCTTACCCTCATTCTCTATATGCATTATTGCATTCCTTATAGTTACAACTTTCTTTTTTAACTTGTTTCTGCAAACAAATGGGTTAGTAGTTTCCTTTATATGGCGAAGCTTAAATTTCTTTGGAATGGTAATCTATTTGTCAAACAATTTCAGGCTAGGCCTTTGCTCGCACAAGCTATGGATGATGCCAACTATGATACTCTAGCTGATGCAAGGCTGCCAAAGGATTATGACTCCACTGAGATGTCCCGAATGGTTACTTGTGCTGCTGTTTGTGTGTGCCATTTGGCTCGACTCAGGCCACGAATGAGTCAGGTATATATGCTAGCGCCATTCACTTGTTCACTTATTATGCTCCTTCATAGAATTTAACTTTAGTGTAGCTAGAAGGACTACTACAAGCCCCCTCCTGCCCTGTTTCAATGTTCTCATAATTTTGTTTATCAAAAATCAATGTCTCTTTATACTTTTTATGCATGTTGTGGAATTTTATGTTGCATCTGTTTCACTCTCTAGCATTGCAAGCTTTCTCTTTGGGTTCCCTCATCAGTTCTTAAATTTTGTTCTTTTAGTATTAGATATTATGCTAAGAATTGATTGAATGCCTATTATTTAATTTATTTATCTTTATATCTTTTTTTTCATGTCAATTAAACAATTCGTGATTGTTCTTCTGTTTTTGACATGATGAGATGTAGTATGCTAGGATTATAGTACTAGGATTAATAGTCTTGGGATTATAATTTTATGGATTATAATCCCGGTGGCAAACAAACATACTCTAGGTGCTTTAGTTTTTTAGTTTTTTTTCCTGGTTTCGGGTTTTTTGGTTATGATTTTATTTTTTCGAGTGATATTTTTATGTTAGTGTATCACTATATATATATATATATATATTCTAATGGGTTCATGTTTGATGAAGTTGTGTTATATTAGGTGCCTTTAGTGTTAAAATAAAATCATAACTGTGACTCTTGTCTTTCCACTCATGAGTTGCAATCTTATCGATACTTCATCACTTTCTTGGATTTAGGCAACTGAAAGTCTGAAACCCTTGTGAGATTCATCAGAAGGAGGGAATATTATTTTTCATAATATTAATAATGGGAGCAAAGGGTTTGGTGTAACCGTTTCTTAAAGCTCTGTCACAGATCACAATTAAAAATATGCACACGCAAGTGAATGCCACTTCTAGTAGTATTACATAAGGACTCTAATTTCTACTTAAAAATCACAACAATTCAGTTTTTGTGAGATGTCTAAAGGCACATTTGCTATTCAGATTTTTTTTGGAAAATTAATCTTTGTTTGCGGAAAGACTTCAGCATGTTCTCTTACAAACATTGAAATAGCTTTAAAATCAGAAAACTTAATTTGGAAATACAAAATAGGATTCTCTAGGCTGCCTTTTGCTGCAGGTAGTCCGAGCTTTAGAAGGGAAGATGTCCCTGGATATGCTAAAGAAGAGTAATAGACCTGGACACAATACTACATATGGTGGTTCCCTTGGAAGCTCAGATCATGACAGTGCCACATACAAACAAGACATGGACAAATTTAAAACGTTGGCATTTGAAGCCTTGGAGCTCAACTCTAGTGGATGCAGTAGCGGTCCCCCCAGTGAGTTCACTCCGTACCCATCTGGCTCTAGCAGTGAATGCGGACTACTCAAGATAATATAGATTCCAGCAGTGATGCTCGACAGACAAAAACAAATGACAACGGAAACAGGGGAACTGAAAGATAGTTGAGATTTCCTCAAAACATAACTGAAAGGGAGAAAGTTGTTTTGACATCTGAAAATCCCTCAAGTTTTCTTTTAGCTTGGTTTTTGCATTTGATCTTTTTTCTAATTATGTTCTCATGTTTATACTCCATGTACATAATCTTATTTTACCTCAACAGCCAAAGCCGTTGATTATTATTTTCCAGGTTTTCTACAGAGTATTAATGTGTTTATAAATCACCACCTTTTCTGCTAATAGATAATGTTAAAGCTACAGTATTGTTGTACTGTATCCGTGAGAAACTTGACCAATGATAAAATAAATTTAAAATAGATTAAATTAGTATTCCAAAAATGAAAAAGAGTTGATTCAATGTGGGTACAAGGAAATAGAAGAGTGCCACTGTCCGAGAGACTCTGTTCATGGTATTCTTGAAACTCAAAGAAATTCAATAAATCGATGCTTGAGATAGATCTAGGGGAACAAACATATTACCAGCACAAATTTATTTGAACAAACCTTAACAAGAAACAATGCATATAACCAACCAAAACATACAATTCAGTGTTTCACGTGTCGAGAAAAAACAGTATCAAAGATTAATTTTCATTTTCTTGCCTGCCCTGCTGCGGTGCCTACTTACATGTTGAGGCAGCAGCAGCAGCAAGCCATTAGCAGGTTAAACGAGATCAGCCATATGTGCATGAATTCTTCTTGAATTTGATAGGCTTGGTGCTAGTGGAGTCGAGGACCAAAGGGCATGAAATATGCCTTCGATGCCTTGTCCTCACTAACTTCCCTACCACATCTCCTTGTGACCGAATTTCAAACTTGAGTGTCAATGGAACTTGAAAACCATTGTTGGATTCCTCAACTAAACCTGAACCAGCCCCATACAGCGGAACCTTAAATGCTTCCAAGTTAATTGATACAGTCCGATGACTCTTTCTTGGCTGAAAATATTTCTTCAACTGCAGTCACAAATGTCAAATTCTTCAATAATATGGGAGGAGACGAACAAAGGAAAATTCCCAAGTGGAGATGCAGTCTAGTGATCCTAATTCACTATCTCATGTCATTGCTTAATAAATAATAATAGGAATTAGGAAGAACGAATGATCTCACCTGACCAGTTGCAACAACAATGTCCGAGTAGATGAGGTTGACAGGTGTGGAGCTAACTCGAATGCCAAAGAATGTAGCAGGATTGTATATACTCAACCTCAACGAGCCATTCACTGTCAGCATCTTCGTTGGGACCCCAGTAAAGTCCGAACCCGTCCCGATGTAGAGGTTGTTAATTGCCAAGCTCTGCAGATTGACAAGGATAAGAAGCCATCAACACAATTAAAAACTGGGTAGTCTTTTCCATGACAGATAGAGCAAGCCATTTAAGAGTTTTTCTTTCTTGAAAGAAAATCCACATTCAACATATAAGAAGTCCAAATTAAGCTCTTTTAACAATGACCCAACTGTTTTAAGCCAAACAAATGCATTGATAATTGAGAAACGATAACAGAAAACAAATGTACTGGTTAATTTCAGAAACTTTTGGCAAACACTCGTGCCCAAATTTTCTAACCCCAATTCAATATATCAACACCAGAGCTTAATTATGAAAACATATCCATTTAGACAAGTGTCAAATTATGGAATGCCTTTATTATGGCTTGTAATTTGATATGAAAAGTACTCCTATTATTACAATACATCGAACCAGGGGAAAAAAAATGGAAGGCAAATAAAAGAATACCTTCACAGCAGCCTCTGCTTTGAAAGGCCTAGCTGCTCCCCATATGATCAGGCAAAGCACAGTAAACAGAAGAACAAAACTAAACAGAACAATCAAAGCCTGAAAGCGGCGGCTAAACCCACTTTCATCATCATAGTCACCCTCCTCTACAATTACATTACATTCGGGCCACCCCTTATCATTCCTTTTTCTGCCCCCTTTCCTTCCGGAAGAGGACCTAAATATCCCCGAGAATCGACCAGAGGATGAATTCCTAGAGTGGCGGCCAAAGGAATGGTGTAAAGGGGACTCCATTGGACTATTAAAGTTGGGAGTTGGGTGCATCGAAGAGGATTTGTCCCCATCCAAAGAGTCCCTTGAAGGGCTCTGGACATAGTACACTGGCCTCTTAGGTGACCGTGAAGGTGATGACGGGGCTAAACTAGTTATATCAGACTCTGACTTTGTGTGCAGCATATTTCAACAACTTTTTAGCAAGAATCAAAACAATAGAATTTAACTTGGAATTAAAAGAGTATCTGCATAAACAAATAAAAAGACACAAAAAGTTGAATCTTCTGCTATCCAGAAATTTTCTAGAGCTGTGGCCGACAATTATAAAAGATGCCACTATATATATATATATATATATATATATATATATATATATATATATATATATATTGATTCAAGAATCTAAAAGATCATCAGAGCAATGACAACAGGGAATTGCTGAAGAATGTAATTTACAGAACATGAATGAAGTTGGAACAGAGTGTTTAGATGACCCAAGAAAAAGTACAGAGAATATAGAGTTTGTGGGGTGTTCTTGAAAATAAGTAGAGAAGGAAGAACTACTTAGATTGAATTGATAACACCCCACCCCAGAACCAAACCGACCGACGATTAAAGATTAATGTATCTGTGCGTATACCGATACGTCTGTTTGTGGAGTGGGTTTTGTATTGTAGGGGTGTTTGCATGAGCAAAGAGCCTTGGAGAGGGAGGGAGCAACCACAACCAACAACAGTTGCCGAACCGGAAACCGTGCCTGCTCCCGAGCCTATGCAGAATATAGTGTCGGCAGCCAATTAATTGTATCACTGTAAAGGGGCCTACCTCAAAGTATTCAAAAGGCAGGGGTTTTGGGTTTTATTAATCGTTAGATTAGAAAAAGGATAATGCTGATTAAATTTGGTTGAATATTTTAATACTAATAGGCAAGGAAATTAATTAGGTGACACCGAACTAACTTGTTTTTTTTTGTGATAGTAATTGTTCGGTGGTTAAGGAGGTTTACTCTCTTTCTTAGAACTTGTTAAAAATTAAAGTTTTGGATTTGGGAGTTGGGACCAAAGAAAGAAAGAAAGAGCGAGTAATTATTAGGAACATTTTTTATTTAGCCCACAGCGACCAGAAAGCCAAAGCCAACATAAACAGCCCAATTGTTTCATGCATAATTCATAGGCAAACATTCCATGAGCAAGGAAGGGTTGATTATATATTTTTGTTTCAAGGATGATTCTTTCATACCCTTTGAGAACATGTAGACAAAGTTTCACTCACGAGTATATAAGAGTGATCTCTCCAACCACAACTAATAGTATATAAACACTACAACAACCAAATCAAAGGTATAATAATTACATACATATTTCCCAGAAAAAAGAAATTCTTGAACAGAAAATGATGAAGCAAGCAACCTAGCTACTAGCTACTAGTTGCGTTGAACGATTGGTTTCTACTTTCTTCAATTTGACCCATTGATTGAATGGTGGGCGGGCTTGGATTTTGTAGTTTTTGACAGCTTGCCCGAACCTAAATTGTTTCACTAAAATCCATACAAAACCTTGTAGCATTATTTTGGACCTCTCCAGCATTATCCTCAAACACAAGATCGTTATCCACTTGAGCTGCTTGGAAGTAAAAAATACTGTAATACAGAGAGAGAGAGAGAGAGAGAGAGAGAGAGGGGTTATTAATGGTAATAAGGTTAAAAGAGTCCTTAAAGTGAGGAAGAAAGGACAGAAAAGTTGGGTTATGTGCCATCATGTGAGACTGCACATATAATTTAGAAGACAACTAAATCCCTGACGAGGATCCATTCCTCTCACCTTTAAATTCACCCGCCTTTCTTTTACTTGCTACTTTTTCAAGGGGAAATTAAAAAAAAAACAAAAAACAGAGCAAAATAAACCGAGGGAGTAGTAGTTTATTTTCCTTCAGTTTTTGGTTTGGTTTGGTTTGGTTTGGTTTTTAAGATAAGAAGAGCATGCTTGCTTGCTACATAATAATAATAATAATAATAATAATAATAATAATATAACAAGGATGCTGGAAGGAAAGGCTTTGATAGAGGACACAGATATGCCGCTGAAGATGCAGATCCAAGCCATGGCCTCTGCTTCTCAAGCTCTGGATCTATACGATGTTCTTGACTGCAAATCCATTGCTGCCTACATCAAAAAGGTACTATCATATATTATATACTAATATATATGGCTATGCCATCCAATCTCTCTCTCTCATATCCATTTTCTAATTCTTGAAAAGTTTGATTGGCAGGAGTTCGATAAGAGATATGGGAATGGATGGCAGTGCGTTGTGGGATCAAATTTTGGCTGTTTCTTCACTCATACTACAGGAACTTTCATCTATTTCACTCTCGAGACTCTCAACTTCCTCATCTTCAAAGGGGCTGCTTCTTCACCCCCATCCTCTCCGTGATGAACATCTGGTTGCAGTCGAGGAAAGGAAAAATGCCAAAGACTGAAGAAAAGAATTACATCTTCACTATTATTCATAGTTGGGCTTCTATATGTAGAAGGCAGAAGGCTCGACACGGGGACTGAGTTTTAAATCGTTGAGAGACCTTTTGTAATGCTATAGAGGAAGAGGAACTTTTTAAATGCTCTCTTTCTAGTTTGAACATATATGTAATCGCATGCCATGGTCTCTTCTATTCTATTCATTTTCCCATGATTAAATTCTTAGATAGTTAAACACATAACCTAGTTACTTGAGTTCTTATATAAATAAGCCTTTGCTGACAATCGGAAGCATGGGTGTAATAGGATGAAGACCGCTTGAATGCCTACCACCCCCACAGCCACAGGGATCTGATTCATACTGTTAAAGGTCAAGGCTGAAGTGTCCCAAATGACAAAAGAAGAGGAGATATTCTGGGTTTTAGGTTTATGCAAATATCAAGCAAGTGTATCCACCTCTGCATATGAAGAAAAATGTCCCAATCCCTCGAGCAAGGAGTCTACATCCGACTTGGTCCAATATACAACATATGTACATTGTAGTAAGATACTGCATAGAATGAATAATGTTTAAGCTTGGGTTTGGTCTATAGTACACGTAGCAAACAAAAAATGTGGACATGGCATGCTAGAATCTCTCCCTAGTCGCAATCACAACATATACCCAACAAATACATTCTCCAAATGGCTAGACTTTACTTATATTATTTCTTATTAAAACTTTTTGGAGTCACATTTCAGAATAAGTATTTATATATAATCAGTCAAATCGTATTCATATGTAAATTATCACCTTCAAGGGAGATGGGAATGGACAATGATAACGTTACTAGTATAACTAAAGAGATTACCTGTCAAAAGAGATTTTTTTTACCCATATTTATAATTGTCGTACTCATTATCATAATTATCATAACCTTGTCAATACATTTAAAATACTGGAGTCAGCAGTGGTTTGTTCGCAAAATGTGCTTCCAAGTTTGCAATCACAAGGTCTGCCATGACTTTGCTGGTTTCCAAAGTGTCGCTCCCGACATGAGGCAGGAGAACAACATTTTGGAGTCCAAACAATTGTTCAGGCACATCAGGCTCTTTCTCGAATACATCGAGCCCAACTCCACCCAATCGACCTTCAAGCAGTGCAGAAACAAGTTCAGGTTCTTCGATGTGTGGTCCTCGTCCGATGTTGATTAGAATGCCTGCTGGACCCAATGCATCAAGGACTTCACGATTAACTATGCAGTGGGTTTCTTCAGTGAGAGCACATGCGACAAAGAGGATCTGGCAGTTTGCAGCCAAATCAAGGACATTTGGGTAATATTTATGATTTGTGTTGACTTTCTTTGATCTGGAGTGGTAACTAATGGGGCATCCAAATGCTTCAGCTCTCTTGGCAATGGCTGAACCAATCCTTCCCAATCCAACAATCCCAATTGATTTACCACTGAACTGAGAGAAAACAAATAGTAAGAAAATATGACACAATACCAAAAATATTAAGTAACAATTAAGGGGGTAGCATCGGGCAGTTCCAAATCAAATGTGACATTGGCTGCCCTTTAAGCACACATTGCAGGCCATAGAAACGTAGTCTGCCAGTCTAAGTTTGACATACACTGATCCTATATTTGAATTTCCATTTTTCCCTTCTCCATTTCATCTTTTTAGTTAAACTTATTTTTGGCATTGAGCTGTCTTCGGCAGTCTCAATTTTTTTCCCATGGTACTTGAGTATATGAACAAGTACACTAGTAAGAACACTCAGACAACCAAATGTATGAGGTCAACAGTAATCCCTGAATCCTGTCACAGTAGTGGTAGGAATCTGAGACACCTTAATACACACAATATCATGCCAAAGACAATTTCATCGTTTTGTATTCTTGTAAACATTGCAGGTAAATTTTCTTTATGATTTTCAGTGTGATGCAATCTGTTTGACACCTTAACGAACTTTATGAATTTTTAACTCAAGCAAACATTGTAAAATACAATTCAGTACATGACCTTTCTGTTTTCCTATCCTCAATTCAACAATATGCGGAACAGAAGCCACAACCAACAAGCACACACAGAAGGAATACATATTGTTGGTAGGATTTTGTGGGTCCAGACGATTTGGTGGAACCCGTGTCACGTGACAGAGTATTACAAATAGGAGACTTGACATTCTGAAGATTTCTACAGTCCCAGTTGACTTGTAGCACCTATTATTAAGGAATTGGGAGTAATTGCAGTTATCTTTACATATGACTTCTAATCCAAACGGGGGAGGTGTGGTCAAGCTATAAAACACGGCCCTAATTCATGTTTCAAGTACGACATACTCTGCACTAAAGCAGTTTCATTATAGTTGTTATGACGTTGCCTAGAGACGCCGAGCTGCCTAGGCGCCCGCCTGAGCAGCTCTGGCCCAACTTTGATTTTTAACCCATGGGCATTAACCCATGACCCATCAAATAAAAAAGGAGAAAAGCTGAAATCGATTAAAAGAAAACCTTTATATGCAGACAAAAGGAGAACTTGATCCATCTTCGACCCATCGCGAACCCTTATCGGCAGAAGGTGAAACCCTTATTCGCATCTTCGACCCATCTCGAACTCGATCGAGACTTCGCAGCCCCATCGCACGACTCTCACGTAGGTTCTTCTTCTTCTTGTTTTGCCTTGACCTTCTTTCTCTCCTTTTCTTTTTTTCTGTTTCTTGACTTCTTTGTTAGTCTGTTACTCGTTTCTATGTTACCTTATGTTACGACTTTGTTTCTCTGTTTTTTTTCCTAGTTCTCTCCGTTTCTCTTTTCTTTGTTGACTTCTCTGTTTCTTTCTCTGGACTCTGATAGCTGTTATTAGGAGATGACTAATATAATATGTCATATATTATATTAGCTGTTATTAGGAGATAACTAAAGTATGTCAGGTGCCATTGCAATTTTCCGAGTGTCATGCATCATATACATATAAGTCAGATTATGACCCAACCAAGTGTCAAGTTTCCACTGTAATAGCATTAAGTCTCCGATGTATGTATTTTAGGAATATATTTTATACATTCATTTATTTATATGTCATACGAATCTCTAATAATGACAAGTTGATTTTAGGGGAATATATTTTAAGACTTAATGACTTGGAATTTAGGAATATATTTTATTCTTGTAAATACATAAAACGAACAGTTAGCCACTTAGATTAATACATTTAATATGTTTTGAAAATTGTGATTATACTTTAAAATTTAAAATATACAAAATTATGTGAGAGGTGTTTATTGTTTACTCTTTTTTTTGTAATATACTAATACATTCACAAGTAAAAATAAAAATATGCTAATGACTCAATTGTCTCTTATATTATTTGTTTGATGGTATTTTGTAGAAACTAGAAAATAAAATGGTGGAAAGTTCGAGAGCCGATGGTTATGATATAACAAAGAACCCGAAAAGAAAGGCCAAATCAAATGATTCGGGTTGGAAATATGGGTATTGGACGGACACGAGTAATAAGAATATAGTGCAATGTATTCTTTGTGAGAAGTAATGTCGTTCAAGAATCAAAAGATTGAAGCAACATTTAGCAGGAAATTTGGGAGATGTAGCTAAGTGCCCCAAAACAACAACAGAAATTATGAGGGAGATGCAAACGATTTTGAATAGTACAAAGAGAAACAAGCCACTTGAGCTAAATGATGATGATGATAATGATGATGTAGTAGTAGTAGAAGTGCAAGAAGAACAATCATCTACTCATCCAATCATGACTTCCAATACTTCTTCTAACACTATCCCAAGTTCTGGGACGACTTCTAAAAGGAAGAAAGTTGTGTTTCAATTCCAAAAGTCACAACCAAAAGCTTCAACAATGACGGTTGAAGCACTTCTAAGGAAGACTCCTGAATAAGTTGTAAAGGAAAGGCATAGCAAGCGTTTGAGCCAAATGAGTATTGAAAATCATTTGAGATCATCGGAGTAAAAAGAGAGTCCAAATGCACATTGCCGACTTTTTCTACGAATGTGACATACCATTCAATGCTACAAATTCAAGGAGATTTGAAGTAATGATCGAGTTCATAGGGCAATATGGGCCAGGTTTTAAGCCTCCAATGTATCATGAGTTGAGGATTCCTATACTTGAGAAGGCAAAGACGAAAACCGATTACTTAAAGAAAAAACATGAAGTTACTTGGAAGGAATATGGTTGCACACTCTGACACTCATGTCGGATGGTTGGACAGATAAGAGGGAAAGACACTTGTTGAATTTCCTTGTTAATAGTCCGGAAGGGACTTATTTCATGGGTTTTGTTGATGCTTCCAGTCAGTCGCAAGATGCCACAATGTTGATAAATCTACTTGATAGCAAAATTGAGGAAATTGACCCCAAGTATGTTGTTCAGGTGGTCACGAACAATGCCTCTAATTACAAGGCAGTGGACATATAATAATGGAGAGGAGATCTACACTGTTTTGGATACCTTGTGCCGCCCACTGCCTTGATCTTATGCTAGAGGACGTAGGCAAGTTGAAGTAATTCCAGCCCACAATCACAAATGCAAAAAGAATCACAACATTTATTTATAGGCATGGTCGTCATCTTAATGCAATGAGGGAAAAAACAAATAGTAGGGACTACACTGCAGTTACTAGATTTGCAACAACTTTTCTCACCTTACAAAGCTTGTACAAGCATAGAAATGCATTGAGGCATTTGTTCCTAAGAGAGGATTGGGCAAAATTTAAGTTGTCGTTTACCGAAACGGGGAAGAAAGTATGTGATATTGTTATTTCAACAACATTTTGACATCATATTGAGGATTGCATTAGGACATCACAACCACTTCTAATAGTCTTGTGCAATGTTCTAAAAGGTGTTAAGTGAAGTCCAAGCACAATGGGGGGGCCTAGCGCTTAGGGGGGCTAAAGGGCCTAAAGTAGATTTTTTATTTTAAGTTAATTTTAATATTTTATCTTGTATTTATCCATACCAAACAATAATATAAAGCAAAATAATCTATAATAAAGGTCTTTGCTTAAAGTCCAAACACATCCATATTGCTAATGTCAAAGTTCAAACACAAACATGTAATTGTTCAAAGTTCAAACATATTTTTAACGTATTAATTTTATTCATAAACAAGATTACTATTAAATAATAAAATTTAAAATTTCAAGAATTTAATTCAATATTAAAACTTAAGAAACTAAACATAAATTTAAGAATTATATTGAATTAAACAAAATATTACAAATGTATAATCATTTATATAATTTAAAGTTGGTACAAGTTCAAAAAATTACAACTATAATAAAATTATCCATTTTGACTTGATATTGTTCACTTATTGTTGTGATTTGATATGCTACAACCTGTATTATGAATATGGTAAATCATTAGAAAAATAAATATATCAAGATTTGGTTTGGGTAGTTATTAGAATAAAAAAAATCTCTCCGCCTAAACCTCACCTAGGCACCGCCTAATTTTTTAGAGGGCTTTTTTTGTTGCTTTGGGCCCAAGTGAGGCGCTAGGGGGCCTGGCTAGCGCTGAGACCAGCACTAGGGGGGTCTAGGGACTGGCGGCGGGCGCCAAGAGGGGCTAGCCCTCAAGGCGGGGATTTAGAACAATTGGTCTTGTGGATTGTTGATGGTAATGAGAAGCCTGTCATGCCAGAAGTTTTCGCTGCGATGGAATTTGCGAAGAAAAAAATCAAAGATGCGTTTGATAACAAACAAAGATTGTACAAGAAGGTGATTGACATTGTTGAGAAGCGTTAGGAAAGCCAAATGGAAAAAAAATTATATGGGGCTGCGGTGTTTCTCAATCCAAGCAAGTACTTTGATATCAAACAGGAACGTCCGGTGTTTGTTGGTACACTACGAGCAGACTTCAATGACATTCTTATAAAGATCCGACCTAGATTTGCTAGACAAGATAAGCAATTTAGCCGATAACTATGATGCTTCTCGAGATTCTTTTACACAAAAATTGGAGATTAGGCAACGGAAATCAAAGAATCCTAGTAAGTATTTTGAAATATATATAAACATATAAAAACTAAATTATAATTATATACATTTTTCCTTTTCTCCTTTTAAAAATATTTATATTTCTTTTAAATGATTGCTAGTTGATTAGTGGAATGCTTTTGGAGGGCGGGCTACTGAGCTATCCTCGTTTGCAAAAAGAATTTTAGGCATTTGTTGTTCTTCCAGTTGTGAGCGCAATAGGAGTACTTTTGAGTTTGTAAGTACTTTCTATTGTTGGTACTTCAAAAGTAATAAGTCGCTCACTACTAATACTAACTATTTTTTATATAATTAGAATTTTATCATTAATATTATTATTTTTTGTTTTATTTATTTTAGATTCATACAAATAAGAGGAATAGATTGGAACATAAACGATTGAGTGACTTGGTGTATGTCCAATACAATCGAAAGATCGTCTAAAGGTTCCAAAAGAGGCGTGAACTTGGAATTTTTTTTGATCCATTAGCCATTGATGACTTTGAATGAGGTAACGAATGGATCAATAATGAGGCCAATGTTGTTCATCCCGGGGAGGATATTACATGAAATGATGTGGATCGAGCAACCGATGCATTAACACGCTTGATGGTCGCAATCTGTCAAGGAGGGCTCGTGCTAATACTAGTCAGAATCTCATGACGTACTCTCGACGTGGTGGTGGTTCAACTTTAAGGGAATCAAGGTTGATGGATTATGACTCCGATGATGAAGAAGAGAGAATTCCAAATGATGATGATGTGAAGGATGATTTTGGAGAAAGACCACCACCTACACCTTTGACTGAAAGTAGTTCTCGTGGAAGAGATGGAGATGACATTTTCCTTGATGATTTTGCTTGAACAATGTTGCTAGACTAGTGTAGAGAGTCTAAACATTATTTTGGCTTGTTAAGTGTTGTTTTATTAGTTATTAGACTACATATTTGTGATGGTTGGTTGCAACTTTATTTTTTATGTGGTGTTTGTTGAATTCTTCATTTCTTTTACTAATTTTTAATATCAAATGTTTTGTTTTTGGATTGTTATTGCCAAGTATTTACACAATTATGCCCTTAATGTTATTCCATAGTGTTATGTTTTGAGTTTTAACGTATATGAAATTTTATTGCCAATATACTTGTTAAGTTATATAAATTGCACATTGTAAACGACTTGTCGTCATACGGACGCCATAGCGGTTGCCTCGTCGCCTAAGCGTCCAGGCAGTCGATTACCGCCATGACTCGTCGTGGCACCGTGACAACTATGAGTTTCATACCTCTATTGTTGATGTTTCTGGCATATACTTATTCTCACATCGAGCTATCCTCTGGCTTACTTCATCGTCTGGTCACACTTCCCAGTGTGATTATTTGTTCACTGTGCAGGCTTTACGTTTGTTGTTTGGTGATTCGGCGAATGAGAAGATTTAGGCGTTAACATTGGCACAAGGAGGGCCGTTTTAGTGTTGTTTTTACGATCACCTACTTACTTTAAGGTGAACAAATGGCGGGAAAAGGAAAGGAAGTATTTTACCGTGAGAGGTTGTCAGTCAACCCGATAGCGCAAATTTGAAAGTCGACTATGGCTCAATAACCCTGTTGTGGTCCCCTTAAAGGCTTGGTCAGTTCCCGTTCGGCGACAATTATTTTTTACGAGCCAGAAAACTCTCAATCCCCACAGCCGCGAGGCAGATAACTAGTTCCGAACACACACTCGCCAAAAGCGAGATCGGGAGGGACAAGACAAACGAAAACTCATTTAGATGTATAAGATTCAGCAGGCGAAAGATGCTTTGGAGGCTCTACGCCTCCAACAAGAGGACTGGGATGCGTAATTGGCCGAACCAGAAGTAGGAGAGATTTCCTTGGCTCAGCATGGGCGTCCATCTCACAGAGCTGATCCAGATCGCATCGATTAGGAGGTTTTCGCGCATGAAGGAGCAAACACAGGTCACACTCTCGACATGTTGACAAAGGACGGACAAGGTCTAAGCGGAGCCAACGGGTGGCCTTCCCGGAGTATATGAGGGATTGGCACAGAACATCTCCCCCGAGGGAGATAACCGATCCCATCATGTAGAAACTAACGGAGCTAAAGCAGAAGATATCAGCAACAACCCAGGTGAACGAGTTGCCGATCAACTCGAAGTCACCCTTCACACCGAAAATTGATCGGGTTAGCTAACTCGACTAAGAAAATGCCACCATCTGGCGATATACGACGACATGGCGACCACTTACGATCATGCCCACACATACGATCGCCCTCACGCGCTTACTATGAGCATTAGATGCTCCCTAATGCGATTTTCGTCACCATTCTAAAGAAGGAGCCCGATTGTGGGTGACGTCATTGCCACCTAATTCTATAGGGACAAATTTCATGATCAGTTCGGGAGTAACAGGAGGGGAAAGTTGATAACTTCCCTCATGCAGTTAAAACAACAACAGAGCAAAAGTCTAAGCCAGTACATGAAGAGGTTCATAGAGGTGATTGACACAGTAACGGACCTCAACGTACCTCAATGCTCGGGTTCTTTACCACTAGATTGGACATAGAGAAGTCACGGAAGCTATTAAAGGACATCATGTTCAATCCCCCAAAGGACCTATCCAAAACTTACGATACGGCGGAGAACTTCATTGTTATTGATGATGCCATAGGAAGTTAGAAACCACAACCACGTAGGACGGATAGGCCTCGAGATCGAGATTGAGATCGGGACTGGAGTTGTGATCCCAAGATGGAAACACAACAGAGGAAGGAAACACGAAGTGGGCCTGCGGGAAACAGCTGACCTCATTCCAAAATAGGGGTGTCAACAGGGTCTATACTCCGCTCAACACCGATCAGGCCAAAATCCTTAAAGAGATCAGGGATAAACCATTTTTTAAAATGTGCCCAATCAGCAACTATGCACCGAGAGGAGATTAGAGTTAGTTCGGCCAGTACCACCAAAATGCAGGAGATTCGACTGAGACATGTCGGTAGTTGAAGAACCTAATTGAGAAGAACATTCAGAATGGGGAGCTAGATGATGGGTTGGACGGAGTTGTTGCCTGACACGTTTAGGTGGTGGGTACGGTAGGTTAATATGATGTAGTCAGAGAAAATGATCGTAGCAGTAGGGATGAGACAGAGATGGTTCTTAAGCTTTTTTGAAAAAATTTGATTCTGCAAATGAGAAATAACGGTTGGTATGATTGGGGAAAAGTGCTTTTGAGGTGACAACTGTCCTTGCACGTTTCTCCATTTACAGCTCAAAAATGATGTGATGGTGGGTCCCAGTCTAGTACGTGGCATGAGGGGGTGTTGGACCGGTTTCAATAGTTTCAATGTAATAAATTGGTCAACTTTTGTACTCTTTTATTTTAAATTTCTTATAATAAGAGAGTGGGAGACAATGTTGGGGAAGACTTTTGTGGGTATGGACGATTTGGTGGGACCCGTGCCACATGGCAGAGTATTATAATAGGAGACTTGACATTCTGAAGTTTCTACGGTCCCTGTTGACTTGTAGCGTCTATTCAGTTGGGAGTATTTGCAGTTATCTTTACATAGGACTCTTAGTCCAAACGGAGCGGAGAGGTGTGGTTAAGCTATAAAACACAACCCTAATTCAAGTTTCAGGTACAACAAACTCTATAGCCACATCTGATACAGTATTTGTTGTTAGGAAATATAATTACAAAATTATTTTGCGTTGAGAATAAAAATGCTGGTATCTCTAAAATAATTTTTAAAGACTTTAATATTGACATGGAAGTAGTAACATTTTCTATTGATGGAAATAAGTTTTAACTAACTTCTAATTATCTGAAAATTTATACTTTTCTCTAAATTTAAACAATAATTTTTTTTTATATATTATGGATAATGGATGGTGGTTTTTGTGCTTAATAATGACTAGTAATTATTCATGATCTTCCCAGGCTTGTTGCAAGCCTCCACCTTCAAAGTTAAAATACGACCATTCAATTCTCTTTCACCAGACTAAACCACCAACAATGAAAAAATATAAAAAGAAGAAGAAAAACAACTTTTTGTTGATTTATTCATCTTTGACCTTTCTCAAACATGCACCCCACGTTCTTCCCACAATTAATAATACCCAGAAGCAGAAAACTAATACAGCCAGGTCCTATATTCCAACATCAATCACCTCCATTTTTCTATTTGTCAAACAATCATAAACAACTATAGAAAAAAAAACTTGTAAAAACAACAAATAAGAAAAGAAGAAGATAATCAACAAGCATCATTTAACTAGCTTCTGTGAAAAAGATGGTTCGAGCACTCGAGGAAGAAGAAGAAAAATTGAAGTCCAGGCTGTATCATTTTCAAGGAATGCATGAAGATGGAGGACGACAATCGCATAGCATGGACCTTGATAGCAATAACGGCTCAATGTCACCTTTAGATGATAGGCTAATCAGAAGTCATTCATCCGGACCTTTAAATGATCAGCATCTAGAGAAACAACAAATTGGTTCTGCACTTAACCGTCTAGACAAAATAAAATCGCGCTTAGGAAGGGACGGAAGCTCAATCAACACTTTGTCAAGAAACGAGCGAGGCAAGTCAACTTCATTTTCTCCTTGAGGGATTTATTATGAAGAATCTTGTTAATTATTGAATTCTTCTACCTATTCTAATTCTTGTTTGCATGGACTCATTTGTTTATAATCGATTTTTCCCTGACTAAAATTTCTTTCTTTAATTGAATTTAAATTCAGATATGGAAATAATGAAAGAAAGGTTCTCAAAGTTACTCTTGGGTGAGGATATGTCTGGCGGAGGGAAGGGTGTTTCATCTGCTTTGGCATTGTCAAATGCCATCACAAACCTAGCAGGTATAATATATATATATATATATATATATATATATATATATATATATATATATATATATATATATATATATATATATATCAATCTTGTCGATTCATAATTTCAAAATGGCTGCAAAAATATTATGTCGAGGAGGATCCCATATCATATTTTTTTCCTTCTAAACTTCATAGACCATCTGTATCCGTCGTCCATTTAGAGATTTATGTAATAAAAATAAATCAAAGCATCCTATAATTAATTTTCCTCTTATCAAACAATTTCAGCTTCTGTTTTTAGTGAACATAAGCGATTAGAGCCCATGCCAGCAGAGATGAGAGCAAGGTGGCGAAAAGAAGTTGATTGGCTCTTATCTGTCACCGATCACATTGTAGAATTTGCTCCTTCCAAGCAAAATAAAGATGGGATTACTATGGAGGTAATACTCTCTCTCTGTCTCTCTCTCTCTATATATATATAGATCTCTTTGTGCTTTGTAACAGCACCTAATATTCCTCATTTGAATAGATAATGACAACGAGGCAGAGAACTGATATTCTCATGAATATCCCCGCACTACGCAAGCTTGATGCGATGCTTATTGTAAGAACACACATATGTATATATATGTGGACTAATCTATAGCCAACGTTGTAAGGATAAGATTATTCTTACGACATATTCATTCGCGAATGGAACGATATAATAAAACTACAATCCGCACTTTAATATGGGGGAACCGCTCTGCGAATTGCAAAAGTGACCAAAATCTCATCTCCGTCCGGACAGTGACTTTTAGAAAATTTAATATAATATAGGAATTTTGGTAATATCCCCGTCCGCGTGCGGACGTTTGGTTTAAATCATCCCTAAACTAAAAACATAGTCCATGCCGTCACTTTCTGTTTCCTCTAGATCCCCACTCTCTCTACATTGCTGAAAATGACCAAAAAAGCAAGCTACACCTACAATGAATGATTAATTGCGAAGAAATTTCATATGTTCTCTCTATAATCAATTCTCCTACTTCTCTGCTTCAATATCTTCATCCTAACAATTTTCACTTATTTGGAAGATTTCAATTTTTTACAAGAGGATCAAAATAATGGCATGCAATCTCATCATAATCTATCGTACACTGACTTGGAGAACTACGACGACCTATTAGAGGACGAGGAGTACTATTCCAAGTTTTTGTTTTTGTCTTTGTCATTGCCATAACTGATTTGAAACATAACCTTATCTCTCAAATGTTGGCTATGAATCAGTATATATATATATATATATATATATATATATATATATATATTATGACTTTAATTTACTAGGCCTAGATACCAACATTGATCTTTATTGAGTATATTTCAATGTCCCATAATGAATAGGACTGCCTAGAGAACTTTAAAGATCAAAACGAGTTTACTTACATGTCTAAAAACTCTGACGAGTCCCCAAAAGGGAAAAACAAGAGAAATGATGACAAATGGTGGATACCTACTCCTAAGGTTCCTCCAAATGGTTTATCAGAAGTTACAAGGAAATGGCTGCAATTTCAGAAGGACTCCGTAAACCAAGTACTCAAAGCATCCATGGCTATAAATGCTCAAATCCTATCAGAAATGGAGATCCCTGAAAACTACATCGAATCTCTCCCTAAGGTAGTAAGATAAATATGATTCCTTCATTATATGGAATTTCTCTTACCATTTGTAGACATGAACTAGCATTACTAATATTTTATATTCTTCTCATCGTAGAATGGGAAAACAAGCCTCGGAGACTTGCTCTACAAAAGTATCACAGTGGAATACTTTGATCCAGACCTTTTTCTTTCAACTATGGACTTATCGTCAGAGCATAAAATCCTTGACCTCAAGAACAGGATTGAGGCATCCATGGTGATCTGGAGGAGAAAGATGAACGCTAAAGATGGAAAGTCATCTTGGGGTTCAAGTGTGAGTTTGGAGAAGAGAGAACAATTTGAAGAAAGATTGGAGACCATTCTACTCATTCTGAAGCATAGATACCCTGGAATCCCTCAATCTGCACTAGACATTAGCAAAATCCAATACAACCGAGTAAGAAAAGCTTTGATCCCAAGACATATATAATACATTTCTCAGCAAAAAATGAAGTTTCTAGTTTACGAAGGGGATGGTCTTTGAATAATATTCTTATCCATTTTTCCTAGGTTATAATTCGCTTTTTATGTTAATTTTTAATTAATGATTGTTGTGTATAATATATAATACCTATTTTCTTCTTGGTTTCATAGGATGTGGGGCATGCTGTTCTTGAGAGCTATTCAAGAATATTAGAAAGCTTGGCCTTCACAGTCATGTCACGTATAGAAGACATTCTCCACGCGGATTCTGTTGCACAAAATCCATCGATCGAAGAAAGAAAGGGATACGCTTTTAGAGAATGCCCATCAGTTAAAGGCTTAGAGAGGTTCCCAAATGCCAAAGAAGAGTTAGAGAGGCTCAACACAGAGGAAGCACCCACCTCCATGACATTGTTGGATTTCATGGGTTGGAATGTAGATCAAGGGGATGCTGACCTGAGCAAACCCCCCAACATTGTCACTAACAAGAAATTTTCATATTTAGACAAGCTTGAGAAATACGGGTTAAGAAGTCCTACAGCACGGGACTAATGAGTATCATCTTAGAAGCAGATTAAGATCAACTGAAATCAAAGGAAAAGACTGACTCAGAGAAATATACAGCTAGAGTGTAAAAGTTTGGCCTTCTATGTACATTTGCAGGAGTACATAGGTTTGTTGAATTATGATTCTTCCTGTCTGTAAATACTGCAGATGAGAGACCTATTGTGTCTGCAATACTTTGATAAGCTTTCCTCTGTACTAGAAATCACTTTGTTGATTTGTACCACAGAAATCATTTCCGACTCAATGCATGGAAAGTCTTTTTGTCTTGACCTATTTGTAACTCAAATTTCCTATAACCTGCGGTTTTTAACATCCCCACAAATGACAAAACTTACGCAGGATACTTGATCTAAATTCATCACAGATACAAAATAGATCCATATCAGGAGCATTTCTAGGCGAATGATGGGCAGATCAATGATTAGGATATGATGAAATAGTTATTAATGAAGAATGATTGCCACTCATGTTATCTAACAAAGACTTACAAAGTCAGGTCAGTGGCGGAAAGCTAGTTATAGCAGTATAATTAGCCAAGGGGGGAACCGGGGGAACCGTTCTTTGATACACAAGTTTAAAAGGCATTCTTAAGGTCAAAGCTGCATGTTACTACAGAAGAAGTTTATCTTTGAGAGGGGGAACCGTTCTTTGATACACAAGTTTAAAAGGCATTCTTAAGGTCAAAGCTGCATGTTACTAC
Organism: Panax ginseng; assembly: GCA_020205605.1. Lineage (NCBI taxonomy): Eukaryota > Viridiplantae > Streptophyta > Magnoliopsida > Apiales > Araliaceae > Panax > Panax ginseng. The sequence continues at coordinate 662,129 of CM035148.1, forward strand.
AGAAGAAGTTTATCTTTTCTCAATCATCTTTATGCTTATCTTGTATCCATAAAAAAAAATAGAGATATTAAAATAAAAAAAATAAGAACAAAAATAAATAAATAAAAACTAACAGGTCTAATATATTAATCAGGTTATCAGAATAGCATCAAGTTAACAAGAATGCCCCAAATGACATAAACAACACTTCAAAATAATTAAGGGGTCTTAGTTGGGATCCAAACATACTTACAAAGGAAGATACATTTAAACACAACCATGAGTTTGAAGGATGTAGGATCTAGAAAAATTAGATTTTTCCACGTGGACCAAGCTTTGGTGGAAGTTGTGGTCCTTTCTTGATTGGTAGAACATCCCCTGAGGCTGTTGAGCTTAGATAAGCAAGGGTGGAACCACCTCCCAGTATCAAGAATTTGAGCAAAAGGCCTCTCTTAGTGAAGGGAGCGGCAAATGTCTCAAAGAACTTGCTCTGCATTTGCAATTGAAAATATGAGATAATACAGCTTATACAGATGACCTAATATTCAGTAAATATATGAGGAATCAGAAGACACATGTTCATGCAAAAAAATAAATATTAAAGCTACTAAATGAATTCTAAACATGTAACTGGCCTTCAGCTAAGAACAAATTGGTCAAGAGTTGCTGACCTTGAACACATGATACTTTAGCTTGCATTTTGCTTTTCCTACAAAAGTGGTCCTCTTTCCAACTTGCCACAATTACATATACAAGTAACGGACAATAGAAGCAATTATCGTGTCATACAATTCAGTGGCAAACATCCAATTCCAGCCATTTTATCACTACAAGAAAGCAGCATGATTCTCTCTGAATATTCCGTTGGAAATATCAGTTTTTCTTGTAGTGATATATTAGGGCACGGTAACAACTGAATGCCTGACATTTTATGCTATAAGTCTATAATAATACCTCTATTCCAAAAATGAATACCATTTTCTTAGTTGACTTATTGTGGAGGGAGTAGTGGAGTACAACTATACTAGATGTCGCACATTTACAATCAGTCCTTTACCCATCACCATAGCCTCCAATTGTTCATATTAAGCTAAATTCACTATATATATGTCTAATCAGTTGCCAGTTTCTTTGAACCATAAAGTTGCTGGTCACTCGGATCACTTATAAGTAAAACTGGCTGCATTCTTGCAAGTTTTTTATTTAGTGAGAAAGAAACACTCATATTGATGGTAAATCTATTTACTATTTACACTGCTTTATTTCAAAGTACCCACATTAACTTGAAAATGGGTGAAACATATACGAAACATAGATTCTTAAGTTTCAATTGGATACTATAACTTATTTTCAAACTTAAAAACAAAAAATAAAACCTGGCGATTATTTATCAAATATTGTTTACAAATATTAATTCAGAGAAAATAATATAGATCCAGATACCTGAAGAGGGTTGTATGGTGAAGGTGCATCAGATCCATACAAGTCCCACTGCCCGGTGGTGTTGCCCAAATCCTCCAAATCAAAGTAGACACTCTTTTCACCATATTTGGCCACAACAGCACCAGTCCTATAAATATATAACAGCAAATAGCACAATAATATCAGCCAAAAAAATTTGATATGTAAAATAACATACTAGCCATTCATTAAAGATTTTTTTTTGTTACTTGCAATTGGTGGATCTCAAACTCTGGCGAGATGGCTTGATGTGGAGCTTAGTCCCAGTAAGTGAACTTCGAGCACCAAGGCCCTGAACGGTGATGGGCTGAACAGCAGCAAAGGTTGCTAGAGATGCCATTGCTGCCTTTTGTTTCAAAGCTAACTAAATTATTCCCAGTTAGCAATTGGATGGCTGGCTTTGGGTTTTTGATCTTTTTGCATGGGTCTTAGCTTGCCACGTGGCTAGTTGAGTTTTTGTTTGGGAGAGATATGGGATCCCGGTTATGAGGTGCCACGTGGGTAAGAGCTGGATAAGCCTATCATTTTAATATCATTTGTGAATCTAGCCGTCTGAAGCGAATCATGCAGGGATTGGTCCATAAGCTTCCGGCTTCTTCTTTTTTTTTTGAGGACATTTCTCAAACATATTGTGCTCATTCGAAAAATGGTAACCCGCTCGGTATGACTGTATATGCCTAAAATTTACATTCGTTAATTACTAGTATGATAGTGTCTTGGCAACAACCTCGCGGTAAAAGAAGTTAAAACTTAATACATCAGCGACAAATTAAAGATAGGTAGAGCCTCAGCAGAAAATAATGGTATATCATCCAACTAAACCTAATGAACCTTAAAACAATAAGATTTTACCCTCTTAATAAAACGGTGATTGTTTAAAACTTATCAGTATTATCGGGTAGTGCTTATGTGTCAAGATCAGACAAGTATTTGAGCCCCCTATAATGCTATAGGCAAAAAAGCACACGAACAAAACCCCTCACCTCAAGAACCCAAATCCATGGATTTCAGTCATAATCTTTCTGTTTCTTATCCGTTGAACACAGAACACAAAAATGTCTCTCATCTCACCTCTCCTTCAACTCCCTCTATCCCAATTCAAGTCCCTCAATCTCACCTCCCCATTCCTCCAGGGCTCCTCCTCACCAACAACATACCTCCTCTCTAAACCCACTTCTTTTTCTCTCTCCTCCCAAAACTCGCGCCCACTCACTTTCCTCCCACCAATCCGAGCCATGAAATCCCTTCAGGGCCGAGTCGTTTGCGCTACCAACGACAAGACCGTGTCCGTGGAGGTGACCCGTCTGGCTCCGCACCCTAAATACAAGCGCAGAGTCAGGAAGAAGAAGAAATACCAAGCTCACGACCCAGATAACAAATTTAAAGTTGGTGATTTTGTTCAACTCGAAAAAACCAGGCCCATTAGCAAGACCAAGACTTTTCTTGCAATTCCGGTCCCTCCAAGGAATGCCCCGAAGACGACGAAGGAGATTGCGCCTCAGGAGCTTGGACTTCCATTGGTGTCTCAGCAAGCTTGAATGCCCAACTTCTTATGCTGCGGAATACGTTGTTATTATTTCATGATTAATGGAATGACTTTTTAACTGATATGGAATTTGATTAATGAAGTGTTTTGTGTTTTCTTTTGATTATTTGGAATTAATTGAGCTTGGTGTTGGTGTTACAAAAAGAAACTTGGTTGTAGTCAATTCATAAATCGCTAGTAGTACAATAGAACGGATTTGCAGTGTTAAGAGGAATAAAGTTTCTTAAAATTTTGGTATTTGATAAAATGCCGGGTGAGAGAATTTTGGTCTAGTGTAGGCACGTGCATTTGTGATCTTCCTGGTAGTCTACCTGTTTCTATCTGCAGAGAACTGCCATCTTATTGGATTATTCTTTTTTCCATCTTGCTAAAGCTGTTATTGGATTACTCATGGAACCCATTTGTTCTCTTATATACAGGCATGTTTTTTAAGATTTCAATTTCCGGGGTATATCACATCCAGTCATCACAGAGCGTAATGAGTATAGTTCGTTAGTGTTTCGTAGCAATTTATGATTTGAAAATAATGACAGATGTCACACAAGTACGTATAATTTTCAGTCTAGGGTTTTTCAATCTTTCAAGAGAAGACAAGGTTTGCACAAATCAGGCAACAATAACAGCATTTGAAATACTGATGTTCAGTTCACCATGGCAAAGATTATTACATGTGCAAAAATATATCGACTGTACAACATGGTATTTAGCTTCTACCAGTCCTTTTCAGTTTTTGGTGTTTTATATTCTTTTCCTGAGGAATCCTCTACCTTCATAGGCAGATTGTAAACAGGGGCAGAAGCTGCAGTAAAAGTTGTAGGTGTTCTGGCATTATCTGAAGATTCCGAGCTACCAGTTCTTATTCCCGGCCAACATTTTTGTTTCAGTCTAAGAAGAGATTGCCAACAGATTCCTGTTGATCATTTGTTTCAGATCTCGCTGACATTGAGACTTGTCTTTCTGCAATGTCCATAAAATACAAGTAAAAAAAAAAATGAGTAATAAAGAATGGAGAAAAGAAGTGGTAGATGCATTTAGTACATAGAGCTCATGAAGTTCAATAATCACAATAGAAGAACATTTCCCAAATATCGACAAAAAATTCCCAGGCCAAATTGCAAAGATAAAATAAAATCTTCAAGAACAAGCTATTCAAGTAGACCAGTTCGAACCTTCCAAAAATATTGTCTGCAAGTAAATTCAGCTCTCAGATGATATATATTATCTATATAACTAAATTAGAAAACTACTTGATGTTTAGACTGAGGTACTAAACTCTAACCTCTTATGCTTCCACGAATGATGAGCTTGTTAAGATAATCACAAAATTTTACCAACACGAGCCTTTCCTGTTTTGCGTATACATCTGTATTGCAGCCATGGTTCAGAATCGGATCTGAGGAAGCATCAGGAGTGAACAACGCATCTTGCTCCTCACATATCAATGCAAGTGTTTCAGGAGATACTGGCCATCCATTCTGTTTATCAGCAACACTGGAACTGGGATCATCTTCGCTGATTGCATCAACATGTTTCCCCCGCAGGTTGTAATTTGTCTTAGCTTTCTGATCCACCGGTCCTTCATGGGAGTTATCCACATCTTGGGTGGCAGGTGAACTAAGCATCTGGTTTTCTCCAACACTTTGCACATTTCTGGAACAATTTTTTTCTGCAATAAATGCAGAAATAGATAGATTAAAAGTCTGACCATAGTTTGAAATATATGCTCTACTATTAGAACAAAATGTGAATTCTTATTGGGCATTAAAAAGAACATATCATGCATGGAATTTGGGATGAGAAAGACCTTGTTGAGCATTAATAAAGAAAGGAATAATTAGTACACTATAAAGAAAATTTCAAGTGTTTTATTGCTATTGTAGTGTCTGGTAATTAGATTGGCTGTTTCTGTGTCGACGTCTAGTTAGCGACAAACTTCTAATGCACCTATATGTACGATAAGAACAACAAATGAAAATGGATGATAAATAATTTCCATGAATTTAGATGATAAAATTGTAATTACTAACCAGGTCCCACCTATATGTTTGAACTGATGGTCAGTCATAAGTATTGATATTAAAAACCATGAGAACGGTAATATTAATGGAAGTAAAAGACCAGATGGAAATTAAAAATAATAAAATAATAATTAACAATAAGCTTTCTGTTTGTCATTATATCAGACTATACCTGCAAGGTCATTACTTGCTTCAGAGACTACTACCAAAATTGCAGAAACCTCCCTTATGGCTTGTGATTGGATGATGCCTGCTAACAAGGATCTTCAGCCACAATCAAGGAGATCCTTGAGAATGAAGCATATGCATAAATAGTGATAGTATGCAAGAGAAAGTATTTCTAGCATAGATATAAACCTGTAGGTGAACTTCGAAGAGCCCAATGCTGCAGGAACAAGACTCTGACCACCAACGGAGGATAGATGAGGTAGAGAAGGGAATAGAAGTATTGATATTATCAATGTACCACAACAGATAATGTTTTAAATGCAGTACTCAACATTTCATCAACCAAGGAAATTGAGATTATTTGCAGCAAAATAAAGAAATATATCCTATCTAAGTTTTAGTGGGCACATGCATTACATAAAATCTTCTTCTTTTATCTAAAATATTACCAGTGGCTCTCACTGAGGCAGTTAACTGATAATTGCTATTAGAAAAGTGCTACCATTCAACGGAACATGAGAAAACAGCAAATATGTTCTCGTGGTCAGAATTTCCAAGAATGTAATACCTGATGAGGTTGTGCAAGTCTGCAAATAGATGGATCCTCACTGTTTGAACTGAGGAAGTTCTGATTTCTCCTGTTCTTGAATTCTTGAAATGGCCTATAGCCAGAAAGCCCAAGTGCACCAGTTAATGCAGCATTTTCCTGCTTGATTCCGGTCAACTTACTACTCCCATTACAAAGAGCCACTCTCTCTTCGCATCCTTCAATATTTTTGCAGTCCATGCATTTACAGTTTTCAGAGCACAAGATGTTAACTTGGAAACAATTGCAATACTTCTTGAGGCACCTTGATTTCTTGCAGTGGCATCCCTCCATCACTACATCTTTCACCGCATCCTATGTGTTTCAAAGCATTTCAAGTCATACAATACAAACCTAATAGCACATCAGTACATGTATTGATGAATTGAATCTCACTACTTTTCACATGAAGACATGAATTTAATATGTCACAACTTAGGCACAACTCATGCATGTTTCAATAAAGAAGGAACTGTGTGAGGAAAATTCATTTTAGTAATACACATACTATAATAGAATTATATCAAGCTTGTGCACTTCATTTTCAGAATAGATTTGGTTTTCAAGTGGATAGCTTTCTCAGAGTTTCCTAAAATGTAAGCAATCAAAAGTCCTAGCAGGGTTTTGATTTAGATCAAACCTTCATACACATGGTAATTTTAGTTGACTCCAAATTTTACAATCTAAAAGCTGAAATTTAGCTTTAGTAGGAAGTTCAGCAGATTTCAAGTTAATCACTATTAGTCAAGCTTGAGTTCAGCAAGTCAAACTCGAATCGACTCGGCTGATTTACAGCCCTACTAAAAACACTAATAAGAAATTCAGCAGGATGAAGTTACAAAACAAGCTACAAGCCAAAGAACAAAGAAAAGACATAATTCATCCAGCTAAGAATGTTATTTTCGAACCCTATAAAATTCCTAGTATTATACCTCAGTATCCTGAGTTATATGTAGATCAGCAATACGCCTGAATGCATTTGGGTTACGCTCTAAGGTCCATTCAACAGCAGCTTGCCTTGCAGTCTCATTCTCAAAATTATTTTGACAATTAGCACAACCACATCCATCACAGTATGTCGCAGAAGCAAAACACTCGCAGTACCTTACCAGTTATTTGAATCAGAAATTCATAAAACATGATATAACAAAAAGAGATTATATTGTAGAATCTTCATGTAAAGCAATTCAGTACATTTCTCAAAACTAAGCATGTATAAACCAAAAGTGTTGTGGATGTCACTCAATAGTCAATGCAGAATACCTTCTTCTTCTTCTGTTTTTAACAAATCAATTCATTTTAGTCAAAGAGAAAAGGATATTTAGAAGAGAAGTAGTTAGAAAGTATATTGTCAGGGATTTTTTGGCCATGAACCTGTGTTTTCCTTAGACCTACAAAAATATGCAATCTGGATTCATCTTGCCTTAGATAAACATGGTTTCTTGTTTAGCTCATCAACTCAATGCAATAAAGAAATAAAAGTGGGCTGTATTTTGATTGGGCTGTCTAATAAACTGAAGTGGTTTTCTTCTGTTTGCCTCAGTTCTAAGATCAAGAATGATGATGCCATCTATATGGAAAACCAAACTAGTTTTTTAAAGCAAACTACTTTTGAAATTTAAAGTCTAATTGGTGTACATAGAAAAGGAAGTGCACTTACAACTTAAGGCATTTGGAATGCTTACACTTGCAACCTTTCCGTTCCTTTAGGATGGTATGTTTGAATTCGGCCAACTGTATGCTTGGAGATACTCTCTTTCTGTTTAGAGATGTAAAAGTATATTATCACCGTATACAAAGAGCAATTTTATATTTATAAATCTGAAGATCCAGAATTGTGTATGTGATATAGAGGAATTCATCTTCAAGTTGTAATAAGTGTGAAACATTCATCTTCGAACTAAGCCTAAACGTAGTTTTAAGAAAATCATCAAGAAAAAACTTAGAAAGATCATCAGATTTCTTATCCACCAAATACATATCGTAGTAGATATAATAACAACCAAACAATCTAACTAAAAGGCAACGACAAGGAATTGTGTATCGATGCTTGCTCAAAAAACCTACACTGCAGACGATGATGGACGAGGCGGCGGATATAACCGTGATTGTGAGGAATTTGTCTTTTGGTGTGACATTGATCGCTCCGGAAATGCCGTGCCTTTGAACTCTGCGAAAGCTAGGTGCCTTGCAAGCTTTTTTGGCGGGAAATAGGATTCCTCTGCAGCTGTTTTCATCGTATCAAGTATCAACTAAAACAGGGCCATTTTGGCTGGAAATCTCCATTCCCACATCGTTTCATTTCATCAACACTTTCCTCGGAGAAAAACAAGATCTGTTCGATAAGTGCCCAATATTAAAATCTAACTGAGAAATGTCAATATCTGATGTAACATGCCGTCTTCGAATTCGATTACTGTATTTACTTAATCAAATAAATAGAGGTGAACTACGTTGAAAGGATTGTAGTGTCAGATTCCAACGAGTATTTCGCCGGAGAACTTGCCGATGATTGGGCACGACGAGCTTCAATTGTACGGTTTGAGCGTGGAATTGACTATTGAGGGTTTCTTTTGCTGTTAAAGATTTATGGCACGAAAATTTGAACAAGTATAGAATGGATAAGGGCTATCAAAAGTCAAAACTTTGTAATAGATTGTCTAAAAGGATATATTGTAGTATTTGGTAATAATATGGTAAAATATCAATAATGTAATTATTAAAATAATAAAATTATATATATATATATATGATTAATAAAGATTATTATAATAATGTCATGGTAATAATTATATTGTCAAAATATAACTGTCTTTAAAAGTTAAAAATATAACTTAAATAAGTTCAAAAATATTACTATATGTAAATTTACTCTAACAACGTATTTGAAATATTGATATAATATTAACAACATTAATAAATAAATATATTTATAACTAAACTTAATTATGATAAATATCATATTCTATTTGTCAATATAAAAAATAATTATTACGGTATATATGAGAAACTAATAATCAGGTAGGTTATATCACATCTTTTAGTTTTACTTTGGTAAACAATAATATTACGTTTGGATTGAAGGAATGGAATAGAGTAGAGAATGGAATAGATGAGGGAATGGAATAAGGAAGGGAATGGAATGATTTTTAATATTCCATATACATGTTTTAGTTGATGTTAGGAATCGATCCAAGAATGAAATAAATAATTAAAAAGTGACCTAAATACCTCAAATGTTCAAATTTAATTTAAATTCAATTTATATTAAAAATTTAACACATTTCATTCTTAGAAATAAAGGGAGGAAGGGAAGGGAAGGAAGGAAGGGAAGGGTGGGGTGGGGTGGGGGTGGGGGGGGGTGGGGGTGGGGGGGGGGGGTAAGTGGGGTAGGTTGGGCGTGGGGTGGGTGGTAGGTGGGGTGGGTAGAGTGGGGTGAGTTGGTAAGTAGGGTAAGTTGGTTGGGGTGGTGGGTGGGTGGGGGTAGGTGGGGTGGGGTGGGGTGGGTGGGGTGGGATAAGTGGGTTGGGGTAGATGGGGTGGGGTGGGGTGGGGTGGAGTGGGGTGGTGGGGGGTGGGTGGATGGGTAAGTGGTGGTGGGGTGGGGTCGATGGGGTGGGGTGGGTGGAGTGGGTGGGGTGGGTGGGGTGGGGGGTAGGGTGGGTGGGTAAGTAGAGTGGGGTGGGATAGGTGGAGTGGGTGGTGGTAGGTTAGTAGGGGTTGGGGTAGGTGGGTTAGGGGTGGGGTGGGGTGGGGTGGGGTGGGGTGGGGTGGCTGAGTGGGGGTAAGTGAGGTAAATTACGAAGAAATATAAATATGAAAATTCCGAATAAATTATCAAATCTCGGCCCCTTCTCTCTCGTCGTTCCCAGATCGATCGAATTGAATGAATATGTAAAAAGCCCTATTATATCTTTAGGGGTATATTTGTCAATTATTTAAAAATAATGGATGAAATGATTTATTCCTGGCCACCCTTCAAGGAATGAAAATTAAAATTTTAAGTTAACTATCATTCCAGGAAGAATACATTATTCTGTTAGAATAAACAAACCAAACAATATTTTTATCATTCTAATGAAATGATTCATTCCATTCTCCCTCCTATTCCATCCATCCAAATGTAGCATAAGAATAAAAAAGAAAAAAAGGATCAATTCTCTCAATAAACCGAATATGTTTGGATCTTTTAAATTTAATTAACTTTTATTAAAATATGTAGTTGGTGGCAAAAAAATATCTCTCTTAATTTTAATTTTTAAAAAAATATTGGAGATGATGTTGTTCACAAATTTTAAATTTATATATATTATATATCTTTATTATTAAAAGATATATATATAATAATATAAAATGGTTTTTCAACTCTACAATGCATGAAAATGAAAATGGTCCGCTTATTCAACTTTAAAATGAAATAGAAGAATATATTATATATTTTAAATCACAAATAAATTTTGGCTTTTTTTTTTGTATGTTATAAACGAGTCATTTTGTTATTATGCGTTCATAAAGATAGTTATATTTAATTATTAATAAATATAAACGACATAAAGTTAAAAAAATGATATTATAATTTTATTTTTATTGTAATATTCTTAAATTAGTGAAAAAAAGTCTCAAACGTACAAATTACTGAAATAAAAGGAGCTTAAAAGCCTCTTACGATCTAAGATCTACTGCTTTTTAGCCTGTCTTAATAATGGCCTTACCTTCTTTCACTTTCTTGGGCTTTGGTTTACTTTGACTTTGGGCTAGTGTTCATGGTCATTCTCAGCCCACGGTAGGCTGATGAGCATTAAATAAGACTTTGTAGACATTTACACTCTCTTTTTGAGTTTTGAACAGAAAATAAAAGAAAAAAAACTTAAATTAGAACAGAAAAGAATAAAATAAAAAACTTAAAGTTTTCCTATGGGTTGTTTCTGAATTTTTAATGGAAAAGGATATAAAATTTAAAATTGAGGACATGAGTTGTAATTTAAAATTTATTATATTAAAAATTAAGGATAATATGGGAATTATAAAATATTACTTATTCTAATTTTTTTTACAAAAAAAATAGCCAAATTTTCTATCCATTTCTTTTCAAACAAATACAACTTGACTAGCTTTTATGCTTTTAAGAATATGAAATACCAACGATTAACTTTATTTACTAGAAGGATGAAAAGAAAACGGAATCTACCAAATCTTTATGAATCCAACATGTCTTATACCTAAACTTGAGTACTTGTTATTACTTTGAGTCCTTCTACGCCGACCGGGGTAGTGACCGGCCGATTTTTTTTTTTTTTTTTTTTGCCTACAAAATAATTAATGTAATTTATTAGAACTGAATTTTTACAAATCATGATGATTTAAGTGTTTTTGGTTCTGGCGTAACAAAAGCGAGGTTATACAATTTATATAATATGCTTTTTTCGCCAGTATCCAAACGACACCTAAATCATTGCATTTTGTAAAAATTTCAGTTCCAATAAATCACATTAATTATTTTATAGTCAAAAGCAAAAAAAAAAAAAAAAAAAAAAAATTCCGGCCGGTCACTACCCCGGTCGGAAAACGCCGGTCCGCCTAGAATTTTTCTATTACTTTAGTTTAAACTAAAGAAGAATCTAATGCATCTCTCGGTTGGATTGACTTTATTCATCGTGAACTTCTAGTCTCCTTGAGAAAAAAATGTTTTGTATGGTCATTTTTTGAGCCTAACAATAAAAACGAATTCGTGCAGCGTAAAAAATAAATAATTTTACAGGAAGTAATAAAATTAAAATATTGCAATTCCGTCTACCGGAGACTATCCAGGTTGTGGAACCTAAACAAACAGATCGACATTCACATGCCTCATCATTCCCCACAGAATAAAATTTATTCTTTTTCTACCCGCCGGCCCGACCTGTGTGCTGCCCCGTCTGAAACCTCCGCACCAGTGAAGATGCAAGCAAATTGATTCACAGATCCATTCGCATTCTCTGGACTTCACTTCTTTCCATCGGATTCTGGGCAAGTTAGATTCTCAGATTTCCTTCAGCTGCATACAGACATCCACGTGTTTTGTTTATATGTTTATCTATATAAATATACGCTAGGTTCATGTGTTGATTGTCCATAACTAGATTTTCGTATTTCTTTTCCAATTTATCCAAATAACAAATAATTTTCTAGTGCTTGATTTATCTAATTGTTTTTTTTTGTTTTGTTTCTATGTGCAATTATGATAAGAGCTAACATGTTTTTTGTGATCAGGAAACTTGAGTGTTGGATTGAGTTGTTTTGAATAAATTAGAATATGTCGTGGTTTAGTGGGAAAGTTTCTCTAGGGAACTTCCCTGATTTCTCTGAGGCAGTCAATAAGTTCAGTGAGTGCGTGAAGAACATCGAGAAGAATTTCGATAATGCTCTTGGTTTCGAGGAGAAGTCCAATGCTGCTAGCGCTGAAGGTACTTCTATTATTTCACTATTATATATACTCTCTATCTCACTATATTACCCTTTTTATGTTCAAATTCATTTACATGTGTATATTTGGGCTTTAATGAAAAACTCAATGAGATGATGACCTGCTTAACCAATTTTCTGGATTCAGCTACAAGCCATGTTAGATTTGAAAAATGAATTTACGTGATTCTATTACTGGATTCAGCCTGTCAATATTCGAGGGGCTTCTTAACAAATATATATTTAATTTGAGTCCGTGTTGGGAGTGTCGAAATTAAGTGGTGTTGCCGGAATTTTTTTTTAAAATACTGGCACTTACGTATTGGTGTTCTCTCTATGTAGGTGGCAATCCCCGAGCTTGATTCTAGTATGATTTGGTTTGGTTTGCATTGTATTGGCAGTATTAAGCACACATGTTTTGGATGCATTTCACACGCACACACGCATACACTCTTTTGCATGACATATCTATCAAGGGTATTTCAAGCAATTAGTATTGTTCATTTCGTAGGGTTTGTCTGCTACACCTGTGAGGTAATATTTGATCCAAAAGGATAATTTAAGTCTCGAAAAGTGTATGCAGATGCATATAGCAGGGACTTATCATTGATGCATATTGGCTAAAATGATAACTGCCCACTGCACAGTACCCTGTTTAGAAAGCCAGATATTAAAGACATAAAGAGAGAGCTGGGGGGAGAATTTATTGTTAAGGGATTTATGTAGTTATTGTCTATCTTTAATTTCATTCAAAACTCTTTCAAAATTTGGATATCATATCCATTAATCTTTTATGATTTTTATGATGTTTCCTTAAGAAGGTTGAAAGTGATGAGTATGAACTAATAAAAATCTCCACAAATAAATGCCAGCTTCGGGGTTGTGGCCTTCATCTACAGACAGGAAATTGTTAGCTGATCCTGTCATGGCCATTATGGGGCATAAAAATGAGGAAAGTATTGACAGATCATCGGAAAACCCTGAATCCTCGGCGCCTGATCCTCCTTCTGATGAAAAAAGTAAGGTTAAGCCTGATAGTTCAGATGTTCCTGCAATTGAACAAGCCTCTATTGGCGAAGACGTACATGAAGAAACAATAAGGCTTGATGTACATCCAGACCCTGTGGAGGGAACAAATATTGCAATTGCATCTGCCGAGGAAACAAAAATCATTGCTTCTGAATTTGCTGAAGCTAATTCAAAATCGGTGCTTATTGAATTATCTGAACTCAATACTGAGCATGTCGAGGAATCAGATCCTTCGAACTATCTCCAACAGAAGGATATCACAGAAACAGTATCTTTTGAGAATTCAAGGTTACTGGAAGCCAAGCCAAGTAGTCATGTAGATGAAGCTGAGAGTACTATTTCTGTGCCACATGAATTGCAAAATGTTATTGATCGGGCAGAAATTGCAGATGAACAGAAGACACGTGAAGAAGAAACTGTAGAGATAGTTTCTCCTATGCAAGCTGAGGAGGCATCATTTAACAGCCAAATTGGAAGTGGGACAGAGCCTCCTGGATCAAATTCTCCCACTTCAGATGAGGCTTCAGAGGTGGTTCCTGAAACGATATCACAGGAAGGTGATGCGATTACTAGAACATTTGAAGGCAACCAACACGGAAGTGATCATGAAACTAACGTAACAGAAAATCTAAGTTTGGGAAACGCTTCTTCTAACACTCTGGATTCTAGGGTTGAATTAGAGAAGGTGAAGAAAGATATGCAAATGATGGAAACTGCACTTCTAGGTGCTGCTAGACAAGCTCAGGTATTTAACTTCTTACAATTCTTTAAAGAGAATGAATTGCAACCACAAGGCATAATTTCCTCGTCTCCCAACTATCTTAACTTAATGCGTGGAATGATGCAACATAACATGTAGTTAAGTAATTATATGTTCTCTAATTTTTGTTCATATGATTATGTATATGATTTGAGCTTCAAAATCTTCTTTTGGAAATTGGAAACGATAGGGTAAAAGTAATCAGTATATCATTCCAGTTTACTTAACTAACTTTAGGGTTTTATTATCAAGTCTTTGGCTTATGAATTTCAGAATGCGATTCATGATAACAGATCTGGAGTTTTTTGTAGAGGCCTATGTAATGCTAAAACCAATGTTACTTGGAAGGTGGTTCATTCCGGTATGCGGTACGCTAAATAGCTAAAACACAGTATGTTCGGGTATCTTTATATAAGATCTTATAATTAGGAATTCCGTTAGAATCTAAATGAAATAAACCTAGGTTTTATAGATTTTTTTTTTGTTGAATCAACAAGTTGGTTGTTTTATAAATAGTTTAGGACAAATGTAATATTTGAGCATTCAATACTAAGTTAAAATGTTAATATTTGTGCAACTATAAGTAAAACAACAAAGAATTTTTTTGGTATGTTTGGGTACGTAAGTACAATTTACAAATACGCAGTTGTCAATGAGAGTATCTGGCTAAAACTCCTTGTGTAAAACCCAGCATATGCAGATTTTGTTCTTTGGTGAAACAAAAGAAAGAAGGAAAATTAATCTTGATTTCCAGAAAAAATTTGCTTAATTAAAGGTTGGTACCATCCAGAGTAATTATATTAAAAGATAGGGAAGTACTTTGTCCTCCAAGTGAAACAAACAAAGAAAAGTAAAATACTAACTAGTCGTGAAACTATATTTTGTAGATGAAGAAAGTCATTGGAATATGAGTATACCTGAAGGAAAAATAACTGGGATATTACAAAGCCTTCAACAAAGGACTGATGTCCAACCTTTATAAAATCTGAGATAAAATTCCTCTAAAAGCACCCATACAGGCAAAAAAAGCATCGCAAGAAAGGACTTTCTGTCCCACATGAAATAATAATGCTTGAAAAATCAACAAAAACATTTTTCTCCGCTTAATAGGGAAGTATCTACACGCAAAAATAATCATCTCATGCTTAACCCTATAAAAAACATGAAATTTAAGAAGTAACATATTCTCAAAAGTCACAGATCAGACCAATCTTCAGCGAAATTCCCACAGATCATCATAATTCAGCGTTCTGTAAATTGCTAGGCGCTGGGCCGCCTAGGCGTTTTCTTTGGCGGTCTCATTTATTTATTCTTTTATTATATATACTTGTTATACTATACAAAACTCATAGTAGATTTATTTTTTTGTAAATTTGACATGAAAAATTACCAAAAAAAAATCTTTTAAGGATTAAAAATTCATTTAAAGTATTGTAGAGTTTTCAAAGCCCGTAATAAATTAATGTAGAGGTATGATTCCATCTAGGCTAGGGCCTATGCGCCCACCTAATTCTAGGTGGTAGAGGGCTTGCCTAGTGCCTATGAGAGGATTAAGCATACCTGGGCACGGAGTAAGTGGACCGGCGTGCATTATTTGACCGAGTTATGAGTGATATCTGTGTGTTTAGGAGATTTCAGAGGATTGTTAAGTTATTTATATATAATTTAAATGATTTATGCATGTAACAGATTTGAGCGGACTTTACTTTTATTTCATACAATACTTATAAATTACATAAGGCCGCACTCGATGCATAGGCTCCCAAGAAGTCAGATTTATGCAGGCTTGCCTCTATTTATAGAGAGGCTACTTCCTTGGAACCCATGACCAAGCATTCGACAATTGAGCACTTGTCTATTGCGCCTAGCACGATCTTCATTGCACGTAATACTTATTAGAGAAATAGAAAATATATTGCATATAATGTGATATCTATAACATTTAGAATTTGTAGTGATAGGACTATAATTGAGAATTCTATCTAACTTGGAAATTCTATCTTTTGTATTGTAGAATTAAATTTAGTTTAGTAGGTTCTTCGAATTCTCCCCCACCAAATGTTGGTAGAGTTTATTTTAGGTTAGTAGGGTAATTACACTCTAAACTTTTAGGTTAATCACAATTACACTCCAGGCCATCAGGTTTTGGAAACTTAATTGACCACCTTGTCAGAGTTTGTTGGATGACAGTGTACCAGAATTCCACATTTTTAGTAAATATTATTCGATAAGATCAAAGTTAAAAAATAATATTTCCAGTTCGATTGATATGTAATTCTTTTTCATGTTTACAGGCAAAAGCTAATGAAATTGCAAAGTTGATGAATGAAAATGAGCAGCTGAAGGCTCTAATTGAGGATTCAAGGGTAAGTTTGGTTGGGTTAGTAAATGGGTAAAGGCTAATGCCCAATGATAAGATATTTAACACAGTATACGAAACGCTCGTTTAGCTCTTCTCTATCTATTACTTGTGTAAAAAAAAAGTTCTTCCATTAAATCTTTCTGAAGTTATTTATATCCTCCAACTGTAAAGGATGTGTTAATGAATTAGAATTTAGTGCATCATTATGATGGTTGCCTGTCCTTTCAATCATCAAATTCCATTTCGTTATTTTAGAAAAAGTTGCAAGAGCTCTCAAACTCTGAAGATTATCAAATGCAAAAAGAGCCTCAGGATTTTAAGTACATGGATCAAATTTGAAAACCTTTAAAATTTTATGAACCATTGTGAATCATTGAACAGAGAAAATCCAATGAAGCAGAAATTGAGACTGTAAGAGAGGAGTACCATCAAAGAGTGTCGGTTCTTGAAAGGAAGGTAAATTGATCTCTTCTATCATTCATAACTTATATTTATGCATAATGTATTTGAAGCTACATTTTTTGTACATAATTATTGTACCATCATAAGGCATGCTTCAGTAGCAATTTTTTCCCCCTTTTCTTATGAACATGGATGTGATTGTGTATTCTGTTGAAAAATCTTGAGTGGTGTAACCCCCTCTTTCCATACCATCAACATCAGTATCTACATTACGCTCTTTTATCAAGTGAACTCAAGCGAAAACTATCCTGTCAATAATTTTTATGGTCATATACGAATAATTTAGAGAAAAAGATTGTCCACTTGTACAACTACTAAAAAGTTTTGAGATCGGTGTATTTTGGGATGAAGATTCATACCGAACTGCCTAAAAGTTGTGAATGGTGGCTTATTTCAAGCAATTTCTTGAAGTTTAACTTTGTAAATGGGAATAAAGAAGAAAACACTGTCTGCATAGCAAATGAGAACAAAACTTAATATTTTGCTTGGGTCTGTGTGATAATTTTTTGACCTCATCCTTGCTTTGCTGGGAATTTTCATTTTGTTAAATAATGCTTCATGGTAACTGTTTATATGTTTTCATTAACAAATAACTACATTATCAAGTAAAACTTTAGCAAGCTCACTTAATACACGTCAGAACTGTAACGAAGGCACTCCTTAGTCTTCCTCATTGATATTTCAATTGAGTGAGCAAAACAGTTTTTGGTATTTGAGAAGTGAGCCAGACATAGTACTAGGTTAATGAATTTGGAATTTAATATGGCCATGGATTCGGATCAACCTGGACCAAGCTTGGCCCACTTACCAGTCAAACTGCTCGCACAATCTTGGATTATTGAAGAATATGAAATTTAATGTTATCTATGCAGTATTATATCATTCTTAGGCATTTGCTATGATGGTCAATCTGAACTTATAAGGTCTACACAGTTCAGAAAAGAATCCATAAAAGGTACATATAACCCTTGGAAATTCTAATAAGTCCAAGTGAGTTTGAGTTAATTATGAAGGAAATGAGGCGAGCAAAAAGTCTCCTTGATGGGAACCAAGGCATATCTTTCATGATCATTCTTTGCGCTTTTATACCCTAAAGATTTTATTCTTGTTATCTTTCGTGAAGCTTCAGTTTACTTGGTCTCGCATGAAACAAATTTGTTAATAATATAGTGTTCCTCAAAGGAAATGACTTCGTGCATATATGGCGTCTTTGTTGGGAGGCACTATTGGCTATTTGGTCATTTAGGTTTTCTTTTCTTTTATTGCTTAGCCTTTTAAGTATTTTCAATATGGCCTCTTTGTTGTTACTAATTTGATACTGTTGGTACTTCTTAATCGAATTTTTGCATATGTAATTTTAGGTTTATGCTCTCACCAAGGAAAGGGATACTCTACGTAGAGAGCAGAGCAAGAAAATTGATGCTGCTGCTCTTCTGAAGGAAAAAGATGAAATAATTAACCAGGTTATGGCTGAAGGTGTGAAAATCTCTTACTTGCATGTTAGAGAAGTGGTTCCTTATAGATTATATTTCTGTGTTTTTCATCTTGCACAAAAGCTTGTATGTTTAACAGTTGCAAATTTTATTCTCATACTCTACTTAAGCGTAAAATTAAGACTATTTCATTTCCTTGGTTATCAGAGAAGTGACCCTTACCCCCTGTTTGTGAGTTTTATTTTGGGGGAAAAGGAAAGGATGGGAAGGAAAAGTTCTTGAATTTTTTTTGAAGGAAGAAGTTTCCCATAGCTTCTCTTCCCTCTGAAACAAAACTCATAAACATAGCATAAGAAAAAAATTTGAGTAAGAGGAAGTGTTTGTGCATCTCTTGTGTGTGTGTGTGTCTGTGTTGAGGGTGGTGGCAACCATGAGGGGTGGGGGAGCTGTGGACCTTTGGATGACGTTTCATCTTTGTCCACATAGACATTTCATAATAAAGCCAAAAAGTGTTGAATACCCAAGAGACGAATAGTTGCATAATACTCCCTTAGCCGTAAAAAAGAGAGTACCATTTGCTCGGTACTCTTATTTAGGAAGGAAGGAGTAGTATTTAGTCTGTTAATATAAAATATGGCATCCAACTGGCAGCTCCTGAAAGATTTTGAATCTGGTATCAAAAATAAAAATAAAAATGATAGGCCTGCATGCTGTCCTCATTCAGTCAGTTGTATGCTTACTTCATTGGTGCTGCATCTCCTTGCGATGTTTCCTTTAACGGCTTTAGCTCTCATCAGAACCCAAAAAGCGAGGGAGGGCGAAAGATAAATTTTGAATATGGTTTCAAGTTCTAGAAATAAGTGTAGCACCAATCCTCACTGAAGAGTAATAGAGTTCATGTATATAAGCTGTTCATGTTTGTAATAATTCTCATTCATTCTAGGTGAAGAGCTTTCAAAAAAGCAAGCTGCTCAAGAATCTCAGATTAGGAAATTAAGGGCTCAGGTACAAAGAAGCTTGTGAGCTCAGTCTTGTCATTGAGAAATAAATACTGTTGCTGTTGCACCTTGTTAATTTTAACATGCATATCTATAAATATATGTATGTATTTTTTTGTGAAAGCTAGATTAGAGAGTTCGAAGAAGAGAAGAAAGGATTGAACACCAAGCTCCAGGTAATGAATTTGTCTTTAATTTTTGATATTCATATTTAAACAAAAATTTCTCTCTCTGTTTATTTTTGATGATATGGACATTAAGAGAATATGCATTGTCTTTTGTTCTTCAGTTTGCCCCTGCCAGATAAAGGTCATATATCAACATTATCTGTTTTGTTGCTTGCTTCAAGGTTTTGTTTTTTATGTTTATCATAGAAGTTAACTTCAATTATTGATCTCATCTTTATCATATTTTACTTTCTGGAGATTTGTTGAACATTTATTGTTGAGGTCTGTTAGACGTTGCTTTTAGACTACGCAGAATATATATCTCTGCAATCTCTTGACGATAAAGGTTTAGACTTTTCAACAGCTATTTACTGGAAGGATAAGTTCCCTGATAGGATAAAGAAGATATGATCAGTTTCAGAACACCCAAGCCAACAAAGAGTGAGAGAGGGGCGAACAAGGGAAGTAGGTGGGTACATAGACTACTTCAATTCTGCAGTTGTGACAGTTCCCCCACCATTAGAATGTCTAACGATTCCATAATGGTTCAAACAGATGCCTTGCGACTTTTATGACCTTTGAGTACCACATTTTTTTTCTTTTGTGAAGTTGAAATAGTCTCTTTGGGGTATTTTACCTGTTTGAAATGGAAAGTTGGAGACTTTATATCATGAAGGTTATCCAATATGTTAAGCGTGCAAGGGTGCGCGGCACGCCTAACTAACCTCTCTGTATTTCATCCAAAAAAGAAAACACTTATCTCTCTGTATTCTCTAGCAGCCATGTAGATGCAACCAATATATATTTTCCCTTATCGACGTATATCTTGCCTGCTAATCTGGTGCTATTTTTGTTTTATATTATACGAGCGTTTACTCCCTCCTGGAATGAGAGTCCTACTTAATTGTTTATTTTTTCTTACAAATACTCCCTCTGTTCCGAATTATAAGATTATTATTGACTTTTTAAAAGTCAATTTTAAACATTTTTAAACTCATAATTGGCATGAATTTATTTAAGTCAATACAATTATGAATATCATAAACTATCTAAAAAGTACTACTAGTTATAAGATTTATTATTTTCAAAACTTAAATGAATTATGCCAATTTTAAATTTGAAAATGTCTTAAATTGACTTTGAAAAAGTCATTATTGATCTTATAATTCGGAACAAAGGGAGTATTAAGTTAAGGTTTACATAGCCACATTTGGACATGTTTATTTCAACAATTTTTCCAACATTAAACTTTAAATATTAAAATCACTATTGGGAAAATGTTAATGTTTAAATCTGTCCTAAGCAAGCCTTAATCATCGCCAAAAAAGAAAAGAAAGAAAGGTAGGACTCTCTTTCCTGGACAGAGAACCCTTAGATCGTTGGAGGCCATTTGTAACAAATTGTGTTTGAGGAGGGGCAAAAGAATGAGGAAGAAATGAAGAATGGAGAAAAAGTAATAAATCTAAATTTAATATCTCAAGGTTGGATGTGCACAATTTGGGATAAAAAGTGTTGTTGAGCTGAATTGAGTGGAGATATGATGTGCACAAATTATCGAGGTTGTTGGATAATCTTAATAGGTATGAGGTGTGAGACTTATTGATTGGTTCATTTTAATTAGGGGCAGCATTTTCTTTGTTTTGGAACTGGTCCTCAACTTTGATCAGAAGTTTGGATAACTGTCAAGAGTTTCACTATCTTAAAGTGAAGGAATCTTTGCAACTTAATGGAAAATTACTGTTTGAGCATTTCTGTAGTTGATCGTTTAATATCGTTATTCTAGTTATTATGCCTTTTGCAAATCTTCTATCTTTATGGGAAAAAAAAGACATTGGAGCATGTGTAAATTATTGAAACTGGAATGGTGCTGGTTTAGCTTATGTGAGGAATTTACATTTAGTAATTGAAGCAGAATAGGGGCTGGCCAATTCTTTAGTTGGGAATTGGGCCACAAGTATTGTTCTCATCTTCTGGTCTTTTTTAGTAAGATGGCTGTATAAACAAATTACACATAGCTTGCGATATCTTTGTTAGTTAAAAAACAAGTTTCATAAGTTAGATTGTTAAATTTCGCATAAAACATGTACATTGTTTGTGCCCTTGTACTGGTGCCTTCCAAATAATTATGTAATCATGTTGTAATCTGTACTAGCCTCTGTTCGATTATGGAACATGACAGCGTTTCTTGCTACTTCGCCTGTCTATTTTATGACTCTTTAGGTTCTGCTTCAGAATCTGCTAGAAGTCTTGAGGAACAGAAATTTTGGGTTTGGTTTTGTTTTTCTGTTTTTCTGTTTTTCAGTTTTTTTTTTTTTTTTGGGGGGAAGGGCACCATGTGAGGATTCAATTTCCATCCTAAACCCATGATAAACAAAATGATTTTTTTAAGTAAAAAAGTGCCTATTTCTTTTTCCTTTAGTAAAAAAGAAGAAATAAATACAATTTTCTCTTGGGGAAAAAGAATTTTCTGGAGTCGCAAATAGGTAGCCACTTAATATTTATTCTTGATCATGTTGTCCATAACCCTGGTAAGGCATCATTGATAAGCAAGGCATTCTTTGAGATGGGAAGTATCGAGCTCTGTTTTGTCTGAATCTTCGTGGAAGAAGAAATCAAAATACTATGTTTGGATGGTATGAACTGCCTAAAGAAATCACTATATTCGTGGACCACAAATTCAATCCTTATAGTTCGAACAAATTACAACTGAAGATCCTTGATGTCCTTTTATTATTAAAAGTTTTCTTCATGTATTTAGTATGTGTATGTATGATCACATTGCTTTTTTTCTAACATTATTATTTCCTTCCTTGTTATTACTGCATATGTTTATACCAATTTCCAGGTCGAAGAGAATAAAGTAGAGAGTATAAAGAGGGATAAGGCAGCAACTGAGAAATTGCTACAGGAAACAATAGAAAAACACCAAGCCGAACTTGCAACTCAAAAAGAATATTATACAAATGCGTTGAATGCAGCCAAGGAAGCTGAAGCATTAGCAGAGGCACGAGCCAACAATGAAGCCAGAACTGAAATAGAGAGTCGCCTAAGGGAGGCTGAGGAACGTGAAACCATGCTGGTTCAGGCACTTGAAGAATTAAGGCAAACTCTGAGCAGAAAGGAGCAGCAGGTTTTGCCAAGAACGCTGAGGTTTCAGGTTCATTCTATTTGATAGTCTATGAATCATATCATCTTCTTAATGTTGCAGGCAGTTTTCAGAGAAGATATATTACGAAGAGACATTGAGGATCTTCAAAAACGATACCAGGTCTTTAAACTTTTTTTTTGATTGAGCACACCTAAAAGAATTCAGACTGGACTTTTAGTGCATCATTGTCAATAATATTCGAGATAACAAAGTGGCAATCATTGGTGTCCAGGCTAGTGAACATCGATGTGAGGAGTTGGTTACTCAAGTTCCTGAATCTACCAGGCCACTTTTGAGGCAGATTGAAGCTATGCAGATTCATTTTTATATTGCATCACATATTTTTCTTGAATAAGGTTTTGTTGCACTAAACTTATTCAGTCATTTATTTGGTCACATGTTATGGCTCAATGGTTATATCTCTACTGGTAAACAGGAAACAACAGACAGAAGGGCAGAAGCTTGGGCTGCTGTCGAAAGGTCCCTCAACTCTCGCCTTCAGGTTTGTCAGAATAGTGGTCTTAAATTTATGTTCCTCATGCTTTAGTTACTTTCTAAATTTAATTCTATAGGAAGAGGAAGGCAAAGCTGCTGCGGCTGAGGAAAGAGAGCGATCTGCGAATGAGCGCTTGTCTCAAACATTATCTCGGATAAATGTTCTTGAAGCTCAGGTTGTTCTTTATTTTTTGTAATTGTCACTACTAACGCGGCTACACTGCAGCTGTTAGCTTATATTCTAGTGAGATGGTGCAGATATCATGCTTGAGGGCTGAGCAGATGCAACTAACTAGGTCCCTTGAAAAGGAAAGACAGAGAGCAGCAGAAAATAGACAGGAGTACCTTGCATTGAAAGAGGAAGCTGACACACATGAAGGTCATGTGAACCAACTTGAGGAAGAAATTAGGGAGCTCAAGTGGAAACACAAGCAAGAGTTACAAGAAGCATTGACACACCGGGAACTTCTACAGCAGGTAGCACTTGTGGTCTCTATGTCAAGTGAAGAGAGCTCTTAATTGTGTACTTACCTCAAAATATTTATCACCATTATCTTCTGGGTTTAATTATTGATTAGATAACAACTGAAATTGGCTCTGTGGCCTGTATGCTTCTCAATTGCTGTATAGTGGATGTGCTTGTCAAAAATAATATTTGGAGCAACATATTAAACTTAAGCTATCCGTATTCAACATTAAAGAAATTAATTTGTCTAACATTGTCATTATGTAATTCAAGAATACTGCTTATGGTTAGCTTCATTTCTTTTCATTATAGAACCGTCAAGTAAAATGTATTTGAAACTATAAAGTATAGTTTATACAAAAAAAGCTTTTTTCTTCAACAACTTGGTTTCATGATGACCAACAGGTTTCTCTTTTGTATTTATCTGAATAATCATTTATCACAAGTAGAAAGTTGACTAAACCAGGCTTCTTATGATGAGCAGGAGATAGAACGGGAGCAAGCTGCTCGTTTAGAACTGGAAAGGACAGCTCACCTTCAATCTTATACTTCATTGGATCAGAGTCCCTCAATAAAGCATAAGCCTGCTTTCGAAAATGGTAACTAATCCCCAAATTATTTTTATTCACGTCCTTTCTCTTCTTTAATATTTACTAGGTATAACTAATTACTTTGCAGGAAATTTTACCTGCAGACTCTCGAGTGCTAGCAGCTTGAGCGGCATGGAGGAAAGTTACTTTCTGCAGGCATCTTTAGACTCATCTGATGGTTTCTCTGAAAGGAGAAATCCTGGAGTACCGATCATGAATCCTTACTATATGAGAAGCATGAGACCAAATGCTTTTGGCGCTTCCCTTCGTCAAAAGGAGGGCGAACTTGCATCTTATATGTCTCGATTGGTATGGATTATGGAACATGGAATATTCCTGGATCATTGTCTTATCTAATCTTAATTCATATGTGCATTTATATTGCCCTTTTGATCACTGTAGAGCATCTTTTTGCCTCTCTCCTTTGCTTTCTGATTGGTTACTCTTTCCTGTTTTTCTTTCTTTTACTCATCTTTTTTGCTGCTATGCTTCTTGTTGAGTATTTAATGATGTTACTCCAGGCAACCATGGAATCCATCCGGGAGTCGCTTGCTGAGGAGTTGGTTAAAATGACAGAGCAGGTGAACTTCAATAATCATATCAATTTGTTTATCTCATTATACTTTTCTTTTGATTAACTCTATTGCTTGTAGTGCGAGAAGTTAAGGGGAGAAGCTTCCATGCTGCCTGGAATACGGGCTGAACTGGAAGCATTAAGACGGAGGCATTTGGCAGCTCTGGAATTAATGGGTGAGCGTGATGAGGAGGTGAGTAGTCTGATTACTTCAAATTTGTTTTTAAAAGTCGTTGAATACAAATTTTGTAAAGAGGTGTCTAAATATGAACTGTGATGGTAAGAATGCGTTGATCACAAGGTACTTCATCATATTTGATTAAATGAGTTTTGTCGGCTTGTTTATTTGGAAAAGAAAAGGGATTAAAGGATCAATAGGTTTGCACAATGTCAATGAAGAGACCTATTAGTAGACATAAGCAGGTGGTAGCTTCGACTCTTCTGCATGCCTTCTGGATCAAAGTATTCAAACATACTGTGGATTATACTTCATTGCATGTCCTATAATAAGAATTTAAGAAAGCATCTCTCACTATAGCTTTTCTTTTTTACTTTATCGACAATGGAAAAGAGGACAATTTAATTTCTTATAAAATTGTTTTATGTAGCTTGAAGAAGTGCGTGCGGATATTGTGGACTTGAAGGAGATGTACAGAGAACAAGTAAACTTGCTTGTAAATAAGGTACTATAATTCTACAACAGTACTCTTGTTGGGTTCTTGACTTCTTGTTCTTTTGGATATTATCTTCATGTTTTGATCTTTCTATTTTTAAAATTTTTTTTTTACTTGTTTAAAATTTTGATCTGCAGATCCAGGTAATAGGTGCTGCCTACTAAAGTCGAGTAACTTGTCAGGGTAGCCACTTCCAGCTAGATGTCATATTGTTGGTATAGTTTGTAAAGCTCGACTGATTTGATAATTAATACAAGTTCATTTTTTCCTCCTCCACAAAATGCATGTTTTTTGCTTGAAATATTTTTATAAAAAAGAAACAAACTTAACCAAAGGAAAGACCAGTGTATAGGCAAATAAGTAGCTAAATGTGTACAAGACAATTACAACATGACTGAAACTTCGGATCTCTTTAGTAGGGGCCGGGGCCGGGGCCGGGGCCGTAATCCCCAACGTTGCTATTTTGTGCAATTATGCTTTACTTATTTCAAAGTAGCCTGAGGTTGAGCCAAATTGGTGGATATATCTGCAACCTGTTATCTCCTTCTTCTCTATTTTTTTTAATAAAAAATAATAATTTTTTAAAATAAATAAGAAAACAGTTGCAAACCTGTTGCTTCTCTTTCATCTTTATTTTTTTTTTCCCTTTTTTGTTGCAAACCTGTCTCTTTTTTAATTGGCTGATTAAGAAGTGGAGTAATTCCAAGTCATAATCATGTCAAGATCCAATCACAAAACTTGAAGAACGTCAACAAGGTAGAATGGTAGTCTATTTTTTTTGTTCATCATTTCTAGGGGCGAATTTTTAACTAAATAATACTACAATTTAGACTAACTAATTATTGAGTTGGACCATTTCCAGATCTACATTAAATATTGGGTTCTTTACATAAGTATACAATAAAAAAAAAGTAATTACAAGAAAAGTGCATCAACCAAATAATTACAAAAAGAGAACTCATATTACAAAAATAGTACAATTCACATTAATAAGGAAACCTAAATTCAAGGACAAATAACTGCCATAATTAATAATTCAAATTCAAATATTTGGATCTAACAACAAAAACAAATTCAAATTCAAAATAATAATTCAAATTTAAATATTCAAATTCAAATCTTTATTTCCCTCACATACACTTTGAAATAATAGTCTACCGCTACTCCGCCGCTACACCGCCGCGAATCTCCGTTGTCTAAAACGCCAATGAGAATAAGAAGAAGATTCGCCCTACAAAAAGTTTAAAAATAAATAGATGTAATTAATAATGTTTTGAATTTTTTTTTATAACTATTTTGTTTCTCATAAATAATAAAATGGTTACCTTTGTATGAATGGTTGGTTACCAACTGCATCACATTCAAACGAAATTGGTAACTTAATAAAATTGAATTGGTTACCTTGGTCTGAAAGTTTGGCAATCAACTGAATGAAGGTTTGGCTACCAACTGAATGAAGGTTTTGTTACCAACTGAATCACATTCAAAATAATTGGTAACTTAATAAAACTTAATTAGTTACCTTGGATACCCACTGCAATATGAAAAAACTGAAGGTGTAAAGGTGAAAAAATTGAAGGTGTGCCGTATGAATTGGTTACCTTGGTCTGAAAGTTTGGCAACCAACTGAATGAAGGTTTGACTACCAACTACATCACATTCAAAATAATTGGCAACTTAATAAAGCTGAATTAGTTACCTTGGAACCCACTGCAATATAAAAAAAATTGAAGGTTTGTCGTGAATGGAGGTGAGGAGGACGTCGGAGAAAGCGATTGATTATTAAATTTGACCATCATAGGAGAAGCAAGAACGATGAACCCGACCCGGAGAGAATCACGAGTCGCACGGAATCGTCAGCGTCGAAGCTCTTGAAGCTCTGGCCAAATCCCCCATCATGCCCCTCGTAAGCGAGTTCAGCGACTTGGGGATCACAGATTTTGAATTCTCGGCTTACTAGTATCAACTTTTCCAGCGAGGAGTTTTCCATTTTGGATTCACAGATTTGAGATTTCAATTTATTTTGTACTATCAAGTACTCCTATATATATATAATACGTTGAATGAAGAAGAATGGTGATGACTAACTGCAGTTGTTATAGATGAGGAGAGAGAGAAGAAGCCATGTGTATAACTAATCCCTAAATTAAGAAATTCTAATTGAATACTAATTTCCTAAATTAAGGAATCCTAATTGTACTAGTATTGTAAATAAATATGGAAGTATATTAGTTGTACAAAGATTTTATGAGGGCATTATTGTTGTAATTATTTTTAAAAGTGTAATAGAATATGTAATTTATCCTTAAATATTTGGCATGATTGATAGAGCTACTCTATTGGCCAATTGATTAACTTACCCAAAAATAAACTTCATGTTGACCACTTCCATTTTTAAGTATCTCTTTATCGGGCTCTAATATGGACTACTCCATTATTTTATTTTATTTTTTCTTCTTTTAATTACAAAATCTTCACATGTTAATTTATGTCGTCTAGGCCTAGCAAAATATGGTTATGGGTTGGTTTTGCTTTTTAAAATATGGTTATGGTTCCATTTAAGAACTAAAACCATACTAACCATTTTTAATATGGGTTATGTGGGTTGGAACCATATGGTTATGGTTAAAACTCATATTAAACATATTAACCATTTTAAGATGTTTTGACTTTTAAACAAAATTTTTTAAAAATAAAATTAATATATACTATAGATAGAGAGACGGATATAAGGGGTGGAATTTAGGCTCCTTAAGTAATGCTATGTCGTCTACCAAAAGCAAACCTACCAAAAAAAAAAACAGTTCGAACTCGATTCGAAAAAATGTAAGCCAAATTCGGATTCGTATTCGTTAATAATATGATCCAATTTTGAGCACAAAAAATAATTTGAATATGATTAAGGTTATACTCGACTCGTTTAATATTCAAATTATTCAATTCTTGATCATGATTCGATACATATTCAAATAAATATTTGACACATTTCTCTATATATATATATATATATATATATATATATATATATATATATATATATATGCATAATTTAATAAAATTTGAATAAAAGATATTATTATTTATTTTTTTATTTTTAAAATTTAATTGTATTTTTTATTTGTGAAGTGTAATTATAAATATATCTTTTAATAAAATACTACCTCCATTCCAAAATAATTGACTTTTTATAAGAAAAAATTTGTTCTAATTTATTTGTGTTTACAACTTTTTAGGAAAATAATTTATTTACTTTACTATATTATCCATAACTTTAGTGTTGTTTTTAGTAATAAAAAAAGCAAGTAATAACACTATTATCAACCGCTACAAGATGTAGCGGCTTGATTTATTTTTATTATTTTTTTTAATGACTTCCGTTGTAAAAAAATTGAGAGATAAAAAAATAATATTGTAATATTAATTGCCTTTTTTTGCCTTTTTAATTTTCATTTATAATATTAGTATTAGTAATAAAAAGGCAAGTAATAACACTATTACCAACAAAATAGAACAATAGATGGCACAAAAAAAATTATGAAAAATGGGCCCATGTTATAAAAAAAATATTAAGACCAAGCCGCTACAAACTGTAGCGGTTAATATATAAAAACAATAAATTTATTTTATATCTTTTTATCTGATAATATGGGCCCACATTAGCAAGTTAATTTGATTTTTTTTAAAATAGAAGCATCTATAGTGTGTTGTTTGGGCTGCAACAATTTGTAGTTGCTGACAATATATTTTTACCGATCTCAGCATTCCATTCAATTAATTTACGAGTGACAAATTGGTTGTTAGAATAGTGTCTATAACAATGGTTTGCTGATAGTTTCAATGCTGATTTAGAAATCATGTCACCCCACCTATTATTAATAATCTTTTGAGACTCAAAAGTAAGGTTTAAAAAACACAAAAAACTTCACTACCTCCATTTCATTTCACAAACGAAATGGAGTGAGGACTTTCTTTTTACATATTAATGAGATTTTTTTATAATAATAAAAAAATATTCGGGAATGGTACTGTAATTTACTAGTAATAAAATCATCGAAACGGGAGTTAGCCTACTCCTTACAGTATGTGTGGTGACTGGCTGGTTCATATATTGATATGACACATTACTTGGCAAATTCAGAATTACCCTTCCTTTTGATGAATTTATAATCTTAGATTAACACTAATTACAGAGAAGCATCGTCAGTTTCTCTCTCGTCAAGGTAAATTCTTGTGCTATTTCGAAACCTCACTCCCCATTATGTTTCTTGCATCTCTCTGTACATAACCACAAATCCCAAACCAAAATACATCTAATATAGAATAATAAATTTGGCTTAGGTAATAAATTCAATGGGCCCGGAAACTGTTTGATAACATGGGCTACCGATAATTTTGCTATAAAGTTATCGAAATTGATTTTTGTTTTCGTTTCTTATATGTTTTGCGTAGTTGCTCATCGTTTGAGATAATAAATTTCAATGTGCCTGGGAACTGTTTGATAATATGCGTCAGCGAGAATTTGGCTATAAAGCTATCTAATTGATTTTTCTATTCCTTATATGGGATTTTGTTAATTGTGTAGTTTCTGAAGAATTGTTGGGAAAACATTGTTATAGGGATGGGGAGCGAAGAGGATGAGGTAAAGAATTCTCAGGTGGTGGATGCACGGGCAAGAAACATCAGTCATAATGTTCGATGTACGGAGTGTGGTAGTCAGTCCATTGAAGACTCTCAAGCTGATATTGCCATTCTACTTAGGAAGGTAACCCACTTTATTTCCTTACCTTATTTCTGTCATGTGTTTATATAGATGCAGCTGAAACTAGTGGCATTATAGTGGTAGTGGTTGGTTATATGTATATGGTAGTGGTTGGTTATAACCATTTGACCCACTCATGTATGTGGATCGTCAAGTATTTACAATTCGACACATTATTTTGTATATTATTTTTTGTAAGAGTTTTGTATATGTAGCACTTCTCAAATCAAAAAATAGTATTGGCAAAGTTAGTTTATGACAATTTCCTATAGGATCGACCTAAGTTACTTAATTTTTTTCTTTGGGTGCACTGACTTTCAGGAACGAGTATATAAAGAACAATTACCGACTCTAATGTTTAAACTTGATTTAGTTTTTTCCAAATTTGTTTCACTTGTTTTTAAAAAGCATTTTAATCACGAAATTCTCGTCATCTCATTTCATATCAAATGTTTCCCTGCTTTGTCCTTCTCTTGAGATATTCATCTCAATTCAGCCCTACATGCTGATTATGTTTGCATTGTTGCTTCAGTTAATTCGTGATGAGATTCGGTCTGGGAAAAGTGACAAAGAGATCTACAAAAAACTTGAGGAAGATTATGGGGAGACAGTACTTTATGCCCCAAAGTTTGATTTGCAGACTGCAGCCTTATGGCTATCACCGGTTAGTTTAAGAAGATCACGTAATCTCATCTTTGTTAAGTTGATCCTTTTACCTTTTTATTGAAAAGGGGTTTTCTTATTCTTAATTTAAATATATTGGGATTCTGGAACAGCTTCTAGTTGCTGGTGCAGCTGGAGGAATTTGGGCTTACAACAAGCACAGGCAAAGGACTAATGTGCACATAATGGCCTTGAACCTTGTTAGAGGAGTCCCATTGACCCCAAAAGAGAAGCAAACCATGCTAGAGCTCCTTGCACCTTCTGACCTTGAAGGAACTAATCCTTCTTCCTCGTGGTGGAGAAGGTGGCTTCGTCAATGATGTTTTGTGTCATCAAATGCCTTTTTGCTACGAACTCTGCTGTGAGAACTTAAAATAACTAGAAGTTCAAAGTGTGGAGAGAGTGTATTCTATTTGTTCAAGAGCTCCATGTAATGATGGGGTGAACTCGTCTTTAATAATAAGAACCTTTGCATTGTCTATGTATTCTAGCAGAAGAAGATTATTATTCTATTTGGGGAGTATCTTGCATTTGTGGGTTGACCTTATTTCTTGATATCCATGCACGATCAGAATGTCATTGGCTGCTGAGCTGTAAATCTCTTAGTCAACCTTTACGTAGAGTAGTACCCACGGAGCAAATATTCCATGGGTTTAAAGCTGCTCCATTTGGGCCTATGTCTTCATGATTTCTAATGATGCAAGCCTCATTCAAGAATTGTTGGAATCCCAAATCCCACTTTCCATCCCAAGTGATCTTGAATGTAGACAATAACCGTCAAAGGATCAATCAAAACCGAAAGAGATGATGAAGCATAATACCAACCGAAGAAGCTTTCCAATACCCTTTCGATATATCATTCTTAATTAGTTGGATTATATATCTCTCGTCTAACTAATCAGCACCAAATGCTAGTGAACATGGCCTAAACCACCAGCTCCAAGAGACGTTAGACCAAAGGACGAAAGCAGGACAAAGTATTGGAACGGTGAAGTACTAGATTTGCAGGCTTGGCTTGATCGATCGCAAGGGCCAGGTGTTGTTTGGGGAATCATAGCCGTTAACCATAGAAGAATCATTCCTGTGATTCCGAGAATAAATATGATATATAGGACCATTATTACAAAGAAATGCCAGGTAGCCAAGTAATGTCATTAGATTTTTCTCTTCTTGCAAACTTTTGCTAGCCAGTTTATTCACTCTTAAGCTGTCAGATGTTTTGTCTTCCGTTTGATCTAAAGAATTTATTCTAATTATAGGTTTTATGGGTTAGCTTTGGATAGCAAGGTTCATGTCAAATTTGGGTTAGTAAATTGTATATACTTTTCTTTTGGTCACTTATATTTTTGTAAAAATGGTACACGTATAGTATAAATGTATTATTTGTACGTAATTCTGAATAAAGATAGAGGTAGCATGCATTTAGAAGGATGTATGCATGTACGGTGTACCTACGGCCCACCTATGATGAATGGCAAGCTGGTAATCTTGTGAAGAAGAAGACACGTCCCCTTCCATTTCTGGAGGTTCAGTGGTTAATGGAGTACTAATAAGTAATGCAGCTTCGCAGTTCGGTACGTAGGAGTAGAGAGTGTTGTGCCTCCTAATTTTCTTTCTTTCATTTATTGGGAAGTTCGCAATGACTTGGAATTTATAAGGAAATTATTAAGTCAGAGCTACCTGGGGACTGTGGGGTCCAAAAACTTTTTTAGCTTCGACTCTTTCGGTATCCCTTTGACTTTGAGCAATACATCCATTAATTAAGAAAAAGTCTAGGGGACCGGCTTTTTCCGACCGGACAGTGATCAGCCGGATTTTTTTTTTTTTTTTTTTTTTTTTACTTTTGACTACAAAATAATTAATATAATTTATTGGAATTGAAATTTTTATAAAATACAGTGATTTAGGTGTCATTTGAATACATGTAAAAACAGGATTGTACAGACTGTATAACCCTATTTGTTACGTGTATCCAAAAAGACACCTAAATCACTGTATTTTGTAAAAATTTCAGTTCTAATAAATCATATTAATTATTTTGTAGTAAAAAGCAAAACAAAAAATAAAAAATAAATTCCGACCGGTCACTACCCCGGTCGAAAACGGCCGATCCCCCTACAATGACTCATTAATTAAACAATAGACGGATGACACGTGGTAAGGAAATAATCTGGTTCCATAATAATTACTCCAGTAGTTTTTAAATAATTGAGATTTTAAAAATTTCAAATTTTTTTAATATATTTGATGTTACCAAATTTTTAAGAAGTATTAATTATAATTTTTTTTCTTTTGTCCTCAAGTATTTTTCTATCTCATTTATCTAGACAACTATATGAAATATATTTTTTTTAATTAATGCAAGAATAATTGTGGTAATACATATCAATCTTAATGACATAATTGGAGCACTAAATGACTTCCTTAATAAGTGTAAAAACTTTCAAAACGTCACTTATTTAGGAATGGAAGTAATATCTTTTTAGAAGAAAAAATTTGTTTCAATTTATTTGTCGTTTATAAATTTCGAGGAGAATAAATTATTTATTTTTATATATTACTCCTAACTTTTTTCATTATCCCAATAAATTTTTTCATAATTTTCAAATTTCACATAAAAAGATAGTGATAAAAAAATTTATAAATTTTAATTATTATATAAGCCCAAGTTTAAAAGACAGTTATTATGGAGTGAATGCAGTACTAAAAAGAAACAGGTCAATGGGTCCCACATGATTTCTTGTCGGACCGATTAATCATTAATGTATTAAAAGTAGTAGTAATAAATGCTGGGGCTTACGTTCCATTTTAATTCAACAAAAATAAATAAATAAATAAATAAATGCTGGGGCCAAAATTATAAAAAGGTTGATGATATAAATATAGCGGATCCGATAGTTTGTTAGTCACGGGGTTTGATTAAAACCGAATGAATTTGAATATAAAAAATTATTTGTTATTTAATATGTTTGAAATATTTAAATAATATATTTTTATTAATTAATTTTTTTAAAAAAATTTAAAATTGTTATAAATTTATTTAATATTACTTAATATTATAAAAAAAATAATCATTAAGCCGTCGTTCAGCCCAATTAGCTAAAAAAATGATACTTAGCCATTCAATCCAAATAAATGCGAATTGGTGATCGATTCGATCGATCGAGAATATTTTTTTCTAAAATAAAATACAATAAATAACTGAATGAGTCGACCATTCAGTACTAATAAAACAGATCCTTAGTTGGTTTAATTTATTTGTCAACTCCGTACATCTACCAAAACAAATTCATTATCTTTAAATATAATGAGTACTAAGTTTAAATTTAATATACTAATAATAAAATTGTATAATTATACTTTACTATATTATGTTATTTTATATCATCATTAATAATGAAAAAAGGACCTTTTTTGTAAAATAATATTTTTAATAAATAAATTTCTTGTTGAATGGAGGGAGTAATTTTATAGGGAACTGATATTTCTACATGTATTTTTAATATTTTCACATGGTGAGTCTACAGTGAGTCTCACTTTCATGTGAGAAGAAACTATGTGAAAATATCAAAAATACATGTGGAATAAGTATTTGATAATTGAAAAATTTATCTTATTAGTGTTAATTGTTTAGCCATTTATAATTGAAAAAAAATAATTAAAATTGTAATAGACATTAGTAAGAAAATGGAGAGTACTATTTCAGCATGCAATTGCAGCATATTCTCCTGTCTTTTTCTTTCTTTCTTTTTAAGTACAATTATAATGAATCATAACATAATCCATCTCAACCATCTCTCAATAACAATATTAATTAAATTCAAACTCTGGGTTGGGCGAGAATACAACACTCACAAATAAAGTAATGTAGTATCACAATAAATGTGAGAATATTTCACAATAAATTAAAATAAAATAACAAGAATTCAACATAAAATCTAATAACATGAGACTCTGTTCATTATCATGTAAGAGAGAATAATGTAAAAATACCAAAAAAAAAATTAATAAATTCACAACAGAAAATGATATTTTCATATGAAAATCATCACTATAGATCATATAGTTATGAATTTCATCGTCGCTATACATTTATAGCAATACTTGTGAAAATATTAAAAAGTGTTATGAGAATATAAATTTCCTATCAAAAATCTATATTGCAATATCAATTACCTAGGATTTTTTTTATCACTTTATCAATATTTATCCCGCTTAATTTTCTTTCCCTTTCTTTCTCCAAGATTCTATGATGCCTGCTAACATCACCTATGATGCGTAAATGTCTTGCAACAAAGATATATGTTAACCCAGTCCAAATATATATATATATATATCACATATATAATCATGTCCAAAATTTCAAAGTAGTTTAAAAGTCATATTAGCAAGAGAATGCAGCAGCAGCTGCGAACTTACATCAACATAATACATAACCAGATGGTATGGAGTTCCGTTATTCTAAAACTGTAATCTATATTATTCTATATGGAGTATATAATTACTTATAGGTAGAGCTAGATCGATACATTAGAGATGAAGAACGGTTCCAAAAAATTTCTAAAATCAATAATAATCTTTGGTGTGTATGCGATTATAACTAGACAAGCTAGCTAGCAGCCACATAAATCAAGCTGGGGATGCTACGGATTTAGATAATTCCTCGCCCTTTTTACTTTCATCCGTCACTGCTACCCGAGGTCCTAGCTTCAACAATTCTGGCAAGACTCTGGATTTTGATAATTCCTCATCATCATCGGCGTCATCTCCATCATCCTTCACTCGAGGTTCTAGCTTCAATAATTCTTCTTCCGAAGGACCGGAACCATTCCAAGCCTCACGTCTAATACCATTCTTTTGTTCAACACAAGGACCATAAGCCCAACTGCAAACAAGAAAATAGCCCAGGTTTACGGAACTCAGAATCGCAAGAAGCCAGAAGTAACTCTCGTAGTGGCCCCTATTAATGTTACTAGAAGTCCAACTCTCTTTTCCCCCTCTCTTAGTTACATCATCCACGGTGCTCAGTATGACACTAGCCAGCAAATTTGCCACGGCCATTCCCAATCCAAATAGACACGATGCAATGCTGGACATAGTCTTGGGGAATTCGGAATAGTAAAATTCTGTCTGGGCTATTGCATTGAAGGCCTCAGCTAATCCACTGCAGATATGTTGCGGCACAAGCCAATATGCTGACATGTCCACCACTTCGTCGGGTTTCTCAAGCAACCCTTGCTGGATCGCTCTTCCGCGTCGTATATGCTCCACAATGCCTGAAACAACCATGGACAAGAAAGAAAAGAATAATCCAATCCCCATTCTTTCTTTTACACCGAGATGAACTGGCTTTCCTCTAATCTTTGTTGCTAAGGGAAGCACAACCCTATCGTACAGAAGAACCCAAATGAATATAGTGGTGATAATAAACATCCCAAAGGAGCCTGCTGGAATTTGTAAGCCACCAATGAGGTGCCTGTCCATGGACTTAGCTTGGAGCAACGGAAATGAACTCTGGGCCATGTTTACTGCCATCATTATCGACGTTGACCACAATGGCATCACTCTGATTAACACTTTTAGCTCTTCCACTTGATCTACTGAGCAAATATTCCACGGCTTTGTGGCTACTCCATCTGGACCAATGTCTTCAGGATTCTGAATCATGCAAGCTTTATTCATGAACCTAAAACAACAAAAATCAATAACCCATAAAATAAATATGTAGTAATATGTTTTAATTTAGGATTCAAAATGATATGAATGATACTGAAAAACTGATGATGATGATGATGATGATACCTTAGTCTATCACTTGGCACATGGAGTGCTGAGTTTTTCAGAGTGTACCACATATCTTTGGAATCTTGAGATGGAAGTTTGAGCTTTCTATTCTTATAAGCAACTGCAATCACTTGCATAAAGCTAGTGAACAAGCTGGTCTGGACTTTCTGCTTAACATAAAGGGAAGATGCAAGCCAAAACAGGGAAGCAGAAAGGAACATAAGAATTGCTGGAATCCCAAATCCGATTTTCCATCCCAGGTGATCTTGAATGTAGACAATAATTGTGAGAGCAATCATAACCGAAAGTGCTGCAGAAGCATAATACCATCCGAAGAATCGTTCTAATATCTTCTTATTATTATTGGGATTATCCCTCTTATCTAATTGATCAGCACCAAATGCAATTGAACATGGCCTAATCCCAGCACCTCCAATTGACATGAGACCAAAAGACGAAAGCAAGAACAAGTACTGGAACCTTGAAGTAGATTTGCATGTCTCGATTCGCGGATTGCAAGGACCAGGCCTCAATTGTGAAATCATAGCCGTTAACCATAGAAGAATCATCCCCTGAGATTCGAGAAAGATGTACTATTTGTAAGGAACACTACATTTGAAAAGAAATGCCAAGTATCTATATATCTTACTATCATTCAATTAGATTAGTCTTCTAAAAATTCCTGTCTAGGTCCGATTAATCCCCGCCTAGATAATTTTATTATAGTTGTAGTTTTTTGAACTTGTACAAACTTCAAATTATATAAATGATGATATATTTGTAATATTTAGTTTAATTCAATATAATTCTTAAAGATATGTTTAATTCAATACATTTGTAATATTCTATATTTTATTATTTAATAACAATCTTGTTTAAAAGTAATACGTTAAAGATATGTTTGAACTTTAAACAATTGCATGTTTGTGTTTGAACTTTGACATTAACAATATGGATATGTGTTTGAACTTTAAGCAAAGACATTTATTATCTTTATTATAAATTGTTTTGTTTTATATTATTATTTTGTTTAGATAAAATATTAAAATTGGCTTAAAATAAAAAATCTCGCCTAGACTCCTTAGGCGCTAAGCCCCCTGCTCGCCTACCGTCTTTTAGAACATTGATTAATTACTCTTCTTTACCAATTTTCATAAACAGTTATGAATTTGCTTAATTAGCCATTTCAGCTTCCATGTTGAATTCTCTAAGATTACCCCTTTTGAATTATGCAAAATTGTTTCTTTACCCTAAATTCTTAATTGCGTGGCTTGTCACGTCAGACTAAATTGCTATAAGGCACTAGTAGGTGAACCATCGGAGGCACGGAACGATTTGAATATTAACATGTAAAGTTTATCTAAATATTAATATTGTAAATTTTAAAATATGTGTAATATATATAATTAATTAAGATTTTTCTTCAAATATTATGATTATAAATTTTAAAATACGTGTAATATATATTATTAATTAATCCAGTCACAAATTTATAAAAAATACGAAAGGTGTCACCATATATTGATGTAGTTTGGCTAAAGTAAAGTTGGAAAATATTGTGAATGTTTGTTTATAAATTGAATTTTTAAAAAGTTTGAAGTATTCCTAATTAATTTTGCATAAAAGAAGTACTGTATAATTACTCGATTTGATAGTGGTATTTAATGTCGAGTCTTGAACTCTCTTTTTTTCCCTTTCCCACTAAATTTCTATTTATCTATATTGGTAAAAAAGTTAGCTAACTCATCAGATTGTGAATGTTCAACCGAAGTGAGTCAACTCGTGAATTTTAAAATTAAAATTCAATTACATGACCTGATTCTACTTTTAGATACATATAGGGATTGATAACTGTTACACCTGAAAACAGGTTATTAGACACAATACGCGCGAAGCTAAGCCAATAATCCCATCCTTTGGCTTTGGCTTTGGCTTTGGCTAAGGAAAGAATAAAAGTACAGAGGATTTAAAAGTAAAATTACCAGGAGACTGAAGATGCTACCGAGAGCAATGGTGAGGAATCGACCCAGATAGGAATCAGAGACAAAAGCCCCAATAAGTGGCAAGAAATTAGAAGCTGCACCCCAATAAAAGAGTATGTTCTGGCCTTGGGTCAGCCCCATCTTGTAATCTTTCATCAGATACAATATCATGTTTGGCATAAGCCCATAGCTTGCAACCTTCTCAAATGCCTCATTTGCTGTGCATCACAACCCACAAAATTATTTTTATTTTTATTTTACCGATAAATAATAAAAAGGAGTCAGATCGATTTCACTTGCAGCAACCATGAATTAATTAAAAGAAATTTCAAATATGAATCAAATCTCATAAATCCATGAACATACATACATACATACATACATACATACATAAGAAATCATGTACCAACCTATGATGAATGGCATAGTAATTAAGCCACCCTTTCCCCTCTTTGGTGGTTCTTGGTTGTACCCATTTATCTGGTCTGAAGAAGATATCTCCATTCTGATGTCTTCAGATCAACCAACCTTCACCTTCTAGCACTTAACAACAAGAGATAGAGACAAAGAAATGGAGAGAGTATTTAAATGTCTCAACTTTCTATGTTATGGGCAGTGGCATATGGAGTTGTTATATAGAGGAAGTATTATGAGGTGGAGAGTCCAAGTTTCTTAGCATCGTCCTATCTTGAACACACTCAACTCACTCTTGAGCTTTCACACTTTAATGGTAAGTTTGGAATGAAACAATTAAACTAGTAAATGAATAAAATAGAGGAGAGATTAAATAGTGTGCTATCTGAGAGAGAGAGAGATGGTAAGTTACCACGGATCTTTGTTACTAGAAACTTAAATTTCATGCTAAGTTGGCTAATATATTTCGATTTGTGTGGTGATATTATATTAATTAATTGATCAAAATTAACTTCATATTAATTATTTTTGCATTGTGATCGGAGCTATTGCAATTCAAAAATATTTAATTTTAAATGTTACTCTCGTTGTCGGATAGAAAGTAGTAAGAGAACTAAAATTATATTACACACATTAAAAATAATAATTAATATTATACATTTTTAGTTAAAAATAATTTTAAATATTAATATTGTTTTTGTATTGAAATAAGAGAGTGCTATTTATTGGATAGAAAATATTAAGAGAACTAAAATTATATTTAATATTTGGGTAATATTGATAACTAAACAATTAATATTTCATTGAAATACACAAATAAATGATAAATATTAAGAGACAAAAATATTTTTTAAAATAATATTTAAAAGGGACAGAGAAAATATTTAATACTTAAATAATATTAAAAAAATAAACAATTAATACTTAATTAAAATTTCAAAACGAAAAATATTAAGAGACTTTCTAAAATCACATTTTGAAAAACGGACAATGCCAAACTGCCATTACGGACCCATCAATGTTAACCACCCATATAATTCCAAAGTTATTACTATTATCTAAAAAATTCAACCTTTCTTGTGTTACAGTAGTATCAAAAGCATCTTGTTAATTAACCACCTTTTAATTCCTGCCGTGTCAATTTGAGAGAGAGAAGTGGTGGGCCCATAGTCAGCAAATGATATGTACAGATGACAGAGGAGGAGTATGTTGTTGTAAAAGAGCAGATCTTCGGTCTTCATTTTACTTGTTCCACACCTAAATTTTTGATATTTAATTTTTTATTTAATATCAATTAACTCTAACTTAACATATTAGAGTTCACCTAAATTTTTGATATTTAATTTTTTATTTAATACTAATTAACTCTAACTTAACAGATTAGAGTTAACATTAATTCTGTTATCTCCTAATAAAACAAATAAAAAAACATGAAATTCCAAACGTTTACGTTTGCAGCTTCTCTCACGTCAATATTTTTATCAACAACATCATCTCTGAGAATCCCTATGATCAAATTTTCTTTCATCCTCATAACGCACCAATTCAAATCAAATACTTTCGATTTGTTTTTTTTTTTGGTTATTCTAAAAAGGAGAAGAGCACAACTCCACAAACTGATGTTCATCTTCTTCGTGGGTTCCACTGATTGCTTTGATAATGGCATGAAGGATAATTTTGGTGTGAGAATAAATACAGACTGAATAAAATTAACAATGGAGGCTTAATGCTCTAATGTTGGAAAATAATAATTGAGTGTACCTTAAAATTAGGGTAAAGCATTGTATTTATAGTGTTTTCATTGCACCAAATCTCCTAGAATTAAGTAAGTTGGCTCAAATCCCAATACTTCTTTCCATATCTAGAAACCAAATATATAACTATAAACCTTAATCCACAAATCCCACATCTACCAAAACAGCCCCTTAATCAAGCCACATAATATCACATGGGTAACAAACCACCATATATCTTAAGCCCAAATATTTTTGGCCCAACACATATGAATTAAGAAAGCTATTTAATACTATCATTTAATAATTAAAATTTATATGAAATTAAATCACTATCCTTTTATGGGAAGTTGAAAACTTATAATACATGAGAATTTTTTTTGGGACAATAAAAGAAGTTAAAGATAATATAGAAAAGTAAATAATTTATTCTCTTAAACAATAATAAAGATAAATAATTTTTTTAGAGGTAATATTTCCTAGGTGTATATGTGGGCCCAAATTTATTTAGTCAAATATTCAACTTGCCTAATTGAGCATATTCTCCTGGGCTTTTATAATATTGTGACAATTATCGGATATCAATAAAGTTTTAATTGATGACGACTGTGAGGGCCCAAACAATGAAAAGATTTATCATTATTTTACAATGTGCAGGGTTCTTGCTACAAAAATCTTTACTATATACATCTGGACAGAAAAACCTTATGAAATTTCACTATTTATTGGGATCGACTTTTATTTACATAGTAAGTCTAACAGTGAATCGTTTCAAAATCAATCCTATTTTTGGAAGACTTGCGTTATATGATCAGATCGCAATTTTTTATATATAAATATAACTAATGTATTTCAACTCCATTAACAACTAGTTTTTTAATTTACATGGCATTGATTATCGAGTGTGTGGGAACCGGGAAGGATTAACTCACGGGCAGTGGAGTGTCTAACCTAATCCTGTTATCCCAACTTTTTCTTCCGAATACACATTCAAATTCACACTCAAAAATATACAAAATTAAAAATAATACTCCTTTTATTTTAAATTATAAAAATAATTTAAAAAATTAATTTCAAACTCAAAATTACCATAAATTCATTTAGTTTAAATAAGTATTACTACTTATAAAATTTAAATGTATTAAAATTGTTTTTATTAATATTTTACCTTTGACTTTGTTTTTAAATGTGAAATTAAATGTATATATACTCTTTTCTTTTCTACAATGAAAATTAACAACCCGTTTGCTTACAAACCTACAACTGATCCTACTTATAATATTAATCCTTGAACTAATTTGTTTGTTTACATGATTTATGCACTTTTACTACCCACTTTTGTTTCATTTCTCTCTCCAATTATTATACATATACTAGAGCTAAGTAGTTCGGTACTTGACTCGAGATCGACTCGAAAATATGATCCAAAGTTCGAATTCGAAGTTGATCCGAGTCGAATTTGGTCCATACTCGTTTTCTGTTTAATAATAATACACGAGTCGAACTCTGAAAGGGCATCAGAGTGTTATTTCATATTAAGGTTTGAGTATTTCATTTTTTCTCAAACCATACTCAATACCTGCTCGATGGATCATATTCGAATATTGATCTGATCCATGCTAATAAGCTAAATATGTGATATTTGTATCAATCTTTATAATTTATAAAGTGTAGTATGAAATTGTGTAAACTTGTACTTGAATAAATCAATGAATTAAATGTCAATTTATATTACATTCTTTATAATTTCAATACATAAATAAAAGTGAAAAAGTTTTATATATAAATATTAGTTAAGTAACCAATTTAGTATGTAGTGGTTCAATTTTAAGTGAAATGGTTCATATTCGAAACTCGATTTAAAGGCTCATGAGTAACTCGCTTTAAAGCGAGTCGAGTACTTACTTGCAATGTAGAGAGTAGAGTCGAGTAATGATCCGAGTCGAATCTGGCGCAAAATTTTAAATTCCTTATCGAATCCGAGCTCAATTTTTTCGAGTCGAGCCTAATCTGAATATGAAGGTGTTCGCTGAGATTCAACTCGTTTTCACCCCTACTTCAATGTCTCGTGCACGTGTATAATATATATACTATATACTATTCTCACATGGATCTTACGTGTGTAATTTTTCTAAGAATATTATAATTCAAAATAAAAAATTAAATTAGAAAAGGTAAAATAAAATACTCTCTCCGTCCTATAATTAAAGGCTGATTTTTCATTTTGAGATATCCCAATATATAGGCTACTTACTATTTATAAAATTTAGTTGGTTCATTGTTTTATTTTTATGCCCTTATAATAAATATTCAACCATTACTCTTTTTTTGAAGAAACAATTTTCAATGTCATTATTTTTATCACCACATTTAATGTTGTTGTATTCTCTTTGGTTAAAGTTCTATGGTTATGGATTTTAATGGTCAGTACACGTCAATCAATGAAGTTGAGAGTTCCAGTGTGATAAGTAAGGAGTAATTAACTTATTTATTAATTCCATATTAAGGGGTATATGTGAAAAATTTATGTTAAAAATTGCCACTTAACTAATTTTCTTAAACTATGTGCCAAAAGAAATCAGCCTATAACTATAGGACGGAGGGAGTATAAAAAATGTTGTGACACGGCTTCCACTGTGACATCACCTTCATCGTTTCTTCGGTATCTACAAACAATTATGATATAAATATGAACGGTTTGCGTTGCCATGTGGCCTTTATGATACTGATACTCATGAATTCGGTTAGCATGAAGTTTATTTTTTAGTAAGT
This sequence comes from Panax ginseng, assembly GCA_020205605.1. NCBI lineage: Eukaryota > Viridiplantae > Streptophyta > Magnoliopsida > Apiales > Araliaceae > Panax > Panax ginseng. The sequence continues at coordinate 705,593 of CM035148.1, forward strand.
TGTCAATTGACCAATAGAATGTTGATACACATAAAACTTCGCCTGTGTGTCAGTTTTTTATTGGCCAATTAACCAACTTATTCAAAAATAAACTCTATGCTAACCACTTCCGATACTCATATAAGATGGATATAAACTGTTGTTTATTCTTTACAAAAACAATTAATGGATCATGCATGATTAAGTTGGTGAACGACAAGCTTAGGGGTGTTTGTTTAGAGTTGAATGGTTGAATCGGTCAGTCATTCAGTACGTTTGTTTTAAATAAAAATCGTCAGAATGACTGAATCATTCAGATTTTTGGGCTAAATGGTCAAGTGTAATTTTTCTGGATGTGGCTAAATAAAGTATTTTTTCAAAGGAAAAATAATAAAAATTTGTTATTCAGATGTTTCAGACATATTAAATATCTAACAAATTTTTTCATTCAGTATAGACTTTTGCTTCATTCAAATTACTTAAACATTCAAAACTATTTCATTCAATTTTATCAAACAGCCTCTTAGTTAGGTTAGTTTCGGCCCCATAATCATGTATGCATGGTAACTCAGAATTTCAAATCCTAATTAACCACGTACATGTCAGCATTCCCAAAAACAATAAAAAACATATACTATAATAATAGATGAGGAAAAAGTGGAAGGAGAGAGTAAAATAATGTTCCTATATAGGAAAGTAACTTGCATAGTCGGTCCTCAATTTTTTAATACTCGGGTCAAATTTTCTCAAGTGTGCCCCTTTATACAATTTTTTTTCTTTTTTCTTTCTTTGCCTCTTAAGATTTTCAAAAAGTTGTTTGTTAGGAAACGTTTTATAATTTTTATAATAATTAATAAACACAACACTAAAAAACAAAAAAACTAATTAACAAAGAACAATAAAACCTAGATTTTGAGCATATTTTCTTCCACTTGAAACTTCCAATTATAAAGAACAAGAATCTCAGCCAAATTTTCTGTTGAATCAAATAAGAAATAAGAAAAAGTTAACAAAGATATGTATTACAATTTACAACATTTATACATCTAGATTCTATATGTATCTTTAAAAAAAATTACTTTTAAAAAAAGGTACTGGTCTAACTGGTGGATGATTTATTTTTTAACTCTGTTGGAGAAGAGGAGAATCACCGAAAAAAATTGCTTGTGTTGCGTTATGAACTGAGAGGGTCGAAGGGTTTTTTGCGACGCCCCCAAAATTAGGTATACATCACCCATCTTGGGTCACCAGATACATGGTACAAAATTCAAATACAACTTACTAATACAACTGTCGTGTACAATACGACAAAACATAAACTGTGAGTTTGAATACAAATATTGACTACTAGAGATTATACAAACTCAAAAGGAGTCCTCATTATAATTATTATCACACTATTTCACAAAATAGTGAGGACTACTAATGTTATCCTCTGGACCATCACTCCGTTCCCCGACTCGCCCCAAATTTATATTCTCATTTTCAAGAAGAAAATGAAAGAAAGGGTGAGCTCAACTAGCCCAAAGAAGAAATATTATGACTAAGATAATGCAGAATAAATTATCATTAGTCTCCAACAATGTTAAACTGATAAAATATAATAGACATCAAGTTTAACTGCAGCAGAACAAGCAATTCATTAAAAGAGTCAAGTAGAAAATAAAATCTACTATCTTTTATGATTAAAAAGGTTATTCATCACTGATATCGCTGAGACTCAGCTTAATAAATATTCCACATCATCGAATCACCCCTGTACTACGACCAAGGATATTCTTTAGTATCACGACCATAATTATCCATGCACTACGGGCCAAGAATATTTGTGTATTCATCAACGATCCTGATCATGCCATAAAACAATTCATCTTTACTCCCTTGGCCGAAGATAATCCATAGCCATAATCATACCAAAAACTGTCCATCAATGCACTACGGGCCAATGAGGACTTTTAATTTTCACATCATTTGTAACATTACAGTCATGATTATACCGAATAATCCCTGATCATAATCATACTAAGTCCATCTATGCGCTACAGGCCACAGATGACTTTCAACATAACATAAACATGAGGATGATGACAATGATATAAGAATTCAATTTAACAAGTTCAAGAATTAATTTGTCCAGGAACCAATAACGTCCAAATTGTCAACATGATACTTCTTTGTAGAATAAAATTCAAGAATGCTCAGAAGAATATTTCCATGAAAAATACTGGATGAAACACAAATATCAAGGATATTCCACTAATTTCATGGAGTATAGAAGTCAAAATTTTAATCAACTGAGTATAATACCGAATGGAATAATAAAAGATATCACTATGCATGCGGTACTTCGCATAGATGGTTATTCCAACAAAATAATAATAACGGAACCAGGTCAGGTGAAATTCACACCGACAAGATGTTCCAACAGAATAATAAAATGGAATAATAAATGATGGAACCGGTCGGCGTATAAGATGATACAGGATATTCCAACAGAATAATAAAGATAGAATAATAAAGACGGAACCAGGTCCGGCGTAAAGCACAAACAGGATGTTCCAACGGAATAATAAAGACAGAATAATAGAAGAATGTCACCAAGTATAGGGTATTCCGCGTATACAGGTTATTCCAACAGAATAATAAAGAAATAGAATAACAGAAGTTCTCTTCGTGAATACAAAAGAATAATATCCCTTACGAGTACAACAAATAATATTCCCTACCGTAAAATAATACTTGATATAAGAGTAGTGAAGTAGCAGAAAACTTTTCTTCTATCTCTCTATAGTCTCTCTCTATAGTTTCTCTCTCTAGAGTTTCAGTGAATTCGTAAGAAAATAATGAAGGAATGAGCTTCTATTTATAGAAGGATGGATTGCATAGTAACTAATCCATGAACGGTCCAGATTGATTTAGTTTAATCTGACGGTCCATATTTAAAGAAAAATCTTTTAAATAAAATATAATATATTCTATTTATATAAAAAGATTTTTACTATCTGCAAAACACTTATCTTGAACCTTTATGCAAATACTATATCATAATAAAATATAATATATTCTATTTATAGAATAACTTTAATAAAGTATTACATTTTATATAAAAAGATTTTACTATGCAAAATACTATGCATAATAGAATATAATATATTCTATTTATAGAATAACTTTAATAAAGTATTACATTTTATATAAAAGATATTTCTATTTTATTACGTTAATAATACTGAATAAAACAAAACTTCTAAATCAACAATAATTGAATCAAATAATGTGAGATATCTATGCGTGCAATTATTGTAGCAATAATTGAACAAAAGCGGGTGACTTCTCACATAAATATCAATAATCAATCTGGTGCGCTTCTTATGCAACAACGTATTCATTGTGCTTTTACTAATGAAAGTAGTTCAACATTATCAACCGGTAAAACTTCCGTAGTTATTTTCAATAAAATATTTTTGTTGTTTTCTTAATCAAACAATAATTAGTTGTGGGGTCCACCAATGATAAAAAACGAATATTCCCAACCAATCGAATATAATATGACAACTTGCATACTTTTGCAAAATTTATAAATATTACCCACAACTATAACATTATCTCAAATTCACACTATAATATAAAAAAATTATTTGAGAAAATTAATTTTTTATTCATAAAATCTGAGGGTTTCACATTTTTCCTTCTTTTTGTGGCTAAGAGTGTGTTTTAATTTCCCATATTTAAAAATTAGATTAAAATTTTAAAAAAATACTATATTATCTAAAGACTCTTTTTAACTTAAAATAATTTATAATCGGACATAACAATTATCATAATTTACCACACTACCACAATAATTAATTTTCCTTTAAAAATAGATATCTAGAAAAATCTAAACTTGTCTACAAAACTTACAATCATCAATAACAATTATCATAATTCACCACACCACCACAATAATAATAATAATAATAATAATAATTATTATTATTATAATTATAATAATTATTATTATTATTATTATTATTATTATTATTGTTATTATTAGTATAATTATTACTTTATTACTATTATTATTATTATCACTATTATAATGTTATTATTATTATTATTGTTACTACTATTACTATTATTATTAGTAGTAGTATTAATATTATTATTATTATTATTATTAGTAGTAGTAGTAGTAGTAGTATTAGTGGTATTATAATTATATATAGTAGTAGTAGTATTAGAATGAATTAAAATTAGAATAACTTTAATAAAGTATTACATTTTTATATAAAAAGATTTTACTATGCAAAAATACTATGCATAATAGAATATAATATATTCTATTTATAGAATAACTTTAATAAAGTATTACATTTTATATAAAAGATGTTTCTATTTTATTACGTTAATAATACTGAATAAAACAAAACTTCTAAATCAACAATAATTGAATCAAATAATGTGAGATCTTATGCAAGTAACTATTATAGCAATAATTGAACAAAAGCGAGTGACTTCTCACATAAATATCAATAATCAATACTAGTGTCTTCTTACTGACAACAACGTGTATTCAATCTTTTTTTTACTACCGAAGTAGTTCAACAAAGATCAACGGTAAAACTTCCATTTGTTATTTTCAATAAAATATTTTTGTCGTTTTCTTAATCAAACAATAATTCCGTTAATGGGGTCCATTAATGATTGTCTTGAGTCGTCTGAATATTTTACATTTAAAAGCGAATATTCCCAGACCAATCGAATATAATATGACAACTTGCATACTTTACAAAATTTATAAATATTACCCACAACTATAACATTATCTCAAATTCACACCATAATATAAAAAAAATTATTTCGAGAAAATTAATTCTTTATTCATAAAATTTGGGGTTTCACAATCTCCCCTCCTTATAAAATTTTGCCCCCGAAATTTATGTACGTACCTGATATGTCGAACAGGTGAGGATACCTTGACTTCATTTCAGATTCTAACTATTGAGGTATAACCTTTAAGCGTAGAATATATTCCAGGATTTTAACAGGTACATCTTCATACGTTAAATCATCCGCTATCTGGTCCGATTCTAAATTAATAATGTGGTTCGGGTCATCCACATATTTACGTAACATTGATACATTAAAAACGTTATGAGCACGCGACATACTTGACGGTAAAGCGAGTCTATAAGCCACAGTTCCTACTAAATCGAGGATTTCAAATGGGCCAATTAAATCGAGGGTTGAGATTTCCTCTTCAAAGAACTCTTGCTTACTAGAATAATGCCCTCTTGAACCTTCTTCTTCACATTCATCGATTCGGGTATGTAGCTTGGCGTCTTTAACTTTATCGATTAAAGTCGATTTTACTCGTATATTCGTTATCTTCACGTGGGTCCCTAGAGTCTTTAACTCTATCTTCATCATTTGCAAGTTATACGAAATGAGTCTTTGTGTTAATAACATCGCACTTGTAAACGTATACGATCTTATACTCAACACGTCAGCTACCACGTTCGCTCTTCCACGATGATATTAAATGGTACGATCGTAATCTTCAATAGCTCGAGTCATCGTCTTTGGCGCATTATCGTTCGTTTTGGTTGAAGAAATATTTGAGGGTTTAAGAAATGGGTTTTATCTTGGTGTCAATACAAAATTCGATTTCACGCCTGGGGTAGGCTAAGAAGTCTTGAGAATACGTCAAAAGATTTATTAATGATAGAACTATCATTCAAAATCACATACTCTCATCCAAGACTTGAATAAGACGTCACATTGATACCAACCTGTGACTTCTATCCCTTAACCTAGATAGCACCTCACAATGATACCTATCAACTTGTCATCGTCATTCACGACGTCGCCTACAGAAAGTCTGGCTTCCGTGCATTCCACACCAGGAAGTCATCAACAAAAGGATCGGGGCTCTTTACTTATGGCTTGATATGATAATGATTGAATTTAGTGGTTTGGTTGCTTGAATTCGCATAATAGGTTGGTTAGGAATATGAAAGCTAACAACCTTACGAAAAACATGATGAGTAGTTAACCAATCGTTTCAAAAAAAAACCACATCAAAGACAAGTATTTTCAAAGAGATAAGATCGACAGGTAACGTGAAAGTGTCAATTTGAATCAAACAAGATTTATAAGCGATTGGAGAATATGAAGGTTTCTCCCAATGGAGTTTCAATAGATAAATCAAAGTTTAACTTCTCCTGGAGTTAAGTACAAACATTGAAAACAACTAGGTGAAATAAAAAAGAGTGAGAGAACCCAGATTCAACACGGTATAGACTTTGTAAGAGATTATGATTAACTTACCCGTGATAATTTTATATGGGTTCCTCGTCACGAGAAAAAAAATGCTCTCTCTTAAACTACCGGCTTTTGACATGCGGGACATCCTTTGGCATCACTATCCCGGTAGAACTTAACTCGACTTCTCCATACGACAAAATTGAGCTAGGTGACCTCTCTTCCGCAATTGAAACACGCTTTGGATTGTTGCGTACAGTTTAGAATCTGCGTAACCATTTGCTTATTTTGAAATATTTGCGTATTTTACCCATAACTATCCACATTAATCAAATCAACCCTTACTATTCAAAATAATAATTAGAGGAAATTAAATTTCATTTATTAATTATTTGGGGTCTTACACTTCTCCCAAGACATTTTGTAAGGCCAGTCGGTGGATGCTTTTCTGATTCCCACCAATGATCTCCTTCTTCACGCAACATAAAGGTGGCGAATGGAACCTTTTCCTCCTCAAGCGTTCCAAGACATCAAATATCTTGGTAATCTGCTTTATCCATGTCTCCGCCTTAAGTGGTTTCGACTTTCCCAAAAACTCCGGTGGTCCCAGCTCCTTGAATCGCTTTAGCGGTGACCATTGTGGGTTACCATTGTTTCCACCTGCATTATGGATGGAGCGCGTTTACCGTTGTTGCATGAATTGCTCTTTAAAGCTGTTTAGCGATGTCCAAAGTTAAGAAAGTTATCGATATACCTACTGCATTTGGATGAGGCGAGTTTCATTGTTGCGTGAATTGCATAATTGCCTAAAGCCTCTCACCATCTCATCATTCACTATTTCATCGGTGTTATTGTTTTCATGAGGAGTATTGTCCTGCGGTTGCACATTATCTCGATTATTGATCCTGTGGAGACTCAGCGGTCTCTGCTCCATTGATAATCTCAACATTCTCGGATGCCATTTTCAAACACCGCCACAAAACAAGGGTTAATTAACATTTAACATAATATCTCTAAACTCTGACCAACCAATTTAAATACAAAATAAATTTAAGTAGGTCTTACTAGCGAAGAAATTCCCCTCTCTCCCTCCTAGTTCTAGTCTCACATCTTAGCTTGAGGATCATATCCCAAGCTTTGATACCAATTGTGGCGCCCCAAAATTAGGTATACAAATTGTCAGGTGTACAATAGGACAAAACATAAAGCTGTGAGTTTGAATGCAAATATTGTCTACTAGAGATTATACAAACTCAAAAGAGTCCTCATTACAATTATTATCACATTATTTCACGAATAGTGAGGACTACTAATGTTATCCTCTCGGACCATCACTCCGTTCCTCGACTCGTCCCATTTATATTCTCATTTCTCAAGAAACGGTGAAAGAAAGGGTGAGCTCAACTAACCAAAGAAGAAATATTATGACTAAGATAATGCGAGAATAAATTATCATTAGTCTCCAACAATGTTAAACCGATAAAATATAATAGACATCAAGTTTAAGCTGCAATGAACAAGTAATCCATTAAAAAAGTCAAGTAGAAAATAAAATCTACTATCTTTTATGATTAAAAGGTTTTTCATCATCGATATCATTTGAGACTCAAATTTTAATAAATATTCCACATTATCGAATCACCCCTGCACTACGGCCAAGGATATTCTTTAGTATCACTACCACAATTATCCATGCTGTAAGACCCCAACTTATTATAAATAAAATTGAATTTTTCTTTATTCATTATTCTAAATTAATAAGGGTTAATTTGATATAATTCTTTGGTTATGGGTGAAATGTGCAAAGTTTACAAAATAAGCAAGTGGTTATAAAATATTCATTATTGCGGGGAATATTCGTTTGGTCGTGGAATATTCTTTTTGTCGGGAATCTCAAATATTGACAGTAGCGATCATTGGTGGGCCCCATAACTTGAAAGCGGTTGGATGAAGGAAAACGACAAAGATTGAGTTTTATAAATAACGACGTAAATTATTCACAATTAACCTTTGTTGGGTTACACGGTGGTTAAAATAAGAATACGATGTCTGGCGTAAAGACTTGATACTGCGCGGTATTATTGATATTGTTGAATTATTGATCCTTACGTAAGAAGGCCTACTCAATAATTATTCTGAGAATTCTTGTTCATTATTTTATCTTATTGATTCAATAATTCACTGCATTGATATTTATATTATTATTGTTTCAATAATTGTCATTACACAAGTATTTTCCATTATCAAATCAATAATTCATATTATTTGAATAATATTATCGAGATAACATTATTGGCAATGTCTAGAAAGTTACATCTACAAGGAGAGGTTTGGTCACCTAATTGCAGCATGTAAGGAGAAATCCTTATTGGCCCCCTCTTCTTTCAGGAAGGGCACTGGTTGTCGATCTTGTGATTACGTAATATTATTTTGAATAATTAATTATTGATTATTATGATAAAGAAAATATTTATTTTATGTGGATATAGATGGAGAAAATTTTTAATGTGACAATTGTTGAAAATTAATATTTTATCTTTTTACGATAAAATAATACATTTAAATATATTATTTTAATAATATATTAGCGGTGATATTTTTATAATGATTGTGGGATATATGAGTATATAAGGAGGTAGAGTATTTGGTGGCATTAAATGTTTAACATATGTTTTGTGTGTTTGTGGACACAATTCTTAATAGAAAATTGATTATAGTATAAAATCGTCAGTTTATGGGATTTGGTCAATTTCATTTGGAATTTGGAAAAATTTTCTTCTGCAAAGTTGTAGAGAATGGAATTTCCCATGGAAATTCATGAGTTTCAAATTTTTACGATAAACGAGCTATTTTCTCTGAATTATTGAAGTTTAGGAAGATAAAATAATTTTTATTAAATAATGGGTGGGACCCACTCTTGTTTGACAACATGTGAAATTTCTTTGGAAAATTATTTTTTCAAGAGTGGCATGCTGGTCTTTGATGGCTAGCATGCGTAGAAATTTGATTTTTAGTAATAATAATTTATTAATTTAGTATCCTTTTAGGCGTTCTAACATTTTTCCTATAAATAGAGGGCTAAGTTAGAATTGAAAATCACTTTTAAACTAAGTTTTCTCTTTCTCTCTCTAAATTATCGAGCGTATTCTTGTGAGTATACTTTGAGTGTTGCTATACTGGTCATGGTTTCACAAAGACTATATCGAAATTCGATCGTAAAGACGATTATTTTGAGGTAAGGGGTATTATTTTCTTCTTAAATGATATTTTTCTTCAATATCATTATCAAGTATTGGTGAACTTTTTATCAAATTTGGAACTTGTTGTGTCGGAGTTCTTATTCACGATATCGACCTTTATTCACGAATCTGACACTATTATTCATCGAAAAATAAAAATTTTCTTTTTGTCAAAATATCTATTCGGATACTAGCTTTGATTGTATCCATGTTTTGATCATTCTTGAATTTTACACCAATATGATTATTTTTGAAGTATTTTTGGACATGGGTAAAACAAAATCACGAATCCTTAATCCTTAATCCTTGTCATTTTGTTTCATTGGATTCGTTTTTCTTTAAAAATGTTTTTCATCATCCCTGGATCTAAATGGTGATATAAATGAATATCTTTGGCCCTGTAGTGCAAAGATGAACGATTAATCGATGAATATCTTTGGCCCGTAGTGCAAAAGATGAGCAGTGTTGAGATGAACATGACCAATTGGTGATCTAAATAAATATCTTTGGGCTGTAGTGCAAAGATGATTAAAGATGTATATTGATTGTTATTACGAGGATAAACTATTGATGATGGACTTTTAAACCTTAGAAAGGCGGTAGAATTCTTTCTCTACGTGACTCTTTCTAATGGATTCTTTATTTTATTGCATTTGTTGATCTAAAACTTGTTGTCTATTGTATTCTATTAGATTTTTTCCTGTTGAAGACTAACGATAATTTGTTGTATATTATCTTAGTCATAATATTCTTTATTGGGCTAGTTGAGCTCACCCTTTTCCTTTTGTTCCATTTTTCTTCTCGTGGGAGGTGAGAACATAAAGAGGATCGAGTCGGGGTATGGAGTGATGGTTCTAGGAAGATGTTTTAATTGTCTCCTCACTACTTACGTAAAATAGTGTATGAATAATTAATGATGACTTATTTTGGGTGTGTATATTATACAGAAGACAATATTTGTATTCAAACTCACAGTTGTATTGTCGTATTCTACACGACATCTGTATTATCAAAGTTGTAGTTTGCTTTCTATACCATGTATTTTGGCGATTTCAGAATGGGTGTTGTATACTTATTTTGGGGGCGTCACGGTTGGTATCGAGAGCTTAGGGATATGATCTACTGGCGGAGATCGGGGAATAGAACTAGGAGGGAGAGACGAGTAAATCCTTCCTTAAAGTGTGTCCTACCTAAGCTTATTTGTTGGTCGATCATAATATAGGATATTATGTGATATGTTAATTTGTTTAATTAACCCTTGTTTTATGGCGAGATTTAAGAATGGTCTCACGAGAACGTTAACAATGGAGTTTATGAGACCAGGAGACGCCTTGAGTACTCACCAACGAGGAGAACGCAACAGCAGTGGCAATGTTCCTCCCTGTGAACAACGCCATCGAGCAAATGATGAACGACGGATGTTTAGAAGCTTTTTGCGATTCATGCAAAATCGATGAGGAGACTCGTGTACAAAATACGGGTGGAAATGATGGCAATGCGCGATCATTCATCACAAATGACGGTTTAAGGAGTTGGGACCACCGATTTCCATGGAAAACCGGATCCGATCAAGCGCGTAAACGTGGGTCAAGCAAATTACCAAGATATTCGATGTCTTGGGGCATTTGAGGAATGAAGGTTCCATTCGCCACCTTTATGTTTCGTGGTGAAGCGAGATTCTTGGTGGGAATCACGTGAAGCGTACCACGGATGCACTTAACAACATGTCTTGGGAAAGATTTGAAGCTGTTCAATGACAAGTACTTTCCGGAAAGTATTCGTCATATGAAGGAGGTAGAGTTTATTAGACTCGAAGCGAACAACATGCGGTGTCTCAAAGACGAGGCAAAGTTCGCAGAGTTATCGTGTTTGCACCTCATTTGGTGGAGAATGAGGAGCGAATGACGCGTATGTTTACGAGAGGTCAAAACCGGAGATTCGTCAATACCTTATCTCTCATAAATTTTCTACGTATTCGGATGTTGTCAATGAGGCTCGATTATTAGAGCGAGATAGTGAGTATACTCAACCGAGGGACCACAATCGGGGTAGTCATCGAACGATGATAACCGGTGAGGAGGAAAGAATACGGACAAAAAGCGGTAACCACTCGGTGGTAATCGTGGACATGATAATAGGAGAGGTGACTCAAGTGGAAATTTGAAGAGAAGATTCAACAATGACGGGAAGATATCGGCGGCGGCCGCAAAGACCAAAGACCAACAACAAATGCTGGGGAGGAGAACGACCGCTTGGTTAGATGTTACAAATGCGGGAAGGAGGGACATATCATTAAATCGTCCACAACAATCCAAGGTATGTTGTTTGTGGAAAGGAAGGCCACATCATTTCGAGATTGTCTTATCGCGAAACCAAGTTCAAAAGAGGAGTGGTGATTCCAAGGTCGTCCGGATAAGTCGAAATCGGTTCTGGAAGAGCGTTTGTCGTGGTTGGACAAAACGTGAGGAACCCAAGCGAGGTGATCACGGGTAATCTAATCTTGAATTCTTGCGAAGTTTATACCTTACTAGATCTGGGTTCTACCCATTCTTTTATCTCTCCGCTTGTGCTCAACGTTTAAACTTGACTCAGGAGAAATTAGATTTTGATTTATCTGTTGAAACTCCGTTGGGTGAAACCTTCGTTACATCTACGGTTTATAAATCTTGCATGATCCAAGTTAGCACTTTATCACATTACTGTTGATCTTATCTCTTTAAAGATACTTGCTTTTGATGTGATTTTAGGAATTGATTGGTTAACCACTCATCATTGCCAAAATTGATTGTTTTCGTAAGGTTGTTAGTTTTCATATTCCTAACCAACTTTGTCATACAATTCAAACCACTAAACCACTAAAATCGATCATCGTCATATCAAGCCACAAAGCTATTCGTTTATTGAAAAGCGGATGTCAAGCTTTCTTAGCCCATGTTATGGATTTGAATAAAGACAAGTCGATTTGAATAATATTTACGTGGTTAAAGAATTCCTCTTTGTATTTCAAGAGCTTCCGGTCTACCCCGTAGCGTGATGTTGAATTCTTTATTGACCTTGAGCGCATAAAGCCCATTTCTAAAACCCCATATCGAATGGCTCTATTGAACTTGAGGAGTTAAAAGTCCAACTACAGGAGTTATTAGACATCGGTTTCATTAAATCTAAAACGTCTCCTTGGGGTGCTCTGTTTTATTAAGTAAAGAAGAAAGAGCGGGAGTATGCGACTTTGTATTGATTATCGAGAATTGAACCATGTCACCATCGAGAATAAGTATCCATTACATCGCATTGATGACTGTTCGACCCGATTACAAGGAGCGCAATTCTTTTCAAAGATCGATCTTCGTTACGGATATCATCATTTGAAGATTAAAAGCGAGGATATTCCAAAGGCGGCATTCGGGACTCGTCTGGGCATTATGAATTCTTGGTCATGTCTTTTGGATTGACTAATGCTCCCGCCGCTTTCATGGATATGATGAACCGTGTATTTAAGGAATATTTGGATCGATTCGTTGTTGTCTTTATTGATGACATCCTCATCTATTCCAAAAGCCGTGAAGATCATGAGCACCATTTGAAGGTCGGGTACTACAAAGACTTCGTGAACACAAGCTTTATGCCAAGTGAAGAAATGCGAGTTCGGCTCGAGGAAGTAGCATTCCTTGGGCACGTGGTGTCAAAACAAGGAGTATCTGTTGACGTGAAGATTGAAGCAATACAAAGTTAAAGCGAGGAAGTAGCATTACGGATACTAGCTTTGATTGTATCCATGTTTTGATCATTCTTGAATTTTACACCAATATGATTATTTTCAAGTATTTTTGGACATGGGTAAAACAAAATCACGAATCCTTAATCCTTAATCCTTAATCCTTGTCATTTTGTTTCTTTGGATTCGTTTCTTTAAAAAATATTTTCATCATCCTCGGTCCTAAATGGTGATATAAATGAATATCTTTGGCTTTTGTAGTGCAAAGATGAGCGATTAATCGATGAATATCTTTGGCTGTAGTGCAAAGATGAGCAGTGTTGAGATGAACACGACCATTTGGTGATACAAATGAATATCTTTGGCTGTAGTGCAAAGATGATTAAAGATGTATATTGATTGTTATTCTGAGGATAAACTATTGATGATGGACTTTTAAACCTTAGAAGGCGGTAGAATTCTTTCTACGTGACTCTTACAATGGATTCTTTATTCATTGCATTTGTTGATCTAAAACTTGTTGTCTATTTATATTATTAGATTTTTTCCTGTTGAAGACTAACGATAATTTGTTGTATATTATCTTAGTCATAATATTCTTCTTGGGCTAGTTGAGCTCACCTTTTCCTTTTGTTCTATTTTTCTTACCGGGAGGTGAGAACATAGCGAGGATCGAGTCGGGGTATGGAGTAATGGTTACAGGAAGATGTTTTAAATTCCCCAAAATAGGTATACATCACCCATTACGAGTTGTCGATACATGGTAAAGAAACAACTACAACTTTATTATTACAATGATAAAGCTGTGAGTTTGAATACAAATATTATCTTCAGACAATATCTATACTCAAATAAATCCTCATCACATTTATTGATACATTATTTTACAAAAATGGTGAGGACTACTAAACAACTCTCTCTAGAACCTTCATTCCCACCCCAGGCTCGTACTCTCATTATATTCTCGCCTTCACGAGAAGAAAAATGGAACAAAAAGGAAAAGGGTGAGCTCAACTAGCCCGATAAAGAATATTATGACTAAGATAATATACAACAAATTATCGTTAGTCTTCAACGAGGAAAAATCTAATAGAATACAATATAGACAACAAGTTTTAAATCAATATTCATGGTGAAATAATAATTCATTAGAAGAGTTAAGTAGAGAATGCAAACTACTATCTTACATGTATGAATTTAAAAGTTCATCGTCTATCTTTTATCACTGTAACATCAATAAATATATATACGGAATCAAATATTCATTTTTACTACTGGCCGAAGATATTCATCGATTAGTCGTGTTCATCTAAACACTGTTCATCTTTTTGCACTACGGGCCAAAGATATTCATATCGAAATCATTCATCTCTTTTACTTCTGACCAAAGATATTCAATAATATCATCATTTAAGGCGAGGATGATGAAAATATTTTTAAAAAGCGAATCGGTGAAACAAAATGACAAGGATTAAGGATTAAGGATTAGTACTTTGTTTTATTATCCAAAAATACCTCAAAAATAATCATAGTGGTGTAAAATTCAAGAATGATCAAAACATGGATCTGATCAAAGCTAGTATCCTGATAGATATTTTAGGCGAAAAGGAAAATTTTCATTTTTCGATGAATAGTCGTATTCGTGAATAGTAATAGAGTATCGTGAATAGTCTTAGTATCGTGAATAGTAACTCAGACACCAAAAGTTCCAAATTTGATAAAACTTGAGATCAATATTTTGACATAATGATATTGAAGAAATAATATCATTCGAAAAAAAAAAAAATAATATCCCTTACCTCGGAAGATCGTACTTACAAATTTGAAACAGGATATAGGCTATGACTTGAACTTTTAGTATAGCAATACTCAAAATATACTCAAAATACTCACAAGAATATCGCTCGATAATATAGAGAGAAAACTTGATTTACGGTGTGATTTTCAATTCTAACCTAAGCACCTATTTATAGGAAAATACTTAGAACACAAAAGTAGAAAATTTAATATAATATTAATATATATAAATTTTTTTCCGCATACTCTTATAAACTGAAATCAACTCATTTCAACAACCAACCAAGCCCACCAAACATAAAAAAAACGTTTTTCTAATTTAAATTATTTTAAACTTCCAAAAATCAATTATTTGAACTTGAACTTGATAATTCATAATAAATAGCCTTTTTATCAAAAATTTGAATCTCGCGAGTTTTTTTATAGAAATTCAATTCTCTACAACTTTACAGAAGAAAGTTTTCCAAATTCCAAACAAAAATTGACCGAAATCCACAAGCAGGCGATTTCTGAGGATATAATCAAATTTCGATTCGAGAAATGGGGTCCGCAGAACACATAAAACATGCTTTAAATATTTTTGGTAACAAAAAATACTCCTCCACATATACTCATATATCCCACATTCATCGTAAAAATATCATTATTATTATATTATTAAAATATAATAATATATTTAAATGAATTATTTTATCGAGAAAAAGATAAAATTTTAATTTTCAACAATTGTCACATTAAAAATTTTCTCCATCTATATCCACATAAAATCAATATTTTCCTCATCATATGAATCAATAATTAATTATTCACAAATAATATTCTGAGAATCACAATATTTGTGACGAGGCGTTTTCAGGGAAGAGGGCTTTCAATAAAATTTCTCTTCTTGGTGGCATGATTAGGTGACCAAACCTCTCCTTAGAGCGAACTTTCTAGACATTGCCAATAATGTTATCTAATAATATTATTAGGATAATATGAATTATTGCCGATAATGAAAAATCTTGTGTAATGACAATTATTGAAACAACAACAATATAAAATATCAATATGACAATTATTAAATCAATAAAATAAAATCTTTGAGCGATAATTCTGTAACCATTATTGAGTAGTGCCTTCTTACGTAAGAATCAATAATTGGTGCAATATCTGGTATCTTCTTGTGTTTTAACCCCATAGAGTATTTTAACGGTATTAATGGTAATAACTACTGTAGATTATTTTTAAACAACTTATATTTGTGTTTTTTTCTTCATCGATCGCTTTTAGTTATGGGGCCCCACAAAAGATTGCTTGCCGTCGTGCGAATATTCCACAAGCAATGCAAGAATATTCCACGACCAAACGAATATTCCCAAACAACAATGAATATTTTATAACCATTTGCTTATTTTGAAATATTTGCGTATTTTACCCATAACTATCCACATTAATCAAATCAACCCTTACTTATTCAAAATAATAATTAGGAAATTAAATTTCATTTATTAATTATTTGGGGTCTTCTGACCTCCTTCTTATGAAATTTTCGTCCTCGAAATTGGCGTACGTACACAGTGTTTGAAAAGATGAGGATACCTCGCTTTCATTTCGTTTTAATTCCCGGTCATTTTCCTACATAGCATGATTTCTCCACAAAACTTTAACTTGTGGTATGACCTTTTGTCGTGGGACATGCTCCTTCTTATCAAGATCTTGGCGGTACCTCTCATACGTTAAAGTCTAATTTATCTCATGTCGGTTTAACTTTCGATAGCGTGGTTGGGTCTTTCACATATTCTGAAATACGGATATATGAAACACATTATGAACACGAGACATACTCGGAGGTGCAGAGTCTATAGGCTACATTTCTACTCGGTCGAGAATTTGAAATGGACCGATATATATCGTGGATTGAGCTTTCCTCGTTTCCCAAATCTTGTAACTCCTTTCCATGGAGCTACACGCATGACAATCGTGATCCCCGATACTAAATTCCACGTCTTTTCGATGAAGATCTCGCATAACTCTTTTATCGATCTTGTGTGCCGTTTGTATCGTTGTCGAATCATTTGGATCTTTTTAGTAGTCATACGTACCAACTCGGGTCCCAACAATGTTGCTTCACCCACCTCGTCCCAACATATTTGGAAGCGACATTTTTCGTCCATATAATGCTTGAATGGAGCACACCACACTATACTTGCACGATATTTGTTGTTGTAGGAGAATTCCACCGATGGTAAATACTTATCCCAAGCGCCCTTGCTTGTCTAGGACCACGAGTCTTAATAAATCTTCAAGAGTTTGAATAGTCCTCTCGATTGTCCGTGGTTTGAGGATGGTATGCGAAGCCAGATAAATAAATCCGTGCCCATAGCTTTTTGCAAGCTAACCCAAAATCTTGAAGTGAATCTTGGGTCACGATCCAAAACTATGGATCTTGGCATGCCATGCAACCTCACAATCTCATTTACATATATACTACTAGCAAGGCGTTCGAGGAATAAGTCTCCGTATCGGCAAGAAATGAAGCGGACTTGGTTAATCTATCAACAATACCCAAATGGCATTGATGCCTTGAAAGCCGTAGGAAGACCGTGCTTGAAATCCATGGTAATGTGTTCCCACTTCCATTTGGAATCTCAAGTGGTTGCAGCGGACCCTTAGGTACTAGATTTCGCCTTTACCGTTGACAAGTTAAACACATCGAGATAAACTTTGCAATCTCTCTCTTCGTATTGTTCCACCAAAATGTATGTAGAAGATCACGATACATTTTAGTACTTCGAGGATGGATTGCAAATGGTGTATTGTGTGCCTCCTCCATCATAATCTTGTACTTCAAATCAGTCGTTAGGAACACAAAGTGCAGGTGGACTCGAAGTATTCCTTCTTCATCGATTCTCGCTTAGGAATAGCACCTTCTTGTACTTTCTTCTTTCATACGCATCGACTCAAGATTCGGTGGCTTGAGCAACCTTAACTTTTCTATTAAAGTTGGCTCTGTCGTATACTTGACATCATCGCACTCATTCTGCATATGATCTTACTCTCAGCAGCGTCGGCTACCACGTTCGCTTTTCGGGATGGTATTGAATAGTGTGGTCGTAGTCTTTTTCAATAGCTCGAGCCAGCGTCGTTTTGCTTGCCGTATGTTGAGTTCTTTTTAGTGAAGAAATATTTAAAGGCTTTTATGGTGCGAATATATCTCCACTTTCTCCCCATATAGATAGTGCCTCCATATCTTTAAGCTTGAAAGCATTGCTTGCTGACTCTAGATCATGAGTAGGATAATTCTCTCTCATACTCTTTAAGTTGTCATGAGGCATAGGCTATGACTTTCCCACGTTGCATGAGAACACATCCTAACCCTTTGCACGAAGCATCATTTGTAGATAACAAATCCATCCATCAAGTACCCGGATGGTATTGTTAGAAACAGTTAGAAATGAGTCTCTCTTGAGCTCTTGGAAACTCTTCTCGCGTTTCCTCGCTCCAAATGAATTTTATATCTTTAGAGTAAATTTGAGTTAATGGAGTAGCGATTCGAGAAAATCCTTCCACGAATCTCGATAATAACCAATTTAAGCCCGAAAAGCTTCGTCTTGATCGCAAACTTGGTTGCTCCCAACTTTGTATTGCTTGATCTTGGCGGATCAGCGAGATACTCATGTGTTTGACGACTGCGTGCCCAAGGAATGCTACTTCCTCAAGCGAACTCGCATTTCTTCAATTTGGCATATAGTTTGTTTTCACGAAGCCTTTGGAGTACCGACTTCAAATGGTGCTCATGATCTTCACGACTTTTGGAATATATGAGGATGTCATGATAAAAACAACAACGGCCAGATCCAAATATTCCTTGAATACTCGGTTCATCATATCCCAAGAAATCGAAGGAGCATTAGTCAATCAGAAAGACATGACTAAGAATTCATAATGCCGTCTGGGAGTTACGAAGGCGGTCTTTGGAATATCCTCGATTCTAATCTTGATTTGATGATATCGAGCGAAGATCGATCTTTGAAAAGAATTGTGCTCCTTGCATGTTGGTCAAACAGGTCATCAATACGAGGTAGAGGATACCTATTCTTGATGGTGACATGGTTCGATTCCGATAGTCAATACAAAGTCGCATACTCCGTCTTTCTTTCTTCTTTCTGAATAAAAGCAGGAGCACCCCGAGGAGATGTCTTGGGGCCGAATGAAGCCGATGTCCAACAACTCTGTAGTTGGACCTTTAACTCTGAAGTTCAATAGGAGCCATTCGATATGGGGTTTTAGAAATGGGCTTTGTGCGGGTTCAAGATCAATAAAGAATTCAACTTCACGTTACGGGGTAGGCAGGGAAGTTCTTGAAATCGTCGGGGAAAGTCGATAACAACGGGAATATTATTCAAATTTGGCGTGTCTTTATTCAAATCCATAACATGGGCTAAGAAAGCTTGACATCCAGTTTTTCAATAAGCGAATAGCTTTATGATTAGATATAGCGGTGATTGATTTTAATGGTTTAGTTGCTTGAATTCGTACAATGAGGTTGGTTAGGAATATGAAAACTATGACCTTACGAAAACAATCAATTTTGGCATGATGAGTAGTTTAACAATCAATCCTAAAATCACATCAAAAGCAAGTATCTTTAAAGAGATAAAAGGTCAGCGGGTAAGGTGATGGTGCCAACTTGAATCAAACAAGATTTATAAAGTGGATGTGATGAAAGTTTCTCTAGCGGAGTTTCCACGAGATAGGTCGAAGTCTAATTTCTCGGTCGAGTTTAAGCGTTGAGCACAAGCGGGAGAGATAAATGAATGGGTATACTTAGGTATCAAGTAAGGTATAAACTTGCGAGAATTTATAAATAGCTTACCGTGATCACCTCGTTTGGGTTCTCGCATTTTGACCGATCTGACAAAGCGCTCTTCGAGAGGCCGATTGACTTTGACTTTTTTGGGACGATCTTTTGAGTCAAATCCCCATTGAACTAGGTTTTATTCTGCGTAGTACAATCTCGGCGATATGTCCTTCCTTTCCACAATTATAGCATACCTTGAGCTGTTGTGGGCGGTTTGGTGATATGTCCCTCTTTTCGCATTTATAGCATATGATAGGTGGTGTCGTTCTCCTCCCTTAGAACCGATTCTTCTTGCCGCAAACTTTATCGTCTTCACATAGTCGTTGTTAAATCTCTCTCTTTTAAAATCTCCTCACGACTCGCTTCTTCTATTTTCATGGCCATGATTACCACGGAGTGGTTACCATTTTTGTCCGTCTTTTTCTTTCTCATTTGGTTATCGTTGTTTTGTTGTTGCTTATCTCGGTATGATCATCGATTGTGGTCCCTCGGTTGGTAGTACTCGTTATCTCGCTCTAATAATTGAGCCACATTTTACAACATCTGAATAGAGAGAAAATTTATGAGAAATGAGATATTTATCGTATATCTTGGGTTTTGAACCTCTCGAAACATCCGCGTCATCGTTCCTCATTCTCCACCAAATGAGGTCTGAACACTGGATAACTCTGCAAACTTTGCCTCGTCTTTGAGACAATCGTCATGTTGTTTTGTTCTAATCGATGAACTCCACTTCCTTCGTATAATGAACACTTTCGGGAAAGTATTTGTCATTAAATAGTTTCTGAAGCGTCTCCCGAAGACATCTTTGAGTCTTAATTTGGATGGAGTGCGCTTCACTGAGACTCCCACCGATGATCTGCGCCTCGCCACGGAACATAAAGGTGGCGAATGGAACCTACATTCTCGTGCATCCCAAGACATCGAATATCTTGGTAATTTGCTTGACCCGTGTTTCCGCCGTGATCGGATCGGCTTTCCCCTTAAATTACGGTGGTCTGACTCTTTGAAGCTGCTTGCATTTGTGACAACGAGTGAATTGCTATCATTTCTCTCTGTATTTTGAACACGAGTCTCCTAAATGCGATTTTGCATGAGCTGCAAAAAGCTTCTAAACATCCCTCGTTCATCATCTGCTTTCGGTGGTGTTGTTCACGGGAGGAACATTGCCCGACTGTTACGCGTTCTCCTCGTTGGTGAGTCTGAGGCGTCTCCACGGTCTCATTTCCCTTTATTAATATTCTCGATCGACATTCTCAAATCTTGTCATAAAACAAGGGTTAATTAAAGAAATCAATATATCACATAATATCCTATATCTTGACCAACTAACAAATAAGCTTAGGTAGGACACCTTAGCGAAGGATTTTCGTCTCTCCTCCTAGTTTCATTCTAGATCTCACTGCAGGAGATCATATCCTAGCTACGATACCAATTTGTGGCGCCCCCAAAATAGGT
Source organism: Panax ginseng (assembly GCA_020205605.1). Classification (NCBI taxonomy): domain Eukaryota; kingdom Viridiplantae; phylum Streptophyta; class Magnoliopsida; order Apiales; family Araliaceae; genus Panax; species Panax ginseng. Next base: position 726,867 of record CM035148.1, read on the forward strand.
ATACATCACCCATTACGAGTTGTCAATACATGAGTGCGAAACAACTACAACTTTATTATTACAATGATAAAGCGTGAGTTTGAATACAAATATTATCTTTAGACAATATCTATACTCAAATAAATCCTCATCACATTTATTGATACATTATTTTACAAAAATGGTGAGGACTACTAAACAACTCTCTCTAGAACCTTCATTCCATTTACCCCAGGCTTCGTACTTTCATTATATTCTGCGCCTCACGAGAAGAAAAAATGGAACAAAAAGGAAAAGGGTGAGCTCAACTAGCCCGATAAAGAATATTATGACTAAGATAATATACAACAAATTATCGTTAGTCTTGACGAGGGAAAAATCTAATAGAATCTGATAGACAACAAGTTTTAAATCAATATTAGCATGTGAAATAATAATTCATTAGAAGAGTTAAGTAGAGAATGCAAACTACTATCTTACATGTATGAATTTAAAAGTTCATCGTCTATCTTTTATCCTGTAACATCAATCGATATATATACGGAATCAAATATTCATCTTTTTACTCTGGGCCAAAGATATTCATCGATTAGTCGTGTTCATCTAAACACTGTTCATCTTTACTACGGGCAAAGATATTCATCGAAATCATTCATCTTTGCACTACGAGGCCAAAGATATTCAATAATATCATCATTTAAGGTAGAGGATGATGAAAAATATTTTAAAAAAAGCGAATCGGTGAAACAAAATGATGAGGATTAAGGATTAAGGATTAGTACTTTGTTTTATTTATCCAAAAATACCTCAAAAATAATCATAGTGGTGTAAAATTCAAGAATGATCAAAACATGGATCTGATCAAAGCTAGTATCCTGATAGATATTTTTAGGCGAAAAGGAAAATTTTCATTTTTAGATGAATAATCTCGTATTAAATGAATAATGTAAGTATCGTGAATAGTAAGTATCGTGAATAGTAACTCAGACACACCAAAAGTTCCAAATTTGATAAAACTTAGGATCGATATTTGACATAATGATATTGAAGAAATAATATCATTCTGAAAAAAAAAAAATAATATCCACTTACCTCGGAAGATCGGTCTTACAATTTGAAAAACAGGATATAAAGGCTATGACTTGAACTTACTTAGTATAGCAATACTCAAAATATACTCAAAATACTCACAAGAGAATAAATCGATAATATAGAGAAAACTTGATTTACGGTGTGATTTTCAATTCTAACCTAAGCACCTATTTATAGGAAAATGCTTAGAACACAAAGTAGAAAATTTAATATAATAATATTATATATATAAATTTTTTTTAAATTACACTCTTATAAACTGAAATCAACTCATTTCAACAACCAACCAAGCCCACCAACATATCAAAAACGTTTTTTCTAATTTAAATTATTTTAAACTTCCAAAAATCAATTATTTGAACTTGAACTTGATAATTCATAATAAATAGCCCTTTTATCGGAAAAATTGAATCTTGCGAGTTTTTATAGGAAATTCAATTCTCTACAACTTACGAGAAGAAAGTTTTCCAAATTCCAAGCAAAAATTGATACGAAATCCACAAGCAGGCGATTTTATAGGTATATAATCAAATTTCGGTCGAGAAATGGGGTCCGCAAACACATAAAACATGCTTTAAATATTTTTGGTAACAAAAATACTCCTCCTCCACATATACTCATATATCCCACATTCATCGTAAAAATATCATTATTATTATATTATTAAAATATAATAATATATTTAAATAATTATTTTATCGAGGAAAAGATAAAATTTTAATTTTCAACAATTGTCACATTAAAAATTTTCTCCATCTATATCCACATAAAATCAATATTTTCCTCATCATATGAATCAATAATTAATTATTCACAAATAATATTCTGAGAATCACAATATTGTGACGAGGCGGTTCAGGAAGAGGGGCTTTCAATAAAATTTCTCTTCTTGGTAGCATGATTAGGTGACCAAACCTCTCTTAAGCGAGAACTTTCTAGACATTGCCAATAATGTTATCTAATAATATTATTAGGATAATATGAATTATTAGCCGATAATGAAAAATCTTGTGTAATGACAATTATTGAAACAACAACAATATAAAATATCAAGCATGACAATTATTAAATCGATAAAATAAAATCTTTGAGCGGTAATTCTGTAACCATTATTGAGTAGTGCCTTCTTTACGTAAGAATCAATAATTGGTCTTTATACAGTGTCTTCTTGTGTGTTTTAACCATAGAAGTATTTTAACAAGATATTACTTGGTAATAACTTCTGTAGTTATTTTTAAACAACTTATATTTGTCGTTTTTTCTTCATCGATCGCTTTTTAGTTATGGGGCCCACAAAATTTGCTTGGCGTCGTAAATACGAATATTCCCGGCAAACAAGAATATTCCACGACCAAACGAATATTCCCAAACAACAATGAATATTTTATAACCATTTGCTTATTTTGAAATATTTGCGTATTTTACCCATAACTATCCACATTAATCAAATCAACCCTTACTATTCAAAATAATAATAATTAGGAAATTAAATTTCATTTATTAATTATTTGGGGTCTTACCACGAGACATACTCGGAGGTAACGCGAGTCTATAGGCTACATTTCCTACTCGGTCAAGAATCTGAAATGGACCAATATATCGTGGATTGAGCTTTCTTCGTTTCCCAAACTCCTTTCCATGGAGCTACACGCAACAATACGTGATCCCCAATACTAAATTCCACGTCTTTTCGATGAAGATCTGCATAACTCTTTTGTCGATCATGTGTCGTTTGTATACGTTGTCGAATCATTTGGATCTTTTCCGTAGTCATACGTACCAACTCGGGTCCCAACAATGTTGCTTCACCCACCTCGTCCCAACATCTTTGGAAGCGACATTTTCGTCCATATAATGCTTGAATGGAGCCACACCTATACTTGCACGATAAGCTGTTGTTGTAGGAGAATTCCATCGATGGTAAATACTTATCCCAAGCGCCCTTGAAGTCTAGGACCGTAGTCTTAATAAATCTTCAAGAGTTTGAATAGTCCTCTCTCGATTGTCCGTCTGGTTTGAGGATGGTATCTTGAATCAGAATCGTAAATTCGTGCCCATAGCTTTTTTGAAGCTAACCTAAAATCTTGAAGTGAATCTTGGGTCACGATCCAAAACTATGGATCTTGCACGCCATGCAACCTCACAATCTCATTTACATATATACTAGCAAGGCGTTCGAGGAATAAGTCTCCGTATCGGCAAGAAATGAAGCGGACTTGGTTAATCTATCAACAATAACCCAAATGGCATTGATGCCTTGAGAAACCGTAGGAAGACCCGTAACAAAATCCATGGTAATGTGTTCCCACTTCCATTTCGGAATCTCAAGTGGTTGCAACGGACCCTTAGGTACTAGATGCTCCGCCTTTACACGTTGACAAGTTAAACACATCGAGATAAACTTTGCAATCTCTCTTTTCATATTGTTCCACCAAAATGTATGTCGAAGATCACGATACAGTTTAGTACTTCCAGGATGGATTATAAATGGTGTATTGTGTGCCTCCATCATAATCTTGTACTTCAAATCAGAGTCGTTAGGAACACAAAGTCTGGATTAGACTCGTAGTATTCCTTCTTCATCAATTCTCGCTTCCGGAATAACACCTTCTTGTAATTTCTTCTTCATACGCATCAGCTCCGGGTCGGTGGCTTGAGCAACCTTAACTTTTTCTATTAAAGTTGGCTTTATACGTATACTCGACATCATCGCACTCATTCCTGCATATGATCTTCTACTCAATGCGTCAGCTACCACGTTCGCTTTTCCAGGATGGTATTGAATAGTGTGGTCGTAGTCTTTCAATAGCTCGAGCCAACGTCGCTGCCGTTTGTTGAGTTCTTTTTTAGTGAAGAAATATTTAAGGATTTTATGGTCTGAATATATCTCCACTTTCTCCTCATATAGATAGTGCCTCCATATCTTTAAGTAGCAACGATTGCCGCTAACTCTAGATCATGAGTAGGATAATTCCTCTCATACTCTTTAAGTTGTCATGAGACATAGGCTATGACTTTCCCACGTTGCATGAGAACACATCCTAACCCTTTGCACGAAGCATCATTTGTAGATAACAAATCCATCTGTGCGGATGGTATTGTTAGAAACAGTCTTAGAAATGAGTCTCCTCTTGAGCTACTGGAAACTCTTCTCGCATTCCTCGCTCCATACAAATTTTATATCTTTTTCCGAGTCAAATTTGAGTTAATGGAGTAGCGATTCGAGAAAATCCTTCCACAAATCTCTCCGATAATAACCATTTAAGCCCGTGAAAGCTACGTACTTGATGGCCACCGAACTTCGGTTGCTCTCAACTTTGTATTGCTTCAATCTTCACCGGATCAACAGATACTCCATGTTTCGACACCACGTGCCCAAGGAATGCTACTTCCTCAAGCCAGAACTCGCATTTCTTCAATTTGGCATATAGTTTGTTTTCACGAAGCCTTTGGAGTACCAGCTTCAAATGGTGCTCATGATCTTCACGACTTTTGGAATATAAGAGGATGTCATCAATAAAAACAACAACGAACTGATCCAAATATTTCTTGAATACTCGGTTCATCATATCCATGAAAGTCGAAGGAGCATTAGTCAATCCAAAAGACATGACTAAGAATTCATAATGCCTGTCATAGGAGTTCAAGGCGATCTTTAGAATATCCTCGATTCTAATCTTCAAATTGATGATATCCGAGCGAAGATCGATCTTTGAAAAGAATTGTGCTCCTTGCAGTGGTCAAACACAGTCATCAATACGAGGTAGAGGATACCTATTCTTGATGGTGACATGGTTCAATTTCGATAGTCAATACAAAGTCACATACTCCCGCGTCTTTCTTCTTTCTGAATAAAGCAGGAGCACCCCAAAGAGATGTCTTAGGGACGAATGAAGCGGATGTCCAACAACTCTCCGTAGTTGGACCTTTAACTCTGAAGTTCAATAGGAGCCATTCGATATGGGGTTTTAGAAATGGGCTTTGTACCGAGTTCAAGATCAATAAAGAATTCAACTTCACGTTACGGGGGGAAGGCCGGAAAGTTCTTCAGGAAATACGTCAGGAAAGTCAATAACAACAGGAATATTATTCAAATTTGACGTGTCTTTATTCAAATCCATAACATGGGCTAAGAAAGCTTGACATCCGTTTTTCAATAAACAAATAACTTTATGATTAGATATGACAGTGATTGATTTTAATGGTTTAGTTGCTTGAATTCGTACAACAGGTTGGTTAGGAATATGAAAACTAACAACCTTACGAAAACAATCAATTTTGGCATGATGAGTAGTTAACCAATCAATCCCTAAAATCACATCAAAAGCAAGTATCTTTAAAGAGATAAAAGGTCGATAGGTAAGGTGATGGTGCCAACTTGAATCAAACAAGATTTATAAGCAGTGGATGTGATGAAAGTTTCTCTAACGGAGTTTCCACAGAGATAGGTCAAAGTCTAATTTCTCGAGTCAAGTTTAAGCGTTGAGCACAAGCAGGAGAGATAAATGAATGGGTAATCTTAGGTATCAAGTAAGGTATAAACTTCGCAAGAATTTATAAATAGCTTACCCGTGATCACCTCGTTTGGGTTCCTCGCATTTTGACCGGTCCACAACAAGCGCTTCTTCCAAGAACCGTTGACTTTGACTTTTCGGGACGATCTTTTGAGTCACCGTCCCATTGAACTAGGTTTGCTACCGTCTAATCTAAAGCGATATGTCTTTTCTTTCCACAATTATAGCATACCTTGAACTGTTGTATGCGGTTTGGTGATATGTCCTCTTTTTCAGCATTTGTAGCATACTGAACGGTGGTCGTTCTCCTCCTTAGAACCGATTCGCCAAGACTGCTTTGTCGTCTTCACATGGTCGTTGTTAAATCTCCTCTTTTAAAATCTCCTCCCGACTCGCTTCTTCTATTTTCATGGCCATGATTACCACCAGAGTGGTTACCATTTTTGTCCGAGTCTTTTCTTTCTCATTTGGTTATCGTTGTTTTGTTGACTGCTATCTCCGGCATGATCCTGATTGTGGTCCCTCGGTTGACCGTGCTCGTTATCTCGCTCTAATAATTGAGCCTTGTTTACAACCTCTGAATAGAGAGAAAATTTATGAGAAATGAGATATTTTCGTATGCCAGGTTTCAAACCTCTCAGAAACATCCATGTCATACGTTCCTCATTTTCCACCAAATGAGGTGCAAACCTGGATAACTCTGTAAACTTTGCCTCGTACTGAGACACCGTCATGTTGTTTTGTTCTAATCTGATGAACTCGACTTCCTTCATATTACGAACACTTTCAGGAAAGTATTTGTCATTAAATAGTTTCAAACGTCTCAAAAGACATCTTTGAGTCTTCTTTGGATGGAGTGACGCTTCACGACTACCACCGATGATCGCTGCTCGCCATGGAACCTAAAGGTGGCGAATGGAACTTTCTGTTCCTCCGTGCATCCCAAGACATCGAATATCTTGGTAATTTGTTTGACCTATGTTTCCGCCATAATCGGATATGGCTTTCCCTTAAATTCTGGTGGTCCCAACTCTTTGAACTACTTGGCTGTGACAACCCGTGAATTGCTATCATTTCTCCTCAGTATTTTGAACACGAGTCTCCTAAATGCGATTTTGCATGAGCTGCAAAAGCTTCTAAACATCCCCTCGTTCATCATCACGGTCGATGGTGTTGTTCACGGGAGGAACATTGCTTGACTTTGCCAGACGTTCTCCTCGTTGGTGAATCTGGCGTCTCCACGGTCTCATTTCCATTATTAATATTCTCATTCGACATTCTCAATCATCGTCATAAAACAAGGGTTAATTAAGGAAATCAATATATCATATAATATCCCTATATCTCGACCAACTAACAAATAAGCTTAGGTAGGACACACACTAACGAAGGATTTACTCGTCTCTCCCTCCTAGTTCTATTCCCGATCTCCATGGAGATCATATCCTAAGCTCGATACCAACCTGTGACGCCCCAAAATAGGTATACATCACCCATTACGAGTTGTCAATACATGGTACGAAACAACTACAACTTTATTATTTATGGTAGAAGCTGTGAGTTTGAATACAAATATTATCTTCTTAGACAATATCTATACTCAAATAAATCCTCATCACATTTATTGATACATTATTTTACAAAAATGGTGAGGACTACTAAACAACTCTCTCTAGAACCTTCATTCCATACCCCGACTCAGTACTTCATTACATTTTCGCCTCTCGAGGAAGAAAAATGGAACAAAAAGGAAAAGGGTGAGCTCAACTAGCCCAATAAAGAATATTATGACTAAGATAATATAAAAAAATTATCGTTAGTCTTCAACAGGAAAAATCTAATAGAATACAATAGACAACAAGTTTTAAATCAATATTCGCAATGAAATAATAATTCATTAGAAGAGTTAAGTAGAGAATGCAAACTACTATCTTCTATGTATGAATTTAAAAGTTCATCGCTCATCCTTTATTCCGTAACATCAATAAATATATATCCGAAATCAAATATTCATCTTTGCACTACAGCCGAAAGATATTCATCGATTAAGTCATGTTCATCTAAACACTGTTTCATCTTTTACTACGGCCAAAGATATTTATCGAAATCATTCATCTTTGCACTCTGGATCAAATATATTCAATAATATCATCATTTAAGACCTAGAATGATGAAAAATATTTTTAAAAAGCGAATCCAAATTGAAACAAAATGACAAGGATTAAGGATTAAGGATTCGTACTTTGTTTTATCCATACCTCAAAAATAATCATAGTGGTGTAAAATTCAAGAATGATCAAAATATGGATACAATCAAAGCTAGTATCCACAATAGATATTTTAGACGAAAAAGGGAAAATTTTCATTTTTCGATGAATAGTGTCGTATTCGTGAATAATGTCGTATACGTGAATAGTGCCGTATACGTGAATAGTAACTCCGACACCAAAAGTTCCAAATTTGATAAAAGTTCAGATCAATATTTCAGCATAATGATATTGAAGAAATAATATCATTACGAAGAAAAAAAAAATAATATCTCTTACCTCGGAAGATCAAGACTTACAAATTGAAACAGGATATAAATTTATGACTTGAACTTGCACCGTATAGCAATACTCAAAATACTCACAAGAATACGCCGATAATATAGAGAGAAAAACTTGATTTACGGTGTGATTTTCAATTCTAACCTAAGACCCTATTTATAGGAAAATACTTAGAACACAAAAGTAGAAAATTTAATATAATATTAATATATATAAAATTTTCCCCATTATTACTCTTATAAACTGAAATCAACTCATTTCAACAACCAACCAAGCCCACCAAATATATCAAAAACGTTTTTCTAATTTAAATTATTTTAAACTTCCAAAAATCAATTATTTCGGAGCTTCAGAACTTCAATAATTCATAATAAATAGCCCTTTTATCAAAAAATTCGAATCTCGCGTGTTTTTATAGGAAATTCAATTCTCTACAACTTTAAAGAAGAAAATTTTTCCAAATTCTAAACAAAAATTGACCGAAATCCACAAACGGGCGATTTTACAGGATATAATCAAATTTCAGTCAAGAAATGGGGTCCACCGACACATAAAACATGCTTTAAATATTTTTGGTAACAAAAATACTCCTCCTCCACAGATACTCATATATCCCACATTCATCGTAAAAATATCATTATTATTATATTATTAAAATATAATAATATATTTAAATAAATTATTTTATCGAAAAAGATAAAATTTTAATTTTCAACAATTGTCACATTAAAAATTTTCTCCATCTATATCCACATAAAATCAATATTTTCTCATCATATGAATCAATAATTAATTATTCACAAATAATATTACGAGAATCACAATATTGATAACCAGCAGCTTCGAGAAAGAGGGCTTTAATAAGAATATCTCCTTACATGCATGCAATTAGGTGACCAAACCTCTCCTTAGACGTAACTTTCTAGACATTGCCAATAATGTTATCTAATAATATTATTAGGATAATATGAATTATTGCTTCGATAATGAAAAATCTTGTGTAATGACAATTATTGAAATAACAAAGAATAAAAAATATCAACGCTGACAATTATTAAATCAATAAAATAAAATACTAAGCGGTAATTATCGTAACCATTATTGAGTAGTGCCTTTTTACGTAAGAATCAATAATTGGTGCAATCTGGCGTCTTCTTATGTTTTAACCACCGAGTATTTTAACAGTATTAACGGTAATAACTACGCTGTTATTTTTAAACAACTTATATTTTTTGTTTTCTTCATCCAATTTTTTTCCGTTATGGGGATCACAAAAGACTGCGCCGTCATGCGAATATTCCCTGACAGCAAGAATATTTCATGACCAAACGAATATTTCCCGACAACAATGAATATTTTATAACCATTTGCTTATTTTGAAATATTTGCGTATTTTACCCGTAACTATCCACATTAATCAAATCAACCCTTACTATTCAAAATAATAATTAGAGGAAATTAAATTTCATTTATTAATTATTTGGGGTCTTACACTTCTCCCAAGACATTTTGAGTGCGTCAGGCTGGGTACGTTTTATAGATTCCCACCAATGATCTCCTTCTTCACGCAACATAAAGGTGGCGAATGGAACCTTTTGATCCTCTGAGCATTCCAAGACATCAAATTTCTTGGTAATCTGCTTTATCCATGTCTCCGCCTTAAGTGGTTCGGCTTTTCCAAAAACTCGGTGGTCCCAGCTCCTTGAGGCGCTTATGCGGTGACCAATAGTAGGTTACCATTGTTTCCACTGCATTATGGATGAGCTGCCTTCGCCTTGGTTGTTGCATGAATTGCTCCTTAAACTGTTTAGCGGTGACCGTCCGAGATTTATCAGTATTTCTACCTGCATTTTGGACAAGAGCTGCCTTCGCCCGTTGTTACATGAATTGCATAAAGCCTCTGACCATCCAATCATTCACTATTTCATCGGTGTTATTGTTTTCATGTGGAGTATTGTCCTGCAGTTTGCACATTATCCCGATTATTGATCTGTGGAGACTCAACGGTCTCCTGGCTCCATTGATAATCTCAACATTCTCGGATGCCATTTTCAAACACTGCCACAAAACAAGGGTTAATTAGCATGTAACATAATATCTCTAAACTCTGACCAACCAATTTAAATACAAAATAAATTTAAGTAGGTCTTACTAGTGAAGAAATTTCCGTCTCTCTCCCTCCTAGTTCTAGTCTCACATCTTAGCAGGATCATATCCCTAAGCTTTGATACCAACCGTGGCGCCCCAAAATTAGGTATACATCACCCATATTGGGTCGCATGGATACGTGGTACGTAATTCAAATACAACTTACTAATACAATTTATCAGTGTACAATACGACAAAACATAAATTGTGAGTTTGATTGCAAATATTGTCTACTAGAGATTATACAAACTCAAAAGGAGTCCTCATTACAATTATTATCACACTATTTCACAGAATAGTGAGGACTACTAATGCTATCCTCTGGACCATCACTCCGTTCCCCGATTCGTCCCATTTATATTCTCATTTCACAAGAGAAACGGTGAAAGAAAGGGTGAGCTCAACTAGCCCAAGAAGAAATATTATGACTAAGATAATGTAGAATAAATTATCATTAGTCTCCAACAATGTTAAACCGATAAAATATAATAGACATCAAGTTTAAGCTGCGCAATGAACAAGCAATCCATTAAAAGAGTCAAGTAAAAATAAAATCTACTATCTTTTATGATTAAAAGGTTTTTCATCAACGATATCATTTGAGACTCGGCTTAATAAATATTCCACATCATCGAATCACCCTCGTACTACGACCAAGGATATTCTTTAAGTATCACGGCCATAATTATCCATGCCTTCACGGCCAAGAATATTTGTGTATTCATCAACGATCCCGATCATGCCATAAAACAATTCATCTTTACTCCTCAAGAAGAGAATCCATAGCCATAATCATACCAAAAAGCGTCCATCAATGCACTACGGGCCAATGAGGACTTTTAATTTTACATCATTTGTAACATTACGGTACCATGATTATACCGAATAATCCTCGATCATAATCATACTAAGTCCATCTATGCACTCTGTGCCACGAGATGACTTTCAACATAACATAAAACATGAGGATGATGACAATGATATAAGAATTCAATTTAACAAGTTCAAGAATTAATTTGTCCGAGAACCAATAACGTCCAAATTGTCAACATGATACTTCTTTTGTGAAAAAAATTCAAGAATGCTCGGAAGAATATTTCCATGAAAAATCTTGGATGAAACACAAATATCAAGGATATTCCACTAATTTCATGGAGTATAGAAGTCAAAATTTTAATCAACTGAGTATAATACCGAATGGAATAACAAAAGATATCACTATGCATGTGGTACTTCGCATAGATGGTTATTCCAACAAAATAATAATAACGGAACCAGGTCAGGTGAAATTCACACCGACAAGATGTTCCAATGAATAATAAATGCTTGGAATAATAAATGATGGAACCGGTCCCCAGATATACTTACCAGATGGATATTCAAATGTAATAATAAAGATAGAATAATAAAGAGCGGGAACCGGTCGGCAGAAAAGCACAAATAGGATGTTCCAACGGAATAATAAAGACAGAATAATGAAGAATGTCACCAAGTATAGGGTATTCCGCGTATACAGGTTATTCCAACAGAATAATAAAGAAATAGAATAAAGAAGTTCTCTTCGTGAATACAAAAGAATAATATCCCTTACGAGTACAACAAATAATATTCTCTACCGTAAAATAATACTTGATATAAGAGTAGTGAAGTAGCGAGAAAACTTTTCTTCTATCTCTATAGTCTCTCTCTATAGTTTTCTCTCAGAGTTTCGGTGAATTAAAGTAAGAAAATAATGAAGGAATGAGCTTCTATTTATAGAAGGATGGATTGCATAAGAATTAATCCATTTGAGCGGTCCAGATTGATTTAGTTTAATCTGGCGGTCCATATTTAAAGAAAAATCTTTTAAATAAAATATAATATATTCTATTTATATAAAAGATTTTTTACTACGCAAACACTATTGGGCACTATGCAAATACTATCATAATAAAATATAATATATTCTATTTATAGAATAGCTTTAATAAAGTATTACATTTTATATAAAAAGATTTTACTATGCAAAATACTATGCATAATAGAATATAATATATTCATTTATAGAATAACTTTAATAAAGTATTACATTTTATATATAAAAGATATTTCTATTTTATTACGTTAATAATCTGAATAAAACAAAACTTCTAAATCAACAATAATTGAATCAAATAATGTGAGATCTTACGCGCGGCAATTATTGTAGCAATAATTGAACAAAACCGGGTGACTTCTCACATAAATATCAATAATCAATACCTGGGTGTGCTACTTATGCAACAACGCCAGACATCTTGTGCTTTTACTACCGAGTAGTTCAACATTATCAACGGTAAAACTTCCGCCGTTATTTTCAATAAAATATTTTTGTTGTTTTCTTAATCCGACAATAATTCCGTTGTGGGGTCCACCAATGATAAAACGAATATTCCCCGACCAATCGAATATAATATGACAACTTGCATACTTTGCAAAATTTATAAATATTACCCACAACTATAACATTATCTCAAATTCACACCATAATATAAAAAAAATTATTTCGAGAAAATTAATTTTTTATTCATAAAATCTGGGGTTTCACATTTTTCCTTCTTTTTGTGGCTAAGAGTGTGTTTTAATTTCCCATATTTAAAAATTAGATTAAAATTTTAAAAAATACTATATTATCTAAAGACTCTTTTTAACTTAAAATAATTTATAATCAGACATAACAATTATCATAATTTACCACACTACCACAATAATTAATTTTCCTTTAAAAATAGATATCTAGAAAAATCTAAACTTGTCTACAAAACTTACAATCATCAATAACAATTATCATAATTCACCACACATTAATTATTAATAATAATAATAATAATAATAATTATTATTATTATTATAATTATAATAATTATTGTTATTATTATTATTATTATTATTATTGTTATTATTAGTATAATTATTACTTTATTACTATTATTATTATTATCACTATTATAATGTTATTATTATTATTATTGTTACTACTATTACTATTATTATTAGTAGTAGTATTAATATATTATTATTATTATTATTAGTAGTAGTAGTAGTAGTAGTATTAGTAATGTATTATAATTATAATAGTAGTAGTAGTATTAGAATGAATTAAAATTAGAATAACTTTAATAAAGTATTACATTTTTATATAAAAAGATTTTACTATGCAAAATACTATGCATAATAGAATATAATATATTCTATTTATAGAATAACTTTAATAAAGTATTACATTTTATATAAAAGATGTTTCTATTTTATTACGTTAATAATAATGAATAAAACAAAACTTCTAAATCAACAATAATTGAATCAAATAATGTGAGATACTACGCAAAGAACTATTATAGCAATAATTGAACAAAAACCGAGTGACTTCTCACATAAATATCAATAATCAATCTTGGTGTGCTACTACGCAACAACGTGTATTATTTGCTTTTTACTACTGAGGTAGTTCAACAAGATCAACAGTAAAACTTCCATTTGTTATTTTCAATAAAATATTTTTGTCGTTTTCTTAATCAAACAATAATTCCGTTAATAAGGTCCAATTAATGATTGTCTTGGTCATACGAATATTTTCATTTAAAGCGAATATTCCCCGACCAATCGAATATAATATGACAACTTGCATACTTTACAAAATTTATAAATATTACCCACAACTATAACATTATCTCAAATTCACACCATAATATAAAAAAAATTATTTCGAGAAAATTAATTCTTTATTCATAAAATTTGGGGTTTCACAATCTCCCCTCCTTATAAAATTTTGCCCCCGAAATTTATATATGCATTACGATATGTCGAGCGGTGAGGATACCTTGACTTCATTTCGATTCTAACTATTGAGGTATAACCTTTAAAGCGTAGAATATATTCAAGGATTTTAACAGTACATCTTCATACGTTAAATCATCCGCTATCTGGGTCCGATTCTAAATTAATATGTGGTTCGGGTCATCCACATATTTACGTAACATTGATACATTAAAAGCGTTATGAAGACGCCGACATACTTGTGAGAAAGCGAGTCTATAAGCCACATTCCTACTAAATCGAGGATTTCAAATGGGCCAATTAAATCGAGGGTTGAGATTTCCTCTCTTCAAAGAACTCTTGCTTTAGAATAATGCCCTCTTGAACCTTCTTCTTCACATTCATCGATTCGCATGTATGTTTTGGCGTCTTTAACTTTATCGATTAAAGTCGATTTTACTCAGATATTCGTTATCTTCACGTGGGTCCCTAGAGTCTTTAACTCTATCTTCATCATTTGCAAAGTTATCTGAAATGAGTCTTTGTGTTAATAACATCGCACTTGTAAAGCGTATACGATCTTATACTCAACACGCCAATTTACCACGTTCATTTCTTCCACGATGATATTAAATGATACGATCGTAATCTTCAATAGCTTTCGAGTCATCGTCTTTGGCGCATTATCGTTCGTTTTGGTTGAAGAAATATTTGAGGGTTTAAGAAATGGGTTTTGTCTTTGGTGTCAATACAAAATTCGATTTCGCGCCTGGGGTAGGCTAAGAAGTCTTGAGAATACGTCGAAAAGATTTATTAATGATAGAACTATCATTCAAAACTGTTACTCTCATCCAAGACTTGAATAGTACGTCACATTGATACCAACTGTGACTTCTATCCCTTAACCTAGATAGCACCTCACAATGATACCTATCAACTTGTCATCGTCATTCACGACGTCGCCTACAGAAAGTCTGGCTTCCGTGCATTCCACACCAGGAAGTCATCAACAAAAGGATCGGGGCTCTTTACTTATGGCTTGATATGATAATGATTGAATTTAGTGGTTTGGTTGCTTGAATTCGCATAATAGGTTGGTTAGGAATATGAAAGCTAACAACCTTACGAAAAACATGATGAGTAGTTAACCAATCGTTTCAAAAAAACCACATCAAAGACAAGTATTTTCAAAGAGATAAGATCGACGAAGTAGCGTGAAAGTGTCAATTTGAATCAAACAAGATTTATAAGCGATTGGAGGTAACGAAGGTTTCTCCCAATGGAGTTTCAATAGATAAATCAAAGTTTAACTTCTCCTAGGAGTTAAGTACAAACATTGAAAACAACTAGGTGAAATAAAAGAGTGAGTAGAGGCAGGATTCAACACGGTATAGACTTTGTAAGAGATTATGATTAACTTACCCGTGATAATTTTATAAAGGCGGAACCAGTCCCAAGTAAAAGCACAAACAGGATGTTCCAAAGCGGAATAATAAAGACAGAATAATAGAAGAATGTCACCAAGTATAGGGTATTCCGCGTATACAGGTTATTCCAACTGAATAATAAAGAAATAGAATAACAGAAGTTCTCTTCGTGAATACAAAAGAATAATATCCCTTACGAGTACAACAAATAATATTCCCTACCGTAAAATAATACTTGATATAAGAGTAGTGAAGTAGCAGAAAACTTTTCTTCTATCTCTCTATAGTCTCTCTCTATAGTTTCTCTCTCTAGAGTTTCAGTGAATTCGTAAGAAAATAATGAAGGAATGAGCTTCTATTTATAGAAGGATGGATTGCATAGTAACTAATCCATGAGCGGTCCAGATTGATTTAGTTTAATCGACTCATCCATATTTAAAGAAAAATCTTTTAAATAAAATATAATATATTCTATTTATATAAAAAGATTTTACTATGCAAACACTATAAGCACTTATGCAAAATACTATGCATAATAAAATATAATATATTCTATTTATAGAATAACTTTAATAAAGTATTCATTTTATATAAAAAGATTTTACTATACAAAATACTATGTAATAGAATATAATATAATATATTTATTTATGAATAACTTTAATAAAGTATTACATTTTATATAAAAGATATTTCTATTTTATTACGTTAATAATACGAATAAAACAAAACTTCTAAATCAACAATAATTGAATCAAATAATGTGAGATCTTACGCAAAGAATTATTGTAGCAATAATTGAACAAAACCGGTGACTTCTCACATAAATATCAATAATCAATACCGGTGTGCTTACTATGCAACAACGGCGTATTCTTTGTGCTTTTTACTACTGAAAGTAGTTCAACATTATCAACAGTAAAACTTCCAGCGTTATTTTCAATAAAATATTTTTGTTGTTTTCTTAATCCGAATAATAATTCCGTTGTGGGGTCCACCAATGATAAAACGAATATTCCCCACCAATCGAATATAATATGACAACTTGCATACTTTTGCAAAATTTATAAATATTACCCACAACTATAACATTATCTCAAATTCACATTATAATATAAAAAAATTATTTTGAGAAAATTAATTTTTTATTCATAAAATCTGGGTTTCACATTTTTCCTTCTTTTTGTGGCTAAGAGTGTGTTTTAATTTCCCATATTTAAAAATTAGATTAAAATTTTAAAAATACTATATTATCTAAAGACTCTTTTTAACTTAAAATAATTTATAATCAGACATAACAATTATCATAATTTACCACACTACCACAATAATTAATTTTCCTTTAAAAATAGATATCTAGAAAAATCTAAACTTGTCTACAAAACTTACAATCATCAATAACAATTATCATAATTCACCACACCACCACAATAATAATAATAATAATTATTATTATTATTATTATAATTATAATAATTATTGTTATTATTATTATTATTATTATTATTATTATTGTTATTATTAGTATAATTATTACTTTATTACTATTATTATTATTATCACTATTATAATGTTATTATTATTATTATTGTTACTACTATTACTATTATTATTAGTAGTAGTATTAATATTGTTATTATTATTATTATTATTAGTAGTAGTAGTAGTAGTAGTATTAGTCGTATTATAATTATAATAATAATTATTATTATTTTGAATTAAAATTAGAATGAATCGAACCGCATTTGTGCTTTCTCGCCCAAATTAATTAGAATTATCCGAATCTTTATATAGATACTATTACTATTACTATTACTATTACTATTACTATTACTATTACTATTACTATTACTATTACTATTATTATTATTATTATTATTATTATTATTATTATTATTAAAATAATAATAATTATTACTATAATTATTATTATTACTATTACTATTAACTATTATTATTATTATAAGTACTATTATAATTATAATTATAATTATTATTAGTACTATTATTATTATTATTATTTATTTGTGTGTGTGAAGAAGAGAGGAGAGATAAAGATTTTTTTGTGTGAACATGAGAGAGAGTAGGGTGTAGTGGTGAATTTAATTTGGGCGGGAAGAAATATGAGCCTATAGATTAAGTTGGAAGAATTAAGTTAGAATGAATCTGAACCGTCTTTGTGATTTGTCAAATGAAAGATTCAAAATGAATTCTGTTTTATTATATAGATTTATTTTATATTATATTTTATAATTAATATGAGACTTCCTTACTCAGTATATTTCTTCTTGAGATTGAGTATATAAAGACGGATTGACTTCCATTTTCATTAACAGGTACAAACGACAACTTCTTTTTTTTATACACATATACATAAATATTTTGGGCCCCCCTCAATTGTGAGCCCCGGGATGTAGCCCTGGCCCAGGGCCGACTCTGGTAACATGTATATATATATATGTGCGTAATACGATCGTAGGGTGACTTAACTCTACGATCGTATATATTTGAAACTTACACAATTGTGTACTTTCATTTTTTTCTTATATATGTTGTGATATTAAATTAATTCATACTAATTTAAAATTATTATTTTTTTAAAAAGAAGATAATTTAAAGAAGTCAAAACGAAAATATTTTGGATTACTAGCTAGTTATTAAATCAACAATGTTATTATCACATAAAAAAGGTCATATAATGCTCACATACACACACATGCATACTGCGAGCTCCCGTCTGACATGTGGGGTCCGTATTATGCATGTGTATGTATGTGAGCATTATGCGACCCTTTTTTATGTGATAATAACATTATTTTTATTAAATTGGAGCGGCGGAGAGTTTAAATATATATATATATATATATATTAAATAAATAAATGGGGTTTGGTTTGGGGAGTGGTTAGCATGAAGTTAACTTTGGTTAATTGACCAATATAATGTCGACACGTAGGCCGAGAGGTGATCTCTTTATGCGTGTCACTACTGTATTGGTCAATTGACCAACTTATCATAAATTTAACTTCATGATAACCGGATCCTTTGGTTTGGAGAGGGGATAAGTATTTTCAGTTTGATAGGTGTGGTGTGTATATACGTAATACTGCGTGTGTAGTATTTGGAATTGGAAGAAGAGAAAGTGGATTGTTTGGCTCTTTGGTCTTAAAAATGGACGTACAAACGAGTGAAGTGAGAACGTACATTAATTGATTGATTGTTTTTGAAGAGGAGAGAGAGAGAGTGTGTGTGTGTGGGGGGGGGCCGGTGATGAATGTGATGGGTGGGTGGTGGCCGCTTGGGTTTGGCATGTAGTCGGATCCGGATGACTGGGATGTAGCTGTTGTTGCAAAGCGCGTAGTATAGTGATTAGTGGGTGTGAACAAATTAAACATGCAGAGTTTATAGCCGTGAAACAATTGGATTCTACTACTAGTAATTATAGTATTTTAGTTGTGTCGTGCAGATTCCCAAGTGGGAAAACGAAACCATCACTCCTCTTGCAGTCCACCCAAACAAACAAAAAAACAAACGTATGATACTACTAGTACTACTATTACTATGAAAATACCACTCCACTTATTTTCATGATTGGATATCGCATATGAAACATCCATTACCGACTAATATAGATAATATCCAGGATTAGGATTATATAAGCATCACCACCAATAACTATATTCATAATTATTTAAATGATTGGATACACGGTCTTTTTAAACAATGTTAAAGGTTAATTTTGTTCACAAATTTTTAGTCCCAAATGGAAGTGATTATAATACCTATTTGAACATGATATTAAATAATCCCCTTTTAAGTCATTTTATTATCCCGGAAATAATAGTCTCAAGTTTATTTTTAAAAACAAATATAAAACTTGGGATTAATAGTTCAATCCCAACTATAATTCTTATAAACAAATATAACCTAAGTATTTGTTTCGTTTCAAGTTGTAAAATTAATTTTAATATCCTTTGGTAGACAAAGGGAGTAATATCCATCTGTTTTAAAATCATAAATATATTTGTAAAATAATTATATTTAAAAAAAAAATAATTTTTTTTCAAAATTTTCTTTAATATTAGTTAGAAATATAATAGTAGTACGTAATAAATATAACTTTGGTTCTCTTATTATTTTTTGTCTAATAAATAACAATCTCTTATTAAATATAACTTTGGTTCTCTTATTATAATTCTGGTTCTTTTATTATTTTTTGTCTAATAAATAATAATATATTTTTTTTAATATAAGGACAATACAAATATTTGATATTATATTTAATACTATATTAAGGGACCGAAGGAAGGAATATTAAATTTCGCAGTCTAGTGTTATGAAATAACGAGCACATGGTTGTTAATAAAAGTAAATTCTATGGAGTATGAAATAGTAGAACGAGCACATGGTTCTTATAAAGGATCTTGTAGGGTCCACCCTTCCATGCATGTTGACTGAGAAATTTAAATATGGAGTAGTAAGCATTGATTAATTGTGTGCTTCAACTTTAAAAGATAACTACGGAGGGAGTTTCCTACATAAATGAATTAGTAGGAGTATAAGGATATTTAAATCCATAACAGCTGGCAGAGATTTTATTTTTTTTTGAGTGTGGAGTGGAGATGCGAGTAAGTTAATTTATTAGTTTGAAGAGTCAAAATAGTTGGGCAATTTTCTTCCAATTTTTGTTTGTATGGTAGTATCTGTTTGGTTCTTCTGGTACGTGTTAGAGGTGTCCTGGCAGGCATCTCAGTTTGTGTTTCAAATTTCTAGATTTATTTAAGCCAAATATTCAATTCTTTTTATTTTATTTTTGTTAGCTTTTGACCGAAATTAAACACACACACACACACCAACCAACCTTGCAAGAAGCCTAGTCCACTAATTTTTTGTGCAACTCTTTTTGTTATACCTTTGTGTGTCGTCCTAATTGTATAATTGTGGAAATGCATGTTTTGTTTGGCTACGTACAGCTTGTAGTTGATATACAGTAGTACTATAAAACAACAACAAGTTTATTTTCTTCTATCTCTTGTTGTTTGAAGTTTTTATTTGTGAAATATTATTTAAAATATATACATAAAAATATTACTAATATTAAGAAGTCAAATTATGCATCCAAATGTTTTTATGGGAGATGTTTATTGTAGTTAGTTCAAGCGTCCTTTTGACAATAGTCCAGACGGAAGGAAAGGCAGAGAGAATGCAGCCAGCCCACTGGGTTTGTTGGAGTTTAAAATGACCCACTAACTTTTCAATATTTATTTATGAGGTTCAATAATTTTAAATTTCACCTCCGTCTCGTTTAGGGTTTGTCCGGTTAATTTTGTTGCGTTGCGTTTGTAAGTTAAATAAATATTAATTTTTACTTAGGTAAATAACAATTTCCTATTTTGAAAGCTTTTGTTGGACATAGATCTTAAGTAGGCTTCAATTTTTTGATGTACCTCCATGTCATTTGACTTTTAACTTCTTTTTAATTACTTTTAGCAGTATGTTTGAAAGGAAATAAGAAATAGAATTAAACATAACATTATTGCAGCTTTTATAGCAATCCACTATAACATTGTCCATCAGGATATTTATTTTTTCTTTATTTTCCAAATTCTAAGGTAGGGAGTAACTTCCAAAAGACAAGGAATAACATCATCTTTGAACATCAAAAGTTTAAAGCTATCATAATTGAATTCTAATCTGAAAAAGACTTTCCATATATAGTTGGCAAAAGTCACATTTTATTTTGATATAATAGGATATGTTTATAAGCAAAAATGTACTATAATTATAAGCATGTCATTGACAAATTAAATAATGTAAAAATGAGATGATAAATTCATAAGTAGACTCACCTAATTAAGAGCCTAGACAGGTTAAATTAATTTATAAAATATTGTCAAATGAAAAATAAAATAAATTGAATTGTTTGAGATAAATTATTAATGAATCAAAAGTTCAAAATAAATTAAGTAGACAAGTTGAGAAAAAGAAGTTCTCCTATTTTGATTTAACGGCACAGACATTTGATTGCATTTTAAATGCATGTTAACAGTCCAAAAAAAATCGAATCCAGACCAGATGAACAACCCCAATAGGTATGAACGCCCAAGGGCAAACGGTGAGTTGGCCAACCAACTAAGAGAAAGCATAAACAATCTCTGAGAGCAACTACAGGTCTAGAGATGGAACCTAGGAAACCAGAAAGGTCAGAGCATCGCCAATGTAATCGGACTGCTAGCTCTAGATCTAATGCCCAAGCTAGAGGAAGCGAAAATTGAAAGACAAGTATAGAAATGACTCCAAGAACGCCAAAGAATATTGTAACCATGACCCGGATGCATAATATACAAAGCTGGTCCTCCACTTTTCATGCAAGATATCATGAGTGAACCTCTTCCAGAAGGCTTTAAGATGCCTCAGATGGACAAATACGATGGAATAGCTAGGTGATCCTACAAAATATATTCTTACTTTTGATACTTTGTTACTATAATTACATAATTTCTCAGATGTAATAAAGTGCAAGGCTTTTCCACAAACCCTAAAGGGTCCAACCAAAACTTGGTATATACAAACAACTTGTTGCCTCACTTAGTTTGTTTGATCAATTGAACGAATTATTTGTCAATCAATTTATTTGAGGAAAAACACACACTAAGAGGTTAAAACACCAAGGATCATATTCCTTGGTGTTTTCCATCTATATACTTGTTGGCATTGTTTTTCATCTCAAAAGCACTATAAACCCCAAAGCTCCCATAGCGCCAAGGAGGTTAAAACACCAAGGATCATATTAACCCTCGACTATAGTGTCGAGGATTGAGATCCCACATAGCGCTAGTGATTGAATCCCATATCGCCAATGATTGAGATTCGTAATAGCTCTCTAAGGATTGAATCCTAAGAATTGAAGTCTTTAAAGCCTCAAGCAATGTAAAACACCAAGGATGTTGTCCTTAGCGTTGTTCAATAACTAAAGAGTGCCAATGAGAACTCCCATAGCGCCAAGGAGTTTCATTTTAACTCCAATAGTGCACAACGCCGAGGGTGAAGAAATAAAGGGCCCCACTAAAAAGGGAAAAAGAAAAAAGAAAAAGGGGGGCTTAATTATTTAATTATAAATTGTTATTTACTCTCTTAAAAATATATTTTTAAAGGAGTAGTGGACAAGTAATGTGGGTAAAAATAACCCATCAATGACGAATGGCCATGTGTTATTTCTATAACCCTATTAATAAAGGGGAATATAATAACTTGGATTATTGAGTGTTCTACAAAAATATTCAATCCTATAAATAATAAAATTATCATAATATTTAATCAATTAAGGATTGACATCGTGGAAGGTCTTTAAATCCATGAATGATTCTAATTCGTAACTCCTGAAGTAGACGATTCTCATACTATAAATAAGATATGCTCCGGTATAATCAAGGTACACAATTTTGACCCCCAAAATAATTTCTCTCTTTTTTTTATCAACATTCTAACTTAAGCATTGGAGAGTCCTTCCGGAACCCCTCAACTCAGGTGTACCTTTTGCAGTAATCTAACGAGATCAATGTGTTTACGTGGAGCTCAAAGTTAAAGTTCGTGTGTTAACCGAAACCTTAATTTGAAAGTTGTTGATTGACGCATCAATATAATATATATATATATATAGCAAGTACTTGATACGAATCTTTATAGGGTATACACTATCTTTATCATACATTTTAAACATCAACAAACGAAATTAAAAAAGTCAAAACAATCGTTCGTTACTAATAGTAGCGGATGGTTAAAAAAACACATATTATCCACTACTAATAGTAAAGGATGCTAATCATAATATATAAGGGTTTGGTTATATTAATCAGGGTTTTAAATTTATTAACCCGGGTTAAAGATTTAAAAACAAGTGTTTGGTTTTATTAACTAGGGTTTATTTCTCTGACTCAAATTCTTTAATTAGTCCAAAAGAATTATAATTCAACGATTTAGTAATTGGACTAAAAGTATTTTTTTCAAACAAATTAACTCTGCGATTTTGGTCCTTTCTAAATTTCAATTTATAAACAGAATGAATTCTCAGATCTTATAATAACTTAGCTCTACGATAGTATGGTGACTTTATTTCTTAATTCACGATAATAGAGTGACTTTACTTCTTTATTCTACGATAGTAGAATGCCTTTATTTTTTTACTATACTGATTAATAAAGGGATTAATAAACCCTAAATCATGTTTTATAAACCTTTAACTTTGGTTAATAAACTTTAAATCATGATTAATATTCTCCAACATTTATTCTAATTAGCGTCTGCTACTAATAATAACGAATACATTATATTTTTTTATTCGTGACATTGATTTTTAATTTCTGATAATACACGTTTCTTCTTATTTTCAATTATATTATATAATAGTATGTCAGTTTTTTGTCCACAAAAATTCCCCTGTATGCATATATTCCCATCGTCTTCATTGGACCCTCGTACGAAAGCTTTTTCTTTGTTTTTCAGGATTCTCTGAAACCATTTTACCCTTTTACTTTGTTTTTCAAGATTCTTTGTCACCGTCACACGTGATGTGTAAAAGTCTTGCAACATTTATAGGTATATCCAAAGAAATGGTATGACCGTACGAGTCTTGTACTAAAATTAGGATATATTCTAATTTTATACTATCAATTTGTGAAATTTTATTATAAAATTATACTATATTGATGATATAAAATAAATTTAAAATTTTTGCAAATTACTCTAAAAAATGTTAAAATAATTCTGTAATTTTAAAACATAAATCCTAATATCATACTTTTTGGTAATCATAATTTTATTATCTCGTCATCGTCTTTAAATTATTTAAACTTGTTACTTTTAAAAATAAACATGATAAGAAATTGAATTTTAATGCTATTGTAAATGGAATGTTTTTGTGGGACCAACGAACTAATATCCATATTTGGAAACTGATTCTGCAATCACATTAACAACATAGTACAGCAGCTCATCACATCTCCAAATCGAGTAATAGATTCATGCACTTGTCTGCACCAACACATTCCAGTACACTTGTTAGTAAGCACCAAGATTTCATGCAAAGAGAATTTGCAGAACATAAATTCTGAAGCACAATCTTATATATATAATTGATATATGTCAATATTGATACATGAGAGATCAAATTTTTTCCAGAGATCTATAAATCACAATCTATGGAGTATTAATCACTGTCCTGTTATTATACATTCAGTACAATAACCAGACCAACACATTAACAAAATTTAATTAAGCTGGTGAAAGTCTAGATTTAGATATTTCTGCTTCATCCTTTACTCGAGAACTTAGCTTCAGCAACTCTTTCCCGGAACCGTTGTTGCTGATCTCGTGTCTAACCCCATTCAATCGTTCAACACAAGGACCATAAGCCCAACTGCAAACAACAAAATATGCAAGGTTTACGGCACTCATAATCGCAAGAAGCCAGTAGTAACTCTCGTAGTGGCCCTTGTTAATGTTGGTAGAAGTCCAACTCTCTTTTCCCCCTCTCTTAGTAACATCATCCACGGTGCTCAGTATGAGACTGGCCAACAAATTTGCGACCGCCATTCCCAATCCGAACAGACACGATGCAATGCTAGACATGCTCTTTGGGAATTCGGAATAGTAAAACTCTGTTTGGCCTATTGCATTGAAAGCCTCGGCTAATCCATTTAATGTATGTTGTGGCACAAGCCAATATGCGGACATATCCACCACTGCACTTGGGTTGTTTAAGAGCCCTTGTTGAATTGCTTTTCTGCGTCGAACGTGCTCCACAATGGCTGAAACTACCATCCCCATGAATGAAAAGAACAGCCCAATCCCCATTCTTAGTTTTACACCGAGATGAACTGGTTTTCCTCTGATCTTTGATGCTACCGGAAGCACTACCCTATCGTACAGCATAACCCATATGAATAAAGAGATGACCAAAAACAGCCCAAACGAACCTGCTGGAATTTCAAAGCTTGAAATGAAGTGCCTATCCATGGACTTAGCTTGGAGCAATTGAAATGAACTCTGACTTATGTTTATCGACATCATGATTCCTGTAGACCACAACGGGATAACTCTGATTAATACTTTTAGCTCTTCAACTTGATCCACCGAGCAAAGAGTCCACGGGTTTGTAACTACTCCGTCTGAGCTTATTTCTTCAGGATTCCTAATGATGCAAGCTTTATTCAAGAACCTAAAATAACATAATCCATTAACAACTTAGGATTAGTAGGTAAGAGACGTATCAAAATGAAATGTCAATGGTGATGATCATAGTGATATCATATGATAACGAAGAACTAATGGTACCTTAGTTTGTCAGTTGGCACGTGAAAATTTGAGTCCTTTCGATGATGATACCATACATGAGAGTCCAAAGGTGGGAGAGCGAGGTTTCTATTCTTATAAGAAACTGCAATCACTTGTGCAAAGCTAGTGAACAAGCTTGTCCTAACTTTCTGTTTGACATAAAAGGTAGATGCAAGGTAAAACAGAGAAGCAGACAGGAACATTAGAATTGCTGGAACCCCAAAACCCACTTTCCATCCAACGTGATCTTGGATGTATACAATACCCGTCAAAGCAATCACAACTGAAAGCGCTGCAGAAGCATAATACCATCCGAAGAAGCGTTCTAGTACTCTCTCATTCTTGGGATTATCTCTATTGTCCAACTGATCAGCACCAAATGCTAATGAACACGGCCTTATTCCACCTGCTCCAATGGAAATTAGACCAAAAGACAAAAGCAAGATAAAGTACTGGAATGGCGAAGTAGATTTGCAGGCTTGCATTCGCGGATCGCAAGGGCCAGGCCTTGCTTGTGGAATCATAGCCGTTAACCATAGAAGAGTCATCCCCTGTTATTTTTTAAGGAATATATATATATATATATATATATATATATATATATATATATATATATTCAAGGACCATTAGAAAATTAATGCCAAGTAGCTATCTTAAATCTATCTTCATTCAGCTAGATTACTCTTGTTTACCAATTTTTACAAGGAAAAAGAGAGAGACGGACTTGATTAACCACTTGCTCAACCAATTATCTCAACCATTTCATAAAACTATACTATTCCATAACTAATTATCACCACTGTAAACAATTGTGCCCATGGATAAATAATACAGTTCATCTTGTTTAAGGCCCTTTTGGCATCTAATTTTACCCCACTTGGAGCAAAATTTATGATCTACTCCAGCCACAATTGAGCTTCAAACAAACTCATAAAAAAATGAAAGAGTAAATTTGGGGGAGGGAGTATTAAAAGCCGGTTTCGTAGAGCAAAACTTGTTTAGGCTCATGAATATATATATATATACAGAGTAAAGATGGGTGTTTCAAACATGTAATAGAACTGACAACACAATGTGATGTGTATACAGGGTGTGATCAGTTGATATATTGTGAATTCTTTCAAATTACGCAAAAATTAGTATTTCTTTCTGTTCCAAATCAAAGAAGCAGTTCACACCATTTCCCCAATAATTATGCAAAAAAATCATAAGGACGACCTAAAAATAATTGAATCTTTTGCCCAACAAAAAAATAATTAAGAATCTGGAGAGAGAGATTAATTATAGAAGTAAAATTACCAAGAGACTGGCAACGGAACCAAGGCCAATGGTTCGGAATCGACCAAGGTAAGAATCAGAGACGAAAGCCCCGATAAGTGGCGTGAAATTAGTAGCTGCATTCCAGAAGAAGAGTATGTTTTGGCCTTTTGTTAAGCCCATCCCGTAATCCATTATCAGATACAATATCATGTTTGGCAGAAGACCATAGCTTGCTACCTTCTCAAATGCCTCATTTGCTGTATGTCGTACATGTGTATTTTATTTTTATTCCAACAATAAAAGAAATTAAACAAAAATCAGTTAGAAAGAAAGAAGTTCACTCATAAAACATGCATGAAAATTATTGTTTCTTCTTCTTCTTCTTCTTCTTAAAAGTTGGTTAATGAACCAAATCTCAGTATATATATACATACATCTCAAAAATTAGGATATATTATTATTATAGGCCTACCTATGATAAATGGCATAGTAATTAGGCCACCCTTTTGCCTCTTTGGTGCTTCTTGCTGGTACTCATTTTTGTGATCTGAAGAAGACGTCTTCATTAATCCTGTTAAAATTGATTGTTGAACCCAACCAACAATCAGTTCGAGAGAGAGTGGATGATGAGTTTTGTTTCTTAGTTCCTGGGGAAAGGAATGGGCTTATTATTATATATATACTGAAGGAAATCCAACAACAAAGTAGCAGTAGTATGAGCTTCTTAGTTAGCTACATTCTTGAAACACACTTTCGAGCTAGCTACTTACTAGTTTTAACGTAGTAGTTAGTACCGGTACTATTTCCAATTAAGTTACTATTTTTAGGATCCATTAATTGCATATAGTTTTTTTTTATTATTATAATAATAGAAAATGTTGCTGTATCATTTTCAATTAAAAAAATTATGTGCAATTACTATCGTGAAATTTATTTCAACTTAACCATAATCGGACTCACTAATCATCTCAGTTTAGGCTTAAATTAATGCTACAACAATACTTGCTCATTGCCTGAATCAAATTTGACATTTCTTGCTAAGGATTGGTCAATTGCCAAAAACATTTGCAAGTTTAATAGCCCCATTCATCAAACGGTTTACTTAATTCCCGACAGTTGTTTTTTTTTTAGTGCATTTCAAGAAATTTGATTTATTTACACCTACATCGGATTACTTTATTTTATTACTACTACACTTTATAGCCTGTACAGTCTTGGGAGCTTGCCCACGTGTTATGTTCCGACTCTCTTCTGCTTTTTTTCAATAATGTTACTATCACATAAAATTATCACACACTATATGGGTGTGACGCCCATAAATTTATTTTTGAGTTAAATGAATCACGTCAACAACAAATCTATAAATGACACCCCATATAATATATGAACGGTATGTAATATTTTTATATGATAGCAGCATTATTATATTTCTTTAGATTGATGATTCTCCCACCACTTTTATGCCTTCCCAATAGTGTATTATATATTTTTATTTAAGATTTTAATGCTACTTTCTTTTCACAAAATATTTTATTATTTCTTTAATAAATTTTAAATTTTTTTAAATTTATTTTATTTCAATTAATACAATAACTAATATTGTAAACTTTATAAAAATATTATTAAATCTAAAATTATTGTTTCAAATTTTAAAATAATTGAACTTTAGAATTTTACAAATTAATAGGACCGTGTTTTACATGTTAGTCAGCTAATGAAAATATAAAGGGAGGGATTCGCTTAAATTTCAAATCTAATGAACTTGGCCAAATTATATATTCATTTAATATAATTAATAAGAATAGTCTCATTTATAGAGTTTTAAAATTTACTGTTATATATTTTTATTTCATATTTATCTAATAATATATACTTAAAATTTAAGTATATATTGAATATTGCGTAAGAAATAGAATTGGTCTATGAATAAAATAGAGAAATAAATAAAATGGTGAGTAAAATGATTCATTTCTGATCAGTAAAATAGTCATTCCATATTCTTTTCTAAAGAATAAAATTTACAAATTTAATAAAAATAAAAATAATTCATTCCATTCAAATAAAATAACTAAATATAATTTGCTTATTCGAAAAACAAAAGAAGAGCGTTACTCATAGATAGAGGGAAGAAAAAATAAAAGGCCAATCGCCTACCTGTCAGCCTGCTCAACGTTTTCTTCAACCACCACAAATGGTCGTGACGGAGCATGAGGTATGTCGGTACTAACCTGAATTTATAATATATATATATATATATATATATATATATATATTTATTTATTTATTTATTTACAATCAAGTCATGGTTAAAGTAATTTTTATCTGCTTTTATGCTATGTAATTTTTTTTTAAAAAAACCGTAAAAAATATAATATTTATTTCTCAACATGCAAAAATATTTACTCCAAAGGTTTGAAGCAAGGATTATACAAACTGAGAAAAGCGGAGAACAAATATATTTTTTACAAATATATTCAAAAATCCAACAATAAATTTCCCATTCGTTCTCTTTATTTTGCGAACTCATTATCCATCCCTGTAATTGCAATCTTTAATACAAGTAAGTATGTTAAATTAACAGACTTTTAGTTGATTAAGTTTATTTTTTTCCTCTGTAGTTTACAAAATTAGTTATACTTATGAGTTGTTGTTCTATAATAAGCTTTCGTAATTAATTAGTAATTTTTGTGTGAAATGTATTTGAAACATGTATTCTTTTAATTTTAATTAATATATAATAATGACTATAAAAAACTATTTAAAAGTCTTATTTATTGCAAAATTTGTTGTAACACAACTTTTAATGAATCGTTTCAATTTTTGAGTTTAAAATAATCTCAAATATTTGACTTTCAAAAGTGAATAATAATATATCATTTAATTGGAATGGAAAGAATATTTATTTTATATTATTAAAAATAGATACTCTATTCTTTGACAACCTTTATTATTATTATTATTATTATTATTATTATTATTAACATAAATATTCACTCCGTCTTATTTAGCAATAATTGAGTGAAAAAAGAAACACCCAAACTAAATTTGCTTTCTTTGCATATCATTATTAAGTGGAATGCGGCATGACTTGACCTGACCCAACAAAAATCGATGGTCCAGGGTGGGTATGTAGGACTATATAAGTGCATGACATGCTTTACCCTTTTATTTATGTAATATGATATATATATTTGACGACTTTGATATTATATATATAATAATTATTATAATATAATAATAATAATAATAAAATAATAATAATTATTATTATAATAATAGTAATAATTATTATTATTATAATAACAATAATAATAATGATAATAATTATAATAACAACAACAACAATAACAATAATAATAATAATAATAATAGTTATAATAAAAATAGTAATAATAATAATAATAATTATTATTATTATTATAGTACTAATAATTATTATTATTATTATTATTATTATAGTACTAATAATAATAATAATTATTATTACTATTATTATTATAATAAATAATTATTATTGTGGTGGATGGTGAATTATGATAATTGTTATTGATGATTGTAAGTTTTGTAAACAAGTTTAGATTTTTGTGGATATCTATTTTTAAAGAAAAATTAATTGTTGTAGTGGTGTGGTGAATTATGATAATTGTTATGTCTAATTGTAAGTTATTTTAGGTTGCAAAGAGTCTTTAGGTAATGTAGTATTTTTCGAATTTTAATCTAATTTTTGTTATATTCATGCTTTCGGTTCTGAGACAATTAATTATATATATATATATATATATATATATATATATATATATATATATATATATATATATATTAGGGGATCTCAATTTGGCCCTAAATAACATAACCTAGCTAGTCATATATAAAAATTATTAACATGAACAAACTGAGACACAAATTAATATCCCTAATTTGCGAATTTTAGCATTACTAAATAGAAAAGGTAGCGATCGAACAACTACCTTTCTGTTTCTCTTTTATACGTTATCGGTTATCCTCCTCTCTGTATTTTCTAACTAGAAGAAAAGGGAAAGCTTTAACACTCAACTCCCTCAGGCAGCCTCATCCATTAATTTAAGTCCAAATTCATGGAATTTGGTGTATAAGCTAGCCAGACAGTATTAGCGGTGTGAAATCAAAGAAATAAAGAAATTAGAGGTGGAAAAAGGGAGATATATATATATATATATATATATATATATATATATATATATACACGGACATAAAAAGGTGGGGGTGCATGATCAATCACATAAAATTTGGAGATTAGTACGGGACATAGAGTATGGGGTAGATTAATTTTGGAGTATTGTTATTATTATTATTACTTACTCGATCTATTTGATTGACTGATTTTTAAGATAGTAGCAATAATATGATCCAAATAACTCGAACTATGAATTTGGACATGGACATGGTTGATCAATCCTATTCTACTTTCAGGCTGTAAACAGAAAATATATTTTGTAGAGAAGGAATAAACCACTCAAACAATTGAATTTTTTTTATTTCTTACCAATTGTTAATTACCACTTACAAATTTATAAAAAATAGAAATCACATATATAATAATCCTACCATTTTACAGCAAAAATAGCTAACAGTAGTATTAACTTCAGTAGAAATAGACTCTTAAAAGATGTAGTCAACTGCATAAATTAAATTAATTTAGATAACAAAATAATTACTATTACACCTCAGCAACACTTGAATTATTCAAAAACAAAACAAACTAACAACTAAATGGTAAGACTAAAACATAAAAATAAGATGCACTAATTTGTAGACGCTTCTTCAGTTTTTTCTGGTTGTCAAGATATCCCACTCTCGATCTGTCTGGGGTAGCTGGAATATCACTACTGTAGTACTGTATCACCATCCCCACTCTTCCCTCAAAATATATATATATATATATATATATATATATATACATTTTTGACCATCTCTTAAAAAAACGTTGGTCAAGTAACCTACGTTCAATTTTATTTTTTTTGTGTTTAATTACATTCACTCTCTTAATTAAGTAGTGTTTATTTATCTCTAATTAATATTTTTTAACAGTATTTTGTAAAAAGGTAAAATTATTTTTAAAATTTTATTTGTCTCTTATCCGCTCTTCATATGTAAGTGAAAAATATAAATCTAAATTATTAGGAGCTCATCTTAATGAAAAATTTAAATCTATGTTAACTCAAACAATTTAATTTATTAAAATATACTTAAGCATTTAGACCTCCTTCAATTTTATCAACCAAATTATTTATGTACTTATGTAAAGGCAAAATGTACGTACATGCGGCTGAATTGACCGCTTGCGTGCGTTACAATGCATCTATCTCACAGTTTCATGGGTTTCGTGTTCTAATTATACCCATTTAATTATGTAGTACTCCATCCGTTTAAAAGAAAAAATTAGTACGTATAATTTGTACATATATTCAAAAAAAAATTAAATTTATTTTAATGGTCTTAAAAATTATATAAAATAATATAAATTTTATTTTTATAAATAATTTAATTATCATTTAATTTATATATTTTATCTTATTTTTTATAGACAATAATATTTGTACCTTCGGTCACTTTTTAGAAATGGAGGGAATAGTTCATATACTAAATCTCCACTTTCTGCTATCATAATTCATAATCATCTATCACTAATTAGACAAAATATTGACAACATTTTTATAATTATATATTTATTCTAAAGTCGAATCACTCTTTTAACCCTTTAAATTGTCACTCATTTTTAGAATAGTTTATAAAGTTTATTTTTCATTAATTAAATATTTAAATTGATATTTTTTATCGAGTATTTTTTTTATCCAATTTGACCCAAACCCTACTCATTTTAACCTAACCCGACTCAATTTAACCCGACCCCAATTTTCTATTTTTTTCCTTAAAAAAATATTATTTAAAAAAAATCTTTTTAGTAATAAAAAGTTGAATCAGTTTTTTAATTTATCCTTTATTGTTTTTTGTATTTTAATTTCTATTTTTAGTTTTTGTTTTTAAAATTTTTAACATTAAGAATACATATAATAATGGTAAACATATAAACTTTTACTTTTGAAAATAATTTTTGAATAAAAAATGAAAAAATCTACTTTTTTAAAAAATTAAATTTCTATTTTCTTATTTAATTTTTTTTAATCTATATTTTAGGAAACTTTACTCATTTTATGAAAATATATATATATATATATAAATTTTCTGAAAATAATAATTATTTTTCAAACATTTAAAATAATAATTATTTTAATATTTTAAAATAAAAATTATTTAAAAATAATTTAAAACCTTTTAGTTTTTTTAAAAAAAAATAAATTGGTCAAATTGGGCCGAGTTAGGTCAAAATTTAGTAAAAATGGATCAGGTTAGCGTCAAATCGGGTAAAAGGATTCACACAAAATGTCACTTTAATGATCTAATTGACGAAAAATAAACTTTATGAACGAATTTAAAATTAAATGATAACTAAGAGGGTTAATTAAAAGTGTCATTCAACCTTTATTCAAACTACAATATGTCGGTTCAATTTCCTTTCTTTGTGAAATTAGGTAGATTTATGTAACTTCGAAACCAAGGTCAATAAGTTTCTAAACGAGTTGAATTGAACCGAACATAGAGATGCTCATATTTGACTCAAAAATTTAAATTGATACTCGTATTTGAATTGTATTTGAAAAAATTCTACTTAGATTCGACTCAACTCGGCTCGGCTCGAGTATTAATTACTCTAATTTGATACGAGTCGAATCGAATTATGTTCAAATTACTTGTTAGTTTCGAATTCAAACTCAAATTTGAGCCTTCACATAGTTAGTAACTAGTTTTATAATACATATAACTACAAATTGAACCTATTATTTTATTTAGGAATGAAAAAATAAATTTACAATTACACTTTACAAATATAAAATGACAATAAAAAAATAATAACTAATTATCTTAATTTTATTTAAACTTTGTATATATTATAAAAGAATGTATCAAGTATCTACTCGAATATGTATCAATCGAGTATGTATCAAATTACAATAAAAAATTCTATTACTTTGAATCTTAAATGAGTCCAATATAATTTTATTCAAATTTTACTCAAATTATTATTGGAATTATTTTTTATACTCAAATTTAATTTATATTATTAACAAATTCGACTGTTTTTTATATTTCTTTGAGTCGAGTTCAGTCGAGCCTCAAAGCCTGTGCAATTTCTCGCACTTCTTTAATCTTTAATGCGTTGCAATTGAATAACCTTTCTTTTGGTCAAACAAATTATTTAACTTTCAAGTCTACAAGAACTAAGAAGTGGCGCACGTGCATGCAACCCTCGTACTTATAATAACAAGTACAATGTATTCTTTCACTCTAACATTATATATGGAAAAATTATATATACATAATTGTATTATTGTATAGTAAACAATCGTTTATGACGGTCGTTTTTTTGGACTATAGTGATGGGTGTCCGTCGTTATTGTCCAAAAAAATCGTCATATAAATAAATCTTCA
Source organism: Panax ginseng (assembly GCA_020205605.1). Lineage (NCBI taxonomy): Eukaryota > Viridiplantae > Streptophyta > Magnoliopsida > Apiales > Araliaceae > Panax > Panax ginseng. The sequence goes on from CM035148.1 coordinate 761,467, forward strand.
GATTACATGTATATACATATATTCATATATATATATATATATATTACCCATTTCAAATTAAAGATTTCATTTTTTGACTATATCAAATCTAAACATATTATTATTATATTACAAGAACATTGAATACTACTATTTTCATTGCTATTAATATTTTTTAAAAATATTAAATTATTTTTAAAAAATATATATCATTATTTATAACCACATCTCTAATTTTGAGAAAGAGAAGTTTGAGAGTATGTTTGCATGAAACTGATTTGAATATATGAAAGAGAGAGATGATATTGGCTAACCAAGCTTGGCTAAAGGCATAAATGGTTTAAGATAACATTTTTTTTTCATATATATATGGTTCCATCTATAGTCACCGGAATAACTCTTTTTTGACTTTTTGTTGTAGTCACTGGAGCAAAAAAAAATTACAACAAGTCAAAAAAAGAATTGTTTCACAGCAACCGGTTGTTGTGGATGAAACTCATATATATATATATATATATATATATATATATATATAATGTATGTATGTATATATATGGCTTAAATATGTTCCCCTTATATAGTTTCTTAATTTCATTGGTTTGTGTTGCAAGCGTGTAGGGTGTGAACAAACAGAACAGTAGCCTTGATAAACAAACCCGAGAGAATTAATCAACTGGATGATTCATACTGTCAGTTTTAGTTGTTGAGAATTTGAGACGTACGTTCATATGGTTTTGTTGAAATATGTACAAGGAAAGGGAAGGAAAGGTTATCTAAAAAATTTAATTTATTATTTTTAAGGTGGATCAAGTATTGAACGTACTACTTTATGTCAAAATCAAATGTTTTTTCCTTTATTTTTTGGTAAGGAGGATATGATCAAGCATTGAACTTTACGTCAAAATCAATGGTTTGAATTATTAAGCTGGCAGGGGAGGGAGAGGGGAGGTGGAGGGGAGGGCGAGGGGGGGGCGCTCACGAATTTGTTGATAACAAAGATTTTAGTAGTGGTACTATATATTTTAAATAAAAATAGGAGACAATATTAATAGTGAAGGAGTGGGACAATTTGGTAAAGCATTTTTGTCGTGTCATGTTGATGTGGTTTAAGTTTTTCTTTCCCATTCAAGCGGCGACCTCTTTGGGTCCAGTCCAGCCCCGGCCTGGACTTTAAAAATAATAGTGGAGTATTAGTATTTGAATTTCAGTGGGTGCCGTGCATGCCCGTGTAGGATAGGATAGGTTAGATTGGTTGGAAAGATCGATCTAGCTACCAAAGGACGTAATCATATTCAGTTGTGAATAAGCTAAAGCTAATTAATACTACTACTCCACTAGTAATCTACTTCAACATGCAGATCGATGCAGTACTAGTAGTAGTATAATCAAACACCATATATAATTAGTTAGTTAGTTAGTTGGTTAATTACTTGGATAAAAGCGCCATAAGTTGATGGTGACTCCATTGTTTTTAGGTTTCAAATTGGGAGAAAAGAAAACATTTCGCAGGCAGTAGGCATCAGCTTGATTCAGAGTGTCAAAATCAAACGTTAGATTGATTATATGGAATAAAAAAAACGTTATTTTGACTTTTGAAATATCTTAATTAAAAATTTAAGATTCATAATTATAAGCACAATTCATTTAAATTTTAAATATATAAATAATTCTTTTATATATAAGTTACAATTGTGCTAATCAAATTCAATTTTAAAATTTCATAAATTAACCTTAAAATATTTATAAAAAATTAGACTCTTTTATTATTATTATTATTATTATTATTATTATTATCAACACATGCCATTCGTTTTCCTAATAGAAAACACAGCCGTTTCTATTTCTTTTTCTCTAACACGGGCGTATGGGCGAAAGGGGTTGAGTAGGGGCGGCGAGTCTGATTATTTTTTTCTTTCAATTGTTCTTCTTCTTCTTGTTGTTGGTAAAGAGCTTCTTTCTGTCTAACCAACCATGTGCAGAAAAGAACAATGGCCTGAAACCCTTGTTATGTATATATATATATATATATATATATATATATATATATATATATATATATATATATATATATATATATAGAGAGAGAGAGAGAGAGAGAGAGAGAGAGATTTTGTCAATTTTTTGTGGGGTATCAATATCATACATCATTTCTTTTAACTAAATAATTAATCACATCATTTGATACCGAGGGGTGGCAACTGGCGCGCACCACATGATGGAAGAAATGCTACAACTCATTACATATCTTTTAAACTAATTATATTTCTTCTAGTAATTATTACTCAACCTTTTAGTTTTAGATCTCTCATACTCTCTAAAAAGGAAACAAGTATAAAAGTAAATAATATTTAAAGTTGTGAGAATTAGCTACCCTCTCTCGGTCTACTGGTATTAGCCATTAGGCCATAAATCAATAAACTAAATCAAATATGCTATATATATATATATATATATATATATATATATATAATTAACCAAGTAAAGTAGTACTACACTACTACTATATATATCTATATATAATTAATTGGTTGAAAATTGAGAATAACATTTGGCGGCCGGCAGGCAGACCTAGTTGATTCTCTAAAATATTTACCGCTAGTAACAAATATGGAAATTCTTTTATTTTTGAATGGATGGAAACCTAATCTGTCTGAAATTTGAGAGGCCTCCACAGTTGACAGACAGAGACTGATATATCCATCCCATCCCAATATCCCATCCACATATGGAGTAGTAGGCTTTGGCCATCTCCACACGGAAACATTTTACGTGCAAATTTCTTACAATTGCCTAATTGCTACATCTCCTCCTATCAATGTACTAGTCTAACGTATTATTATTATTATTATTATATATTATTTGATTTTTAATATTCTACTACTGCTACCATATGATATGACTGATCCAAACAGAATTCCCATGAATCATCCCTCAGTTTGAAACATAGATAGGATATGTAGTATTCCTTCCACTGTTCCACAAGACTTGTACGCTAGCACGTCACAGACTCGCACTGACATGGTAATTAATAAATGTAGTAAAATCTTTCCCTTCATTTCAAACTTTTTTAAAGATATTTTTATTATTCTCAAATGCACACAACCCAACCCCACCCCACTCCCCACCCCTTACCCCTTGATATAAGTTCAGAATTGCGTGTATGGTACAAGTATAGTATAATCAATAATATAGTGTGATGGTACATAACAAGTAGATAGATATGGTCGTAAACAAATTGCTCATAAAATTTTGGATCAGAACTGGTGGAGATTAGATAGGTACTACCATAGCTTTTCAATACATATATTTCACACACACACACACACATATATATATATATATATATATATATATATATATTCCACATTATACATTATTCGTCGAGTACAAGTGTAATAGTAGCAGTTCCCATAATTAAAGCATTACTCCTACAATGGGTCAAATCCGTAGAAAGCATGTAGTAGTTAATGGGCAAGGAAGGAGAGGTAGATTGGAGTTGTGGGATGTGATGTTGGGGTCGCATGCAACTCCAACATTATTCATTCATTGCCTGTAATTAATTTTACTACTCCTATTTCATGTTAAACAAACTCTCAATGAGTTCAAAATTTATCTCTCGACATTATATTCTCCCATGAACAACCCGGATAAGCTTTCATCACTCCTCACTCCCTCCCTGCCCAGTGCCCAGTTCCCACCAAATAATCATCCTTCTCAGGCCCACAAAAAAAATCTCATGACCATCACCCACCACCATAAAAAACGAAAAAACAATCCTCCAACTGATGTCCTCTAAATTTTAATACCCATAAAAATTACAAACTAACGCAATAAAATTATAATTATTTTTTCTAAATATAAAAATTTACATAAAACAAATTTATTATAACAAAACCAATCTTATTATTCATATAAAATAATATTAAAATTATATTAATTATTTTTCTCATATATTAAACTAAACATAAGTCACACTTAAGCATAATTATTTATAGTAAAAATGACAAATGTTGTTACTCAAAAAAAGAAAAAATATATTAAAAGAAAAATCTAGTAAGATAGAGATAGTATATTATTATATTTTTATTTATTTAACATTGCACAAAAAATAACGCATAATTGTATACTAAAAAATTATAATCAAAATCATAAATATCCCAATTTTTACATATACTCAAAAAAAAATTAAAAATAAAAATCATAATATGAAACTAAGAATTCAAATAATATTTTTTTTGTTAAACACTAAAAACTAAACTATCAACATATTCAATCACTCTAATTAGAATAGCTCCATTAATAATATAATTTAAATTTTTTAATATTTGTATCATTTATCCAAAAATATGTTTTAATTAAATTAAATTAGTTTTTTATAAATTTCCAACAATTTAAATGAGATAGTCTTAATTACAAATAAATTATAATTAAAATATATTGTATTAAAATAAGAATAATTATACATATATATTATTTAGAAATTAAAATTTAATAACATAAATATGTTACTATATTTTACTCTTTCCTCTTGACACATAATTTAAATAATATAACACATGACGTGATGTACAGCATGAAATAATAGTTTCTCGTCGTTCTGCTGGAACGTCGCCTGTCCTCTTAGAAAAAATTAAAATTAAAAAAATTCCACAATAGTAATTTTTTTGTTTTAATTAATTAAATCCCAAATTAAGGCAGTAAACAAATTAAATAATTCGGTCTCGACTAGAAAAAATATAAGTGAGACTCGGATTTATTAATAATATGATTTTGAGCATAAAAAATAATTTAAAAAAATATATGAGAAAAGTTATATTCGATTCGTTTAAGATTCAAACTACTTGAATCTCGATTGATACATATTCGATTAGATACTTGATATATATTTTTTATAATATATACAAAATTAAATCAAATTAGGATAATTAATTATTTTATTTTATTTTTATTTTTGATTTAATGTTTGTGAAGTGTAATATTAAATATGTTTTCTCATCTCTAAGTAAAAAAATAAATTAATTTTATAATTATATTTAGGGTTAAATACACTTCTATTACATCATTATAACCATATTCATAATTCGGCCCCCAAAAATTTGGGCTAATTGCATACAATGTAGCCTCCAAATTCATATTTCGGCCAAAATTGATCGAAATACCTCAATTGCTGACAAGACAAATAGTATTATACGATTTAACTGTATTAAAATATAGTTTGACTTGCAATTTATTACATAAAATGTCTAATTGCATACAATGTAGCACACAAATTCAGATAGTATTATACGGTTTGGTTGTATGAAAATACAGTTTGACTTTAAAAAATTTATTTATATAATAACTAATTTAAATATTTGATAATGTTGAAAGTAAAAGGAATTCTGTTCGTGTCAACGTAATTCTAGGTTATGATAATTACAATTACAAGATATGAATTGATATAAATTAGGTACAAATTAGGAGAGTCAATTATACAAAAGATATGATCAATCAATCAAAAAGATAATTATGAAAATTATCTTAAATAAATTTATTCTGTCAAATGTAAAAACAAATAAAAAATATCCCTTTATTTCTTCCCTA